>CM052543.1:22525021-22619748 GCA_028533065.1 Trachops cirrhosus | reverse complement strand
TACTTTGTTACAGCAGCCCTAGGAAAATGAATACCCCTACAGAAAAAGATTTAAGCATTTTGTGTCATCCAGGGACTGTCATGGATCTGCAGGAGGGCTGCAGTGGCACTGATGAAATTTATGGGCAGTAACAAAGGCTGAAGGTGCAGAATTGTTATTAACCATAGCGGGTGAGAGAATTACTGTAGGTGTTATAAAAAATGCAGATTCATGTGGTAGAAGTTTTGGGAACAGTCCAGAATTTAAATTGAAAATTAGATATTCATATTAGTGGTCAGGCAGGTGCATTTTTACAAAAACCTCCTGGGGTGATTTGGGTGTACACCTAAGTTAATAGCTCTGAAGTAAGGTTTTTTTCCTTTTGCTGCTACTGGCAGGCTCTGGCAGGGTTCTGCTGCCTCCCTCGGGCGGGCGGCCTCTCCTGTCAGTGTGAGTTCTGCATAATGGCCCATTGCAATGGGAAGAAGCCCGTCCTCCTGGTTTTCTTTCTGATGAGGCTCTGCCCATTGATGATAAACCTATGTTTACTTTTACAATTGCAAACTTTTCTCATTTTTTGTTTGCCTGTGTGTCTGTTTTCCCAAACTTACCTGCGTTACTTAGTCTTATTTAAACTTCTAAAGTTTACTACACTGTCCTACTATTACTTTTATTTAAGCAAACAAGCCTTTTCCCCTTTCTTTTCCCTCCTCTCCCCTTCCCTTCCTTTCCCTCTCCCTTCCTTCCCTGGGTTTTGCATTCTGTTTCTCTATTTGGCTCTCACATGTTGCTCCCTGTGTCAGAACAGCTGAATGCAAACGCTGCCAAGGAGACTAGTTAAACATAAGTCTTTCCAGGTTAACTATAGATTTATTATCTGACAGAGCCTTTTGCCCTTTTGAATTTAAAGTAAATCATGATCCCCAGAGAATCAGAGAGAAAGAATTTAGTGTTAAATGACTGTTTTACAATGATTTGAAAAGGAAAGATACTTTCAGAAGCAGGCTAATATGTACAGCTTGAATGAAGAATTACAGAGATTGAAGTGTTTTGGTGTTTGGTTTCCATTTTAAAATATCAAAACAAGATGGGATCAAGAGATTTGAATTTAATGTACATAAAATAAAAGAGCTCATAGAAGTTTCCCTTGCATTTAGAGCCATCAACTAGAGCATAACCTAAGTGGAAATGGATATGTTTGGAAAAAATCTATATGCTCCTTGCAGAATGGTATGTTTGAGAGACTTGCTAAGTGCTTACATTAATACATCCTGAAGTACTTTCTAATCAAATGTATTATTGCATTACTTTCCACACTGTTGTAAGTTGGAAAGTTTCCTCATATGTTAGTGGTTTTTAAAATCACATATTAAGTCCTTGTTGCAGATCCATTTCATCATCTCCCATTATTCTAAAACGCTGTGTTTGTTTTCACTAAGCTCCGTGGCTGGCCACTGTTATGCCTCGACATACCAGGCTGTCAGTTCAGAGATGGCGCATCTGTTGTCTGAACTTTGCGGATCAGGAAGTGTTATTTTCACAATCAGATCAGTGGCTAGTGGTGTATGTGTTAGAAAGGAGAATACTTGCAGGGATGACAAATGGAAATATTTTCTCTGTGGAGGCTCAAATCATTTTGGTGAAGCCAAGTACCAGGCCCATCCAACATATGTCTATAGTGACTTGTGGCTGAAATTTTACACCTGCTTATATTATACATGAATTGAGCCTGGTATCATGTGAATTGTCGATGGTGAAACCTGAAACCTCGTGAAAATGATCTGGTTTCAGGTTTGGTTTCCAAAGCGAGGCTCAGACAATAGTTACAGAGTGTGCATGTGACCCTGGGCAGGTTCATATAATTCTGGTTTAAACCCAGGGAAATGTTTGTAGTCCTACCTAGCTCTGAGTTGAAACTATGAAGCAAAAAGGATAGAAGATCATAAATATGTAGGGAAGAGTTCAAAGGGATCAGGGATAAACCAAACTGAAAGACGATGGTCACCCAAGTGTGCCGGAGAACACTGAGTGTAGACATTGCCCCCTCCCCCACCACATCCCTTTATGCTTGGACATTTTCTGTTATTCCTTCCCTTTAACAGTCACCTTCTCTATGAAACTTTGCTTGACCCCACAGATCAGCATTTGATAATTCCATCCTCTGTGCTCCCCAAATATTTTAATTCCTTCCATTTTAAAATTAAATCCACTTTTTAGCATTTTTTTAATCTCATGCTCCTCCCACTCCTGCACTCTGAACTCTTCAGAAAGGCACAAACCTCTATTTTATTCATCTTTGTGTTTCCAGTACCTAGTATAGAGCCTAGCACATAATGGGCATGCAAGCAGCATTTGGTGCATGAATAAATGACAGAATTGGTTGACTGTGTGTCATCACTTTTGTTTAGTTGTTGAAGTAGTGAATGTAAGCAGAATGTTGAGCCATTAAAAGAGTGCAGAAATAATGAAGAAGTTGGCCTAGTGTTATAAATAAGCTCTTGCATCTCCTACGGGGCCTCCAGAGCTTGGTATATGTGAAGAAGACCTGAGGAGACCAAAGCATAGACTAGAGTAAATAGTGCTTAAGATCAAGGTATTAGGAATCAGGCGGAGTCCATGAAGGTGAAAGGAAATCAGAAAGGGAACTGAGATGCGAGCTGATGAGCTTTGATCAAGAGGGTCACCACCAGCTATTGGTTATCTCCACTGAAATAAAGCAAGAAGAAATGACACAAAGACTAAGGTTTTATATATAGAAAACTATTGGGCATTGTAATATGTTCCTGCTTCAAACTTTAATAAGCACCCACACTGGCATCAAAGCAATGATCCCACATTCCAAGACTGATTATACATTTTTAGAGCTTAAAACCCCTTACTGAATATTTGTTACTGCCAGTAGGATTTTCTAAACTTGACTGAAGCTAATAATCCCTCAGGACAGCAGTAAACAATAGAAATTTTGCCCATGTTTTGAATGAGAATCTTGGAAGGTATGGGCTGATAATCTTTTTTTTTTTAATCAAACATTTGGTTATTCTTATCCTCAAGGAAGTTTGGAATCATCTTCAGGATGAAGTGCTTTTTCCTTAGAAATGCGCTTTCAGTCCACTTTCTACCTCTGGCCCCATTTGCCATGTGTTCCCATCATGTTTCAGTAACAGTAGCATGCTATTTCAGATCACTATTTCTTTACAAATGCTATTATCCCTACTTAGATTCTGTGCACACTTCAAAGCCAATCTCAAAAGACACTTTCTCTGAAAAACACTTTTTGCACCCTCCCAGAAAAAGTACCAGACTTTATCTTATCACTTGGTTCTTATTTTTCTTTATTTATATTTTTTCCTTTATAACAGGAGCTTCTTAAGATTAACAAACATGTCTAATTTATTTATTTAGATTATGAGTCCAAGACCCAACATAGAGCCTGGCCATAATAAGGAATGCATGCTTCCGGCCTTCCATTTCATGCTGATATCTCTTACCCTTATATCTTTGTATCTTTTTAAAAAAACACCTCAAGTGAAGCCTCCTCCAGGATGATTTTCTGGATGGCTTTAGATTTCCCAGTGATGTCTCTTCTTTTTAATTATCCATAATTACCTCATCTGATTGGCTTCTCATTTTTTTGCATGTATGTCTGTCTGACGAAAGGACAGATGGGATGTGAGCACGGAGAACGTTTTAGATTTCATTTGCATAAAACACTCTAGACTGAAGTGGCACACTTAGATTTGGCTATATTTGTAGTGGATGTTTCTTAACAAAGTTATCTGTAGTAAATATTTCCTAAAGTTAACATTCTAAAAACGCCAATGATGGGTATGCAGGAGTCTATTACATAATTTTCTGCACTTTTGACACTTCAAATAACTTATAATTTTAAAATATTATAATATGTCAAGCCCCCAATTCTCAACCTGTGATCCATGTACCCCCTGAGTTTAGGACTTTCATAAGCTCATAAAATTTTCATAACATTTTATATAATATTTTTGAATATGTGACTTTTTCAGGAGAGAGAGAGAGATCATAACTTGAGCTCAGTAAAGAGATCTGCGGCATCAAATCACTTAAGAGCAACTCTTCTGAAGTTGCAGTAATAATGGTAAGCATGATTTGTTTGTGCAGAATTGTGCAATTTGCAAAGAATTTCCTCATTCTTTGGGGTATTCCTTCCTTGTAGCAGTCGAGAGAAGAAGCCATGGCAGGTTCTTAGCTCTATGATCAAATAAGGAAAGCAATACTTGGGGAGGCAAAGACCCTTCACTGGAGCTCTTTCCATTATATTCCCCAAGTGGCTTCTTTCCATAACTGCTGGTAGCTCACTCTCCTTTGGAAATATGGAGAAGTTTAAGTTCCTGCAAGCAGCAGACAGGCAGATGAAACTTAAATTACTGTTCATATTTTCATGCAGCAATTTCAACCTTTTTTTACCTCATGGCACACCTAAAAATATTTTTTTTGCTGATTTGACACAAAAATAGATATAATTTCGATTCATTCACACCAGACACCTATTGTTGTGTTGGCTGTTGTCATTTTTTTTATTTGACAATCTAAGGTTGAAAAATCACTGCTTTAATAAACAAAGGGAGTCACTTTCCTGTCTCAGTCATTTGTCTTTGGTGTCCTGCATGTGTATAAGATGAATTTCCTCTTCATGCCTTCATCCTAACTACAGATTAATTAAGAAAATCCCTGGACTCTCAGCATTAGCATCTTCTTGTTCATCACTGAGAAACATTTGCTGAATTCATTTCAAATGCAAGGCACTGTGCTTAGCGACAATGGTAAATATAAGAACTGATACAGGCAGACCACTGGATATTTGAGACCAAAATAAACCAGCTGGTTCAGCCAGCATCGGAAAACTGCAGCCATTAAAATAGTGTTTCAGTGACACCCGGGAACATGAACTGTGGGTCTTACAATGAACTATACCCTTTGAACTGGTAATTGTACCTCTAGAAATTGGTCTTATTTAATTATAAATTTAGAAAACTCTTCATGTTCAAAGCAACATTACTTAAAATGGTAAAAGAATGAGATAACCTAAATCTCCAGCAACAAAACCAGTTGGTATGTAAATTTTGATGCATTACTTGGGGATGAACAGTTGACCCTGAATCCTTCTTATACTCCAACATGCTTGAGAAATGCAACATCCTTATCAGTGACATTGGCTCACTAATGCAGAGTTTCACAGAAGAAGTAGTAAGAAGAGATAAATTGAAATCTTTGATGAAGGACAGAGGTATGCTTTGAAATGTACCTCATGAGTCCTCCTACTTTTTCCTAAGATAAGGAATATTTTTCCTTTGTGGAAGATTAGTGGTTTGCAACATTATAAAATACTCAGCTTTTGTTTTGACCATCCCACCATTCTTCCCAGCTGTGCATTTAGAAACAGCAGTCCCCTTTTCCTTGAGAAATTATTCTTCTCCAATTTCTTACAGTTCTCAGGGGGTGGGGGACCTGCTCTAATGTAGCGAATGATCCAAGGTCACCCAGAGTCTTTCCTTAGAGCCTTAGAGCCAGTATGGCCCCCATTACTCTGAGGTCCTAAGCTGGGCGGACGTCCAAACTCTCTTCTTGCCACATTATGTGAATGTTTTCTATTTATAATAATTAAGAAAAGTACCTGATTTACCCCTGTTCCTTTAAGTTCTTTGAATAAATTTTTTTCTTCTTTTTTCCTAATCTTTTTTTTTCCTTATGTTAATTCAATTTAGATTTTTGTCACTTGCAACCAAAAGATTCCTGAGTATAACAAGTTAGTATGGACCCACCAGATGTAAACATACTAAATTCAAAACAAATTTAAAAATCCAGCAACATTCTAAATTTTTATTCATAGAAAAAATACGGTATAGAAAACCGTGATTATTGATTTTCCAAAGCACTCTATCTTTAATACCTAAATACAACTACGTATCTCTGTAACAGAAATAAGGCAACAACAGCACATTTATATGCTGCTTATTAGAGATTACTTTTTCTCTTCTCTTTCTACCTGTCTATATTCCCCCCAGATTTTGTAGAATGGGTGTATACTTTATTTTAAATTGTAAACAGCAGCACTCACACCACACGTAATTTGGCACCATGGCAACATCCCAGCAAAGAAGGGGAAAACAGAGCAAGAGATGCAGGCAGTTAGTTAGGTACAGATTGATTACTGCCAAGTAGATTGTTTCCTTTCCACTTTCACCTATTGCTTCTAGAGAAAATACGCTAAGCTCTGCTGAAATGCTTAAGTCACACGCTGTCAAACATCTATAGCTGTCCTGAAGGCTGGTAGTGGAAAATGTTAAATTGACATTTGCTCCTGTGGAGTGTGCATAGGTGCTTTATTGGGGGAAAAATGTCAGGTAAATAGAGGGAAAGGTTAAAAAAGAAGGCTTTTATTGTAATAGATAGAAATGAGTAAATATCTTGGTAAATCTTAATAGACTCATGCAATGTTCTGACACCACTGGAGTTAGGCTGCCGAAAGAGGTGCTGACTGGGCTAAGGCTAAGATGAGCCGTCTCAGCAAGCCGTCTGCAGTCTAATCCTGATAGTCTATTGTCAGATAATGTTCAACTATTACTCTGGGGGGAGTGAAATGGCTGTGATGATCTCTATATCCTCTTAGTTTTATCAGCAACTGACAGAGCCTGAAATACAGCAGACGTTAGGCTATGTTTCTTTATCTGAGAGAAGCCCCAGGTTCTGGAATCCCGTGGTGTGTAATAGTCATCCGCTCTAAAAAGATAACAGAGCCTCCACAATAGACGGTAATAGGGTTAAAACTGGTGCTGGTTTCTGAGTCTTTATGTAGGCAATTTGCTGGCAAAGTGCAGGGCATTTAAAATGGAGCTGAGGGTTATAGTGTAATAGGATTCTGTCTCATTGTCAAGAGATGGATGGAGTAGGGCTCTCCAAGTTAATATAATAGTTAAAAGGGTTCTTTAAAAAAGATTTAAGCACATTATGTATCATCTTTGAAAATTTGGACAGTAAATTCAAGCAGTCAACATTGAACCCAAGAATTGGGTTATGACCCTGGCTGGTGTGTCTGGTTGTATTGAGCGCTGACCTGAAAACCGAAAGGTTGCCAGTTCGATTCCCCGTCAGGGCCACGTGCCTGGGTTGTGGGCTAGGTGTCCAAATGGGGGTTTGTAAGAGGCGACCAATCAATCGATATATCTCTCGCACATTGATGTTTCTCTCCCTCCCTCTCTCCCTCTACCAAAATAAATAAATAAATAAAATCTTAAAAAAATGAATCAGGTTATGAAGCCTGACTTTCCAAAGCAGAGAATTAAACATGACACAGGAAGTTGGAGAAATCAGATTCTCTAGTCCATCTGAGTCGTGTATTTTAAGACATGTTTTTGTGATAGGTTATAAAATTAATATTGCGGTTGCACATAATGGCCAAAACACTCTAGTTTTTGGCCCCGTGATAAGATCATTGTAGCTTAGACTTTGACCAGGCCTTTGTTGTGACTCCCCTGGAAAACTTCCATAGCCAACTATCTGATCTCTCAGCCTCCACTGTTAACCCTTCCAGTCCACCTTCCTTACCACCATCCCAATGTTCTCCCCACTTCCTAAAATCTCATGATTTTCTTTGACAGAAAATCTCATTTTCTGTCAAAAAACAAAACAAAACAAAACTGAGGAACTGAATCCCTCCTTAAGTTTTCTGTTGCCTTTTACATTGCCTTCTTCTTCATCTTGATATATGATCTCCCTTCATTGGGCCATCTCCTGCTGCTCTTCATATGGCTCCCCCCTTCTCCAGATGCCTTAAACTTCCAAATATTCATTAATATGCTGTGATTTTTCATGTCTCTGAGGCTTTATTTGCATATATTATTCTCTCAATTAAAATGTTTTTGCCTTATTCTTCACTTGGGGAAGATAGTGAGTAATAAGGCAGGGGAGGTACATGGAAGAGGGTAGTAGAGAGCGGCTAAATCATGGTAGAGAATGATCTTGAATCAAAACATTTAAGGTAACAGCTCTTTGAAATTCCCTTCTGTTATCAGAGATCTGTGATAGCTGGAAAGAAAGGGACTCCATAAGAGACCCTGAAATCTCAATTCTATAATTTTCCTGATATAAGTTCTCTGCTTTACAAATGAGGAAACTGACAACCTCACAGATGTAAATCGATAGCCTAGAGTCTTGAGGCTAGTAAACCCAATACACCATGTTGTATCTAGACTCCCTCCACTCAACTATCCCATCCCAACTCTTTCCTGACACTTTGCTTGTTCATCTGCTTTAATATTTGACAAGTTGTGTTATAACTTACAGGCTTACTTTTTTTCTTTATCTTCAAGTTGAAGTCTACCAGACTATGTCATTCAAATTTTTTGCCACAGTGCCTGACACCTTATATGTGAGCTAAAATAAAAAAAGGTTTTGGCATGGCTCATAAGTACAACAAAACTTGGTTTGAAAGTATATTTTCAGGCATTGCATGCATAGCATATAGGATATATTGTGTTCTACCCCTATAATTTGTACTTACAACAGCCTTACTTACTGTTTGTCATTTATAATCTGGCTCACAGAATACTGACCAGAATTATTGTTGTAGCCAATAGAAAAAGATTTATATTTTAAATACCTTAGGAATTTCAGAAATGTGAAAATATAATTTCATGCTGTTTGCAATTACTATATATATAAATTATATATAAATTACATATTATTATTAATATATAATATATACTATATTATAATATATAATATATATATTATATAATATTATATATTTTATTATATATAAATTATATATATAATTTATATATATAGTCTCTGAATATATGTTATGCAGGACAGCCTTTAAGAAGATTCTCCAAAAAAATGACTTGTGGGTCATTTTGTATCATAAGCAAATATGAATTCACAATATTCATACTTTATTATTAATGAAGTATTTAGATATGTGAATTGGTTATAAAATATACAGCTATCTTTCCATTACTTGGATTATTTATAACTCTTTGATAATTGAACTTATATTTGTATTCCATGACATAATCAACAGATAAAAAGTTGAAAAACTTCTATTGATAAGGGAAAAAAGGTAGGTAGTCAGTGATAAACCTTGTCATATAATATATACTAGGCATGTTGTTATAAATTATTTTTATGCACCATCACATTCAATTCTCCCAACAACCTTTAAGAAAGTTGAGTAAACTGGGTCTTACAATTATATAAATAAGTTGCCCATAAAATTAGTCAATGGTAGAGCCAAGATACTCATCCAGGACTGAGTCTAACTTCTGTAACCTTTACTGAATATTGTTCTGCCTTTAGAAGATATTTAGTTTTTTTGGCTTAGAGAAAATAATATTGTAAGAGGCTATAAGTATTATAAAGGATATACATTTACATGCAAAATGAGAGTCCCTGCTTACAGCAAAGCCCAGATAGGAAGATCCTGGGTTATGCAGCAATTGCAGAAATTTCAATTAAATCATTTAAAGAAGAATATACTGGAATACATTGTCTTGGAAGGTGGTAGAGTCATCTCGGGAGATCAAAGAGAGAAAGCTCTAAAGGCCTACAGCTTCCTTTCTGAGGTGAGGCAGCCAGTTTGATGAAAGTCTCATTTCACTCAAACAGGGTACTGTGTACTAATCGAGCATCTTTAGGGACTTCAGGGAAAGCAGCATTTAATACTGCTCTGCTGTATAGGGTAGCAGGTCTTCTTGTTGGAACAGCTGTTTGTTGATCCAGCTGACATTCTCTTTCATCCACCCATCCATTGTTCTCCTTAAACAATAGCGAGATACAAATGTGAGTTTTACTCACTCTAATGAAAAGGGTAGAGTTTCTCTCCCTATAAATATTTTCAAAAGCCTTGATGATTCATGAGATTTGCACAAATACATTTAGAGCTGAAAGTAAGTGTATAAGGCATTGGGAGAATACTCTGCCCCTGGCATTATAAGGGAGGGGAGGGCACCTACAGTAAAAATAACCCTGCTTGTGCTTTTAAGGCAAACACGCTCTGCACTACTCTCCTCCCTAGCCCACTCCCCCACCCCTGGAAAAAATAAACATCATCCAAAACAAAACCTGATACATGAGAAGACCGCTTCTTGGGTGGGCATGAAGGCAAGCTTGCCTGAAGCAAGGGGTATACACAAGATGACCTTTAAAATTTCCTTTCAAGCCCATTATTCACTGGGTTTATCTAAACATTGCTTATGAAGGAAGATAAAATATGGATGAGTTTTCAGATGAAGAAAGCAGCAAAGACTTACTGACTGTCTTGTTGCAAAAAGGAAATTGGATTTGTACCTCCATCTTCTGCATTTCTCATTTACTTCGTTCAGGCTTTCGAGGGATGTAGCAAGTATCAAATTTACCCATGAAGCTCAGCTCTTACAATAAAAACTTGATGGCTTCATCTCTTTTCCTCTGCCGAAATCTGCATTTCCTTTTCAAGTCACTAGTAGTTCTACATGCTCGTTGGTGAGAGAAGATTCCAAACTTAAAAAAAAATCTCCCTCTGGCATGTTTCTTTTAGAGAGCCTTCTGAAAAGAGGGGCTCAATGTACACAAGAGATTAAACTCAAACACCTGTGGTTTTCCCAAACATTTTCCAAGGTATCAGATCACTAAACCCCTGTTTTGTTCCCCGTCCTTCACCTAGATACTGAATCCCACTCATTCCAGCTGGCTGTTGCTTTTAATTCAGGATGCAGGTTGAATGGTACCTCTTCAATAATCTTTCCTGAATGATCTCTCACCCCAATCTAAGGTAGTCACTTGGTCACTGTCACATCCCATTGTTTCAAGCCTCTACCTAGAATTTATTATCATCTTGTTTATTTCTTTAATGTTCACATCTCTCAACTGGGATATATTCCATGAGAACAGAGATCAAGTCTGCTTTATTCACCTCTACACTACACACCTAGCAGTTACAACAGAACTTAAGAATAGTATGCACCCAATTAATATTTGTTGGATGAATGAATGTATGGTGCCCTCAACAGGAAATACACTGTAAATGTCCATGAATAATTTCATAATATACAAAAATAACATGTGTGGAGATATACAGGTAAATACTAACTTGGCATCAACTTTATGTTGATTAATAATGGTAAACAAAGGAGGATGAGACAGCACTAAATTTGGCTGGATTTCCTAAAATAAAACATATGAAGACAAAACGTAAGGGTTTAGTTTTGCATTGCTTCTTTAAATTAGCAAAACTGCTTTCCTTATAAAAAATCCTGTAAGAATGAGTTCTCAGTGTCCTTACTGACTTTAAAGGTTGTGACAATCTCGTTTGTCCCTTGTTTCTCTCTACTCTGTTTTGCCCTATAGTCTAAATGCCCTGGAACCCAGATATCCTGATTTGAACATTACCCTTGGGTCTGACACCATTTCTTTGAAAAGATCTTAGTTTTGTTTTTTTTTTCAGCTAAAAAGTGTCCATATCCCCTGAAGGGTGTATGCTCTCAGCCAATATGGGTAATTGCCTAAGCAGGCCTGCTTTGGCCCCTAAACCGTATCTTAGCCTCTCTGCCAGGAACCAGATACGAAGACCCCTATATTTTTCTCGAGTTTTTGCCATTAGTCTCTTCAATTAGCCCTCTCTACTTAGCTGATCACTATTTCCATTTTTGTCCTCTCTCCTACATCTGTCTCTGCTTCTTCTACTTCACAGATCATATTTTATCAATCAGCAGGTTTTAAATTGTCTCTAATCTGCAGGATGAAGGATAGTTTTGAAATCAAGCAATAGCTTTAATATCTGTCTTTATTGGGGCCTATACCAAACTGTACTGACTTTGTTTACATTCACAGTATATTTTAAAATTTATTGGCACCAACATTAACTATACTTGGAAGACTTCCCTGAAGACAGAGTAGGAATTTTCTATTTCTTTAACTGAACTTCATATTGAACATATCAGTAATGGTAATGATTTTAGATTCCTGAAAAAGCCACTGAATTTTTCCTAAAATTTATTCCTGGTGTCACTCTTAGCATCAACATTTAATGGAACAGAGTTTCAGCCAAGTACATCTTTAGTTGCACAATCCAGGCTGGTGAAGGGCAAAAAGGAAAACAACTTGATCATAGTATTTGAAGTCTTCCATTTGTTGGCTCAAGACTCCCTTTATTTAATTACACTTAAAAACTTGAATTTGTATGACTATAGAAATGTATTTATCACATAACAATTCCCTGTTGGTTTTGGAAAATTATGTACAGCATAGGGAATATAGTCAATAATATTCTAATACCTGTACAGTCATAGATGGTCACTGAATCTATTGTGGTGATCAATTCCTAAGGTATATAAATGTCAAATCACTATGTTGTACATCTGAAACTAACAATGTTGTATATCAAGTACAATTTAAATATTAGGTAATTAGTAAATTTTTTAAAATAAAAAAAACAGATAAGGAACACACCACACTTCCAACTTTACTTTCCAGTGAAGTTTCACTATTCTGCTAAGCTTTTTCCCCAGCCACACAGACAGCTCACAAATATATCAGACTCCTCCTCTTTTTGCTCAGACTGTTCCCTCAATAGGAAAACCATTTTAAGTTTTCTCTTTTTGAAATTGTAATTACTATTCAGAGTCCAACTCCAATGCTACCTTCTTTATCATAATTGCTTGTCATTTCAGATGAATCTAATTCTTCCTTTCTCCCTTCTAAATAGTGGATTTAACTTACCCCGCAGACTTTTGAATTTCCTGTAAATTGGTAGTTAAACATCGTGATGTGATAAGATTCAGGTTTTCTTCCTTTCTTTTCTCTCTCTCTCTCTCTCTCTCTCTCCCTCTCTCTCTCTCTCTCTCTCTCTCTCTCTCTCTCTCTCTCTCCCCCTCTCTCTCTCTCTCTCTTCCTTCCTTCCTTCCTTCCTTCCTTCCTTCCTTCCTTTCTTTTTCTTTTTCTTTCTCTCTCTTCTTTTCACTAGGTTACTTCAATCAGGAGGCACATACTGTGTTTTTTCTTTTTTTAAAATAAATTTAGCAGCCATTGATTTTCATCTGTTAATAATTAAGGCATGCCAATTGATAATATTCTAATTTTATTTTCCTCTCTATTATTAATTGGAATACTTCTATTAAGGAACACTTTCTTCTCACTTACCATTTGGTTACTTTGTGGTTAGGTTTGATAGGAAAGGCAGGACAGGTGCCTGATTCTGATTTTTATTTCCCTCTTTACCTACCAGGTCTCAAACAACTTGATTCACTAGCACCCTACAAAAATGACCCTCAGTTTATAAAGATTATTCTATATTAAAATTATGTCTAGATGAGTTTTACTATCAGAAAAAATACAAGAATGTACCTAAAAAAGATTTGTAACAACAAGCCATTTTACTGGCCATAAACAAATGCTTTGTCCTTGTTTTAGTCTTCCTTTTCAGAGAACAATAATTTTGCAAATTCCACATACCTCTGCTTAAGAAACCTCAGGGATTTCATCCAGTCTCATTATTTTAACTACAGTTCCTGTCAATAACTCCCAAATTCCTGGGATTTAAATCCTGCTGGGATTTTCCCCCCAAATTCCAGTTTCATGTACCTAACTCTTTGGTTCACCTTTGATATCTCTACTACTTATCCCCTAGTCAACATATCCAGAACTCAATTCCTCGTCTTTCCATGCCCACAAACCTTCTATATTCCTTTTTCTTCATTTTGCTCAATGGCAACTTCATCCCTTCAGTTGATAGGGCAAAAAAGTTGGTGTCACCCTTAAGCTTCCTCTAGTCCTACACGCTCTATTGGCCCTTGATTACAAATACATCCAGAAGACAAATATTTCTCATTTTCTCTATTGCTGCTATCTTAGTTCAGTCACCATCATCTCTTATTTGAATTATTGTAATAAACTCCACAGTATTCTACCTATTTTTGCTCTTAGTTCCTACAGTCTAATTTCAAATGAAAAATGTTAAAATATGTATCACATCATGTCACTCTCCTACCAAAAGCCCTCTAACATCTCATCCCACTCAGAGTAAAATCCAAAGCCTTTGTAGCAGTCAGTGATCTCATGTACTACAATAATACTGACATCAAATGCCTTATTTTCCCTTTAGCAGATGAATCGCTACCCTGTGGGGGCTTTAAATTTGTTATTCCCTCTGCCAAGAAGTCATTTGTCAGATTTGTTATATCTCCTTCATTTAATGATAACCTTTTTAGTGTCTCCTTTCCTCTTAATATCAGTTATCTCTTTATAATATATATAAAATTTTAATGTAGTTATCTATAAATGCTACTTTTATAGCATCTGGATTTATTATTTGATAAAGTTACCCTTACCATTTATATAATACAAACATTTCCCTGAACTTGCTTTAAGTCTTTTGTTTGGCTTTTTAAATTTATATTTTATTCCCGCTGCAATTTAATACTTTATACTGCAATCTTGGACTTATAAGATGTATAGCATTTATGCTAATATCATTGATTACAGCATAAATTGTAATTTTTTCCATAACTATTTGGATATATCTGTCTATTTTTTAACTTACTTTATGTTCTTTTGCTTTATTTTGGTCTTTGTTTATGCTAATGGCATACTGTTTAAATTTCAATAATCAGCATAGTAAATTTTATGTGATATTGCATTTACTCTCATCTCTTTTTCAAAAAGTTCTCCAGAAATTATTACATATTTATTTTTTCATGTGTATTTAAACATAACCTCCTCATTTAAAAAATCAAGTTCTTAATGGAATCACATTAAATTAAGGCTCTAAATGGTGTCTTATTCTGAGTTATTTGAACCCTCACACTATATGTAATATAATAATATAATATAAATGTCATTTAGGTGTCAGTAAGCAGTTGGGAAGAAGGATTTGAATGTAGATTTTAGGATTTCTTAACCCTGAATTTAATGCTTTTGTTTTCATTTTTTTCATTTTTTATTGTTGTTCAAGTACAGTTGTTTCCCTTTCCCCTCCACCCCACCCCTCAGCCCAGCCATCCCTAACTGCCATGGTCGATCCTATCCCACTTCGGCCAAAACTTAATGCTGATATGCACTAACTAACATTAGTAAGTATTAACTTGAGGAAACATATATTTTCATGACACTCAAGAATATTATATAGACATCACTTAGTCTTTCTATTTTTCAAGTCACTTATTTATAACTTTCAAAAATATTTGATGATTTTTTTTTAAATTTATTACAAAGTACATTATATTTTCATCACTGTTGTTAACAGGGCATTATATATACATATTTTGTATTTGAAATATACATATTTCAATGAGTGTTCAAAAAAGAAAAATATATAAAATAGTTTTCTTTTATCCAGTTATCTCATTGAATTTTACTAGTATTTATTATAAATTTTTGGAGTTTATATTGACTATAATATTATATGCAAATAGAGGTTTTATCTTTTGTTTGCAATAATTATACAGCTATCTGGTTTTCTTATTGCATTAGCTTATTCACAATGCTGAATAATTGTAGTCATTACAATATTTACCCTAGTTTTAATGGGAATGGTTTTGATGTTTTGGTAATTAATATACTGTTCATTGCTTGTTTTACTATGATAAATAGGCCATCATATCTAGATAATTACTTTTCTGTTCTTAATATAAAGTTTATATTAAAAATGACTACTGAGCACTTGCTAAGTGGCTCAGTTGGTGGTGCAGCATCCCTTACACCAGAAATACTGCTTGATTCCCAGTCAGGGCACACACAATGGTGCTGTGTTTGATCCCCGGTTGGGTCGGGCCTTGGACAGAAGGCAGCCTATCCGTGTTTCTCATATAGAGTTTTTCTCTTTCTGTCTCCCTTCCTCTCTCTCTAAACACAGTCTCAAGGATTTTTAAAAAGTGGCTACTGAATTTTATGAAATATCCCTTATGTACATTTTAATATAATTACATGTTAATTTTCTCTTTTAATATGTAAATTCAATACATTTTGACTTAAAATACTGTCAAAACAACTCATACAACTAAAAATTATAATAGTAATATCCTTTTAATGAAAAATGTGTGATTTTTAAAATATGCTTTTCAAATAGGCTCATACTATGTTTAATATTTTTATAATCTACTTTTTAATTTAATAATTTAAGGTAGATATATTTCTCATTTATAAAAATATAGTTCTATATTAGTATATAGGTGGCAACAAAATACAATATCACATGAATAGATACTATAATGTATCATGTTGGACATTTAGGTTGAGTTTTTAGCTATTATACATATTTTTAAAGATATTATTCAAGGATATTTTAAAGAGCTTTGTAACCTGAAGTTTACAATGTATGATTTAACTAATTCAGAGAGAAAGCTTATTCCCAGCCATGCAAATAGTTAATTTCTTTTTTCTTAATCATAGTATGTGCATTTTACTGTCGATATTTCCAAACTTTGCTGATTTCCTATACATCCCCAATGCATGATTGTCTCTTTAAAAAGTACTAACCAACATGGCTACTTTTTTTCCTGAGAACATTTTATAATCATGTTGGTTAGGCTTCAAATGATAGGATTCCCATGTACTCTTGTCCTGAACAAAAGAGAATTGAAGGGCAGTTGAAAAGAATAAGAAGGACTGTGGAAAACACACTTTGTGTAAAGTGAAATGGGGTGAGGTCACCATCAAAGAAGCTTTCCTGCTCAGAAGATTCATCCTCTTAGAATCTGTCTTTACCTCAGATGATCATTTCTGTCCTTCCGTTGTCCATATCTTTTTATGGAAGATCATTTCTAGAACACATCAAAAGTTAGGAGGTTAAAAGACAATATGGAACTTTCTAGGAAAAAAATATGTATAACTTCTGAAATAAACCAAAGATAACAATTATCAATGAGCACCAAGATTATAAAAACACAGAGTATGGCATTAGAACGAATTCTTTTGTAAAGGTATTTTCAGTCTCTCTCTACACTGGATAGGGTCTAGCACATGAAATCAAAGAGATCTAGGTTTGTAGTCACAGATTTACAGGTACAGCAAACATATGGAAAGTTCTTTGCATAGTGAGAGACACTCCGCAGGTGCTTTGTGAATGGTAGCCAATGATTGTGATAACAACTATTGTTAATAATAATATGATATTCAAAATATGTATAGTTTACTGACTAGAAAATGTACAAAATTTTTATTTTCACTTTAAAAAAGTGGATTACTCATCCAGCTACTATGTGGTTTTGTTCATTAGTATTCGCCCTGGAGAATGTCTTGGCATAGTAGGTTATTGATGATAGGGCTTCCTGTTCTTCCAGCCCCCCCAGTTAATCAGCATATAAATTAATATTGCTTCCAATATTAATTTGATCACACTACTCCTCTGCCTTTGTCATAGATCTTGTTTTCTTGTAAATCGTTTTTTGGCCTTTATACCCCCAAGAAGATGGTACATGAATACATTAATTATTTGCTTCATATTTTCATTCATAAGACAAACAGCTAATAGATAGAAGCCAAAAAAAAGATAAATTACAATTTCTTTAAAAATCAAGACTGTTTCAAACTTGTAAAAATTAATTTTGTGAAAATTCTTAGTAATGATATGGTATGTGTATAAATTAAAATATGAATAAAATGTATATTGACGGGTGATTAAATAAGTATGTATAAAACTAGGAGGATAGCATATCATAGAAAGTAGGTTTTTTCTGTATAAAATGCATATATAAAATTAAAATAAAAGGAGGGCCTCTCAAATTGAATGTACATGTTTTTTTCTAGCTCTGAGCTACTTTTAGTGTGTCCAAATTTTAAGAATGTACTCTTTTCATGATACCTTTCAACCCTGAAGTTCACAGTTATAACACTGCTGAAAATCTCTATTAAATAATAATTTTATTACATTATTTACCAAACATTGTCCTTCAGTGGTGGGGTGGAGGTGTGGTATCACAAATACTGATATCCTTGGGAGCCTGGCATATTTTATAGTAGAAAACCATAAATGAATATTACTCAGTGTTGACAATTCTGGACTTTATAATGAGATTAGATTATCACAATTTCTCATAGGTCATCTAGTAGTACTATGAACGATTACCTACAGTTCTTAGAATTAGAGATTTTTTCTTATGTCTTTGCCACTAAAACTTTATTATTAGATGCAATGGCAAAAGACCATTCAGAGAAGTAGAAGAGTTACTACATGACAATTTAAAATGATGAATAAGAGTTAGGAAGGTAAGAAGGAAGAGCAGAAAGGAAGAAATGAGAGAAGAAGGAAGGAAAAGAAGAAGGAAGGAAAAGGAAGAAAAGAAGAAAAGACAAATGGATAGAAGGGAAAAAATAATAAAGAAAAGGAAGAGACTACCTACCATTTTTAGTATATCTCAGTCTAAGGACTAAGATGTGGTATGGGATCCTCACAGCATTATGAGATAGGAATTTCCCATTTTGTAGATGTGCAGTGATGTGGTGCCCATAGAAAGAATATTAGATTCCAAGGGATCATTGATACTCTGAGTATCTAGTTATTCCAAATCATCTACACTTTGTTTTTTCCATTGGTTTTTATTTTTGGCTTTGTTTTCTGTCTTTGCTCCATTACCATCATGAGCACACTCTGTGGGCTAATTTTAGCCACCAGGATTTAATGTCACTTTTAACTACAGATGGCTAGGCAATTAGGTAATTTTGTTTCTCTAGTGGCAGCCAGTCAGGGCAGTCCTGATAAAGCCGCTGTAGCAGGAGATCAGTCACAGAGCCAAGGGCTCTGATCATTTTTCTTGTTGGGGACAAGCTTCCTTAACTGAAAACACAAAAACAGGGACCGAATATCATTGTGGGTGGGACTCCAGCTCAGGACCCAGACTGGCTGGATCTGACTCTGAGCTCTGCGACTAATTAGATGGGATATTTGGGGGGACATTTTTAACTGTTCTATACTCAGGTTTTCTCTTCTCTAAAATGAGGACCATGATATTAGTTACATCATAGAATGCTTCTAGCATTAAAGGAGTTAATATGTAAAAGTATCATGGCACGTAACAATTGGTATATCATCATTACTATTATTGCTTTTATTATTATCTGTTAAGTTCCTTCTAGCTTTGTAATTCAAAAAATTCTTAAGGATAATACCCCATTTTTACATTTTCTGCCACCTTTCTGAACTTTCCTTGAATTTCAACCACATGCAACCCCTTGTTCTCACAAGAAGTCCCTCTCTTTACATGTTGCTGCTCCTTATGCTGGCAGTTTATTCTGAAATCACATCCAGCTAAGCAAAAGTTTTCTTTATGAAGTCAGCAACTCCCCACCCCACCCCAGGAAGGCAGATTAGCAACTCCTATACATCTCCGCCATGACCCATAATTGTGTATACTATAAATGCTGTCAGCCTCCCCCCAGTTCCATCCGTCCCATCTCACATGTGCAGCTGACAGGTAGCTCCTTGAGGAAAGGGACTATAATACATCTGGCTCTTTTTGCCTTCTTAACACATATCAAAATGCCTGGTATACAGAGGGCCGTCAGTAAATGTTGAAAGAATAAGTGGACTTGCCACTAGGAAGACAGCAATCCAGGGGAGATGAAGTGAATGAAGTCTAGGGATCCAGGAAGCTAAAAGGTAGGTATGCAGCCGTGGCAAAGCTCACAAGCAGTAGTTCTATCCCATCAGGCTATCTGCTGTCTAGCTAAATAATAATGACGCAGGTGTTCGGGAGTCCAGGGACCCAGAGGTCTGCAGCCCACGGTGGGCTCCTGGCAGTGACACGGCGAATGGGCGACTTCACAGACGGAGCAGCCCTTCTCTAGTCAAATTTACTTCTTTTATTGAGGCTCATTTAATCGAGGGGTAGGACATTAAACAACAAGGAATATTCAGGATTTTTCCTTGAAAGAGGAAATAAAACTAATCATTTTACTTTTTTAGGGAGAGGAGAGGGGAGGGAGAGAAAGAGAAACATCAATGTGTAAGAGATAAATCAGTCAGTTGCCTCTCACATGACCCTCACTGGGGACCTACCTGCCCTACAACCCAGGCGTGTGCCCTGGCTGGGGATCAAAACTATGACCTTTTGGTTCACAGGCCAGTGCTCAATCCACTGAGCCACACCAGCCAGGGCAAAACTAACACTTTTAAGTACCTCATCCAAAAACACTTGGTAGGCACTCTTATTTAATATTTACAACAAATGAATGCAATGTACACTATTATTAGTCACATTTTATTAATGAAGGAAGAGGCTCAGAGAAGTAACTCAGGCATGACTTGCTAAGGTTGGGATTAAAACCCTGACCTCTGACTTCAGACTCTATTCTTCATGATTTAAATTGCTCCTATACACACATTGCCTTTCAAAGTGAAGATGTAGATTTTTTTAAGTACAAAATATTTTATTTTGCTCAAAGAGTTGTCTCTCATCAGTTAAATCTCTTTTGCAGCCCAGGATAGTTCATTCCTCTTATTAGTTCTGGGGCAGAATGGAGAAGTATAGGCAAGATGACAGAGGAATGATTATCTCTGTTCCCTCCATTTTAAAAAAGTCCTGACCACAGTGCTTTTTCATCTCTCCTTTTATATATAAAATATAACATTTTACCAGATATCTTTCTGTTCAAGCAGAAAAATATAACATTTAAAAAATTTGTTGCCAATTTCATTCTGTTTAAAAATACCTTGAAAAACAAATTAAAGACAAAAATTGACAACTGCCATCAACTCCTTTGGCGGTCATTTTGGAATGGGCAGATTTTCAATCCTGAGCAGTCAGGTTAGGATGGAAGCCCTGTGTCTTTGGACCATGCTCTTTCTTACTGACAGGGAATCAATTTTAGATGCTGAACAGCCAGAGCTGGGTCTTCTGGGAGACTCAACTTGCCATCTTATTCCATGCAAATGAGTAGAGGGTGGGGCAGAGTGTGGACCAATGTCTTGGTGTGAATATTTCCCGAAGGTAGAATTTATGGAGTTATTGAAATTTTGTTCCATGAGAAGTTTTGCCAGCGCATGTCTGAGCAGAGCAATTTCATACAGATTAGAGTGAAATCCCTGTGATCAGAGCTGCTAAGAAGGGGACCTCTTGCAAATAAGCAACAGATTATGGTGGGGAGGGTGTGGTGGCTAGTTCTTTTGGTGTAACAAGCAGTGGATCCAGCATTGTTAGTCCAAGTTAATACTCCTCTCCAAAGTAGGGTATTTTGCATATGCTATCAACTTTTTACTCATTGGACTTTTGAAATAATGTTGAGGAAAAGGAATTTTTTTTTTAAATTGCCAGGTAAGGAAGAGTGGAAAGTAGAGGTTAAGTTCAGGCTATCATGCTGGGTTAGGAATTTGGGTTGGAATGTGGTCTTCTGGATGCTCAGTATTTATCATTTTACACCCTTCAACATACTCTCTGATGTGAAATGCTTATGAGTTCAGTATAGGAGAATCTGTATGGAGGCTTCTCTATAGCTCGTGAAATTAAAGTTTGATCCTCTGGAAGTAGATAGGGGTTTCTGAGGTTGGGCATTTACCACTTAGGATCAATAAACCCCCTCATTCATTCTCCTTCTTGAAGAAAAATCCCGCAAGAGATTGTGGCACCATTCTCCAGTTATGTTTCTCTCACAATTCAAGAGAAGGAAAAAACTACATGTGTCTATACTTAAAATGTTTTTATAAAACCCTATTTTGAAATACCCCATTTTGCATCTTAAAATGCATGGATTTTCTTAATATTTAAGCCCTCACTGTTTTCTATGTTTTGTGTGAAATTATTCATATATATCACTACAATCACATACAATATTTTTTTGCTGTTGGTGGTGGTTTGTTTGTTTTGGCTTCTTTTTGTTTTGCTTTTGTTTTAACTTATATGTTAAGCCCCGATCATCTTACTGATATTAGTGACAGGTTCTAGAATTTCCAGTTGAATATATTGAGTTACTGAAAACAGCTCCAAATCAAACTGCCCTTCTTGGAGAAGGTAAAGTACAACTCATCGGTTTAATCATTGCATTCCATAAAGGGAGATGTCACTTAACTAGCTTTCCTCTCAGTGCCAGGAAATCGCCTCGAAGTATTTTTCTTTAGATAAGTGAACATGCTTGTCATAGCTTGCTATGCCTGTTAAATCTTCCTATGAAATATTTTACAGAGAAATATGTAAATATTTTGACTGCTTGTGCCATTCTTTTCAGACGGCTCTGCAGATTATACATGGGTCTCTATATGAAACAGGAAGGAAAAGTAAGTAGAAATTTCTTAATGTAGCATTTTTCATCAATGAAGACAGAAAGACTAAAGGAAAATTTTGTATAATGGAGCCTTAATGTAAATATCCAAAAAGAGTAATATATACTCCATGAGCTGGCCTCCGAGTGATACTAGTGTGATGGAAGTAGATTATGAGTCTCCAGGACAGCATGTCCTCTTACCTTTTCTTCCTGACAGCAGATAAATTAACCAGAGCTTAAGGGTAGACTACTTGCCAAATACACATTAGTGGAGACTTTGTATAGTGAGACTTTTATGGGTTTGCTACATTTTACATGAATAAAGGACTGTAAACCACCCTTTAATCTTTACAACCTATAGTTAGCAGATGTGATACAAGTATTCTGAACAAAGATAGGGTTGAGAAAAGTGAGGGAATTTTCCCCAGGCATTTCTCATTAAATGTATAAAATCTTTGTTTTGATTCGGTTATTTTATTTTTGCTTTTTCCGTGATATTATTGAAAGAATAACAAAACACTGATGAGATTTGAAGACCAATATCATGGAATAATTGTACTGGTTCCACCATCTGAGAGGACATAGTGGCAGATGTTTTTAATTGTCAAATGACCATATTTTTCATATTTTTTATATTTTTCAATGAACCATGTTTTATTCAAATTTGAGCTGATAAATGTATATGACATGACTGAGGGAAGAACCACATCACTAATACTTTTTCACCACTGTGGAGATGAATAAAACAATCAGGTAGAACCCCTGATTTGAAGGGACAGAAACCACCCCTTGGCCTTAACCGAAAGGAGGTGGTTGGCCCCAGAGCAGGGATGCCCATAATTGGCAAGTGGCTGGTAGTCTGGGGCTTACAAAATGGAGAGTTGAAGGCCAGGGTGCAGGAAGTAGAGTCAAGGTCATGCTACAGCCATCATTTGATCCAGCCTTGGCTCTTGCTTTGGTTGGGATCATGTGACTCCCCCTACAATTCCTCATTCTTTGCATTGCTGATCCAAGATTCAGAGCTCCAGAACAAATGCCTTATCACCAAAGCTGACCCACTGGCCTATTCTGTCATCCAGCCAGGAGTGGTAGAGGAAGGTCCCACCTTCTGTAGTTTGAGATAGGACAGCACTAGCAGGCAAGCACAGGGAATTGTGTTCCAACTATGTTGGCACATAGTGAGAAACTAATAAAAATAGTGGAAAGTGATGATGGTCAGCCAAAAAATGACAAATGCCTGCTCCATATAAGTATTGGCTTGGAAGTTATGATGTGTTTTTAGACTAGACCTTATTGTTAAATAGTATCAGACCTTAGATAAGTTCCTTATGCTGTCTTTTCCTCAGTTTTTAAAATGTTGGGGCACAGGCTAGGGGTTGGGTTAAATAGGTGAAGAGATTAAGCAAATCCTCCCCCAAAACCAACTCATACACAGACATCAGTGTGATGATCACCAGAGGGAAATGAGGGGTGGGTGGAGGAAAGTAGAAGAAGGTGAAGGGAAGATAAGTGTTGATGGAAGCAGACTAGACTTTGGGTGGCGAACACACAGTATGGTATACAGATGTTATATTATAGAATGGCACACCTGAAACCTATATAATTTTATTAACCAATGTAGCCCCAATAAATTCAATAAAATATTTTTTAAATGACAAATTTGACATAGAATAAGAATGGGAAGTAAATGATATTTACATGGCCTTTCCTCTGGTTTCCATACCAGACATCACTAATCAATCACTATATTCTTCCCTCCTGAGATATGACCTCAGAATCCTTCTTCATATAGTGCTGTGGCAGCAACTTCTTAGTTATTAGAATTGAAAAATGAGATAAAACCTTGAACTAGAGGTTGATTACATTTCTTTAAAGTGTTAATGTTCTCTGAAGTTCCAGGACTAAAGTATTGTTATTAGTTAAATTATTTTAGAAAATTAAAAGAAACCTAGATCAGGTGGGAATAGAATTATAAAGTAGTTAATCCTTTAATATCTGATTAAGAGGAAGGACATATTTTAAAACTTGACTGGCTTTTATTATGAATTTTGAGATGTTAAAGGAACAATTTGCTCCATTGTGGAATGTGCTATTCATCTTCTGCCATTAATCCAAGAGAGTTCTCAGCTCGCAAAGACTATTCTTTGAACAATAGAAAAGTTAGATATTGGTCTGAGGATTAAATTATGAATTATATTATTGATGATAAATAAATGTAACATTATATTGTTAATGGTAAAGCAACTGCTATTTAAGTAGTCTTAAAGTTTATAGAACACAGGATCTGAAATGGCTCAAAAAGTCTATTCTAGAATTCAGTAGGGTGTGTTACTAAACGAAATGGCAAGTTTAGCCATTGTGACCAAGTAAACATTATTTGTTTAGTACTGTTTTTGTACTTAGAGATTTTTAAAAATATCTCGGGCCACTATTCAGACTAGATGGATATGCAGTTTAGCATAAGTGACACCAAATAGAATGACCAAAGTCCCCAGAAATTGATAGTCTTCATTGGCCAGCAGGGAAGCACCCTTCTCTGCCCTGTGGGTTCCCGTTGTCTTCCCTGTGACCCTGAGCTGAGTTTGTATTCACCTGCTTGGCAAAGTTCCCTTTTGGAATGATAATAACTTGTAATATGTCCTTGAATTATGCCAGGAAAATCTCTTCCTGATTCAAGAAAAATATCTGGTTCCATGAAATCACAAAAAGACTTTCAAAGCATTTTTGGGTGCTAGCTTTCTGTAGGGCAGTGGTCCCCAACCTCTGGGCCATGGACCAGTACCGGTCAGGGCCTATTAGGAACCAGGATGCACAGCAGAAGATGAGCTTCAATGTAATGCACTTTGAATCATCCTGAAGCCATCCCCCCACACCCCCAACCCACCCGGTCCATGGAAAAATTGTATTCCATGAAACTGGTCCCTGGTATCAAAGGGTTGGGAACCACTGCTGTAGGGTACCTAGAACAATGTTAGGTTCACAGTTAACCTTCCTCTCTACCTGTAGTAGGTTACAAAAGGGCCACATATTTGTCTCATTTCTGTATGCATGCCTTTTAACAATGCGACTTTGCAGCTTCTTTCTTCAATAGAGGTAGAATCTGTTTCTCTATACTTTGAATCTGGGTGGGCCATATATCTTACTTTGGACAAAGGGTTTTTAGCAAATGTAATCAAACAGAGGATTAAAAAGTACTTGAGCTTTGGAGTTTATCCTCTTGCTGCTCTTAGAAAGACTGAGCCCACTGCCAGGTGAGAGCCTGCACTAGCCTTCTAGGTGAGATACATCTTATTTCTATCACTCTAGTTAACATTTTGTCAATCATCAATAATGTCAGTGAGACTTTTCAACACCTTTCAGCCCCATCTGAGCTGGGCCACTATAAACTGCCCAGTTAACTCTCAGAATCACGAGACATAATCTTTGTTGTTTTAATATGTTAAGTCTTGGGGTAAAATTTTAAGTAGTTAACTATAACCTTAGTAGTTGCTTTTAGTCTCCTCATTATTTACGCAGGATTGGTTTGCCTACCTGCACAGGAAAATCTCCAGAAATTCCTTAGGTGTGCCTACTGATTGTCAATGAATAGAATGCACCCTAGATATACTATAAAAGATTCCTGACAGCCTTTCCATTGCTTTTTTTTTTAAAGAAAATTGATTTTGGACTTCTTGGTTTTCATTATTTTACCTTCAGGAATTATTTTTTTCAATTAAAACATTTATGTGGAAATTCTTTTTGAGGTGTAGTAAGGATACAGGTCAAACACCTTAACACATCTGTGAAAGCTTCATAACATTTGTGGATTTCAAAATGTCAGAAAGAAAGCAACTTCTCAACTTGTTCAAAGTTAATCTGCCACATGGATGTAATGTGGCACTGAAGCGTGAAAAAGGTAAAAGAGACCAAAGTTGTCGCAAAGAGAGAGGTAAGGAGACTCATAACATTTAAGCTACATTATGTCTTCCTGATGGGAAATAGATGTCAGCTTGCTTTTAGAATTTAGTAAGTTCTCTGAGACATTTTGCTCTAGGTCCTAACATTCCAAGGAGTATCTTATCCTACATCTCAGGGCCAATTGATTCATGTTTTCTCTCCTCTGTCTTCAGGCTGTTTCTAACAACACATCATCTGCTTTTCCTGGGAATTGCCATCACATAGATTTCCTTCCAGAATTTTCATGTTTTGACTGTGTGTTACTTGGTCCCCTTTCAAAGTTAGATAGTTTATGTATATAACCATGCGTGGATGTATTTCCATGTGTCATATTTCTCTTTGTGCCTTGGAAATGGTTTTCTGGGGAAAATTGGCCAGAGAATGTTTGGGAGGAATGGCAAAGCATGGTAATCTATGGTCAAAGACATTGTGCCTAAATTACATATCATATTTGTACTTACGAAAATACTATTTTTTTGTTTTTATCATCATATTTCAGTAATGTGATAGTGCTTGGGGTACACAAACATGCTGTCTATGCACTTCTGGAGTTCTTTGGTCTGGTTTTACGATGTTGATCATTTCGATTGTTACATCTTAGGAACTGTGGAGAAGTTGACAGAAAGTGCTAGTTTTATGACTAAGCACATAATAATATTGGCTTTGCATTTAAGCCCAATATTCAGATTCAACACACAACCACACTATTCCCTGCAGAAGTGGGAATTGGGTCACAGTGGTTCCCATGGCAGCTGGTTTTGAATAACTACTGGTAAGAATTCTCTTAGGATTGAAAAATTTAAATGATCAAAGATAAGAGTCATACAAAATATCTCATTTTAGTTCAACACCACCCTTCGGATGTTACACAAAACATGTAGTATTTTCTTTAGAAGTCAATAGATGTTGTGAATACTTCTATTCTGAAAATTCAATTTGAATTGTCTCCAGATTTTTCCTTCCAAAACAAGTCCCTCAAACACATACGGAAAGCTGTCTGTTAACTCTGGGCAAGGTCTTGTGAGATCCAATGTCTTATGAAATAAAGGCAGCAGGAGGCAGATGTGTCTCACAGAAGTGTCTTCTCTTAATTCTTTCCCAGTCCGGACTGCTACATCAATAGGGAAAGCGTTAAGAGAAAGATTTTCTATGTTAATAGCAGAGGAAGCAAACTTTGACCTGTAATTAGTAACTTGAACTCCCTTCTGCTCCTGAGAAGGACAACAAATAAAAAGAAACAAGGTGTCCGGGATCTGGGCGTGAGTTAGGCTCTAGCTGACTGATAGGATGTGGGAGAACCACTCTTTATCAGCCTTTTGCTGAGAAGACGCTCCAAACTTGGGTTCTAGGGACGAATGCTCTCTTTTTGCTATTCAGTGAAAACTGGTTAAAGCTTCAAACAAGAATCTTTACTGTGCCTAGTGTGGTAGCTCTGAATCAAATTCCTTCCCTAATTTTTTTTTCCACCAGTCAATGGAAACATGCTTGAATTTCAACATGATTTGTAATCCCCAGTGGGATGTTTGCATATAGGTATTCCCTAAATGTTTACAATCAAAATTAGTCTTTATGTTATTATTGAACCCTCCAGTGTGTGTGGAAATTATGAGGACATAAGCTGCCTTCAAAAGATCTTTTAGCCAGGGCCAAAGTTCAGAATTATCTTCTCCCCATTCAATTGTCCTACAGGCAATCATTCTATTTCAGTGCTCCTAGCATTAATAACAATGACAAAGCAATGCATTAATGATTCCATATTTTTTCAGAAGTATTTACTGAGCATCTTGTGTAATATATGCAAAGCATTGTGCTGGCAGTAAAAAGGAATAAGACCAAAGCTTTGGCCTTGGTTGCTCAAATTTGTTAGAGCATCACCCCTATATACCAAGGTTGTGGTATATAGGTTTGATTCCCTAGTCAAGGCACATGCAAAAAGTAACCAATGATGCATAAATAAGTGGAACAACAAATTGATGTTCCTCTCTCCCCTGCCCACTCACTCAAATAAATAAATAAATAAATAAATAAGACCAAAACTTTGACCTTAAAGTAGAAATAGGTGAAGATATGGAGTGAAATTAACCACTTTTAACTCTCAAAGAGAGTCTAGCATTTGGTTAAGTTGGAGTATGGTACTTATTAGCCTTGAGGATCCAAATGAACTCATCTTAAGTTATAAACCTGCCTGTTGGTATGATGCATTCATCCACAACACATTTTTTTCTATTGAAGACCTCTCATAATTCATTCACTTATTTGCTCATTTAAGAAATATTTTTTCAGTATCTGTTTTGTGCCAGTCACTGTACTAGTCTCTGGACATAGAGCAATGATGAAAATGGAGAAAAATCCCTGCCCTATGGAGTTTCATAAATGTAGGAGAAGACAGATGACAAAATGAATGAGTTAAAATACAGTAAGTTAAATGGGGGATGGGGGGAGCTATGGAGAACATTAAAGGAAGAAAGTGGGAATAGTGTGTATGTGTGTGTTAAGGGCAGCAACTTTGAGTAGGATAGTGACACACACTGCACTAGATTTTGAAGTAAAAGTGATAAATGAGGCCAACACGCTCATGGAACTTATAGACTAGTGGAGAGAAAAGATCATTACACAGATATTTATATTAAATTGTGGTATGAAGATAAGAGGTATACCTAATGCTATGGATGGGAACACAGGGCAAGGAGACCTTGAGTAGGTTATGAGATCAGGAAGGTCTCATGGGTAAACTGACATTAAAATTGAGACTAAAATGTAGAATAAGCCTCAGGAGAAGTAAAAAGGGTTGAGGCTCAGCACAGGGAAAAATAGGTTCACAGATCCAGAAGGAAGGAAAATCTGGTACAATGAAGGAACAGAAATTGTACAACGGCCGAAGTGTGGATTGGAGAAGAGTGACATAGAGTTTCCAGACATTAGCAGTGGTCTTCTCAAATGCCATGTTAAGAAATTTGGGCTTTATCCTAACAACAAACAGAAATGATTAAAAGAATTTAAAGGATTGGAAAAGACTTGAGGTTTGTTCCCAAGGGCCTGTACGAGGCAGAATGGAGCTCTGTTCATTCAGAATCTGGATCCTGAATGGTCTCTTGAGTCTGTTTTGATTCAATGAACTAGTTTTCCTTTCAACTTTAAAGTGTGTTTATCTGTGTCCACACGTGTATTCATTTTTTTCAAAAGATGTTTAATATTGATAACTTATATTCTGATTGTGTCCAAGTGAACCATTTTAATTCAAATTTCTGAAAAGATATGTTGTGTTTTTCTTAGAAATGAAAGAACTAGAAGCCAGATAAATATTCTGGGTGAACAGCACAAAGCCCGGGCCTGCATTTGCATCTTAATTTTAACTCACTTGAGTTTTTTTTGCATTTGACTGCCTTACTTTACATTTCTGAAACATGAGAAAATAATAATTGTTAGCTCCCTTGGCATATTACATATTATTTGTTTTCAAAAAATATAGTATGTACATATCATTCTCAAGAATAGTCCATAACATGCACATGAATTTATATAGTTGGAAGGGTTCACAGAGATTAAAATTATTATACAGGTGAGGAAACTGCCTGCTGGAGGGAGAATGTCACTTGATTTATATTACTTGACAAAGTCTACCTATGGTATCATTACTTTAACTTTATATGTTTTACATAAGTTGTAAAAGTGTATCCAAGTGAGCCTCTTTTCCACCCCCTTTTCCAGGCTGTATACTTTCCTCCCCCTGGCATTACTTTTATATAATCTGTCCAGATATGTTTTATAAATATGGAGATGTACAGACATATTTAATACGACAAATTTTAACACTCTCTGCATATTTTTCTCACCTTGCTTTGCCACTGAACAATATATTTGTGATATCACTGCATGTGGATATATAGAATGAGGTATTTACTTCTTTTCAATAGTTGTTTAGTATTCTGTTGCATGGATGTGACCTCATTAATTTAATTAATCCATTATCTAAGATATTTTATTTTTCTAAATATTTTCATGCTAAAAATAATTAAATAAATTTATTTTACACAATATATATATTTTTTGCCATGTGAAATTCTATCTATAAGTGTTCCTAAACATGGAAGTGCTGGTCCAAAGAGTATGTAAATTTTTAAAATTTTAATAAACATTGACAAGTTGCCAATATAATGTTATATATTTCCATTAGCAGTTAATGAGAGTTCTGGATTTCCCCACCCTCTATTACACAATGCCTTATTATACTATTTGATCTTTGCCATAGAACAAAGTGGCAATTTACTATTGCTTTTTACATTTCTCTTTTTAAGACTAAGTAAATATGAATATATTTTAGTATATTTAAGTTTTCTCTGCATATCCTTTCCTATAAACTGTTAATAACATTTTATTATATTTTTCATCATATTATTATTTTTTAATATTGATTTTTAAGCATTATTTATGTATGAAATGAATGAAACCTTTGTGATGTGAGTTACATTTTTTCCCTCCTAGTTTACAATTCACCTAACTTTGGTAAAGGTGTTTGTTTTTACTGTACACACTTTAAAAATATAGGAAAACATCACTCTTTGCTTTTATTACCTTTGGACTTATATATTTACCATAGGACAGCATTTTCCACTCTGAGATTATTTTTAAAATTCCATATTTTTGAGTTTATGGCTTTATATTTTACATGAAAATGTAAAAGTATTTTCTATAATTTATGTACAAATCTAAGTTATTTTTTTCAATAGGACTCTCTATTTGTTGCAACACCATTTTTTTCAGATAGTCCAATCTTTATTCCTTTATATGACATGCCATCTTTAAAATGCACCTAATTTCTAAATTTGTTTGCATCTATATTTGGACTTTCTATTATGTTCCATTGATTTTTGTGTCTATTCATTTGGCATTATTGTACAATTTTAAATATTGTAGCTCTAAAATATGTCCTATAGCTAGTAGATATAATCCTTCTCATATTTATTTTTGACAAAATTTGTTGGTTTATTTATTATGTGAACTTTAGAATCGATATAGTTGTAAAAAACTATCAGTATCTTTTGGTGATTTTATATTTATTTATTTACTAAAAGGGATTATATCATTTTGAAGTTGAGTCTTTCTGCCTGGAAAGAGAGGATGCTTTTGCATTTTCTTGAGTCTCATTTTGTGTAAAACAGTCCATGGATGGGTACTGGTCTGCACTGAGATAAGAAGAGGAATTAAGAACACACAGAACTTACAGAGCAATTGGACATGTTTGTGACATTCACTGTGAATTTGATATTCTTTTAAAAATTCACTTTTATTGTTTTTAAAGAATTATCTATGATAAATTGAAAGTAAAATGATTAGTCTTTCACTGATTTAGTCTGAGAGACACGGCTGCAAACAAAATAGCGGTCTTTGTGGTCATAACTACTATTGTTTGACAAATGTTTAATATGATTATGTGCATGCACATACATGTATATGCTGATGTGTAAACACATGAGTACAATCCTAACCATCTTCCTTGTTAATTTAAAGAATTCCTCTTTGCTTGGCTCTTCTCCTCATTTGTATCTTTCTTATTCCACGGCATCTCTCCATTCCAAATAGCCCATGTTAACAACCCATGGTGTTTTCTTCATATAAAATAATATTAAATAGTAGCAGGCAAAATCTCTTCTCCCTAAATTTTTTTAAGAATAATACCATTATAGCTTTAACAGTAAATATGATCCTTGTTTGGGAATAACATTAAAAGTATCCTATTTATTTTTATTAAACTTTAAAAGAAGATGGTATTTTAAACATTATCAGACATCTGTGGTGATGTTTCATGATATGTTTTTTAAATGTATCAGTGTGCTGAATTGCATAATCAAATTTCCAATTTCTAGACCATTTTTGCTTTTCTAGAGTCAATCCCTTGCTGTTGATTACAGTGTTTTACTCTTTCCCCTCAGCTTTATTGAGATATAATTACCATATGACATTGTTAAGGTTAAGGTGGATAATGTGATATTTTGATATATTTATGTATTGCATAATGAATACCACAATAAGATTAGTTACCACATTCTTCACCTCACGCAATTACCATGTTTTTGTTATTGTTATGGTGAAGACATTTAAGTTCTACTCTCCTAGCAATTTTCAAGTATACAATACAGTACTGTATTTCGTAGAGAATTTTTAAGTCTATGTTCTGCTGGGCTGTAGTCTCATTTTCTTGTCATGTCCTTCTCTGGCTTTGATGTTAAGGTAATGCTGGTCTTATGAAATGAGATTGGGGGTGTTCCCTCCTCTTAAATTTTTAGGATATTTTGAGAAGAGTTGACATTAATTGTCCTTTAAACATTTGGTAAAATTCACCAATGAAACCATCTGGTCCTGGACTTTTCTTTGTTGGAAAGTTTTTTGTTTTTTTTTTTTTAAATAATTTTCTTTCAGTCCTCAATTTTTAAGTATCAACAGTAGAGAAGAAAGGACTTTTTTTTTTTTTTTTTTTTTACATTTTATTTATTTATCTTTAGAGGGGAAGGGAAGGAGAGAGGGAGAGAAACATCAATGTATGGTTGCTTCCTGTGCATTCCCTGCTGGGAACTGGCCCGCAACCCAGGCATGTGCCCTGACTGGGAATCGAACCGCGATCTCTTGTTTCACAGGCCCGCGCTTAATCCACTAAGCTACGCCAGCCAGGGCTGTTGGAAAGTTTTTTATTACTGATTTAACTCTTTCCTATTATTACTCTGTTCAGATTTTCTGTTTATTTATGATTCACTCTTGGCTGGTGGTATATTTTAAGGAATTTATGCATTTCTTTAGGTTGACATATAATTGTTCATAGTAGTCTCCTATGAACCTTCGTACTAGTGTGATACCAGATGTACTGTATATTTCAACTAAACTTTACTTTGTATTTCAACAATTGCAGAACTTTTGGATTGGTGGTTTTCCGGGGTCAGTCAGATGGCATTATAAACAAATATGCAATACTAATATAAGTTAAGATTCACCCACAAAAAGAGGTAACCAGCTCTTGGTGCTTTTCTTTCTCAAGTTGTTTCTCCATGACAAAGCATGGGTTGTGAGTGAGTTCTTTAGGACTTTACTTCACCCTCAAATAATATAGACATTGTTAGCTATACTCATGGAGTATCTATCCTCCACTTTACTGACACTGTTTTGGGCATATAGTGAGAACAGCCTTGAATTTTCTTGCAGGCCATGTCCTTATGCTTCAGGTTGGTACCAAACTGGATTTGCAAGGAGTCTAGTGCCCACTTGCAAACTTCTTTCCTGTTGTATAAAATGATGAGTCATTAGTTCTATCCCTTCATTAGTATGTCTTTTACTTTGGACATCTGGGTTTTGATGCTTTTTTTTCCCTCTAAAATATGCAGTTATGGGTTGTTTTCTTACCTGTTGGATCTTCACTGCAATTGTAACATTTTTTTATAGAGGGAATTAAAAATTTGTTTTAGTTTCATGAAAGATAAACCTGCAGTTCTATTTACTTCTCTAATTTGTTTTGGATGATTCTTATGAATGACACAGCATGGTCTTTATATTACATTTTTAAAACTAACATTTAATTATCACCTTTTAATAATGTTAATGCTGCTTAATTCAAACTATTGTCTTACTGATATGAATTTTATTTTTAAAACATTTTTATCCCATATTATGTATTCCTCTTTTTTCATTGAACATTAAAGGATAAAAAAATGTAAAACTTGCGTATTTTCCAATGAAATTAAGAGGATAGTTTCTCTTGTAAGGATTTTTAAAAAGTCAAGTGTAGGTCATCTTTAGGTTTATTTCTTAAATCATGATCTTAACTGATATTAGCAGATCACAGAGCTATTAAAATTACTATCTCAGACTTCAGGAAGGAAAATAGTGTTTCTATAAAAGGGATCAATTACATGTAATGTATTTGGGGAGAGAGAAAGAAAATAATGAGAATTACTCCTGGCATGATGCTCTATGTTAGTAAAACAATAGTTTCTATATTAATATATTTTCTATTATAATATGTAGCATAGCATAAAGGTAAGTAACATTATAATGAAAAAAGTCCAGTAGAAATTAAAAGAAACTTTCCTGGAGCTGCTCTTTATTTTTCAGAGATGCTAAGAAACAATTTGAGAAATAAGGGTATCAAGTGATTATTACCTCCCTTTATGGGCAAACCACACTTTATCCCACTATTGATGATATGTTTTATAAAGACATTTGACAGACCCCAGAGAACCCCAAATCCAAAAGTTCTTACAATTTTTGGCATATAAAATGAAGTTTTGGTAAAATATACAGGGGAAAAACTATGGTAGAGATTCACAGATATCTTTTAAGTATCCAAAGTATTTTTTAAGTACCTTGAAAAATCAAGGTATTTGACATTAATTCAAAATTTATAAATATTCTGATTGCTTTTGAAAGATGTTTTTGGGTTAAGAAGGGGGTTACCTGTGCACAGATGACCCGAGTTCTGTCTTTTTTTTATATTCTATTTTCAGTCATTCCTTATTGTACTAAGAAGGTAGAGAGAACCAGATCTCATAAATTGGGATTTGTTAAATATTCAAGCCCTCAAAAGCCTAGCCTAGAACTTCTAGTCAAGATAGAGGCATAGATAAACATGGGTCACCTCCTTGCACAACCACAGCAAAAATTACAACTAAATTACAAACAACTATCACACAGAATTGTCAGAAAATCAAGCTGTGTGGAAGTCCAACAACCAATGAATTGAAGAAGTCACATTCATCCAAATGGGTAAGAGGAACAGAGATGCAAAGATGCAGAATGGGTGGTCCCACATCCATATGTGGTGGATAAAAATCAGGAGGGATACATAAGGAGTGAGGGATCCCAGCCTCACACCAGACAACCCAGCCCAGGTTTCCGGTACCAGGAAGATAAGTCCCCATAATTTCTGAGTGTAAAAACCAGTGGAGGTTGGAGTGGTGGAAGAAACTGTGAGATTGTCAGGCATCTTGTCTTAAAAGGCCCACAACGGACTTAGGACCTATGCAGACTCACTCCCTCTGTGCTCCAGCATCAGGGCAGCTACTAGAAGAGCACCAGTGCATACAGGGAAAAACTGAAGTTTCTGGCATCGGGGCAAGTGCTGAGGGAGAATCAAATCAGTGGTTTGGAACATGAAGAAGCAAAAAACATTCAATAAGAAAACAAGAAGAAAAAAGAATTAAAAAAATAAGAATAGAGTAAGATGCCCTTGGGATAACTTCGAACATACCAAAATTCAAATCATAGGGGTGCTGGAAGGAGAAGAAGAAGATCAAGAAATTGAAAACTTATTTGAAAAAATAATGAAAGAAAACTCCCCTAATTTGGTGAATAAAATAGACATACAAATCCAGGAAGCACAAAGAGTCCCCAAAAAGATGGATATAAAGAGAACCACAACCAAGACACAGCCTAATTAAAAGGCCAAAGTTTAAAGGTAAAGAGGGGATCTTAAAAACAGCAAGAGAAAAACAGATAGCTACCTACAAAGGGGTTCCCATAAGAGTGTCAGCTGATTTCTCAAAGGAAACTTTGCAGAATAGAAGAGAATGGCAAGAAGAATTCAAAGTGATGAAAAGCAAGGACCTACAACCTTGATTACTTGATCCAGCAAAGCTATCATTTAGAATTGAAGGGCAAATGAAGTACTTCCCAGAAAAGGTAAAGCTAAAGGAGTTCATCATCACCTAACCATTACTATATGAAATGTTAAAGGAACTTATTTAAGAAAAAGAAGATCAAAACTATGAACATTAAAATGGCAATAAATTCACAATTCTCAACAATCGAATCTAGACAACAAACTAAGCAAACAAGCAGAACAGAAATGGAATCGAAGTATGCAGATCATTTGGAGTTGGAAAGGGGAAGTTGGGAGGGGAAAGCTTGAGAATGGAGGAAAAGATACAGGGATTAAGAAGTACAAATTGGTAGGTACAGAATAGACAGGGGGAAGTTAAGAATAATATGGGAAATAGAGTAGTCAAAGAACTTATATACAGGACCCATGCACATGAACTAAGCGGGGAGGATTGCTGTCTGGAATGGGAGGTGGCAAAGGGAAAAAATTGGGGCAACTGTGATAGCATAATCAATAAAATATATTTCAAAAAGGGAAAAAAGCCTCACCTAAACTACATATAAATAATCCTCCTAATTAATACCTTGGGCCAGATAGTTCACTGTATAATTGATTTAAAGTTGTATTTTTCATAATAATCTCCAGGTCAGAGAAAGTCAAATACCATATAATCTCACTTATGTGTGGAATCTAATGAGCAAAGAAACAAAATAGAATAAGAGGTATGGACATATGAAACAGACAGATATATCTCAGACGGGAGGGGGAGGGGGAGAATTGGATAAAAGAAGGTGAAGAGATTAGCCAAAGAACATATATATGCATAGCCCACAGATACACGCAATAGTGTGGTGAAGGCCGGGGACGGGGCAGTGGGGGCTGGGTGGAGGTGGGCAAAGGTGGAGGTAAATGAAGGACATCTGTTATAGTGTCAACAACAAAAAATGTGAATTTTTCAAAGCATGAGAAACATCACTGAAACCAAAATTAGGGAGCTTGCATAAGTGCTAGATTAAATGCTGTTAAGTAGCTCTAAAAATTAAGGCTACAACCATGAAAAGCAATCAGTCCACTCATAATTACTATGCCACTTGAATTCCAGTAATTTAAGGAGAAGGCAAACAAATATAGTTACTCATACTCTTCATGAATGAAATGTGCTCTGCACTACAAACACAAATTATTTTCCCTCATCTAAATCATTGATTTAGTGATATTCTATTTCCCAAGCTCATCTGCATCTCACTGACAATGAACATGCATAATCTAGTGATTAAAAACTATTTTCTGTTATATTTGAGCTAGAGTTTATTTCAGAGCTGTATGCTTTAAAATAAGTAAGTATTTTATGGTTGTATATCTCTGTAACAGAATATTAAAGAATAAATGTTTTTATACTTTCTCTTTAGGAGAAATGGTGCGAGTATATATTAGTTCCTGCCCAGAAAGCTCGAAATCCATTTCAAAGAGCCAAGGTATAAACAGTGTCCACTGAATGACTATACAGGAGATAAGTAAAACTTCAAAATTATATGCGATAATCTCCCAGGGCATACATTAAAATCCTTTTTTTTTCAATCTGGAAAGTTTGGGGGATATTCTCCTAAAAATTATAAGCAGTGTTTATTAAGTACTAAAGTATTAATTTTATAATACATAGCTCGATGGCATTCTAGCCGAAGTGTTATAAACAAACCTCTCCATTACTTTGTAACCATGCAAATAACTGTAAGTTATATTTTCTTTGGCAAAATCTGTGGTTGTCAATGTCAACAGTTAAACCACAGGGAGATATGTATTCTTTACATATAGTATTGTCTAATACAAATTTGTTAGTGGTTATGTGTTTTTCAAAATGTTTTTCTGTCTTCATTCTCATGTGCTATTTGAGAATTTTCTACTTGTTCTTCTTTGCATTAGGAAATAAGGTATGGGGTGGGAGTGGGTGTGTACATATTAATACTTGATTGTGTGTATATATTTTGGGTATGTATGTTTGTGTGAATTTGATTCATTTAATTCAAGGAACCAAACTACTTGTTAAACTAGAAATGCTAGAGGATTTTTCATTACAATGCACGTGGAAATAAAGTCGGAAATGTCTCCCAGATGATCATGCCTAAAGGAATCTAGAAATAACCATGTAATAAAAGGAGACTAGAAAGTGGTTTGGGAGCTGGAAAGTCTGGATGCCACACGGTTCTGGGGACAAGGCTATCTCATTACCTTCTCTTCTGCAGGACTCCTGCAAAGAGCTTGACCCATCTGACCCATCCCCTACTCTCTCCTTTTTTAAATTTGTTTTAGCATTTCTATGAACTGCTTATAAAAGTTTCAATTAGTTCACTTAGTAGCTATGATTTAAGTGGCCCTATATTCCCAGTGATTTTAGAAGTCCCTTGCCAGCCTGTGAATTGGCTGTTTATCAGGTCATCTATATTTGGTGCCAACTGAGATATTTATTAGCATAGAACCCCTTAGAAAGGGACAGCATTTCAGTGTTCTTAGATATGAATTTTGGCCAGTCCAAATTTCATATGAACCAATTATTTATGACTGCTTAGAGTAAAACTCTCAGAAAGTGAAATCTTTTATTTATAGTGGCTGTATTTTGTAAGTGTATATTTTGATTCTTCAGTGTTTTTTTTCCCTGTAAAGTTGTATGTTCCTTTTGTGTATTTTATATCATATTTCATCATATCTTATGTTAATTTTTATAAATATGTCACTTTAATTCTTAACTGACCAATCCTCGTTTCCCACAGTACCTAGCAAACTCCCTCACTTAAAAACAATAATGAATAATTGTTTTGAATATGTTAGTTTAAAGCAAACTGAAAAAAGGTGCTTCTAACTAGGATTGTCAATGGCGAGTTATAAACAATCTGTGCTATAAAGCCACAGGAGAGAAATAACACTTGTAATAATTTGGCGATTTTTATGGAAGAAGTAAACAGATGAGATACTGTATAATCAAAGTTTATGAGGCTCTGTTTTAGAGATGACCATCGTGGCCATTGCCATCATCAAAACTAAGGGTTCACCTACAAATGTTAATTACTATTTAAAACTCATTTTTTGTTTTGACTTAAGATGTCTTAATACTTAGAGAGAGATAAGTAAATTCACACAGAGACAACCATGCAAAGAAGATAACATATCTATCTGGCCATCTTCCATCTAGAATACAAATCACTACATTAACAAGCTGAGGATAAATATACAAAGTTTATGGTATATTCAAGTTCCTCTCTCTTGATACATTTTTAAGTGAACTCATTGACAAAATATAATAATCCAGTGGAGAAAGCAAATCCATCTGAGACAGTGATGAAGAAAATGAAAAGAGTGGTAGTATGAAGTTTTGAGGTTCTTTATTTTTAGAACTTTATGAAGGAAGGCATTGCCCCCAAAAAGGATAGATGATGATAGATTAGATAGATAGATAGATAAACAGATAGATCGAGTAATCTTCATAATTAACAAGTGCTTTTCTCCTTCCCACCCAAATCTGTTACCAACCTACTTCTTTATTTTTATTGGTATGAGAATTTGATGTTCCCATAAAACAAGTAAACAGAGATAGTAATTTAAGATTTTCTGGGCTGAATCAATGTCATGTGGGGAAACATGAGTTCCTTAGCAATACTGTGTTACACATGGTCATCCACTACACCCAGAACTTACAGGAACACATTAACTATCAGTCAATAATAACTCTTGACTGCTTTATCAGCATCTTGCATATGTCCATATGGTTGCCCACTGTGGGGAGGAGACCATGTTTTACTCATCTTGTATTCTCATCATCTAGCATAGTACCTAGATAAGCATGCATTCAAGGTTTGTGGAAGAAATTTATGAACCAATAATTCAGAGATATACAAATAATCTGTAGCATTCATTGTAGTCAGTGACACAGGTATACCCAAGCTTTGCAAGGGCCAAGGGGCAATCCTAGTTCCAAGGGAAATGTGTATGTGTAACAGTGTAAAGGGCTATGAAGTGCTTATTCAGGAGTGGAAATGAACAAGTAGTAATCAGGAGGTTGTTGATAAACATGAGTAGAAAAATTTTAGTAGAAAATTGAGAGGTAGAAATTGTAGAAACAATTGGCAGGAGCTAATTGGTGACCACATTTTGAAGAAAAGAAAACAAAGAATACTGACTACTCTTTTCAGGAGTTTGATGGAGAAAAGAAAAGAAACTGAATAAACCCAAACATTTTCAGTACTGAGAAAAGCTTATGAATATATTTTAGGATGGAGAGATCTGAACATTTATTTATGCTGGAAAAATATAAACCAATGCCTAACATCTAGCAGGTACCTAAGAAAGGAACTTTCCTTTGATTACTGGTTTCTTTTTCTCTCTCTCTCTGACAATGTTACATGACTTTATGGTGCTTCTTCCTTCTGTCCTTAGTGCTTAGGATACAAAGATAAATATAGTACAGTATTTACCCTCAGTAACTTACAACCTGGGAGGTGAAAGAGACAAATAAGCTGAACTGAAGTTTTAAGTTCTGATTTGTGAAACTGAAGCCTCAGGGAATGTCAGGTTTGAAGGTCTTGACAAAGGTGCTAAACAAAAAAACAAAAACAAAAAACTCTTTAGGAAAAATCTTTCTCTTTTACATTATAATTCTCTAACAGTCTATTTGGGAAGTACTATCACAGGTGACTGGTGGTTAAACAAAACAAAACAAAACAAAATGAACACAGGACATGCCTGGAAAAATCCTTCTGAGCTTGGGAAAAGTGTTGTGGTGAAGGGGCTTGGTGAGAAATTTGATTATATGCATGTTTCATTAGGATTCAAAGCATGTGCATCCTTCCGCATTGAAGCCAACAGCAGAAGCACAATAGCATTCCCAAGGTGTGGTGACTAATGCTTTGAGCAAGGCCTCAGCGTTCCCTTTATAGATCAGGTGTTAATATGCACTGACGTGCTTGCTCACTGCACTGAAAATTAATATGAACACCGAGGGCTAAATAAAGTGCCACTCTGAAAATGCAAATGCTTTGGGTAGAGCGGGAAACACTGGATGGCTTTCTTTAGAAATATTATCTCCATTCCTTTGAAGATAAAAATAAAATGCTAAAAATCCCATTAAGACTTTTTAGGGGTAGTCACAGTTTTCCCTTCACATCTTATACTGAAGTGAAATCTTTAACTTGTGTTATAATAAGTAAATTTTCAGAAATGGCAAGTTGGAATGAATTAACCACCAAGAAGCTTTCCGATGACAATCATTTTTTAGCCTTTGAAACAATGATATTTTCTAAAAAACTGTTTCCCCTGGGTGGTTTAATTTCAGATTCAGTACTCTGGAAGAGAAAGAATTGGTTAGTTAATCAAAATATCTGGACACACAGGAGTTTCATTTTCTCTTCTTAGAGCAAGAACTTTCACCATCCAGTTCCTTGGGGGCCAAGAGTGAGCATCTCATTGACTCGCTGAAACTGTAAGGACCTTGGAGATCAATTTAGCAGGGAGTATTCAAAGACCTCCATAATTCCAGAAATATTTTCCTTAAAGTAAGTTCAGGTAGGAAAAAATAAAGAACTGTTAAGTCCAGAGATAGAAAGCTTTAATAATATAACTAGTTATGGTCTGTTTGTGGGCAGCAGGCTAGGTTTAATTCAGTGGTTAATAGAATGGAATATGGTACCAGACTGGTTTTGAATCCTCTCTGTGTTAATTGCTAGTTGTGTTATTTTTGACAAGCCCCTAAACACGTCAGTTTGTTTTCTGTAAAATAGGAATAATAATAGTAGCTATTTGGTTGGGTTTTGTAAATATTAAGTAAGTTCATAGATAGGAAGTGCTTAGGCCCTGGCCAGGTAGCCCAGTTGGTTAGAGTTGTCCCAGTATGCTGAAGTTGTGGGTTCGATCTCCAGCCAATGCATATACAAGGAAGGATTAACCAATGAATGCATAAATAAGTGGAACAACAAACCAATGTTTTGCATGCTTTCTCTCTCCCCCCACCCTTCTACTCTCTCTTAAATTTTTTTTAATTAAAAAAAAAACAAGTAAAATGCTTAGAATAGTCATCGGCACGTAAATGTTCCTGTGTATGTTTAAGCTCTCATTATTATAACTTAATTCTTGCAACATTTCTAGAGGGTAGTTGATGTTTTAATTTTATAGATGAAAAAATTTGAGGCTTACAGAAAGCAAATAATTTTGACAATATCATTAACCTAGAAGGCAGTGCAGCCAGCACACAGCACAGGGGTTTTCACTTCAAAGCACACATATTCTGCATGATAGTGCTTGGAATTTCTCCCTGTTAGCATGTGTCGCCTATGTTATTATCCACTCAACGCCACTTCGGTTAATGGTCACATTTTAATTAAAATACGATCACAGTATCCTTCTAAGTAGTTTATTTATATTTTTATAGCAAGTTTCAAGTTAGACAAGTTTTATTTCAATATATTTTTTGAGGAAAAAGAGGATGTATTAATTTTTTTTTTACTGCTGTTGCAAATATTACCACAAACTTAGTGGCTTAACGCAACACAAATTCATTTCTTTTAAAATTTCAAAGTCAGAAATCTGAAATTAATTTGACTAGGATAAAGACAAAGTATCTGCAGGCTGGATCCTTCTGGAGGCTCTCAGGAAGAATCTATTTCTTTGCCTTTACCAGCTTCTACAGGTCATCTACATTCCTGAGCTATGTCCCCTTCCTGAATCTTCGAAGTACCATATATCACTCATATCTTTGTTTTCATTATCACATTTTCCTCACTCTCTCTGACCCCTCTGCATCCTTCATATAAGGATCTTGTAGTTATCCTGGGTCCACCTGGATAATCAAAGATAATACTTTTCTTACATTTGCAAAGCTTCTTTGGCTATATAAGGTACACATTCATAGTTCTGGGGATTAGGATATGGAGGAGGCAGGGGAGCTTATTTGCCTATGACAAATTTAGATTAAGAGATAGTTACTTTGTGTTATCTTGAAAAGCTAAATAGCATCAATTTGAAGAACAGAGAGAAAATTTGGATAAAAGTCTTGACACTCATCTTTCACTTCCTCTCCCTACATGCTTGCTTACCAAGACTACTATAAGATCTGATGTGTGTTAATTACCAGTTTTATTGCTAGAAAGAAGCCTACTTAGGCCACAGTAATCATCTAAATATAGCAAGAGATTCAAGACAACAAATGTTTGACTATGAATATGATGGGGTCCAAGGAAAGCCCTGATAATAACTTTAATTAAGGAGAAGAATAAATATTCCTGAAAGTATATGGTTAAATCAAATTTGAGTTACATTTTTGAAAGCATTTTTCTGAAAATTGTGCTCAAATGATCACGTATCCCTATCCCATACTTTAGGTTAGGTTTTTATTTTACAAAGCAATGAGAACAAAAAGCAATTTTGCTGCATCTTAAATAAGTTTATAATTCTATCTTTTGGGTACAGAAAAAATGTCCACCCTATAAAGTTCATTATCCAAGGTCGTGTATGTTATAATCACTCTAAGGCTGGAGTCAAGGGCCTAACAAGATCACAGAGAGAGCAGTTTGCTGCTCGGTCAATGAAGACAAGAGCTGAGAGTGGGCACAAGTTTTTTTCTCTATAAAATCACTTTTGGTATGAATAGGGGCCCATAACCATTATTGCCAAACCTCATTCCATTAGCCAAGATACCACGCCTCTCCTAAAATTTAAAAGAAATAATTTTAGGAAAAATTTTTAAAAGGGAACTCCCAATAAACTAGAATTTTCAGAGAATGTGCTTGCTGACTTAGTTAAATAGGATAATCAATTAAGTTTCATCAATTTTCAAAGACCATTAAATTCAACATTTCATTTTAAAATGCCTAATGATTAATCCTACAAAAATATTCATTGGTATTGAGTTCTTACTATGTGCCAAGAGCTGTGGTAAATGTTTTAAATGCAAATATAAATAAGATACCATTCTTCTAGGACTTTTAGATTCCAGTGGGAAGTCAGATATATAAATAAGCAAACCTCAGAGCATATGATAGTGATGAAGAAATCCATATGCTGAAGAAATCCATAGAGTGAGAGAACACCTCACCCTAAAAGGGCAGGACGGTGGGGCATCCTGTAGGTGATTGCTTGAGAGCTGAGAGAAAGAGTACTTTTCTCTCTTGCTTCAAGAGAAAGTAGCAGTTGTCCATGAGGAGAAGGGAAGAGTCCATATCACGATCAAAGGCATAGAATGGCATCATTGTTCCAGGGAACTACGTTGTATGGCAACATAGAAGTGTGATAGACTATAAGGCTGACTGGCACTCAGTTGTGAATGTTTTGTTTTTTTCTGCTAAGTTAGAGAATTTAACTCTCATTCTGAATTCAGTGAAGTAAAGTTGAAGAATAAAACAATCATATTTGTGATTTGAAAAAAACATCAGTCTGGTGGAATGTCAAGGCTAGATTAAATGGTAGAGAAATTACAAACAAGGGAAACAACTAAGTAAAATATTATTTCAGTAAGCCAATTGACAAGTAGTAAAACTGTTGATTAAGGAAATAGGGATAGACATGAGTATAAATGGCAAAATAAATTGCAATAAAATTGCTTTTTGTTCTCATTGCTTTGTAAAATAAACATGTATATACATGTTTTGTAGATTCAACAAAACATGAAAAGTGAAGTAAAGCAGAGGAATTGAAGATCTATTTTAGGTAGAGGATAATGTAGTCGCTAAAATGGCAAATGCAGGGGAAAAAGACAGATTTTTGTAAAAAGGATAATGAATACATTTTTGGAACTATCAGGTTGGTGTACTGATAGGATATCGCAGTGGAAATCTGTTCATTTGGATACAGTTGGATATATTGTCCTGGGGGTGAGAAGGGACCAGAGAAGTCTGTGATATACATACATAATACATACATACATTATCTATCTATCTATCTATCATCTATCTATCATCTATCTATCTATCTATCTATCTATCTATCTATCTATCTATCTATCTATCTATCTATTATCCACAAAGTCTGTGATACAGATATATGCATATGATGTCCACAAATAATTGAGGCCATAAGGCTGATTACATTTCTTCAGTGAAAATGAGGAGAGTAAAATGGGCATTGGATGAAGGACTAGAGAACACTAGTCCTTTAATGTTTTAGAGGAAAACATTAAAAATAAAATAAAGAGAAGCCACTAAAAGGTCTAAAGACTGGTAAAGTAGAAAGAAATAGGGGGACGTCTTTAGGATATGAGGCAAACATTGTGGCAACCGTCGCTCTCATTTTCTAACCCCAAAGTAGCAAATCCAATTGCTTATGGGAGCGACAGGTAATTTAATGAGTAGAGAAGCTTGGGTGTAGGATAATGACAAGGGACTGTCATATGCCAGAAACTACCTTGTACACAGGGAGCAGCTGCTATCTAGGTCCTGCCTATTATTGCCCTGTGGGAATTTGGGTCAATGTTGCCAGATATTTGGCTTTTTCAAGAGAAGCTGAAACTCTATATTTTATATATTTTTTATATGAAATCTGCCATTTTAAAAATGTTCAAAGCCTTGCAAAAACTATCTATGGGATTTTTTCAGCCCACGAGCTGCCTGTTTGCAACTTTTGCCTCAGCATCAATGACAGGAACAATCCTAGACCAGGAAGGTCTCCAGTTGGACCCACACTTGTGAGCTTCCATTTCCATATTCATGAGTAGGTTCTCCCCCTAGATACCTGGATGAATAATTTTGACAATCTGTGCTACCCTATTTAAAGATTGACAGTGGAAAAATGAAGAAATACCTTATGAAAACAGAGATATTCTAATCAGTGCTTAAGAATGTTTTGTAACCTTTGCTACCTAGTGTCACATGAGACCCTGAAATCTGTAAGTATGCCGATCATACTCTTCAGTACTCAAACATGGGCACATCTGGGGTGAAAAGGGGTGCTCCTAAGAGATATAAAACGAGATGTTTGATTACCCAAAATATAAATGCATGTTATGTTTTATGTAGACCCTGTGAAGTCAATGTCCTTAACTTAAATGGGACTCATTTTCTCAAAATTACTTAATCTTTCATATTTATCTTGAGGGTAGACCACAAGCATTTCAGTATTTTTAAGTCTCACCTTCTAGCTGTAATTTATTTGGAGCAAGAGCAATTTTACTGTGTATCAATTAGTGTTTTTTGTTGTTGTTTAGGAATATACAATCTAAGTAACCTTAGAATAAGAAAAAAAAAATTAGGTCATGTCTCTTCACAGGTGCTGCATATAATTTTCGCATTTATAAACTGAGCATCAAGCATTGCTCTTCTTCTGTATGTCAAAGGCCATTCAATTAGTAGGATTAATTTCCTCTGGCTTTATGTCAAGTTCTACTATTTGGCTTTGGGTTCTGAAGCAGATAACAAGTATCTGAAATAGACTTTTCCTTTTTTTAGGAGATGAAATAGAATGACTTTCAATACACTAACAAGGAGCCTTTTGTGCGCCTTTCTCCCCAAAATGGCTTTATTCCGGAGACAGAATGCACGTTTTAATATCCCCCAATGAAGATGCTAAGGGGGCAGCCGCTCACATGAGCATTGCTGCTTATTTTCTGCTGAGTTATAGTGGAATGGTCCTGGGGGAGATGGAAAACAAAACAAAATAATCCCACATCAACTATACTCCGAGGAATTTGAAGCCAAAAGTGTTTCTGAGTGGATGATAAGGGGTATTCCTTTTACCATACTTTATTTAAAAGGGTTAGCCAGCAGCAGGGAAAGAAAGTTTACTTGGGAAAAAAGTAAAAGTAAATAAATAAGTAAAAAGATTTCTTATTATGACGTTGTTACTGCCAAGTGTGAGTCATGGAATTCATCAAATAAGGAGGTTTTAAATGTGCGTGGGGGACACCTTTTGAAGTCTCATAAATATTTACATATTTCAAAAGATGAGGTTGGAGTATTTCCAAGCTAACTTTTGGTGTAAAATGTATTAATGGCTTTTAGTGAAGAAAATGGCCTTTAAGATGTTTCAAGTTCAATCCTTTCTCTGTTTTTCAGAGGAGTTTGATAAATCAGAAGACTAGTTTATGGAAGATTGGAAGTCAAATTCAGGGCTTCTTTTTCTAAGCCCAGTGCATTTTCAACTCCACATTTTTATGTTTCAACCATTCTTTATAATATAAACATCATTCAAATGTCCAGGGAACCAAGGGAAGACATTCTGAATGTTTAAATTGGCATGCACATCATGAAGAAGTTTATTAATTTTAACACAGTATATCTAGATGGAATTAAGGCTCTTAAATTGCTATTAAAACATACACAGAAATATATACACACATACTTTTTCTCTGCTGTTGTTCATCCTCAGCATACACTCTGAACTGCACTAGTTATTTTGGGACTGTTTGGTGTTTATTTCTATTTTTGGTAATACCTGGAGGGACATTTAACTTGGTGCTTGCCTTGGTAAGAGCTTCCTGGGGACAAATATCTTTTTAGAAGTCCTGACTCTAAAATCTTCTCTCCTAAGGAAATACCTCATCTTAGCAAAAGTTTGCTTTATTTAGTCATCAGATTCTCTCCTGAATTATTTAAAAGTCCTGGACTTTAATATAAAATAACTGGCAGTTGCAACTTATCACACAGCAGTTTGCATTTATGTAAAAAAGTTTTGCTTGGAAGATATGATCGAGACCTGCATGTACCTGCATGTTTGCAAGGGGTGTGAGTTTCTCAAGTCTGGGTGGTCCATCCCTAAAATGGCAGGCCACTTCTGAACTCTTTGGACCCCTTAAGTTGTAGCCAAATAATTATTTTTCTCAGATATGAACTTGGTCAGTGCTATCTATAAAAAAAACACTTATTTAAGGGAGAAAAGTACATGCTTATAGCTCTAGGCCTGGAGCCAGAAATGTATTCTTTAATTAAATGAATAAAATAACTATGAATAGTAAATGTGCATATAAAACATACATATGAAATAATTATAAATTAATATAGAATTTTATGAAGAAAACCATGATTAAATAATAATAATCTCCCTGTCACACTAGTAAATGAAACTGCACACTGTACCTAGTTTAAGCATGATTACATGCACAAATATGAGTACTATACATTGAACTTGTAAAACTCTTGTTTGTTTTTGAATATCTCTGTTTTGGCCCTATTTAGAGTCATTATGTTGGAATGTTCAGACTCTCGAATTGTCCCCTCTGTCCCATGATGTTCCTTTCCAAGGGAGGCTGTGATAGGTAGTCTGTAGGTGGTCGCCATGATTCTCTCCTCTCGGCACAAACATCCTCGTATAAACCTTACTCTTGAATGTGCGTAGGATATGACTTGCTTCTAACCAACAAAATATGGCAAAAGTGAAGGGGTGTGTATGGTTATGTGAACTTGATTGTATTGCATAAGATTATAATTCCCATCCTGCAGAGATGTGTTTTTGTTCCCTGCTGGCTTTGAAGAAGCAAGCTGCCATGTTCTGAGCTGCTGAATGAGGAGGGTTCTGTGACAAGGACTGAGGTCAGCCTTTAGCTGACATCCGGAAAGAATCTTGAGGTAGTCTACCCAATGGCCTGCAAGGAACTGAATTCTGCTCACCAGCATGTGAGCCTGGAAGCAGATCTTCCCCATTTGAGCCTCAGATGCTACCACAAACCAGGCTGATTCCTCAATTGCAGCTTTGTGGGTCCCCAAAGCAGAAGACCCAGGAAAGATGCACCTGAACTCCTGGCCCACAGAAACTGTGAGACAGAAATATGTATTTTAAACTGATAAGTGTGTGGTAATATTGCCGCTCAGCATTGCCAACTCCTGACCATATGAGCACGTTGCTTCAGCTTTTGGTTTGGCTTCCTGGATTGGTTACTGCAGAGGTTATGAACTGGTTTCCTTGGTTTCCTGGGCAATATAGCTGTAAAACAGGGGCCTATGTCAGAATATTTGTCCTTTATATCAGAGTTCATTTGTTTACCCCTTATCCTATAAATGTTTATAAAGCCCCTGTGTGGCATAAGACTGCAAAGTGTCCTGCTCAAAAAGATGAAAGGATCACTATCACGTCATCTAGGTACTCTGAACCGAGATGGGCATGTCCAGCAGAGACACAAAGAAGAAAATGCTCTGTTTAGTTTGACCAACTGAGTAAGAGAGAATAGCATAGGCTGTGATAAATGCTAATAATAATCAAATCAATGATTACAGGCTATGAGTAATATTATAAAGCACATAGAACATGATGGTAAATAATCATAGTTAATAATCATTGAGTAGTTATAATGTGTCATCTTGTTTCAAAAATTTATTAAGCTGCATTCTGTTTTAGGCAATGTAAGTGAATTTCTAAGCATTTTAAGTAAATGAATACATTTTTCTTATAATATTTCTATTAGCATATTCATGAAGAAACTAAAGGGCTGACATTTAAAAAAATTGTTCAGTGTTTCCCTGAGTCAGTGGCAGGCCTCAGACTTGAACTTTGGTTGTCATGCCCCAGAGTTCATGTTCTTCAACAGGGAGACCTGATTTAGGTGATGTGGTCAGGAATTCCTCTCTGAGATGAGCTTTAGACAGTATGTAATAGATGAGAAGAATGTAAGATGCAAATAGCCAAGGGAAGAGAAATTCCAGCAGCCTGAACAAAAAGGAAAAAGTCGGTAAGAGAAAGCGTTGACGTATTCTAGGAGCCGACAGAAAGGCAGTGCCACCAGACTTCAGTGAGCACTGCTGGTATTGGAGCCGAATTTAAGGGTCAGGTTTATACAGAGAGCTTTACTTTATTCTAAGTGAAACGAAGAGGTGTCTTATACAGGAAAGTGAATTGGCTGCGGTGCCAAGAATGGTTTAGAAGAGATAGAAATGGATATGAGGAGACTAATGAAGAGATGATTGCAGTGTTCCCAGTGAGAGACAATCATGGCCTGGACCAGGGTGGAGACAGGATGCAGAATTGTGGAGAGACTAAAGTTTTATTCTGGAGGAGGAATGACTGGATTTGCTGTATTGGTAGGGATAAAGAAAAGGGAGGACTTAAAGGTAACAAGTTTCTGGTTTGAGTCCTGGATCAGGGGTGTTCAACTTTTTGGCATCTCTGGGCCACAGTGGCAGAAGAAGAGTTGTCTTGGGCCACACATTAAATACACAAACACTAATGAAAACTGATGAGCAAAAAAAGGTTTTAAGTAAATTTACGATTTTGTGTTGGGCTGCACTCATAGCCATCCTGGGCTGCATGGCGGCCCATGGGCTGTGGGCTGGACACCGCTATGACCTGGATGGATGATGGTGCCCCAATAATTGACTATCTATTATGTGCTAAACACTGTGCTAGGTCCTGTGTGTACTGTGGTGGTGCATACAGAAATTCCTGGGTTTCTGAGCAGGGTGGGCAGGGAGAGAGAAACAATGAACAAAATATGATGTGATACAACACAGAAGCATCTTAGCGCCATAGAAACATGGAAAAGTGAGTGATTCATTCTGCATGGTTTTCCAGGGCAATATAGGCTAAATGTCAGGGAAAGCTTTCACAGAGGAGAGGGTATTTGAGCCAGGCCTTTGAGGTTAATAGAAGGAAGGTGGAAAAGCAAGCGAAATCACCTAACGAGGGCACCAAGGATTTCTCTCAATAACTTCACTTGTTTATTTACACTGGTTCTCATTCCACAAAGAATCTGAAGTAGTTCACTGAAGTGCAAAACAGTATGAAATGTTTGGAGAATAAACAATGGTCTAGCGTGGCAAAAAAAATGGAAGGCTGAAGGGAAGTCAAAGTTTGAAGAAGCTAGTTCAGCGTGTGTTCATGAAGATTTGTGTGCCACACTAGGAGGTTAGCTTTTCTACGACTGAGATTTCCTGGAGCACATCTTGTTAAGTACAAATTTATTCAGTGGGTTTAAAAGACTAATAAAATCCACAAACAAAAATAAAAGCAATGTGCTATATCTTTTTGTGCTACTTTGCAGAGGATCAAATTATATATGTATTTATTTATTCAATAAATATTTAACGATATATTGTGACCTTATTAGTCATAACAAGATAAACATGATTATTGCACTTAGGGTGCTAACAATCTAGTAGGAAAGTTAATTATCAAAATGATGGATTTAAGAAAGTAATTAATTAGATTTCTGTAAAGTGCTAGAAAGGAAAAAATTCAGGTTGCTATGACAACATTTAAAATGAGAAACTTAAGCTACTGAAGGAGGTCAAGGAATTGATAATTAAGGTAATTAAGCCAAATGATGATGATTGCTGTGGTGTGTGAAAATGCCTGTTTTATAAGGAACAGGTAAACAGCATTTGTAGATGTCTGTTCATTTATTTATCCAACATATCAAAGTACTACTTAGATATGAAAAACTAGGAGAGAAACAGGAACAGATAATATAGTATTTTTCTCATAATTCAATTTGCATGTAATAGTTTATAAGCCATATCTGTTAATGAAACACTAAACAAAATTTACAAAACAAAATTCTGTAAATAGATATTTTTAAATAGTTTGCATGTATGATAAAAGCCAGGACCCTCTTCATGGGAATAATGGGACTTCAGGGAGCTGGAAGGCATAGACCTCTCTGGCTTATGAAGTAAAAGCAATTTTCTTATCAGTCAGCGAGCCATAGAAACTAAGTTAAGGTTTCTCCTTGAACCATGGGAACTAAGTTCAGGTTTCCCTTTTGTTCAATTTCGAAAGAGCATAAATGGTTAAATAAATGCAAGAACAATTTAAACAACAACTTCTCTATTGGAACATCCCTTTGTCTTCAAGTTTTAACGCTTTCCTGTCACTATTACAGCCAGAAGGAGTAGGGTAATGGCCTGTTGCTGGGGTGTCTGCTGCTAATTCAGACACTTGTTCCCAGACAGCTGAGACTCTGACACTCTCTTTAGATGCTCGGCATCATGTGGCCACAAGCATAAACCCCAAAGTACTAAGGAATTCAGGTTTTAATTTCCATTGAATTATTCCTCATAAAAACTATAACTTGGTTTTCCCCGATGTCCTGTAGCCACAGAAGAGTATATATTATATACACCAACTATTTTAAAAAGTTAAGACAAGATATTCTAATGTAAAGTGAATGCAAATCATCATTGAGTGGTAAGGGACACCAGAGTACTTTCCCCAATTCTGATTCGACCTATAACGGAAATAGGATAAAATAAGGCTCAGAGGGCATAATGATTTCCCAAAGGTTAGGTGCTCAGTAAATTGTTCATCCTAGTCTTGAAAGTGAGTCTCTTAAGTGTGTTAGCCAAACTTATTTTTCTGTCACTGCCATCACTTTAGGTCCACATTCCAAAAAGAAAGGTGAAGTTTAGCAGGGGAGATAAATCATGCATATAAATAACCGGAGTATAAAGTGCAGTGTGGGAGATTCAGATAGAGTGATATTTATTAAATGGACTTCTCTCCAGTGGAAAGTTATAGAGGCCCTCAGGAAAGCAATGGGATTTGTGGCACTGAGCTTCCATTCATGGCAAGGGAGCACTTTCTTTTGGCATAAAGCATCTTTAAGTATTTGAACCTCAGAGGAGATGGCATAAAACTAAATATGTGCCAAGAATGGATTTGCTGTTTTTACTTTATTTATTTTATTTTTAAAGGTTTTATTGGCAGCTTAAGCTCAATTCTGAGACTTCTACTTGACAAAAGTACTACTAGCTTTGCTGCATTTGGGACAATTTACTATGTGATAAAAATTGTCATTTGTGGATGCTTTTCCTGCCAATAGAGACTAAGGATTTCATTACCACCAAAAGTGCCTGTCTCACTGTAAAGGTCAGAGGCATATTGGAGAAAGTGCTCATATGCTTTAGCTGTCACAAAATTGTTCTCTTACCACAAACTCTAGAACAGGTGCTCTCTGAGGGTTCGCCATTTATTGCACATTGATGGATGTGGGCTCTTGGTTATAGAAGGTACTAACATTTTAAATTTATGTATTTTTCGTTGGTGGAAAAAGATGGGGAGTGTTGTAACTTGCACATTCTAGACATTTATGGGATAAAAGAGTGGCCATGTGTGGCAAGTGAGAGGCTGGAATGGGACAAAATGGTGGCTCAGGTCATTTCCTGCCAACGTTTTTTTGCAGTCCAGCTTCAGGAGATGGTGTTTTGGAACATAAATGATTAATAAGTCTTCCTAGGAGGACCACAAACCAACCTGAACCATGACAGTATGCTACAGGTTACTGACTAGAGTAAGAACAAATGTCCTCAGAGGGCTATAGTAACAATGAGAAATATCATACAGGACTTAAAATGACATCATTGAGATACTGAACAAAAGAAAACTAAATGAGTCAGCCTGCTTGGGTCAGGATATCCTCTTTTGTGTTAGGATAGTGACAGTTTGGATTTTAAATAATTAGAAAAAGTAGAAATATTTATTAGGTGCCTAGATGTTGTGGCAGAAGTAATGACAACTCACTGGCTTTCCCAGGCTCCCTTTTTCATATGGTATAGAGAACCTGAACTGAGTTATACACTTGTACCAAGGTGTACTTTATTTTGCTGCTTTTTCTCAATTTTCTTTGGACATGTGTCCTTAGAATGGAAGGGGAGTAGGTCAGTGAATTTAGCTTCATACACATGGTAATAAAGCATGATCTAATTTGTGGGCATCTCTTGACATTTTTCTGTACCTACAATGGATTCCAATTATTCCAGAAATGGTTTCCTACAGAAAAGCAAGGAAAAGACCTAGCTGTGGGAAATGGCTTTGATGTTGAGTTAAAAATATGGATTTTGACTTGGAAATAATGAAAGCATTATTCCTAAACAGCAAGTGAGTTGGTGACCACATATACGGCAAGGAAAAGGACACCAGTGTCTGGAATCAACATAGCCAGCTTCTCAAGTTCAGATTCTGTGCTATAGGTAAGGAAGAGAGGAGGGTTCTGGATAGACAGTGGCCAAACACTGGTGAAAAGAACACACACACAAACAGCCACAGCCACATCAAGTGCAAACACTTTTTAAAGCTTGAGATTCTTCTACATGATTAACTTGGCAAATCAATCAGTTATATTGGAGATGATTTTTTGTTTTTCTATCAGATATTACCATTCAATTACACTAATGTGGACTTTATATCTGAATTAGTTTTATTACTGCTGCTGTAACAAATTACCACTATTGGCTTAAAACAACACTAATTTATTATCTTTCCAGTCTAGAGATCAGAAGTCTGATGTGAAACTCTGAGTTAAAACCACATCTTCAGGTTTGCCTTCCTTTTGGAGGCTCAAAGGGAAATCTTGTTTCTTTGCTCATTTCAGACTAGAGGCTGATTGCATTTTTTGATTCATAGACCCACCCCCAATATTCAAAGCCAGCAGCATAGCACCTTCAAGTTTCTCTGTCTTCCTTTTCTATCATCCTCTTTCACTTTAAGGGACCCTTGTGGTTATATTGGGTGCACCTGAATAACTCAGGATACTTCATTTATTATGAGTTTAGTTGATTAACAACCTTAATTCCATCTGCAAATTTAGTCCTCTGTTGCCATGACATATTGACAGGTGTGGGGGAAGAAGACATGAAAATCTCTGGGGAAGGACATTATTCTGCCTGCCACAACATTTAATTGAATATTAAATTAACATGTTTACAAGGAGAGAGTTTTCAATTTAAATTTACCTTGACAAAGGAGACCACATCATCCAAACTTCAGAATGTGTGCAGGTGTTGCGTTACTTCATGATTTGAAAACCTTAATATATCAACAAGTCAACCAATGAAATCTCTACCTCTTTTTCAAAAATATACCTGCTCTGCCTGTAATATAGTCTGAATTCATTGGTTTTGAATTGCTTCTTAAAGCAGATTTTGCTTCTCACAGGTGACTGTGATTGCCTCAGTAATTTTAAATCCATGTCTTCACCCTTCTCTCTACCTCATCTCTATGCATTGATTCTCATATTCAGTAAGTCCACTATGTGTCAGAAACTCTGCTAGGTACAGGATATTCAAAGATGGATAGAATACATAGTCACTATTGCTTAAATAGGATCTGAAGTGAAAACAGAGAAGGGGACATAAAATTAAAGAAAAACAATGTGGTTTAAAGTAAAACCCTGTGAAGTATGAAATCAGAGAAGTCCTAACTCTGGTTGGCAAGGTCAGAAAATCTTTACTGTAAATATGAACTTGGGATGTGATGACTGAGGTGAGGGCAGGAGCAATAGCACTGTAGTTAGACAGGAAGAGCCTGTGGAGAGGAAGACCTACATGTCTCTAGTTCTTGCTGTCCTCCCAACTTCTGCCACATCTGATTCTTCTCTATCCTTGTATCCATTTTTGGGACAACTGTCAAATTTTCATATCTGTTTTATTGAAAGAACAAGATGAGGACAGAATAAAGTCTTAGTACATGATACATAATCTCCTAATGATTTTCCTTGCTCACTTCTCCAAATAAATCTCTTAATCACTTGCCCACATAAACCTAAATTCTAGATATCCCAGGTTTTAATTCAAGTCTCCTTTCATAGATTCCATTGTGTAATGGGAAGAGAAGAAACTTTAAAATCAGAAGGATTTTAGTGTGAACCCTAGAGCAATCACTGACAAACCATGTGATCTTGAATGAAATGCTTTATTGCTCTCAACTCTATGTAGCAGGGATGTTGTAGTTAATGTAAGATAACATGTGACTGATTTACTAAGCAGGCAGAACATGGTATGGTTTGATAAGGAAACTATTTTATTTTTCTATTGCCTTCAAATATACTCTGTTGTACTTCCCTTATTCCAACAATATTTACAAAAGACCTTCTAGCTTTCAATCATCTTAATAAGAATAAATTCCATTTTGGTCATAAAGATTAATTTCATGTGTTTATAAAAGGTTTCCATTAGATAAATCTAAACGCTAAACTTCAGCCTCAATTCCATTTAATCTATATTGGGGAGGTAGTATGATTTGTCCTTTTAGTATTCCTCAGTATTTTTTTACTCTGTCTCCCTCCTTTTTCACCCTTCAATTCCTCTGGGGTTAAGAAAAAGAGGCAAACGGTCAGAGTTACTTTTATTTTTCTTGTCCTGTTTGAAGTTCTCTGTTGGCCTATACTATTGGCCATTTTCTCTGTTTTGGCAAATGTTGAAATGCTTATGTTTTTGTAAGGCACAACTGTGTGGAGTGGTTGAATTGCCCACTACAGACTTTCGCACTGAGCAGGTGCTGATATAATGATGCATTCTACACCTGCCTGTCAAATCCACTAACCAGTCCACTTTTGCCCCAGTAGTTCTCCCTAACATACTTACAGTATCCCTTTGTCTTGGGTAGTCTCAATAATATGACTCAAGCTGGTTATCTTTAGTGGAATCCATCTGGCCTGAAGAGACTCTTTCATCTTTTCCATGACAAATATGGACACATACAACCCTCTTCCTCTGTATGCCAAGGCATCTCTCGTCATCCTCCCACCTTCAGAATTTTCTGTTGGAAAGCAGGTACAATCTTGATTTAGGACAAAATTCTAGAAGATACATGCCAAGATATTAAGATGTGTCTCCCTACACTGTGCTCTCAAGACAGCACTGAGCTGGGCCTCTGAATTATTCTAGGTTACCAAACATCTGGCTTTAAAGAAAGGCAGCCATATTTTATTTTCTCAGGCACTCTGTGTAAAAAACTCTGTGAGTTTTTAATCTTCATGCTCTGTGTATCTTGGCTTGTGGGCATTTTAGAACCACATACCCCTTTTATTCCACTGAGGACAAGAAGTGGACACACTTTCCACTAGGCTGGCAACTCTCCTCCATCTGACCCTGCATGAGCTGGATGAAGTGACAAGATAAAGGTTGAAGAAGGGCTGGTATAGCCACTTCTAGGGCACCTAGGGTGACTTTGTAATACACCTCTTTTACTGCTGCCTTCAGAGCACAGAGGAACATCTCCCATTGTCTGTAGATGTGTGATTTTAGCCAAAATTCTTGGACTCTATTAAATGGTCCATTTTATATGTAGGTTTATATGTAAACTCCATAGCACAGTGGCTTGGCACATTATGGGGTTCAGAAATGTTAGTTTTTTAAATTATTATTACTTTTATCTGCAAAGTTCAATTGGGCATTTCTACAATATAATGCCAACTGTTTACATAATTTTTAAAAGGTATTTATTCTGTAGTTTTTTTTAAATGAACAAATGAGCAAAAAGAGAGGAGAAAAATGTAAATCCAAATTTTGAGAACTGCTTGGGGGAATGAGGAAAAGTCATACCTTCTGCACTGAGATATTTCTTTCTTCAGTTCAGAGAATGGTGGGCCTCATTTATGCCTGCTAACTGGTAGTTCAGCTCACCTGCTTTTAGAAAGGTTGATTCATTTTACCTTAGCATCCAGCTAGTGCATTTGAAATTGCTGATGAAAGGGACTGTCAAATCCCTGGTCTATTTTGATAATGATTTGTACTGGTCAGGCAATCTGCCCATTAGTGTAGAACAGGGGAATTGGGAGAGCACCTTACAAAACAATCCCTGAAAGCAAGCCCGGAGCCCCAGAGTCTGCTGGGCAGGAATTTATCCTTCTCTAGCATTTTGACTCAGCACACAAATGTGGGAGGTATGGGGGTGTTTGCATTCAGTGCCAGATTGTTTGCCTACACCAGAGGCTGTCCTAAGAGATTTGTTGTATCTGCCTTTGCTTACAGATTGCAATTTAGGGAGGCTTTATTTAAATGCTAAATTACATCACAGAGTTTCTCTGCATTTTCTCTCTGGTTGCTCAGGTATAATCACCCATCAATGATCAGGATATATCAAAATGTATCCAGTTGTCAGCCAATGAGGTAGAATATCATCTGCCACTAACCTGCACTTAGTAATGTACTCAACTATGGAACTACTAAATCGGATGCTACTTGTGTATCATAATATGCAATGAAATCCTCCTCTATCTATCCTATGTACTCTGCCACTCTACCTCAGTTTTACCTCAGAAAAGGCAGTTATATTGAGAAAATATAAAAACTATAATCTAGAGCAAATTAGGCATATGTTTAAGTTTTAATTTTTGTGGGTTTGAGTAAAAAAAAAAAAGACCCTACTTTTTCTGAGCCATTATTTGAGCTACATTTTTAAAAGACCTACGTCTTTGTGTGCTGTGAGGAAAAAATGAGAATACAAACATAGGGCCTAAACCTTAGTTGACACATCATAGGTGGTCAAGAATTATTCATTCATTTCCTTCTTCCACCCTAAGACAAGTTCTAGCTACTCTTGTAGCTAGAACTGCCACTGAAGCAAGAAAGAAAGAAGAAAGAAAGGAAGGAAGGAAGAAAGGAAGGAAAGAAGGAAGGAAGGAAGGAAGGAAGGAAGGAAGGAAGGAAGGAAGGAAGAAAGAAAGAAAGAAAGAAAGAAAGAAAGAAAGAAAGAAAGAAAGAAAGAGAAAGAAAGAGGAAAAAAGAGAAAGAAGGAAAGAAAGATTATTTCAGCTTTGGATTTTGGGGAGCCAGCACTTCCTTCAAGGAGCAGTGACTCAGGGAGAGGGTAGGAGGTGGTTCTGCTGTTGTTTCCAGCTCTGGTGGAGCCTTACTTTGAGCCTCTTCATGTTAGGCCCTTTTTTCATGTTAGGAATTTGTGTTCATGAGGAAACAATATAAATGGTTCTCTGTCTCTTCAAGGTCAATATTATTGATTTTCAGAGAGAGAGAGAGAAGTAGGAGAGAGCGACATCAGTCTGCTGCTCCACTTATTTATGCATTTATTGGTTGACCCTTGCATGGACCCTGACTGAGGATCGAACCCATAACCATGGTGTATCAGAATGGTGCTCTAACCAACTGAGCTACCCAGCCAGGGCTCTCTCTTCATGGTCAGTTTTACAGGTGAAGATGATTCTTTCCTGTCTTAGGTCTTTTTCCCCTTCTGGATGTTTCCTCTCTTGTAACACCCACTGCATCTCTTCTCCTGACCACTTCTCATCTTTTCAGACTCAGCTAAAATATTAGTATTTATTTCAGAGAGACCTGTTTCTAGTTGATTGCCCTCCCTCCCTTAGTCTTCAGCTCAGCTCTCCAGCTTCTTGCTTCATCTATTGCAATTTTAATTAACATATTTATTTGTTTATTTGTTTATTTAATCTTCTAGTCCCTACACTAAAACAAGCTCTTTGAGGGCAGAAACTAGGTCTCATCTCAATATCCTAAACTCAATGCCTCACACAGTGGCATAGAGGAGGTACTCAAAAATATTAATTAAAACAATGAATAAATATTTCCTACTTTCTTTGTATGTAAATGGAGATAATAATAATAATACTTAGTGAGATTTGAGATAAAAATGAGAAGGATCTGGCAGAGTGCCTTACCTAGCATTGACATTATCTTTGTTAAGTACATGCACTAATCTCCATTATAATGCAATGCTGTGTAAATCAGGCAAGTTTCTTAGCCCCCTGGCCTCACCTCATTTTAAAAATGAGAACATTAGGCTATTCTATCTGAAGAGCCCTTTACCTATATAATTCCCTGTCAGTAAAGAAAAAAAATCTATATCTGGATATTTAAGCATATAAGATACCTTCTTGATTAGACAAAAATGTTATGCCACAACATGCTAAAATATTTGAATTATTATGTAGTGAAAACATAAAACGTTTCCTTTTCCTCTGGGAAACTCATTACTACCCAAGAGAAAAGGGAAATATTTCACTGGTTGTAATTCTGTGCAGCTTATCAACAATAGAGAGAGGACTGGAAATAACACAATTTCTCTGCTGTGATAAAACAATGTATAAAATTCACTGCAAAATAGCTTTTAGCATTTATAAAAACTACAACTGCTTCTAGATTTTCTATTTTGAGGGAGGGGGTTTGGAAGGATCAGTATTCTGATTTGGCATATTTAATTAAAATTCCAGGCTTAGAGGAATTACCAGGAAAGCTCTCCTTTGGCAGTGGTGACATAGCTCATTCCATTACTAGGCAGTGGGGTAGTTCCATCTCCTTGGTCCAATGTGACTTCCTGTTGCAACAGAACATAATGCAGTCCCTAATTTGTGGAGCTTGTTTCAAACTGCCAACCTGATCTAGATAACATGTCTTCCCAAGATGCCTTGAGGACATGTGTTACAAGAAAAGATGGACTCACTTAAGACATTTTTCTCCTTTACTTTCTGTCATTCTCTGACTTGGTGCATTTTGCCTCTGTTTTCCACAGTTATAACTACAGTGATGATGACAACAACAAAAGCTAATTATTACTAGTGCTTTGGGCACTGCTTAGATACTATACACATATTAACTTACTCCTGATGTAGAAATTATTCTATTTTTTTTTACAGAGAAATAAAGAGATTAAGTAACTTGTTTCTGAATGATAATTTATTAAGCAATAGAGCCAGGATTTGAATTCAGGGAGTATGGCTTCTGTAATCTATGCACCTAACCAATATATTTATAAATGTCTGCCCTCAGTGTAAACACCTGTTGTAAGCAGCTTCTAAAACGGAAGCTGCCCCCCTTTCATCCCTGACGTCTTGTATTCAATCCTTATATAATTTCCTCTTCCTCCCCTTGTGTGAGGGCTGGATATAATGACTTTTTATAAATAGATAGAATACAGCAAAAAGTAATAAGATCAGGATTAAAAAGTCTGTGACTTCCATCTTGCTCTCTCTCTTTCACTGTCTCTTTTTTTGGCTCTTCTCTCTGATGAAGCAAGTTGTCATGTTGTGAGATGTCCTATGGAGAAACCCACTTGGCAAAGAACTGAGGGTGGCTTACAGCCAACAGCCATCAAGGAACTGAGGTTTTCAGTCCAATATCTAGTGCAGAACTAAATCTTGCTGACAACTATGCTAGTGATCTTGGAAGTGTGTCCTTCCCCAGTGGGGCCTTGTGAAGAGCGCCGATTCAGTCAATACCTTCATTGTTCTGTCTTGTGAGAGAACTTGAACTAGAGAACCCAGTGATCCTGACCCACCCAAACTGTGAAAAAATAGAAGCTTTAAGTCACTAAGTTTTGCAGTGATTTGCTACACAGTAATAGATAACTGATTTAACACTCTGGCAGTTATATCTTTACCTCCCTCCCTTCTTCCTTGCCTCCCTCCCTTCCTTATTTTTTCTTTTCTTCTTTTTGTCAATGCTTGCTATATGTCCAGCAATATTTTACATTGTCTTATTTATCTCTCATTACATCCCTATTAGGTATATATCATAATTTTTTTGTTATTTTACAGGTCAGTAAACAGTCTCAGAGAAACCTCAAAGCTAATAAGTGGTTAAAAAAATGTTGTACCTAGGTTTCTGTGATTACTTCATCTTTTATGAATTTACATCACTTCTTCCAAAAATTATTCCTTGTCTGATTGAATCCCCAAACCGTAATCCTACGAACAGAGCTATTTTCTTGACTATGATACCTCTTTCTGCATAATTTAAAATAATTACTAGTAATAGAATTGTTGAGTGACTTTAATATTCCAGGCACTATGCTAAGAGCTTCACATACATTATCTTATTTTGTTCTCATAACAATAATCTAAAATAGGTAGTATCACTTCCCTTATTTTACAAATGAAGAAATCAAGGATTATAGATATATATCAGGTTGATTATATCAACTTGATTAATTCATCCACTTAATTAAGAAACATTAAATGAATACTTCCAATAGCAAGACATTATTTTGTAAACAATAATACAGAAATGAATGCAGCATCATCTCTGTGCCCAGGGTCTTTCAGTATAATGATTTGACTGTTAATAGTTACAGTATTATCTAAGTGCAAAGAGAGGCATATGTTTTAGGAACACAGATGAGGGAGTTTCTACTTTAAATGATAGGGGTATATCAAAATAGTATGTTATATGTAAACTAATAATTCATTGATATGATTTGTATGTAATTCCATATTCTCTGGAATTGTCTTTTAGTGAAGAAATATAATTTAAAAAACTACCGAATAAATATAGACATGTTTGTAAGCTTCGGCTCTCCTGTAACAAATTCCTAGCAGCTAATGAGTCACCCAGAAATATGGCACATTTAATGGTATATCTCTGTGTACTAACATTAGCCCAGAATCACACCAGGAGAAGTAAGAGTTTGAGAAACATAGGTACTTTGAACTCCCTAAATGTGTCTCAGCTTCAGAAACACCTGTGCTAAATAACTTTGTGCATACCTGCTGTGATGACTCAAAGATTTTATAACTATGTGGGAATTTTACATTGGCAGATTTTCTTCATTTTGATTCAGAGAGAAACTTGCACTACAGTATAGATTCTAGGATTTATGAAGTCCAAATAAAATGGCCCTTATTCCACAAGAAGCTTCCAATCTAATAAAATTTCAAAACAGATTGACTTTTAGACTTATAATTGTTCAGGGTCACAGGATGACTACAGTTTAAAATACAATCCTAATGTATTTTCTCTTAAGTTTATCTTATAGAGAAGTGCTGTTATATCCTTTTAAATAAACAGAATCATTTTGTTAAATTAAGCAATAACCCTCATATTAATCTCCTGGCATAGTGTCAGACATAGTAAAGCCACTAAGTTACTCAACAATTCTATTACTATTAATTATTTTTTAAAATATATTTTATTGATTATTCTATTATAGTTGTCTCATTTTTTCCATCCTCTATTCCCCTCTGCCCTGTACCCTCCTCCCACCAGCATTCCCCAAACTTAGTTCATGTCCATGGATCGTACATATAAGTTCTTTGGCTTCTCCATTTCCTATACTATTCTTAACTTCCCCCTGTCTATTTTGTACTTACAATTTAAGCTTCTTATTCCCCGTAACTTTCCCCTCATTCTCCCTTCTCCCCCCCGCGCACTGATAACCCTACAAGTGATCTCCATTTCTGTGATTCTGTTCCTGTTCTAGTTGTTTGCTTAGTTTGTTTTTGTTTTTGTATTTTTTAGGTTCAATTGTTGATACTTGTGAGTTTGTTGTCATTTTACTGTTCATTGTTTCAATTGTCTTCCTTTTCTTAGATAAGTTCCTTTAACATTTCAATTTCTTATATTAAGTTCTTTGTGATGATGAACTCCTTTAACTTGACCTTATCTGGGAAGCACTTTATCTGCCCTTCCATTCTAATTGATAGTTTTGCTAGATAGAGTAATCGTAGATGTAGGTCTTTGCCTTTCATGACTTTGAATACTTCTTTCCAGCCCCTTCTTGCCTGTAAGGTTTCTTTTGAGAAGTCAGCTGATAGTCTTATGGGAACTCTTTTGCAGGTAACTGTCTTCTTTTTTCTTTCTGCTTTTAAGAGTCTCTCCTTATCTTTAATCTTCAGTAATGCAATTATGATATGCCAGGGTGTATGCTTCCTTGGGTCCAACTTGTTTGGGACTCTGAGCCTCCTGGACTTCCTAGAAGTCTATTTTCTTTGATAGATTAAAGAAGTTTCCCTTCATTATTTTTTCAAATAAGTTTTCAATTTCTTTGTCTTCCCCTTCTCTTTCTGCTACCCCTATGATTCGGATGTTAGAATGTTTAAAGTTGTCCCAGAGGATCTTAAGCCTCTTCTCATTTTTTTTTGAATTTTTGTTTCTTCATTCTGTTCTGGTTGAATATTATTTCTTCCTTCTGCTCCAAATCATGTTTTGAGTCCTGGTTTCCTTCCCTTCACTGTTGGTGCCCTGTACATTTTTCTTTATTCTGCTTTTCATAGTGCTCATTTTTTCCTCTGTTTTGTGACCATGCTCAATCATTTATGTGAGCATTCTAATTACCAGTGTTTTGAACTCTGCACCTGATAGGTTGGAAATCTCTTCATTGCTTAGTTCTATTTTTGGAGTTTTGATTTGGTCTTTCATTTGGGCCATATATTTTTGTCTGAGTGTACCTGCTACATTATAAGGGGTGGAACCTTAGGTATTTGCCAGGGCGAGGCAACCCAGGTTGCTTCTTATGGTGCTGTATGTGGGGGAAGGGTCCAAGAGGGAACAATGCCACTTGCTCAGCTCTTGGCCAGCTTTCACTCACTTCCCCTGCTACCCTCAAGCAAATTGGGCCCTTCTGGTGCTGATTCCTGGGTGGGTGGGCTTATGTATGTTCTAGAAGCCTTTAAGTCTCTCCATTGAACTCTCTTGGGAGTCTGGGAGTTTCTCCTGCTGCCTCAACCCCCATAGGATTTTATAGCCAGAGGTTTGGAGGCTGTATTTCCCCTCACTGGAACCCTGGTTATGCAGTCTGTCTTGCTCCCTAGTTGTTCCTCCTGGTTTATCTGCACACAAATGTGGCTGCCAGCCACCACCTTGCCCACCCCACTCCGCCAGCTGCCACATTGTCATGTGTCCTCTCTGCCCCTTCTACCAATCTGGATAAATGTTTTTTTCTTTAACTGCTTGGTTGCTGAACTTCCATACAGTTTGATTTTCCAGCAGTTCTGGTAATTTTTTTGTTTTTAAATTTGTTGTTGTCCTTCTTTTGTTTGTGCAAGGAGGCAAAGTGTATCTACCTATGCCTCCGTCTTGGTCAGAAGTCTATTACTAGTAATTATTTTAAATGATGCAGAGAGAAGTATCAGACAAGAAGATTATTAGTTCTATTTGTAGAATTAGGATTTGAGAATTGAATGGACTCAAAGAGGGAAGTCTTCGCACGCTTGGAACCTTGTCCAAAAATCCTCCTTATTTAGTTATTTTAATCTACCAGGTGGCAGGGGAGTCCTAAATATCTAGATGCTCTGGATCCAAAGGCCTTTCCTCTCAGACTCATCCAAGAGAAATTTAGCTTACACCGCTTATCATGCAATGCCCAGTGCTGGTGGTCTCCTCCCCTCTGCCACCCCCATTCATAGTCACAGTCTAGCAGCACCTCACCGGTGGCCTAGCCAGGTGCGGTACATATCTGGCATAATATAGCCTTCTGGGGGCCTAAAGAGCCTGGGGTGGCAAAGCTAACTTCTGGCTAGGAAGCCCAGGGCCCCAGTTTAACATCTGTCAAGGTTCAAGTCTGCAGCAACTTGAACTAGGTCCAGCTGTTTTTCTGGAAGCTTCGAGGTACTTAAAATTTGTCTAGGAAACCACCTCTGCCTGTCCATGGAGCATTTTCTTTGAAAGGTAGCCTCTCTGTTTTTGACCCAGCCTATCTAGCAGCATTGGGGGGCAGGGGCAGGCTTCTTCACCCAATCTCCTTTATCAGCAAATATTCTGTCCTTTGATCTCAGTCAGGGTTGTCGGTGGCTGGGCAGGGCCTGGGACCTGGTCCAGGTGGGTAGAGTGTAGAATTTCCCAGGAAGGCAAAGGGCACAATTGGAACCCTTGGGGTATGCTATGTGACTTCTGGCTCAGGTCCTTTGTCCATATTCCTGGGCTCTCAGTGTTGTTTCTTTGATTTATATGTATGTTTTTATGCTGGTACCATACATACCTTTTTTAATTACTATAGCTTTGTAATGTTTTGAAATTAGGAACGTTGGGTGCAAGCTCTACTCTTGACCTTTCCTCAAGGGAAAGGCCTCTGAGTGGTAGGTATTAGCTTTGCTGTATTACAGGCCCTCGAAAGCAGCAGCAAGCCTCCCAGTTCTCTTTTCTTTCCTGTGGCTTCCCCTGAGCACCTATAGCAGGTTGGGCCCCATTAGCATATAGAAATAGACAAAACAGATACCAGTCCTCTGAGCAGCCCTCTGAAAAGCTAGAACGTTGAATACACCATCCAACATTTTCCCTCCTCAGGGAGAAGCCAGGCTTTGAGGATCTCTTTCTGCTTATTATATGCTGAGCCCGGGGGGAGGAACTATGGTTAGCAAGTGTGAGCTAGTCCAAATTGACACCTTTGTTCTCAGTAGCTCCCAAGGTGACACCTTTTCCTGTTTGTGCTTGGATTCAGGCAAAACAGAAATCAGTCCCTTGGGCAGCCTCCCTCACCGAAAGTGTATTTCAGTCTTCTTTCCTCCCCAGGGAGAAGCCAAAAACTCTAAGTTTTCTCTTCATTGTGCCATACTGAGTTGAGCCAAGGAGGGGGACTATGGTAAGTGAGTGCCATAGATTTTCCTACCAGTTCTGATACAGCTAACTGGGTCCTGATCTGGGATGCAGAATCTTCTTAACTTGTTTATGGATCTCTCACAAAGGGATTTTGTCCATGTATTGTTGTTGAGTAGGCATCTCCTTGGGGAGAGGAGAGCCTGGGGCTTCCTCTTCTACCATCTTGTTGACATCCTGTACTTTACATTTTGAAGGTGCATAATTCAATAGATATGCTTTGATTTAATATTGTTAATTTATTATTTAAATCCTCTGTGTCCTTTTTTAGTTTTTAAAATAGTTTCCCAGGCAATCTAGGAGAGAATGATGTTTAATTCTATCTTAGAGATCCAGTTATTTTCTCCTTGCATTTCAAGCTATTTTTGACATGCATATTTCAGTGCTATAGGCTTTTTAAAAACCTTATGAAAGTCCATGAATGTTTAGGTGTATATGAAAAAGTAAAATTGACCTATGTAAAAATTTTTATTTTGCTTTGAACCTTAGATTCTGTAGAAGGACTTTGTCCTAAATTCTACTTTTTAAATGTATATAATTCAATATATTTAATTTTATGTGTTTGCTTGAAACATATTTAGTCATTCTTTTATTTTTAATTTTTCTGTATGATATTATTTGGCTGTGCTTCTTCTGATTATTTATTATTGACCTAATTAAAATATTGGTCTTATAAAAGGGGGAATTTAAACAATTTGTATTAGAATCATAATTATTTCATATTTTAAAATATTATGTATTTAAAACATTTTAATGTTCTAAATAATTTGGAAGCATATCTTATGATTATAATTATATAGTTTCTTTCCTTAGCTTCAAAACATTTGTTTACTAATCATTAAATTCATGACTTTAATATTGTCTTCTAATTCTCCTCTATAGAAAACAAGGAATTTGATAGAACTTTGCTTTATCTACATATCACTTTTATAAATATAACATTAATTTGTTTCCTTATATTATTGTAATTTTTAAATAATGTATGCTTCCTTTTAATCTTAATTTGATCATTTTTGACATTTGAATTTGGAGTTCTATTTAAATTAAAAACAATCTTTTCACACCAACTCTATTTATTCTACTTTACTGCTCATTTCTATTCCCTCCAATTCAAAAATTTCTGTTTTCATATGCATAATTTTGATTAATCCCTAGGCCATCTGGAGTCTATTTTTAAGAAGGGTAAATGGGTATATATTTCTTAGTCCTTGTTGCTTTGATAGTATCTTTCTCTTGTCTTCACATTTATTTATGTCAAATTGACTGAGTTTCACATATGTCTTTTAAAACTCCATTTTAAAATAGAGCTATGTAGCTTAATTTTTTCATGTAATATTACAGAAGTATCTGAAAATTCTGCCTTTCATTCATTTTATTTTATTCATTTAAGGTTGGATATTATTCATTTTTATTTTATAATTTGTCACTGATTATGCTGTATTAACTTAATTGTTTATTATCTTACATCCTCTTTATTTTCTTATCAATTCCAGCTCCCTTTTCATCTCATTTTATTGCATTTTATTCTCAACATCTATTTTGATGACTATCTGATGCTCTTTCAAAAATTCTGTGTCTTGCCTCACATTGGTGGATCTACTCAAATCTAATATGGGGCATCATCCAGGTGTAAAAATTCTTTTTGGTCCACCTTATCCACTCTGGTATTGGGCGAATCTCTTTCCAACAGGTACAGTTGGATGGGAAGTTTTTGTGCAGTACTAGACCACACCTGTTTCTATCCTGCTCCATAGTTTGGTTCTTAGAATTTTGAAAGAAATTGTGCATGAAAAAAAAGACTAGAATCTTAAGTATATAACACTTTTCAGTGCTTCTCTTTCTATACCCCATCGCAACCCCGTATAATACTTTACTTATAGGTTCTGCACTTCCTAGGGTGTTATGTTAAAACAAAACCAACTTTCAGTAGCTTTCTTGAAGTTGAATTCTGAATGTAGAAAGGAAGATACAGTGACAGACGGGATTTAGAAACTTTCTTGGATACACATGTTGTTTTTTTGAGCTACTGGAGAAGAAAGCAGAGACAAAGGATATTCTTGCTTACTTTTTTGCAGGATTAGTGGACTATTAATCTCTCTTTCAGTAAAATCTTCCATTCTTGTAATTTGTAGAAATCTTTCTATATTTTGACAGTACTTGAATGAGCAGTCTTCAGTCTTGTTATGAGATTTTGCTTTTATTTTTACTACATATAAATATAAATACATATATAAATATATGAAAATACAAATCTGTTATATATCTTTTTGTAAATTTTATATATATATGCAAGAAATTGAAAATTATTCTGTCGTGGAGAACTGGCCAATACTTTTACACCTCTCATGTAATGTAACAATTTTGAATAACAAAGTCTTCCATAAGGTAAACACACTTGCCCTTATCAAGTGATGCTTTCACTGTTCTCCAGTAAAAACCTTAATGTACCAGTGAGAAGCATTTAGGTATGCTCTTTTCTTTATTCCTGTATCTTCCATTTTTCTCATTACCATCCTACTAATCCACAGGGGGTTAAATAATATGTCATTATGAGGGTCCCCTTTACTGAACCCTCAATATTTATTCTTGATACCACAAATTGAATGCTCTAAGTTAGTATTTTTTCTTCTGATTGTTCCACATGTCTAACCTTAATCCCATGTCTGGAACTCTTTGGTAACAGGACATATGTATTACACTATACTTACTTATTAAGTATTCTGAGAAAATCTACAGTACACTGCAGTAGAATTTTTAGGGATTTTAAGATAAAAAATGTCCAGTTCCAGAGAGTTTAAAGTCCAATAAAAAATCCTTTGTAGGTATCTCCACAAATGCTCAAATTACTGCACTAAAGGATAACAAAGTGTACATTTTATATGATGTTATAGAATCAAGGTGGGATAAATAGCTTTTTATGGTATTCATCTGGAAGTGGCCTTAATAATGAATGAGGGAGGTGAAGGGTTCTGAAGTACTTATGGACCAATGATTCTGGTGAGAAGGTTGCAGCATCCTATGCACATGTTTGGTGGGTGGAAAAAATCTTTTAAAATCACTACAGAAAAAGACGGGGAAAATGAGATAGGATTCGGTAATTTACTAGATTTATGAAAGGCAGGAAAGATTGTGTTCCCTGGGCTATACATATTTTAGGTGTGAAGACAACCGAGCTGCTGGTGGCAATATATTTTCTTCAAAGCTAGCTTTGCCTGCTCACTAATGCTTTATAATGATGTTGTCCAATTAAAGGAGTAAAGTGATGCTGAGTCACGTTTGAAATCTGAATGTTGCTCAGCAGGTTCATATTTTCACCTATGTTACGAATTTGTAACTGTATTCCGTCTTTCCTTGCATGGCATCTTGTTCCTGCCTATCTGAGTGACACATGATAATGTGATTAATTACTCTGATTTATCTCCAGCAAATCTTAATTTCATAGTTTCAAAATATATAGATTGTCATCTTCTAACAGATGCACATCTAGTTAATAAGCACATTGATTATAATATGATAATTCATGCAATGAAATCAGGGTGTAGTAAATTACAACACAAATGTTCAAATAACAGCAGCATAGATTAAAAATGATGCCTTCTTTTAGGCTCCTTTGAACTGACAGCATTTGAATCCTCCAATTTTGTTCTTTTTCAAGGTTGTGTTGACTCTTCTTCCTTGAGTTTTCATATAAATTTTAGGATCAGCTTGTCATTTTCTACAGAGAAGTTAACTGGAGTTCTGGGGATTGCACTGATTCTACAGATCTATTTTGGAAATATTATCATTTTTTAAAATTTTATTTATCTTTAGAGGCGAAAGGAAGGAGAGAGGGAGAAAAATATCAATGTGTGGTTGCTTCTCGTGCGTTCCCTGCTGGGAACTGGCCTGCAACCCAGGCATGTGCACTGACTGGGAATCGAACCTTAATCCTTTGGCTCACAGGCCTGCACTCAATCCACTGAGCTAGACCAGCCAGGGTAAAATATTGTCATCTTAACCGTATTAAGTCTTCTGATACAAGAAGATGGGATGTTTTTGTTTTTATTTAGATCTTCTTTAACTTCTTTCAACAGTGTTTTTAAAATAATTCTAACTATATTGTGCTGATGGAATGTGGAAGAGCTGCACCTCTGACCCACGGCTGTGGGGAGTAACTGTGGCATCATTCTCAGAAACTGGCAGCCCCTAACAAAGTTGAACATTTGCATATCTGATAACCTATCTATTCTACTCCTAGATAAGTATACACGTATCTGTAACATAGGAGATGTACAAGAAAGTTCAAAGCCATAGCATTATATATAATAAACAGAAACTAGAAAAAAAAAAAACATCAAAATACATTGTCATACATAAAAATAACAAAGAGCAATGTCAAAAACAAACAAAAGAAACAAACAACTATTTTAGTTAACAATGGAGGTAAATCTTAAAATCATAATATTGAGCAAAAGACAAAAAGACTGCATGCATAAGATTTCATTTAACAACTGATGAGTGAATTTTATAGCTGATAGAGAAGCATTGATAATGCATTGATAATGAGCATTGATAATGAAATAACAGGCTTTTCAATAAATAAATGTCACTTACATTTGCTCATAGGTAAAATAGAAAATTAGATGACTGCATCACAACACACAGAAACATAATTTTTGCATGATGATTTAGGGCCTAAATCAGAAAAAGAAATACATAAAAATTTAGAGAAAAATTAGAGAACCCCTTCATGACATTAGATTAGGAAAGGATTTATTAAAATATACATATATATGTACAAATACACAAAATCTAACAAAGAGAGAAGGTGATAGATTTAATCACAATAAAATAATAAACTTAACGGGACGATCAAAAGATGGAAAAAAACATAGACTTGAGATATTTGTAATTTATATGACTGATAAACAATTTTATATATTACATAAAGACCTTCCAGAAAGCAATATGAACATGAATAATCAATACAATAGTGTAATTGGCAAAAGATGGAAACCTGAAATTTACAGAAGATAGAATCTGAAACAGATATATATGTATATACATATATATAAGGATGATTAACCTTACTAATAATTATGAAGATGCACATTGAAATATTCCTCACTCATAATATTGGTGGGAAAAGACCTGAAAACATCAGGCTTTTACTGGGGTAAGGGAAAATGAGAACCCTTATACGACATATACTGGATATAGAAATTAATTTGGAATTACTCAATGAAGCTGAAGGAAAGATAAGTATACATAGCAATTCTGATTGTTGATGTCGTATTTGGTGTACTCTATATGATGCACAAAGAGATATATACTAGAGATATGATGCCAGTGTTTGCCACAGTGAAAGAGAAAAGACAACCAGAGTAACTTCTCATAGGAAAATTGTATGAAAAGTGTGGTTTAGTCATATGGTAAAATACTATAGGGCAGTTATATTAATGAAGTAGAACTACATGGATCAATGAGGGCACATTTAAAAATATAATGCAAGGAGAATAAAAGCAATATAATTCCACTTATAAACATTTTTTAAATCTTACAAAACAATGAAGGGTATTTTAAGAAACATATACTGTTAGTGAAAGTAAAATTTAAAAATAATGGGAACACTACATATCTATTTCCAAATTTTAGGGGCTATCTATGTCTTGGGAGTCTTCTGTTTCCTCTTTCTTCCACCTCCAAGCCCCTTTCTATAGGGAAATCTTTTAGGTATGCTTCAAAATATATTTATTATTCAACAACTTTTACTACCCTCATTGGCCCAAGACACTATCATCTCTTCATTATTTCAATTTCCTCCTAATTGGTCTTCCTGCTTCAATCCTTATTCTCTTTCAGTTTATTCATAACATGAGAATGGCCCTTTTAAAACATAAATCAGATGATATCCTTTTTCCACTCAGACCCCTCCAATAGCCTCCTAGTTCTCAGAGTAAGTTCTATCAGTGAATGAATAGGGTCCATAGGGTTAAGCTCCTATCATCTCTCTTAATTTTCTAACCTGCGCCCTCTGTTGCAGGCTCAGCTTTCAGTTCTCAAGACAAGCAAGGCAAAATTTGGCCTTAGGCAATTTTGTTTTTTTTTGAAACATTTAAATTCTACTCTCTTAGCAAATTTCAATTTTATAATAGATTGTTATCAACTACAGTCATTATGCTATCCATTAGATCCTCAGCTCTTACTCATCTTATAGCTAGAAGTTTGTAACTTTTACCAGTGTTTTCCTATATACCTCACCCTCTCGTCCCTGAAAATATCTTTTCTAAAGTCTGTTTCTGAGTTTAATTATTTTTAAACCTGTTTTTTAGGTTGTGCATGTAACTGAGGTCACGCAGTATATGCCTTTCTATGTCTGGCTTATTTAACTAGCATAGTTTCCACAAATTCTATGTTATTGCAAATAGTAGGATTTTCTTCTTTCTCATGGCTGAATGGTACTGCATTATATAGATGGAATATAAGCACACACATAATATAATATATGCACATACATACACACACGCCCATCTTTATCCATTCAGTTGTTGACTAATGGGCACTTAGTTTGTTTCCATCTTGGCTATTGTGCATAATGCGGCAATGACCATAGCAGTGCATATGTCTCTCAGTCTGTTTTCATTTCCTTTAACTGCACACCCAGAAGTTGGATTGCCGGATCATATTGTATTTGAAGGAACCTCCATCCTGTTTTCTATGGTGGCTGCGTCAACTTATATTCCCACCAACAGTGCATGAGCTTTTTTTGTTTTTGTTTTTGCCTTCACATCCTCCCTAACACCTATTATCTCATCTTTTTGATAGCCATTTAATAGCTATGAACTAATATCTCATTTTGGTTTATGTGTAGTATCTCATATTTTCATTTCCCTGACAATTAGTGATATTGAGTAACTTTTTATGTGCTTGCTGATCACTTACATGTGTATTAGTTCCCCAGCCCATTTTAAAATTGACTTTTTCTTCTATTAAATTGTGAGAGTTTTTAAAAATATATATTTTGGATGTTAACCCCTTATCAAAATATATGTGAATATTTTTATATTTTATGTAATTCCATAGGTTGTCTTTTCATTTTTTTATGGTTTTCTTTCCTCTGGAAAAGTTTTTAGTTTGATGTAGTCCCACTTGTTACTTTTTGCTATTGTTGCCTATGCTTTTAGTGTCAGAAACAAAAAAAGTCACTGCCAAGACTGATGCCAACGAGCGTATCTCCATGTTTTCTTTTAGCAATGTTATGAGGTTTAGGTCTTACTTTAAGTCTTCAATTCATTTTGAGTTGATATTTGTATATAGTGTAAGGGAGTGATCCAATTTTGTTTGTTTGTTTGTTTTGTTGTTTTTTGTTTTTCTTTTTTTGGCATGTGGCTGCAAGAAACCAGTTTTTCCAATACCAATTATTGAAGAGGCTATTCTTCCCCCATTGTATATTCTTGGGCCTCTTGTCCTAAATTAATGTACCATATATATGTAGGTTTATTTCTGGGCTCTCTATTTTGTTTCATTGATCTATGCATCTAGTTTTATGCTAATGACATACTGTTTGGGTTATTATAGCTTTGTAATATAGTTTGACATTAGAACGTGTGTGGCCTCCAGTTTTGTTTTTCTATCTCAAGATTGCTTTTGTTATTTAGGTTTTTTTTTTTGTGGTAGCGTACAAATTTTAGGGTTGTTTTTCTATTTTTGTAAAAAATTCTAATAGAATTTTGATAAAGATTGCTTTGAATGTGTAGATTTCTTGGGCATTTTAAACAATATCAATGATTCTAATATATGAACATATAATATCTTTCTACTTCTTTGTATCTTTTCTAATTTCTTTCATCAATGTCTTATAATTCTCAATGTACAGATCTTTCACCTCTTAGGTTAAATTTATTCCTAAGTATTTTATTCTTTTTGATGTAATATAAATGGGATTGGCTTTTTTATTTTCTCATTCTGAAAGTAATAATAATTTCTCATTATTAGTGTATAGAAATGTAACTAGTTTTATACATTGCTTTTAATCCTGCAAACTTATTGAAATCCTTAATTAGTCTCTATTTCTTTTTGTTCTCTACTTCATTTATTTCCACTCTGATCTTTGTTGTTTTCTTCTTTCTACTAACTAACTTTGGGCATAGTTTGTTCTTCCTAGTCCAGTTCCTTATAGAATAAAGTTAGAGTTTTTATTTGAGAACTTCCTTTATTCTTAATGTAGGTGCTTATCACTATAAACTTTCCTCTTAGAACTACTTGCTGTATTCATAAATTTTGTATCTTGTATTTCCATTTTCATTTGTCTCAAGATATTTTTAAAATTTCTCTTTTTATTTCTTTTTTGACTTGCTGTTTGGGACCTGTCCCTTGGGCAAGAGCCACAAAAGCTGTAGTACCTGACATGTATATAAGCTCCTTCCCAGGGAGTTATTGGCGATTTGGAGTAGGCTCAAGTGAGAAGGTAGAGTGGTGTCTGCTGGATCCCTGTTCTCCAGGGAGGATTGCAGTCAGCACCTAGACACATATTAAATTAGAAGACTGACCCTCAAGTAGCAGTATGCAAATAAGGAAAGACTGAGAGGGACCTGCCCTTTCTGCACTGACTTCTAGGGGGGATAGCTACAGCGAGTCCTCATGAGTTCCTTAGAACTGTTTTGATGTTTGCTTTAGTCTTTGGGTCTCCTGGACACAGCCCTCTTGGCTTTCAAAGCTAGGTGTTGGTGTTCTGGGGCATGTCTCTCATTTAGGAGTCCTAAAAGATAGGGTGCTTGATGTGGCATGCAATACCTTTGCTTCTCAGCAAGAAGCTAGGAGATGCACTCCTAATTGTATGGTGCTGTGCTGGGCGGTGAGATTTACAGTGAGAGTGTCTCAGCATTTCTTTCCCATTTTGATGTGGGTGATGCGGGTATTCTGTTTGCCTGATGTGCAGGAGTCGCTCAGCTAGTTTCTGGATTTCATTCAGGGAAAATTGCTCTGTGTATAACTATAGATTCTGTGTGTCCATGGTAGAAGATGAGTTTAAAAGGCTCCTATGTCACTATCATGAACGGGAAACCTTCATAATGTCTCTATTTTCCCTATTTATTCTGCCAGGAAAGTGTTATCTCTAAATAGCCATTAAGCTCACTTCCTTACTCTCTTTCAAATTTTTGCTCTTTGATCTAATGTTACCTTTCAGTTTACAATTTTGCTCCCCCTCTTCTGGCTCCCAGTCTTTCTTATTCTGCTCCATTGTTTCATTTTTTTATTGTTTATTCTATTACAGTTGTTCCAATATTCTCCCTTTTGCCTCTCTGCACCCAGCCCAACCCTCTCACCCAGAGTCAATCCCCTCTCCAGTGTTCATGTCCATGAGTCCTTCATACATGTTCTTTGACTAATCCCTTCCCCGTCTTTCTTACATTCCCCTTCTTCCTCCTCCCCTCCTACAGTTATCAGTCTGTTCAATGTTTGCATGTCTCTGCTTTTTCATGTTTATTTTGTTTATTAGATTAGTTTTAAGTGAGGTCATATGATATTTGTCTTTCACCCACTGGTTTATTTACTTAGCATAATAGTCTCAATAAACAGCACCATCCATGCTGTCAAAAGGTAGGACTTCCTTCTTTCTTTCTTCTGCAAAGTATTCCATTATGTAAATATACCACAATTTTTAATCCACTCATCTACTGATAGGTACTTGGGCTATTTCCAACACTTGGCTATTGTGGCTATTGTAAATAGTGCTGCTATGAACATAGGGGTGCATAAGTTCTTTTGAATTGGTATTTCAGGATTCTTAGGGTATATTCCCAGCAGTGGAATTGCTGGGCCATAAGGCAGTTCCATTTTTAATTTTCTGAGGAAATTCCATACGGTTTTCCACAGTGGCTGCACCAGTCTGCATTCCCAGTAATAGTGCATTAGGGTTCCCTTTTCTCCACATCCTCACCAGCACTTGTTGTTTGTTGATTTATTAATGATAACCATTCTGACTGGTGGGAGGTGATATCTCATTGTGGCTATAATTTTCATCACTGTGATGGCTAGAGATGTTGAACATTTTTTTCATATGTCTATGGGCCATTTGTATGTCCTCCTTGGAGATGTGTCTATTCAGGTCCTTTGGCCATTTTTTATTTAGGTTGTTTATCTTCCTGGCATTGAGTTGTATGAGTTCTTTATATATTTTGGAGCTCAAAACCTTGTCCAATGTATCATTGAAAAATATGTTTTCCCATGCAGTTTTTTCCCTTTTCATTTTGATGGTGGTGTCTTTAGCTGTGTAGAAGTTTTTAATTTGATGTAGTCCCATTTGTTTATTTTTTCCTTTATTTCCCTTGCTCTAAGAGATATATCAGCAAAAAATTTTATTACGTGGAATGTCTGAAATTCTACTGCCTATGTTTTCCACTAGAACTTTTATGGTATCATGACTTATATTTAACTCTTTTATACATTTTGTTTATTTTTGTGTATGGTGTAAGTTGGTGGTATAGTTTCATTCTTTTGCATGTACAGTATAGTTCTCCCAGCACCACTTATTGCAGAGACTGTTTTCATTCTGTTAAATGCTTGTACCCCCTTTGTCAAATATTAACTTACCATGGGGACGTGGATTTATTTTTGGACTCTCTATTCTGTTCCATTGATCTATGTGTCTGTTCTTATGCTTGTACCAGACTTTCTTGATTACAGTGGTCTTGTAATATAGTTTAATATCAGGTATTTTGATCCCTCTAACTTTGTTCTTCTTTCTCAGTATTGCTGAGGCTATTCAGGGTCTTTTTTTGGTTCCTTCTAAATTTTTGGAAAATCTGTTCTAGACCTGGGAACTATGCCATTGGGTTTTAATAGGAATTGCATTGAATCTATAGATTGCTTTGAGTAGTATGGGCATTTTAATAATGTTAACTCTTCTAATGCATGAACATGGTACATGCTTCCATTTATTTGTATCTTTCTCAATTACTTTCTTCAGTGTTCTATAGTTTTCCTAGTACAAGTCTTTTACATCCTTGGTTAAATTTATTCCTAGGTGCTTTATTTTTCTTGTTGCAATAGTAAATGAGATTTTTTTCTTAGTTTTTCTTTCTGATAATTCATTGATGTACAAGAATGCCATTGATTTCTGAATACCTACTTTGCATCCTGCAACTTTGCCAAATTCACTTATTAGGTCAAGTAGTTTTTTTGTGGAGACTATAGGGTTTTCTACGTACACTCTCATGTCATCTGCAAATAATGACATTTTTTCTTTCTGCTTTCCAATTTGGATGCCTTTTATTTCTTTTTCTTGTCTGATCACTGTGGCTAGAACTTCCAGTACTATGTTGAATAAGAATGGTGGAAAGCAGGCACATTTGTCTTGTTCCTGATCTTAAGGGAAATGCTTTTAGTTTTTGCCCATTAAATATGATGTTGGCAGTTGTTTTCTTGTGTATGGCCTTTATTATGTTGAAGTATGCTCCTTTTATTCCCACCTTGCTGAGCGTTTTTTTTTATCATAAATGGGTGCTGGATTTTCTCAAGTGCTTTTTCAGCATCTATTGATATGATCATGTGATGTTCATAACTTATTTTGTTTATGTGGTATATTACATTTACTGATTTGCTAATATTGTACCATTCTTGCATCCCTGGATAAATCCTACTTGATCACGGTGTATGATCTCTTTAATGTATTGCTGAATCTAGGTTGCCAATATTTTGTGGGGGTTAGCGTGTATGTTCAACAGAAATATTAACCTATCATTTTCTTTCTTTGTTGTGTCTTTACCTGGTTTTGAAATTATGATGATACTAGCCTCATAAAAAGGTTGGTCTTCCCTCTTCTTTAACTTTTTAGAATAGTTAGAGAAGGAGAGGTGTTAGTTCTTCTCTGAATGTTTGGTAAAATTAACCTGTGAAGCCATCTGGTCCAGGACTTTCGTGTGCTTGAAGTTTTTTGATGACTGCTTCAATTTTGCTAGTTGTGATCAGTTTGTTCTGCCTTTCCACTTCTTCTTGATTCAATTTTGGGAGATGGTATCTTACCAGAAGTTTGTCCATTTTGCCCAGGTTGTCCAGTTTCTTGACATATAGTTCATAGTTCATTGTAATTTCTTACAATCCTTTATGTTTCTGTGGTATTAGTTGTTACTTCTCTTTTGTTTCTGAGTTTACTTATTTGGGTTCTCTTTCTTTTTTTCCTAATGAGTCTGGGTAAAGTTGTGTCATTTTTGTTTATCTTTTGAAAGAACCAGATCCTGGATCCATTGATTCTTTGGATTTATTTATTTATTTATTTGTCTCTATGTCAGTTAATTCTGCTCTGATCTTGATTATTTCCTTCCTTTTACTCACTGTGGGCTTTGTTTGTTGATGTTCCTCTAGCTCTTTTAGACGTAGGGTTAGGTTGTTAATTTGAGGTTTTTCTATCTTGTTTAGGTGGGCCTGTGTTTCTATGAACTTCTGTCTCAGGACTGCCTTCACTGTGTACCATAGGTTCTGGATTGCTGTGTGTTCATTTTCATTTGTTTCCAGATACTTTTGGATTTCTGTCTTGATCTCATTGTTAACTCATTCATTATTTAATAACATGTTATTTAGTCTCTATGCATTTGAAAGCTTTTGAGTTTTTTTCCTTGAGGTTGGTTTCTAGTTTCAAGCCACTGTGATCTGAGAAGAAGCTTGATATGATTTCAATTTTCTTGAATTTGTTAAGGCTGGCTTTATGTCTTCCCATGTGGTTTATCTTTGAAAATAATCCATGCGTGTTTGAAAAAAAATGTACACTTTGTTTCTTTGGGATAAAAGGTTTCTATAAATATAAGTTAAGTCCATTTGATCTAGAGTGTCATTCAATGCCACGATATCCTTGTTGATTCTTTGTTCGCATGGTCTGTCCTTTGTTGACAGTGGGATATTAAAATCCCCTACAGTGAATATATTGCTGTCCATCTCCTTCTTAAAGTCCTCCAAGATTTTCTGTATGTATTTGTGTGCTTTTATGTTGGGTTCATATGTTTACAAGTGTTATATCCTCTTGTTGGATAACTCCCTTAAGTATTATGTAGTGACCTTCTTTGTCTCTTGTTATGGCCTTTGTTTTGCGATCTATTTTGTCTGATATAAGTATAGCTACCCCAGATTGTTTCATCATGTTCTAAATTGCTTGGAATATTTTCCCCAACCTTTCATTTTTAGCCTGTGTAGATCTTTTGTTCTGAGATGGATCTCTTGTAGATAGCATGTATGCAGATTATGTTTTCTTATCCACTCAGCTACCCAGTGTTTTTTGGTGGAGCATTTAATCCATTTACATTTAAAGTTATTATTGATAGGTACTTGTTCATTGCCATTTTTTCCCTTTGTACCTTTGTCCCCCCCCCCCCCTCTCTCTCTCTCTCTCTTCCTGTTAAAGCTATCCCTTACACATCTCTTGCAATGCTGCTTTGGTGTAGATGTATTCTTTTAGCCCCCCCTTTTTTTTGTTCTGGGAAGTTTTTATTTTACCTTCCATTTTAAATGAGAGCTTTGCTGGGTAGAGTAGTCTTGGTTGCAGGGCTTTGCTTTTTATTACTTAGAATATTTCATGCCATTCCCTTCTGGCTTGTAGTGTTTCTATTGAGACATTAGCTGATACTTATTGGAGTTCCCTTGTATGTTACCAGCTGTTTCTCCTTTGCTGCCTTTAAGATTCTCTGTGTTTAAATGTTGTCATTTTAATTATGATGTGTTTTGAAGTGGGCATCTGTGTATTCATCTTGATTGGGACCCTCTGTGCTTCCTCAACTTGCATGACTTTTCCCTCACCAAGTTAGGGAAGTTTCTGTCACTATTTTTTTTTCATACAGATTTTCTATTCCTTGCTCCTTTTCTTCTCCTTCTGGAATTTCTGTGATATGAATGTTGTTATGTTTCATGTTGTCCTGAAGCTCCCTTACATCCATATTCCACATTCTTTTTTGAGTCATTTTTTGTTTCATTGCTCTGCCTGGGTGTTATTTTTCTACCTAGTCTTCCAATTTGCTGATTTAGTCCTCTGCTTCATCTAGCCTGTTTTTAATTCCTTGTAGTGTATTCTTCATTTCAGATATTGCATTCTTCATTTCCTCCTGCTTCTTATTCATAGTTTCTCTGTCCTTTTTCAATCTGATGTAGTTCCCACTAAGTTCCTTGTAGATCCCTTATAACTATTATTTTGAACTCTGTCTGATGGACTGCTTGCCTCAATTTAATTTAGCTTTTTTTTTTTTTCTGGAGATTGCTCCTTCCCTTTCAGTTGGGGGTTGTTTCTTTGTCTCCTCATTTTAGGTGACTTTCTTTGTTTGTTTCTGCTTATCAGATTGCTCTCCTTGACTCCCTGTCTTTGTGGGCTGCCCTCTGTAGTAGGAGTACTGTGGGACTCAGTGGTGCAGTTTCTTTGATCTCCTGAGATGGATGATCTAGGAGTATCCTAGATTCTTTTTATGTGGCCTCTGTTGTTGTACTTGGGCTTTGATTATTGATGGCTCATTTGCTGGTGGGTTCTCCCCTCCAGCTGGCTGATTGAGAGTTCTAACAACCCCCATTTCTTGTATGCTGTTATACAGGTGCTGGCAGAGCAAACCATTGTTTCATTTTTTTCACAGCATTCTGTCTCTCACATAAAATAAGATGTACTTATCATTTAATTATGGTCTTTTTTTTAGTTACAATCTGTCTCATATTTCTCTATGTAAGCTGTGGAAAGTCAGTAATTTTTGTCTCTTTAATTCACTGATGTATTCCAAATACCTGAAATAATGTCTAGCACCCAGTAGGCATTTATTAAATATTTGTTGAATGAGTTGAATGAATGAATGAACCTCAGAATATTGGTTATTCTTTGAAAGAAAGGAAAGAAGGCTAAAAGGAATGTAAAAAGGCAAGTCTTTTGCTATAACTATGAGAGAGAGAAGACATGGTAAAATGTTAATACTGAACGTATTTAACAGAGCACTACATGCACATACCACTATGTAATGACTCTAAGCTTCTTTGATCTTTTATAGAAGTGACAGAATACCCCAGCCATAGAGTAGAGACCACAATTGAGATTGGGAGAACTTATTTTTCTCTTTTTAATTTTTTTGTCTAAATATTTACTTTTCCCTTGCTTACTGCTCCCTTTTTTGTGCACAAATAGAACATTTTCTGAACCAGTGGAATCAAGAAGTTTCATTTCCACCCTTAATGAAGTTATGCTCTCTGGTTTCTCAGGAAATCAATGAAGGCTTTATAAATTTTGCTTTTTAATTTAGCTTTACATAACCTCCTCCACTTAATGATTGACCTAAAAATGGTGATATGAGAATATCATTCTTTGAACAAATATAGTATAAATCAGAGTTAATATCCTTCTCTTGCTTGAATTCCTTGGAGGAGGGGGACAAACAATGACTTTGGAATTATAAACGTCTGGTCATCTGGTGTGTTCCATGCTTATTTAGAAAAATCATTTTAGAAATGGTTCATGCTTTTGGCTATTTTACCGATGCAACTGTAGTAATTTGGAAAGATGTGTTACAGTAGTAAAAAGAAGAACAGTAACATTCCAACACAGCTGATGCTTGAAGGAATTCTGTCTTTGAAGATTGTCACCCATTAGTTAATGAGCATATGGTACATACCAGGCACTGTGCTATGTGCTTTATATATAAAATTTCTAGCAATTCTTAAAGAAATAAAACATTTTACTGGTTGTATAAGTGCTATTATCTTCATTTTATAGATGAAATTCACAGAAGTTAAGTAACTTGTCAGATTTTAAAACTAATAGGTGATAAAGCCCTCATTCAAATCTGTGCTTCTTGACTCTAAAGCCCACACTCACTGGGACAAGATTCCACTTTTGTTTCCACTTTTCCTGTCTTGACAATGGATTGCAGAATACTGTACATATTCTGTTTTGTGACTATGAAAGAGAATATTTCTCTTTCATGTAAAATTGATGTGACCCATATTTTTGGAAGGAATTTGCCCACAATTGGCTATGTAATGTCACCAGAAAAAAAACAGGTGGTTTGGAAAATTATGAGCTCATTAATTAATTATGGTAATGTCCTTCAAAAACTTGGTTTCCTCATAACTTAGACAAGAAAGCAATTTTTTGGGGGAAAGAAGATATTGAGATACAATTTTTAAAATCACAATTCTGTTTTGGATTTGCTTGGTGATTTTTGGTGGTCAAATACTCTGGACAATAAAATAATACCATTTTTAGATTCTCTCACTGACTATGAGAATTCTGCTTAGGACCATAAGAAATGGTCATGACTGGCACTCAACCATGTGCTCTTCTCAAGCATAGGTAAAGGTTTGTACAACCTTAAACATTTACCGTAAGATCAGGTTGGATCACAGTATCACTAGAGGGAAAAAAACATCCCTTTACAACAAAAATGTGATAGATATAAAGTGTAATCAAACTCTGCTATCTTTAATATATGCATTTCAAAAGGAGAATTAAAGATGATTTCATCACAGGGATGAAATTGATCAAACCAGATGATGCCCAAACAGATTGAACTGTATTATAGTGAAAAATTAAATGATGTTCTCAGCACCATTTTAAGTGCCTAAATGCCTTACATGTTTGTACACTTGTTAAAATGCATAAAAGTCCTCTATTATACACTATTGAATTATATTGGATAATTGAGAGAAACTATTTTAAAACTGTATACAAAATCAAATACAGGGTAAGATCCTTAATTTATTTGGATATTATTCATTAAGTCCCTATATTAATTGATTATTTCATTTAGTTTTTTAAATACTTTGGTACTTTTGAGAAATTTGGTGCTTTTACTAGCTTATAGTAAAAGATACACAAATCAAAAATATGCTTTTTCCTAAGGGTAAGTTACATGTGTTAATAGTAGTAACATCTCTGAATAATGGACAGGAGATAGCCAAATAGAAGTCATGTGTGATACTTAATGTTAACAATAAAGAGCAAATCTAAAATTTATTGATTTTTTTTATCTGAGGGAAGAAGTTTTTTTTTTTCTGTAGACAGTCAAAAATCCATTTTGTCCTCTTAAACCCACCTTCCCACCACACCATGGGTAGAACACAGAGTCTAGAAAATGCAGGAAGTCACTGGGCTGCTAAAGTAGAAGCCATTTCCACTTAATAAGCAACTGACAGCAGATCATTCATAAAAAAGAGTAATGGAGCTAACACCTTTTATCAATATCATTGCTAAAGATTTGACTTAAAAACAATTTAAGTCATGGTATTTGTATTAATAGATAATGTTCTACAATTTAAATTTAAACACACACATAGATGATTATGATATTTGTGACAAAATACTGTAACTCATGCTGGGTGCTGTGGTAGAAGAGAGACAGGCATAAGGCAATGTGATGGAAGTAATGGGGGAATAGAAAAATCTTTCTGGAAGAAACAATAGTACAGATAGCTCTTGAGTACTGAATAGAATTTACTGAGACAAAAAAAGAAGCGAATGTTTTTGAGACAAAGAGAATTTTGAATGTAAAGGAAAATTTGCTCAGAGTGGTAAGAGCCTGTCTTGGGTGGAAGGGATTGGACAACTATGAAGCTAAGGAAATAAACAAGGGTCAGATGTGGAAGGGCACTGAGTGTTCTGTTAATGTGTTTTCAGTGATCCTTAATTCTTTTTTTTTCCTTAGTGTGGTATCAGGTTATTAAAGGATTTTTAAGCATAGAAATGGTGTAATTATATTTTTCATTTTAGAAAAACATTTTCAAAAGCATTGAGAAGAATGAACTGGACAAGGTATGTATAGGTATCGGGAGAAATCTTTTGAGTATCTTGTAAAAATTTTAAAACAAGATGTTAAAAAGACTGAAGATAGGAAGTGGCAGAAGAGAAATGGAGATAGAATGGAAGAAAAGGATACAAATGTTAAAATGGCAGGATGCAAAAATCCATTTGGAATAGGGAAAAGAGAATCTTGGAGAACTGGGCAGACAGTGATGCTCACTAAAATAACTAATGTGGGAAAGATGCTGGTTGTGGTTCAGGGAATGATGGATTGAGCCTTAAAGGTGCTAAGTTGAATTGCTGTGGCACATCAGATAAGAATGCCCAGTATAGAACCTACAAATACTGCATTCATGAGAGCTACCCAGAAATACAGATTTTGGAGATGGTTCATGGGTATGAATTAGACAACTCAGAAGAATGATAAGAAAATGCAAAGGTTCTGGCAAAAATTGGGGTATTAAGGAAGTGGGCTGCAGGAATAAAAGGTTAGGGACAATGCTAAAAATAAGACTACAGGGAAATTTTATTGTTCCTAAGAGAAGGTTGTCACTGTCTCTAGAATTCACATATAATGCATTTTTAATTTATCAGTTTCAAACTAAAGGAACAAGAGCTGAAAGTAAATTGACTGCTCATGAGTCACTAAGTATCTGAATGTTAGAACTATATTAATATTCTGGCTATATTAGCCAGCAAGATTTTCAGGACCAGCAGACATTGCTGGGATTAAGGACATGGGGAAAGATGAGCACAAGGTGAAAGGCCCACAAAGCCAGTTTTGGAAGATGAATGAAAGGAGTTGGTAATAATTTAAGGGACAAGGAAAAGGAACAGTAGTTTTGGGGCCTGGAAGCAGTGAAAAGACTTGATTTCCTATTGCATTAGCTCAGCAAAGAAAATCTGATGGTACTGCTCCACAATCTGGCCCTTTGGTAGCAAATGACAGTCAAGAACATTTCAAACTGTTATTTGAAAAAACAATTTAAAGAAATCATACCATATTGCTCTAAAAAGCAAAATAGGGTAACACGCTTAATATCTTACATCTTTAGAATTTTATGAATTGATTATTAACTAACATGGTTTCCAAGTTGTAGACAGAGGGAAAGGTTTAGGATTACCGATGGAAACCAGATTGGCAGCAATACATTATTCTAAATATCGAGGCTCAGTAAGTAATGAAGCACATTTACAAATACAAAATTGCAATTAAGGAATAAATCTAGAGATAGGACAGCTTTCTAAATCCAGAAATTTCAGAGTGCATTATCGTCTAGTTTTCCTGAATAAGGTGATTTATGAGCAAAGAACCAGCACCAACACTCCAATCTCTGGCCACGGGTCAGCACCAACTGACTTTTTTTCCTTTAACAAGGCCATGTCCTCAGTCTGATTAGTGGAGAAAAGTGTCATGCCCCTCCTCTTGAAAATTTAAGTAGATAAACCTCCGTCTATCTACCAGGAAATTTAGATCATTCAAAACAATAGGGAGTTATGTTTTGGGAGTTCTCAGAAGGAGTCTCAGAGATGTTCTGGAAAATACCTTGGTCAATAATTTGGTCAGTTACCTGTGGTGCTACTGATGCTTTATTTGTCTCCTGCCTGGGTTCCCATCACTGTGTCTCTCCCTTGGCCAGCCACTGCCAGGAGCCTCTGCAGATTCCAGAGTTTGAGGCTGCAGGGTATAGCTTATTCGACCAGGGGTGTCCAACCCATGGCCACAGGCTGCATGTGGCCCAGGACAACTAGGAATGTGGCCCAACACAAAATCAGAAATTTATTTAAAACATTATGATGTTTTTCTGTGATTATATGTCACAATGTATTTAATGTGTGGCCCAAGACAACTCTTCTTCTTCCAGTGTGGCCCAGAGATGCCAAAAGGTTGGACACCCCTGCCAGTCTCATATACTGTTGGTACCAGGTGTGTCCAACCTGTTGGCGTCTCTGGGCCACACTGGGCCACACACTAAATACATTGTGACATATAATCACAGAAAAATATCATAGTGTTTTAAATAAATTTCTGATTTTTTGTTGGGCTGCATTCATAGCCAGCCTGAGCTGCATGCGGCCCATGGGCCACAGGTTGGACATCTCTGGGTACACAAAATAACCACTGGGCTACATCATTTTCTCTTGTGAAAGAGGGAGGAACAGCTCTCATCTCGTGTGTTACATCCTGTTAGAAGACACTAAAGCAGCGCTCTGTGGCTATCCATTTGGAACATTGACTTATTTCAGGCAAGATGCTTGGTGTTAAGTAGGAAATAGCAAAACAGCCACCTTAGTAGAGGAGACAGCTCTTATTCAAATACATTCCAATAACGACAGACACAAACACAAAGTAATTGTGGAAAGGATTCTAAAGGGAAGAAAGACCTACTGGGAGATTCAGAAGATCACTAAAAATGAAGGAGGTTAAGTGGGATGGGTAGAGTGGGGATGAGGGGTAGATTATTAGAGCAGAAGAAACTCTTCAAAGACTGTAGCCGCTGGAGCTTAGAGCTTCTCAGGATCTGAAGAAATCCAAGGTGGCTATTGTACACAGGATAAGGAAGAGAATGGTGCAACCTGATGCAGAGGAGTCCTTAAGAACCAGAACATGCCTTGTTAAGATCTGATGTCTTCATTCCAAGCATGAAGTATTACAAAGTGGAGGTGAGTAGAATGCGGCCTTATCACAAGTGTGGGCTCCTGTGGAGAGTTTGACGTGGACACTGGCCCACAGTGTCCGAAGCATTATGGATGAGATGAGATACATTCACTCCTGAGTCCTTTGGAGGAAAAGGAATGGCAGAACTACTCCCTCAAGAGGAGAGCACCCCAACCCTTTCCCTGACAGGTTTTTATTAGCTTTCAGTTTGCACAAGAATACAGGTAAAGTTCATTAATCATTGTCAGGCAGTAAGGATCAAACAATGGATAGCATACAAAGAACCACAAGGGTATATTCTGAGTCAGGGTCTGTTAGCTAAAGGGCTACAAAACTTTGGGAAACAAACTCATTTCCTGCTCGGACCTTTATCATTTAATTGAGAGCATTCTGAGCAAAGCAGGTTTCACAGAATTTTATGTATTCTTTCTCAGGTATGATCACCCAGGAAACCCACCATTTCCAGCACAGGGCTGTAACACCCTCTGTCATTGTTTCAGGCTTAAGTCAGGCAAAGGAAGTAAGGCAGCCAAGAGATTAGGAGACTTCTCGCAGACAGAATGAGGACTCAGGTTTTGTCAAAGCCGAGGGGCGAGGGTCCATCACCCCCTTTTGCTGTAGCCTACCCAAGTCCTTCCCTGGGGCCCCCATGTGATTGTGCCTGTCTTAGGTCATTCTCTCCTTAGGGAATCTTACCCATCATTGGCCAACCGACCAAGCATTGGGGGCCAGTTATGGATGAAGTAAAAGGAGCAGAAGCAGCACTCCTGCCAGGGAGATAAGCCTTGTCTCCTTGGTGGCTTACGGTCCAAGGTCACCCCCTTAGCCTTAGCCATGGGGGTTACAGCTTCTGAAACCAGGTAGGGCAGTTCCCAACAGAGTTGATTAAGGAGAGGCAGGAATTATTTTAAGTGAAACAAAAATTTCATGTTTTATGTAGAACCCACACCCCTCCTTCCCCCTCACCCACATTCTTGATATGACTGAGTAGTAAGCCTGAGGAGGGGATTGTGTTTGGAGATGAATCTAAGAAACAGCTATTTTTATAGCCAGATTTGTTTCCCTCTTCTGATAACTATGGAACTCTGATTGGGTCCACTTTTTTTTCTTTTTTTGTGAGTGCCTGGCTTTGTAGATAGCATCTCATGAAAATCACCTTTGGTTAGAACTGTCCTGACAATTGACCAAAGATGCCCAGCCATTTCTGAGCCCCAGCACAGTCAATTCCAGCTGGGATCCTTGCTCTATCAGGACAGAGACAATGCATCTTGTGAGTGCTCTGTTTTCAGGACCCTTAAAATCTTCCGTATTCATTTTTCAGTCTCTCTACTCAGAGAAGATAGTTCCACTGATTTTGTTATGTTATAATTTCACCCCATAAACAGGAACTCAAGATTCAAGTAATAGAGTAATCATTGTTTCATTGGATCTATAACAGCTAAACTAATATACTGTATATGTTTTGTGGTTTCTAATACTGTATCTGGTTAACAAAACCAACTATAAAATTTAAAGGCAGAATGGCATAATGATCTCCACTGATGATAGATGTGGGTACAAATTCTGGTTGAGGCGCATAAAATTCTGGAATCTTGGGCAACTTCCTTTAATAACTGACACTCAGTGTCCTCAGGTGAAAATACAGTTTTATGGTAGTTGTGAGAATACAATAAGATAGTATGTATGTGTAAAGTGCTTAGAAAAGCACCTGGCATATCACATTAAAAAATTATGATTATTGTGGTATCATAATATACAGTATCATAAAGATAAATGACTTTCTACCAAGTCTTCTTTTTGCTTTTTTTCTTGTTATTTAGTAAAGACTTCATACCTGCGGATATTAGTAATATCTTCCCTTAATAAGCAGCACATGAGATTATTCTTACAAGGCTTCATAAAAATGGAAAACTTAAGTTTTGCATTCTAGTCCAAAAGCATATGGGAAAAAACAGTTTCAGAAGCTTTAAATATTAACAAGAGGAACATGGCATAATGATACAGGGAAAAAGTGCGAGCATGAATGCTCAGAATTGCTTTTAGTGGGAAAAAGCAGCCAGCATTTGTTGAGAGCTAAAGATTTAAAAAAAAATAGATCCAAGTTTAATTGGCAGGAGTTGGCATCATTTACAGGAAAATATGTTTTATTTATTTCAGTTTAAATATATTTCAAACACTATTTTAAAATGCAGTTCTGCCAAGTGATGGGGCAGCTGTTAAGTGGTTCAAGATTTAATGCCTTAGTTAGCCTTTCACCTCTGAGGCCCTCGATCTATCTCCCTGTAATTAAGCTCATACATTAAATGAGTTTTATGGGATAAGGGAGCCCCAAGTGGAAAATGGACATTTCATACTAGGAAGCCAGTCTGGATAATTGGCAGCTTCAGCTTGAAAACTGCCTGGAGTGGACGAATGGGTGTTGCAAGTTTACATGGGCATCAGCAAAAATAAGTGCCTCGATGAGACTGAATTTTTTTTTTTGTTTTTAATCAGGGCCAACCTGAGGCAAAATTATAACAGTGTAGAATGTCTTCCTTGGAATTCCATCTCTATCAGTGTTTTTTCCTCCCTCCTTCCCCTCTACTCTCAGGGGAAATGGAAATACACACATCTGTGAGGTGTGATTTCTCATCAGGCTCCCCTACCACAATACTACACTCAGACTGAACTACACTCCAAACACTATGTACAATTCTCGGCATCATGCAAATTCGTAGTTTGTTCCCTTCCTCGCACTGTTACTTCTGCTTACAATGACAGTCCCTACACCCCAAACCTCCCAGGGTCCCCTGGTGAACATACTATTTATCTTTCCAAACTGAAGCAAGAGCAGCCTTTAGGCAGACACTCCAGGTGGAATTAGACAATCCAGGCAGAACAACCTCTTCTCAGTGCCCACTTCATGCTGTACAGGCTTCTGTTGTAGTAACAGAGTATTAGTCAGGATATAGTAGGTCACCACAACGTGCATCTCTGATTAGTTGGTGGGGGACATCCCTCCACACCATCAATCACTCAGGAATGTGGGCCGGGAGAGACTCTGCTATCTTTTGTTGGTGCCATATTTACAACTGGCTGCCTTGAGAGGAGAAGAGAAAATGTGGAAAACTCACACCTCCTTCTAAATGCCCTGGACCAAAGTAACAAAGTTACTTCTACTTTTGGCTTATTGGTCAGAATAGACCTACGTACATGGTCTACAAGTTATGGCCAATTAAAGCAAGGCATCAACCTAAGTACAAGGAGGCTGGGAGATGCAGGAATGTAAATGGACAATCGCGGGAGCATTACTTTCTCACATATAACCTCAAACAAGGCAGTGCTCTTGTACATGATTGCTTTCTCATATCCCATGTTTTACGTCCTCAGGGACTGGGAATTTGTCCTCTCACAGTAGTCACATATTGTGCACCGGCAGTTAATTTATGTTAGAGAATTACTGTGTTGGCCCATACAGAAAGAGATAGAGAAGGAAAGAAAATACTTAACACACATGAGCTCATTAATTCTCGCAGGAATGGAAGGCAGCATTGCTCTCTTCATTTTACAGATAGGACACTACGGCTCAGGTTTCTTAAATGAATTATCGCAGAGCTGGAATCTCAATTCAGGCTGATTCAAATATATGCTCCATTTAAAATTTTGAAGTGTCTCATTACTAAAGGAGATATCTTAGAAAGACAAAAAACAGAAAGGAATGAATTTTTCATGTGAGGTTCTCATGGCTTAATTTACTCTATAACCAGGGGGAAGTTTAGCGTGTGTGACAAAGAACACAGGGAGAAGCTATGAGTCCCAGTATCAATGTGACCCTGCCCGGGGTTCAAATGCTCTGACAGAGCCCATGTTTAGTGTTCCGACAATCTGACCTTTCTCTTTTGGTCTATCTGATAGTGAATACAATCTCATCGGGTATTGGAGAGGCTAAAAGGAGACCTGAGGTTTGTAAATTGCCTCAGATCATGTCTGGCACAAAGCAAACACCCCAAATGTTGGTTCTGTGTCTGCCTGAAATTTCCCTATCTTGGCAGAGTAGACTCTTTGCTCTTTCTGCAAAGCGCATATAGCTTTTGGACTCATATGCAGAAATATAAGAGATGACTGTTTTATTCAAATGGGTGTATTATAAAATTTTAGATTTGAAGGGTCTGTAGTGTACAGGTGAGAAAAGAGGTTCAAATATGTCTTCTTCAAGGTCACAGATGTGGCAGTAGCAGGAGTAGTCCCAACTCCTAATTCAGCAGGCTTCCTTTCTCTGAGCAGTGAGCAGGTGTTCAGTGATAAGTACTTGTCAGTGATTGATCGATTAAGAATATTAAATTTCTTCCATTTGTGTGTGTATGTTAGGGGTTGTTGGAGCCTGCATGGGGGGAGGAGAAATCTCACTGAGGTAGTTTCAGTCTATTTGGTTTCTATCTTTAGAAAATTACTCCTCTAGCCAATGTTTTCAATAGAATAATTGCATTGTATTCATAACCAATTCCCACTCTTTTCAGCAACTGTTTCTTTCCCACGTGAGAAGCCTGGTGAACATTTCTATTCCATCTTGAAATAATATTTTCATTTTCAAGCCTAAATATAGTAACTAGGGTAAAGACTTAGTTTAAACTTAGCTAATAGCCCAGGCTGTTAAATTTGTCATTACAATAATTCTTTTTTTCCCTGAGTGCAAAATTATCGCAGAGTAAGATTAAACAGTTTTTTTTGTTAGCAACCAAAGCTATTGCTTTTAGCCATATAATTTCCCCAAAATAGAGAGGACACCACAGCATAGTTTGCCTCTTGTTAATAGATGGCACAGTCACAATGTGTGGCATCGTGGTAGAGGGCAGTGTTGGCAGACATTGCATTAGGTGATGGGGTCCCTAACCAGGGGTCGCTGCCTTTCTTCAAGGGAACTCAAATCCTTGTAAGGAGGAGGGGTTAATATTGTGCATATTCTAGCATCCACCATAATGTGGCAGGAAAGTAAAAGGCTTTCCTAATATTATTTTTTGATTTACTCTGCCCTCCAAGTGTGAGTATAAATTCATAATTAAATGATCTTCAAAGAAAATGCTTTCTCCCAGTTCCTTGAACTCCTGTGCAGTCACAGACATCAAGTGCAGTCATAAATATCACCAGAAAGGAGGATTGTTTGGGAAGTGATCTAATTTGTCCCCTTCATTTGTTCCGGGACCACATTTAAGTCATCCAGGCAAGTGACACTTTCCTTAAACTTACATAGTTCTCACCTCCTGTGATAGAAGATCTTTCTGTCTCAAAGGGAACATCCCAATGTTCAGAATATTTGTATGGGTGTTTGGATAACAAACCACATGAGGTGTGAGGAAGGTTAAATCTGTAAAGGTGTGTCTGAGGGTTCAAGACTGCCTCAGGGTTGCAGACTCTTTGAGATTATTTTCAAACTAATGTTGAAGATGGGTGTCATTTGTCTCAATTGGGATTACTCAGCTCTACTTGATAATTTTCCACCATCCCTTTCACGCCAAGCTCCACATAATGTGAAAAAGGAATCATTCTCTCATAGTTGTCCTTCTCTCCCTACTGGCCTTGAATTCCTTAGTCTAGTGTTGTAGTTACTCTTTCTCTCACCGATGTACTCTCCGATGGGCACAGAGATGGGCTCTCCAGACCCCCCTTCTCGGAAGGACTTGCTGACCAGTGCAGAGAGTGCCACCATCAGGCAGGCTCCTGCTCCCAGCTCCGTCAGAGTTGGCCCCAACTGCAGAACCACCTCCCGCGAGGTCTCACCCTTGCCAGGACAGTCCTTATCTATTGACTGAGCAAGGCAGGTGTGTCAGAGATACCCAGCCATCTGCCTGCTGTGATCACATGGAAAATCCCCAGTGGCAGATATTGTCTCCAGAGCTCCCCACCAGGCTGACCGAAGTTGTTGTTTCTGCATTTCAGATTAATTCCTTTCTCTGCGGAATCCCTGCATCCCCACTCTTCCTTTCACAAGTGCTGAGTCCTAATAAGCATCTTTCACCTTAAACTTCATATCAGCATCTGCCCCTGAGAACTTAGCACTCCTAACTTATGTATTCCTATATTTCTCTATCTTACATGCCCGATTAAGCCTCACTCAGATAAACCCAACTACTTTTATTTCTCTCCAAGCAGGTAAATAGACCTGTAGAAAAACATACAACCATGTGCGTTCACTTTAAATTCATGATTTTTAGTCTTGAAGAGGCACTCAACCCTGGCAACTGATCCTCCTCTGCCTCCTTGCGTGTGCTCTCTGTGATTCTCCTCATTTTCTATTTTCTTCTCTAGTTTCAAAACACTAGCACCCCTTTCTCTTCACTGTTTCGTGGCAAAGGTCTATAAGATCTCACTGCATAGGAAATGAGCATCTGATAATGCTTTCATATTCCCACCTCAGACTCTCTCTGTCAGATCCACCTCTCCTTTCCCTTTGGTGCCAGGTGTCCCCTTCCTTATCTGTACTGGTTTGCTTTTGACTTCCTTCCATCTTGCCTTCTTAAGGCAAGACTTTGTTTCTGCAATGGTGGCTAATAGCACCAGCATAACAATACGTGCATTAAGGCAGACAAGCCTAGCCAGTACCAATTCACAGTAGAGGTTAAAATTCTTTTTTTTAAACTACTTTATTGTTATTCAATTACAGTTGTCTGCATTTTTTCCCTGCCAATACCCCACCCCCCCACCCCCGCCGGCCAAACTTACCTCCCTCCCTTGCTTCCATCCTCCCCCTTGGTTTTGTCCATGTGTCCTTTACAGTAGTTCCTGCAAACCCTTCTCCCCACTGTCTCTTCCCCCCTCCCCTCTGGCTATTGTTAGATTGTTCCTAATTTCAATGTCTCTTGTTATATTTTATTTGCGTTTTTCTTTTATTGATTATGTTCCAGTTAAAGGTGAGATCATATGGTACTTGTCCCTCACCACCTGGCTTATTTCACTTAGATTAATGCTCTCCAGTTCCTTCCATGCTGTCACAAAGGGTAGGAGCTCCTTCTTACTCTCTACTGCGTAGAATTCCATTGTATAAATGTACCATAGTTTTTTCTGAACTCTGGAGTCAGGCTGCCGTGGTTGAAACACTGGCTACAGCGTTCACTAGGTGAAGCACATTACTTTGTCTCTCTCTGTCTCCCCTCATCTATAAATTGAGGTTTCCAATAGTACTTACCTTATAGGGATTCTGTGAGGATTGTAAATAAAATAAGAGGATGCGTTTAGAAGATAACTTCGCACATAGTAAACACAAAATAAATAGCAGGAACCAGTAGGATCTATCTCCTATCTCAAATAAGACGCAGACAAACAGAAAAACTTTTCACTATCTTCCTGTAGATCCTGCACCCTTTCTCTGCTCCCCTTCACATCAGAATTTATAGATTATTCGTGTCTCCACTTCCTCATGTCCCATTCTCTTCTCAGTGCACTCTGGTTGGGCTTCATTCCTTACCGCTTCCCTATCCACTCCCTGCTGACTCATCTTTGAAAAGTCAGCAATCCACATTGCAAAATTCAATGCCATTTTTCTGCTGCTTTACAGGATTTCTCAGCACCTCTCTACACAGTGGCCACACGCTTCTTCTCCCAACACTGTTTTTATTTCCTACTGTTATACCACAATTACCTGGTTTTCCAGGTAGGTGCCTTTCTGGTGGCAACTTCCCTGATTCTTCTACAATATCCTCTTCTGTTCATCATTTAACTATTTGTTCTTCTACTTTGCCTCAGTTGCACTTTTCCCTTGGTGATCTCATCTGTCCTCGTGGTTTGAACTATCATTCCATGGGTGGTTGATTTCTCAATTTAAAATTTTACTTGGTTACAAACATGTACAACCAACCACTTACTTGGTATCTCCAATGGGATGGCCAAAGTAACTCTTCATTCTCCTTTCCACATAAACCAGTTTCTCCTCCTGTCTTCTCCATTTTAGCAAATGGTAACACCTAGTTATTCAAGTCCCAAACAGAAGAATCTTATTGGTCCTTTCCTTTGTATGACACCTTCATCTAATCTGTCAACAAATTCTGTTTCCAAACAATAACCTCAAACAGTCCTCTTCTCTGCATCTCTACCACCTGTAACCAAGACATTATCTTACTTGCCTAGAATCCTGGAAGAGCCGACAGACAGTTTTCCTGTGTTTGCACTTGCCCCATTAAAATCCATTGCCACCTAAGCAGTTACAAAGATTTTTTAATGCAAATTTAATTCTGTCACTTCCCTTCTTAAAGTGCTCCAATGGATTCTCGTCTCAAAAAGAATAAAATCTATTGTAAATTGTGCTGCTATGAACATTGTGGTGCATAGGTTCTTTTGGATTGGTGTTCCAGGGTTCTTAGGATATAGTCCCAGCAGTGTAATTGCTGGATCAAAAGGCAGATTCATTTTTAGTTTTCTGAGGAAGTTCCATACTCTTTTCCATAGTGGTCGTACCAATCTGCAATCCCACCAACAGTGTGCTAGGGTCCCCTTTTCTCCACAACCTCTCCAACACTTGTTGTCTGTTGTTTTATTTATGATGGCCATTCCGCCCAGTGTGAAGTAGTATCTCTTTGTGGTTAGGTGCCCATCAGTAAATGAATGGATCGAAAAACTATGGTACATTTACACAATGGAATACTATGCAGCAGAAAGAAAGAAGGAGCTCATACCATTTGCAACAGCATGGATGGAGCTGGAAAGCATTATGTTAAGCAAAATAAGCCA
>CM052543.1:22416065-22524921 GCA_028533065.1 Trachops cirrhosus | reverse complement strand
AATAAAATCTGAACTCCTTTTCTTTTCTAATCTCTCTCCCGTACTCTTCTCCAGGCATATTGTCATGTTTCTTTTTCTTGCATATGGAATCTCATTCTCACCTCATGACTCTTGTCCTTGCTTTCCCCTCTGCCTGGACCACCCACACTCCAGACCTTCCCAGAGCTTGGCACTTGCTCATCATTTAATTCTCACACATCACTTTTTAAATGAGGTTTTCCCTGACCACCTGTTCTGATGCCAGTCTGGGACGTTTTTTTTCACAAAGACCCTTTCATAGGCGGTACTCCCCCAAGGTTGCTCTTTCCCAGGGAGCCAGGGCTGCGCGCCAATCTTCATGGCTTGATGTAATATAATGGCTTTTGTCTTGTGGTTCCACAGAATGTTGCCACATTAAGAAGACATCTCAGAGACTGCTGCCAAGATGGGGAGTGAGCTGCCGAACGACAGGGGATGCTCTTCTCTCCCCTCACCTAGTTTTTAACTGAAACATTTTGAGGGTACACGTAGGCATAGTGTTATAAAAATTCTTATGCTTTAGAAAACCACTGCCCAGGTACAATACATTCCTCTTAAAGTCCTATGACTGAAGTGTTTGCAGCGTATCCTAAAACAGCATTATCTATTGTGAAAAGTTTATTTCTGGGTGATAACTTTACCACAGGTCTGTTGAAATGTTACCAAGACCGTCCAGTGGTATTTGCTGTTCAGCAGTATTGGAATGACATTCATCATTTGACTTTAGAGTCAAAGGAATCAACTGAGAAAAAAAGTTACCACAGTTATAATCTACTTACAGGTTTCATTGCTCATTAACTCAGGTCCTTGCTTATAGTTAATTTCACGTATGTCAGACAAGTGGAGTTCAGGCTCTACCTGCTCAAGGCTTCAGGGCAAGGGATCCAACCTTGAATCTTCAGGGAATCAGGGGCTTCAGGTGGTAGTCTTCCCTTTTCCATGGCTTTGAGTTCTAACGTTCAAGACTACTTCTGTGAATTCCTGGAGGTTCTTGCTAATTGCAGACAATCTTAGAAGTCACGTGTGTTTACTTAGTGCCTGGTTGTGTCAGTACCCTTGTTTTCTACCTTAAATAAAAATAACCAGGCAGTTCACTACTCATTGCTTCTCCAACTGTGGTGCTGCCCAGCCACTGTGGTTTTCTAAGTGGTATATCAATTCATCTCCCTGCAGAAAACAACTATTTTCCTTATTAATAAGAGAGGGAATTCATTTGCCCTATGCATTTCTGGCAGGGAAGTTTAGTTCCTGGGTAAGGAGCATGAATGCAGATTGTCCAAGGAATACCATACTGATGCTTTTCCAGCTACTATTTTAACTTTAGCTTAATCACATCCTCACTCATCACCCAAATGTACTGACAAAAATAGTATTATTAGTTTGAAAATTAAAATCAATTATTGATAATTCACAGTGTTCAGGCAATTTGCTATGTATGTTACAAACATGATTTCATTCCATTCTCAATTGACCCTATGAGGAGATTTTATTACTATCAACCTTATTTTGCAGACCTGGATAATAAACATAGAGTCCCTGACCACACAACTGGTAAAGTGAGAGTCCAGATCTTAACACAGCTGGTGACTCCACAGTCCACATACTTACTACTCCAAAACCCTCTCATACACTGTCATTTCTTCTAACAATGTCCTAAGCCCTCCCCACTGCAAGTCTATGGCTGGTATGTCTTCAAGTCTTATATATAAATTTTTGTCCTGTAAGTTCATTGGTGGATTGATTTTTCTTTGTAAACGGAGAACCCAGGTAAGCAATGTCAATAATGATCAAAATAATAGAAAGCGTTGTTTTTTTAGATCATAATATTAATCACAGAAAATATTTGTTGACCATGTGCTAGGCACACCATACAATTTGCACAAATTCTTCCAACAATACCAAGACGTAAATAATTTGTTTTAAATATAAGGAAATTCAGTTTAGAGAAGTTATTTATTCAAACTCACAGAGATAGTAAGTGAATACACAAATAAAATTTGTACTAGACCTATACTAATTTCCTAAAAATGTCTGCAATGTTAATTCATATCATTTCTATGATAATTGATAGGAATGTCTCAAAAAGATGGTACTGAAGAAGGATTTGAAATTATGGAAGACTCAGTAGATGGAGCCTGGGAAATAGCTAGAATAACAATGACATCAATAATAGCATCCAAGGACATCATGGGAAGAAGAATAGGTCTCCACGGCATTTCTGGAAAAGTTGATAGCCATCCCTTTGTAGCCTGCCCTCCAAAGGAGTGGTGGTGGTTTGTGAGGCACTGTTTCATGCGTTTGCTATATATTTTTGTTTTACTTATTATTTGCCTTCTATAATGCTTCTTCCTGGACCTTTTCAAGGACATTTACAAAATACAGAATGCATCCTTCAATTCAGTGAATAGTTATTTAGTAAGAACAATAGCAGGATTTTCACAGGGTTCAAAGCATAGCATAGAAATAAACATGTGTTTTGGAGCCAGGAATATTCAAGTTAAGAGTCCGCTTTGTCCATTTAATGTGTAACTCAAGGCAGGATACTTAATGCCTTGGAGTTTCAGTTTTTGTATTTGTAAAATAAGATAATGTCTACCTCACAGGGTTGTGGTGAGAATTAAGTGAGGTAGTCTGGTACAACACCAAGGATATGGTGGGAATGAAATAAATGCCTTGGTTCTTATTTCCTTCCTTTTACAGAGAATGTAATACAGGAAGGAAATAAGACAATTCCAAAAGTCATTGTAATTATTCACAAGACAGATATAAATAATAGCATGACTCATTTTTGATGGATTGAGGTAGTGAACAAATAAACAAATGAAACATTGAAATTATAAAAAGAATAAACACATTGTGTTATACTCACACAATGGGATACAACTAACCACTAAAAAGGAAGAAACTATTGTTACACCCATTAATCACATAAAAGTATCTCAACACATTATGTACGCTGAATGAAAGAAACCAGGCACAATAGAGTACATACCATATGATTTCACTTATATGATGTTTTATAACAGGCAAAAACTATTGAGATAGAAGTCATAGTTGGGGCCGCCTCTGAGGCACAGGTGCTTTGAGGGCATGAGGGCATTTTCTGGTTTGTAAGGAACAGTCTGTGCCTCAGTCAGGGTAGCAGTTGCCTGGGTCAAAACTCATTAAGTTGAACTCCTACAATTCATATATTTGTATAGGTAAATGAGAACAACTTAAAAAAAATACATACGTCTATGATGATGTAAAAGAGGAAGAAAGTAAAGCTAGTTGAGAGGATAAGGAAGGTCACAGGGGGGTGTCCAACCTTTTGGCATCTCTGTGCCACAGTGGAAGGAGAAGAATTGTTTAGGGCCCCACATTAAATTCACTGTGACATGTCATCACAAACAATCTCACATTTTAAGTAAACTTACGATTTGTGTTGGGCCACATTCACAGCCATCCTGGGCCGCATGCGGCCTGTGGGCGGCAGGTTGGACATGCCTGAACCGGGGTCGTGCAGGAGGTGAAATGACTGAGGGTTAAACAGAAGTATAATATATAAATAAGTATACTTAATATATAAATAAGTATATAAGTATTTATAAGTATAAATAAGTAAATATATAAATAAGTATACTTAGGTATATATATATTTACATACCTGTGTGTATATGAGGGAAGACACCACAAAACAGAACTTATTTATAAAAATTGTGTATTTATTCTTCCATGTTTAAACTTCAGTCACTTTCAAAGTACTCTCCATTTGATGCAATACACCTATTGAGACTTTTTTCCACTGCTCAAAACAGTTTTTGAACTTGTCAATTTTGATGCCTTTTAGTGCTTCTGCTATTTTCTGTTTCACCTCTTACACATGGGCAAAACGTTTTCCTTTGAGGACTTTTTTCATCTGGTAAACGACGACAACAAAAAAAGCCACTCACGGTGACAGTGGGTGAATAGGGAGGGTGGGGCTCCGGGTTCATGCTTTTTTTGGTCAAAAAATGCTGAACACTCAGCGTGGTATGGGCAGGTGTGCTTGTAAATCACCATCATGAAATGGGCAAACGTTGAAAGAATCTTCAAAAAAATTCACTGAAGCCAACAGAACACAGCTTCTGACAGTAACACCAGCTGGCACACTGATACAGATGAACACTCACCTAGCTGGGGAAGACAAAGGTGTCACCCTCCAGAAGATAATTCTGTTTTTTGGGGGTCCCAGAGAGGAAAATATTGGTTGGGTAGAGGGAAGAAGTACAGAAGTTTTGGGATTCTCCCAGGTAATCAGAGTCCACATGGAAACTGAAGATACCCTTCTCCTTTGCTCTAAGGCACACGCTATCTATGATTCCCCACCCACCTTTAAGCGAGGTTCACTTCAAACTTTAAATTAGAAACTAGTGGTCCAGGAACAGAAGTTGTACAAAATCCATTCTAGAGTGCCTGGTTCGGTGGCAGCCATGTCTGGTGTATAGAGGGGCTGATGTTAGGGTTCCCATGTCAGTGGTGTGGGAAGTCAGAGCTGACGCTTTGCACCATGAAGCTGTGGAAGCAACGCTGCCTTCACCTGGTTAGTTTTGCAGTGTGGTTTTGTTTGTCATTCCTGCCCACAGATCCACCACGCAGCCACAAGGCTGTCCCTCTCTACGTAGTTATCCCCGTGCATATGGGAGATAGTGTTAATGTAAGTAAGTAAAGGGATAAAGAGTATCTCTGCAACACCTCCATTTTTTTACCTGCAGAGAAACCACACATTCATACACTGTTAGAGCTTCAATAAACTTTAGAATCTCTTATCACACTCGCTAGAAAATGAGTCTCACCCCTATAAGGGGCCATAACTTACTAATCCATCTTTATCTTCCTCGTTGCCTGATGCAGTGCCAGGCACTGGCACATACTCAATAAATGCATTTTGGATGTGTAAGCCATCTAGTTCCTGCATGGCAAGTACCTGGCAGGATACCTTGCCAGATCAGGTCGCACTCCTCCAGCGTGCACAGCAGACCTCATTAACTGATCAGGTTCATGTTCCCTTTCCAGCGGATCTTATATATGACCTCGGAGCTCTTCTCAACACAAAATCACCTGGGGCTGGCACCACGAAGAGACAATTTGCCATTTCTGAAAAAGTTCAGTATTGTCCATGGAGATGAGAGAACTGAGACATAAGGTGTTAAATATTTTGAGAAGGGCTTCCTGGCTGGTTAGTGGCAGGACCAGGAATAAAATTCAAGCTTTAGGATCCTAGACTAGTATTTTCCATTTTTTTTACATTGCTTATTCATTTATTATTATTTTTTTTAATTTTTAGTTTTTTTAATTAAATACTTTTGAATTTTATTGTTAAGTATAGTTTTCTGCCTTTTTCCCCCACCTTCAACCCCAGCTATCTCCACCTCCCTCCCCTGTTTCCATGCCCCCTTGTTTTTGCCCGTGTGTCCTCTATAGTTGTTCCTGTAAACCCTTCACCCTTTTCCCCTCATTATTCCCTCCCATCTCCCCTCTGGTTCCTGTCATATTGTTCTTAATCATTGACTTTATTAGGGTGACATTGGTTAATAAAATTATATAGGCTTAAGTGGTACAATCCTATAATACATCATCTGTATATTGTTCTGTGTGTTCACCACCAAAGTCATGTCTCTTTCCATCACCATTTATGCCCCCTTTACCTCTCCTACTTCCTCCCACCCCAATTCTTAATAGGTCTGGGTAATCAAGAATCTTTTGTCTTTGAAATTGAGAAAACTAAGGAATTCATACATTTAATGAAAGAGCTAAGTAAAAGAGGGTCCAATAAGCCACATTACTTAATGAAATAATGTATTTAAGGTGCTATAATGCTCCATAGTGTTTCTATCATGTCACTATGAATTCTTAAGAGGCAGACAATAGAAAAATATCATTAATGCAAAATTCTGTGTTGTTTATCCTTGGACCAGTAATGGGGAAGTTTATTATAATAAGAACCATAAAAACATTAATAAATTTAAATATCTAAACCAACATATCTGGATGTCAAAACATTTTTAAGTGTTTGTATAAGAATTTTTACCAAGTTTATAATCCCCTTCTCTGGAAACTGACAGCAATTTCCTGATAATCATGCTTGTACAAGCCTTGGCTATTATTGAGTGGAAAAAGGAGAGACACTCGGGGTAAGCTGGACCAGTCATATTTTAGGATCTTGGAAGTTTGATCCCTTGAGTTGAGTTATACAACTGGTAGAGTTATAGAAAGAAGACCGTAAAACCTCCTAGTGGATTCTCTGGGGGTATCTAGTTCTTCACATTTCCTGAGAACTTGTTGCTCAGCTTTTTGGGGGAGGATTACATGATATCCCCCCAAATAAATTTCTTTTCCCCCCTTAACCTTCTTTACATAATTTCATTACTTATACTTCTCTCAAAACAAACAAAAATCTTAGTAACTCATACCTTTAAAACCAGCTTAGGCTCTTGTTTTGTTTTTTTTTTGTTTTTTTTTTTGTCTCATCCATCTTCTGCTTCCTACTCATCTTGCTTACTTCTGAATGCGATCTTTCCTGGGATCAATCTCTCGGCTTCTTCCTTTGTGAATATCTGAACCCATTTCCTTAGTAGTGTCATTCACTGTCATGATCTACATGAAGATGATTCCAAAATTTAAATCTATTCTGCTGGCTTCTTTCCTGATCTTCAGACTTATAGATCCAAATGCCAATTCATCACTCAGATGTACAACAGACATGTCAGCTTTATCATGTCCAAAACCAAGCTCTTAGCTTTCTTTCCACAGTTCTTCCAGTCTAGTTAATAGTAACTCCATCTGCTTGGAGCGCTCATGATGCTATTTCTCCAAAATCCTACATTTACTATGTCAACAAGCCTTTGAGCCTACCTTTAAAATGTGCTGCAAATCCTGGATCTACAACTACTCACCAGCTTCACTGCATTTATTCTTAGTCCATCCTAGCATCATCTCTAGCTTAGTTTCTCCAACAGTTCTTTCCCATCCTTGTTTCTGTTCAGGCTATGTTCCCTAAAGCAGCTAGGATGATGTTCTGTTGAAAACCAAGTAGCATCATGTGAGACAGATGAAAGCCAAAGTCTTCACAACGTTGTTTACATCTTATTATTTGGCCTCCATTACCTCTTTAATTTTATCTTTTAACTAGATTCCAAATTTTAACTTTAATTTGAGGCAAATTATTTATTTTGAGTCTCAATTCCCTTGTTTTTAAAAAAGAGAAAATAATGGCCACGTGCCTCATTGAGTTGTTATGGGGATAAAATGAATTATTGTAAATAAGGTATTTATATTGATGTCTGGTGTGTTATAAGCATTGAGTAGATACCAGCTAATATTACTAATAGAATCCCAGAGATTGTGTCAGTTTTGTATATAATATATAAAACTAACTTTTAAATCTTACCATAGGTTCTTAATAAATATTAGTCAGATAAGTCTATTAACAAATACCTCTGTTTATAAATGCACAAATATGCATTCTTTTGCCCTATTAAACACAGACATATACTGAGTAAGTTGCATGGTGGCCCTACTAGTAAATGACTTGCTTTTTTCTTACAAGCGTCACAGAACCCATGATTTAAATTTATATCTCTGAAAAAATGATCACACATTACCTGTCCGGGATCTCTGGGTTTGCATGAGACTAGTGAACACAAGAAATTTAAAGTGTGCTTATGCCGAGCCCACACTGTGTTGCACGGCTAGGTAATGGCTCTCCCTAGCTACCACTTTGTGTGGCCAAAGACATGTGTGATAACTGACTTTTTCTTCCTCTGGTTTTCCACCCTTTTCAGTCCCTAGAAATCATCTATCTTGAGAAGATGAACAGCAGGCCCTGGAATAAATTAGCATAAATAAGTGAAACCAAAACGTGATGAGTGTTAATAATTAGGCCCCAGTTGGATTTGACGTTAGATAAGCAACATCCAGAATAGGAAGGATTTGGGCTAGGGCATCTCTCCTGTTTCTCAGAAATGAAGACAGCTCATGTCAGCCATTTACTGGCACTGGATACCTTCTTGCAGGAAAAAAATGTATCAAATGTAGCCAGCATATTCACACTTGTACTATTTCCTTATGAAAAAATCCATAGCCCTCTTAAGAAATAAAATTAATATTAAATATTCCATTGGCTGAATCCCATGCAGACACTAATGGGAATCCGAAAAGAGCCCTGCTTTTGGTAAGCAGTCTTGATTATTTTTTCTTTTCATAATATTAAAAACAGATGCAACTTGTTCTCATCTCTTTCTTCTCTGTGAATCTATCTTATATTCTTTCATTATAAATAAGTAATACATTTAGTTTAGGAAAAAATGGACAATACAGCTCAGTTTTGCTAAGAACCTTCTTGTCCAGCTGAATAGGCCACTGTAATATAAATGAAAGTCAGCATCAACATCAAATATGAATGCCAATGTAATGGCATTGCTTGTTAACTTCATCTCTAATCTCTGCTAGTCTACAAGTCAGCTTTATTATTTGAAGTTCCTCTCTTACATTTATGTTGTCGATATTATAACTTATTATCATTAATTATCCATTATAATAAATTAATAATTAATCATAATGAAGAAGCAACCAAATAGTACTGTTTCTCTTTCAGCTTGTCACCCCTTGGATAACCCTGCCTTTTATGCTGTATTTCTGCCTAACGAGACTTTCTGACTTTTCTTCCTCTGGCTCAAGCCCTTCAGCACAAATGCTAACAATTATCCCTAGTGCATTTTATTCTTTCTCTGATGTACTGTTTTTTTAAATTAATCACATGTTCAATTGAATTATCTATCTGTTCTCCTGAGTTACAGGCAACCATATTCAATTTAATGTCATCTACTGATTGTATGAACATACTTTCAAGCCTTTATTGAGGTCAATGATAAGGATAAAATAATTATCTGAGTTCCAGGAGTATATTGTTATTAAGAAAGTTCAGAGAACAATCCTTTATACACAATTTTCCATTTATGCAATACCCACATCTCACTATCAAAACCAAATTAACCAACTTTCATGAACTGGTCATTTGACTGATGTGCCAGTCATTAAAACTGTAGCGTGTTTCAATAGGAAAAATAGCTTCTTTTATCATACTCAGTAATTAAATCTGCTATGAGAGTTAATTCTGTAATACCCTGAAGTTCAAATAAAAAACATAAGTACATTCAATATGATGTTGTGTGAGAAACAGCCCACAGGACTGGTAGAGTTAGTTTGAAGGGAGTCTTTTGAGGTTGTACAGGCATCAGGTTGATTTCAAACACTTGAAATACTACCTAACAAATTACGAAATGGTCTTATTCTGTATTGCCATAAAGAGCAGAGCTAATCCTGAGTAGTGACAGACATAGGCCAGAAGAATTATTTTGTTACTCTTTGGCTTGTTTCATACAGAATTTCAAAAATGAAGAATGCAGGTTTCTTAGAATATGAGGTATAGTGAGCAGGAATGGTGCTAAGTTTCTTGTCAATCAGGTATCCAAGAGTGACATGAAGATTACTTTCTGAGGCTCTTGTAGAAAGAAATTAAGCCTCAGGATGGAGGTTTCACTAAACGGCCCATGTTTCCTTCTAACCCTGGTAATTCATGGTTCTATGAAGTATGTCATCCGTATTCCTTGTCTCCAATTCCCTTCCACTTACTCCTCAACCTCTAGTGATCTGACTGTGTTTATTATCACTCAACTTACTACTTTCACCCCAGATTCACAGCTGAGGCCTTATTCAAAGACCTGGCTCAGCAATGGCTTCCATGAGATGAGTTATACAGGGGAAAAATCATTAATCATGATGAAGTTTGGATGGTGGTCTCCACTGATTGGTCAGTGCTAGGGTAAGGGGTAGTCAATCATTGTATCTGGTTCCAGTGTCAGCCATTGTTCACTCTATCTGATTTCACAAGGGTGTAGTTGGTGGGGTCATTGTACTTTTCTGGATCTGGAGCTGAAACACAATTGAGGCCTAGATGTTATCTCTAGTTGAACTGAAACTCTGTCTCTGTGGTCAACAGACCCAAGGCTTAGTTCCTAAGATTATGTGATGCTGTCCAGAGCCTTACTGTCCTGATGGCTTAATGATTATGGGAGTGGATGTGCAAAAGAGAGGGAGGTGGGTGAGTCAAGGTGCTGGATGAGGCCAGTTTAAATAAAAAGGAAAGAAAGGAGAAAAGGTCATGTTAAAGAAATGAAGTTTCTGCATTGTTACAAGATGAAGGGCGCTTCAGAGTTCAGAAGCATGGACAGACCTCTGTTCAGAGAGCAATATATTGAGAGCCACTCCCAGGGAGCAGAACTAGTGCCTACCTAACAAATACTCCCTGTTCCAAGAGTAGGAGAATCAGAGGACATTTTTGCAGTGTGGTTTTAGAAACGCAATGTACAAATGGCTGCTATCTCATTTAATGGAAATGTTTATTGCTCTTATCTTGCTCCCGTTTCACTATTGGAAGTTGGTCTGTGGCAGATAACTCATGTTTTAGATAATATCTCCAAATCAAGAGAAGTTGCATATGAACCTGATATATTAGATCACAAAATCCTAGTAGAGTTTAATGAATGACTAAATGAAAATTTTGTGGTTCCTGAGATAGTGCCTAGGATATTTTGCATGTGAGAATGATGTGAAAAATTGTGGCTAGAAAGGCACACTGCAGTAGATTATTTTACTGGCCCTAAACCTACTCCCCTCCCTATGTCCAAGTCTTTGCTCTGTGACCGTAGTTCCTATAACAAAGGAGCAGAATATATGTCCCCTTCCTTTGACTTAGAATTCAACCCTTTTACTTACTTTGCCATTAAAATGTTACTGAGTGTTAAAAGACCAATGCTCAGAAATGTTTATGTGATTGGGTTTATCGTCTTGACCCTGATAATGCCATGAGAGTGATGTATCTGGGCTAGCTTTATGACTCCAGATAACTTCAGACTATAGCAGCTGATCTTCCAGCAACATGCAGATCAGTGTGAATTAATGTCATTGTTGATTTAAGCCCACAATTTGGTCTTTATTTGTCATTTTGCATTTGTATGTCAATTGTGAGCCAATAAAGTCACAGTGATCTCTTGTTTACTCAATTCAGTAATCATTTCTTAGTCTTCATCTAAATGTCTCTGCAACAGTTGCTTCTCTTGACTGTTCTGTCTTGTAACTTGATTTCCACCACCCACTTGTTTTCCTCCTACATGCTTTTATGGTTTCTCTTTCTCTGCTTTCCTCTGTCGACTTCTTTCTCTTCTTAAATCCAGGTCCTATCCACCCTTAATTTTGTCTTATTTTCACTCTATGCACTATGTTTAGTGAAGTTCTGTCTCCTTGACATCATTCTCTTCTCCAACTTGTAATGCCCAGATCTCTATGCTCTACTGGAATTTCCCTGCACTGTAGTATAAGTAGCTGTTGAAGGGCTACTTTAACATGCATGTATGCATCACTGGATTTGTCTAAATGCAAATTCCTTATCTCCATTCTTAAATATCTTAAATATGTGTGTGTCTGTGTATATATATTTTAACCTCAGAGGATAGCAGTATCATATCCAGTTGCTTAGGCTAGGAACTTGGGTTACTTGAGTCTTCCTTCTCCCTCATTTCACACATCTAATTAATTGCAAAGTCATGTCAGTTCTGTGCCTGAATATATTTTATTTGCATTCACTTCATTTAAACCCTCTAGCCTCTATGCTATTTTAGGTCCATGTTATCTCTTGCCTAGATTTCCACAGCTTCCTGTTAACTGTTTTTTATGCCTTTAATTTTGTATTCATTCAAGTCATTCTTCTCATTGCTATCAGGCTGATTGCTTAATTAGGGTTCTTAATTAGGGTTCTTCAGTGGTAAGCCAGGGAAACCATATCTACCTAACTAAAGTAGTAAAAAGGTGCTTTTTGAAAATAACCAGAAATCCATGTGGAAGTTTAAAGACAGAGAGGCATTTTAAATAATCAAGTGCAGAAGGAACAAAAACTAAGTCCTATCAGTAGGAACTGCTCTACAGGGTTGCCTAGGCACACTTGCTGAAAATGAATTTCTTCTTCCTTTGATTGGTTGGGCTTAAATGTTTCTTTTGTTTAGAATAATTGTCATAGACTAATGAAAGAAAGTATGTGAAAATTGCAGCCTCCCATGACTCTTTCAGGTTCTAAGAACAGAAAAGCTGGAATTGTAATCTCTTTCTACATTTTCCTTAAATTGCTTAAAAACATTTTAGTATCTCTTCATACCTCCCAAGCTAAATCCTGTATTTTTACCATGACAGATGAAACCTTTCCTAAACTCTTCTTGTGCCTCAACCTCATAGAACACTGTATCATAAGAATCAGCAAAACAGTCAGATAGACTACTTGTACCTCTTCTAACAGGTTCAAGGACCTTGGCTTCTGCTACCGCCCAGGTCTGCTCCCAGCTGTGCCTAGTGAAATCCATCTAGTCCTTCAGAATTCACTCAAAATTCATCTCTTCTAATACTGAGATGGCATGGTGAGTCTCCCATGAGCTCATATAGGCCCTGTGCTTGTTTCTAGAAAAGGACTGATTATACTGAGTTTTAATTGTCTTTTAGAGAAGCTGGATTGATTCCCCCTCAATTTTGACTTCCCAGTGGCTCACACTATAGTTGGCACATAGTAGGCACTCAGTACCTTTGTGGAAATTCAGAAATATATTCCTTATTTCACTGGTACCTTTAAAATGGTAGTAACATTAACCACATATGGCAAAGATGCAAGATAGTAAGGCTTTGAATTAATGAAATCCACCCACTCCGGCTTCATAAATCACACTGAAACATCATGTTCCAGGTTCCACAGGTGCAATGCTTACATTTAATTGCACTGATCAAACTCTCCTTATGCTGAATTCCTGTATATATCATCCTCTAGGTAGGATCAACTGAGCAGTTTCAAATCCATTTGTTTCAAAGTCCCAGGAGGACTCTGTGTTCTTGTGTGACTTTGTGTTACTTCCTGATGACTCATGGAGTATAAGAGCAATGAAAGTAGATGCTGCGTAAATAGATTCTCCTGGGGAGAAAATTCCTCTTTAAGTCAATTTAATTTTCCATTTTTTTTGAAATGTGAGCTAAGCATGTTGCTTTCTTCTTTTCTTTTTTTTTAATTTATTGGAGTGACACAGGTTAATAAAATTATATAGGTGTACAGTTCTATACTACATCATCTATATATGGCATCGTGTGTTCACCACCCCAAGTCAAGTCTCCTTCTATCACCATTTATCCCCCTATTCTCTCTTCTACCTCCTCCTACCCCCTCTCCCTCTGGTAATCACCATACTGTTTGTTCCTATGAGGTGGGGTTTTTTTCATCCTTCTTTTAAAGAGCTCAAACCTCTTTGCAAATATTTGGACCCTTATTCTTAAGCATTCTTAAAGCCAAAGGTGACTGGCTTCAGCTTCAAGGTTTTATAATTTCTTGTAGTTTGGTACGTATATCAAAGACTGAAATCCATTGTTTTGCTTTCTTAAACAGATCAGTGGTATATCAGAAAAATAATAATAGAAGCAAATGGATAACAATAAGTTGGATTGCTACAGAGCATGTTTTTGATACAGAACTGAAAATCCTTTCCCATGTACTACGTTATCACCTTTTATTTGTTCTGTCAACATGGCATAAATGTAGAAATAAAATGGTTGGGGATATAGAGGCACTGAAGAAAATTCTGTTCTGTCAGGTCTCCAGGTTTATCCTGTTTATAATCTCCAAAACATATTGTTGTCTCACCCCCATTGAAAATGTTGGCTCATGATCATTCAAATATTACAGTTTTTATATTTCAAATTTCTCTCCATTTTCCTCTGGCTAGTATGTTTTAGGGTAGAATGACTCCCAATTGACCAGAGCTGTTTTGAATGCACACTATAATGAATCAATTGACACAAGCAAACTCTGGCTTCCCTTACACTGATTTGATTTTCTCAACATACCAGATAAAGGCCAGAATTCATTAGCTTGATTCTCTAAGTCTTCTGCCATCCAATCTCCTAAGCATTCTCTTTTTACTCTAACCATGCACTTTACAATGTATGTTCTGTGAATATTAGTCCTATTAAATATTCTGGGAAGGAAATGAATTCCAGAGTAAAATAAGTTTATTAATGGCTTTATAATACATTACCCTCTTAAGGATTTATAATGTAAATTAGCATTTTAAAAGCTCTGAGAAATCTTTTAATAAAGAAGCTGGTTCCATTTTGTTTAACCAAGTGTTTCCAGACTTAGCGCACCATGGATTCCCTTTATCCACACACCTCTTTGAATTCCTAAGGAAAGAGTTCCATTCCATAAAATGTGTTCAGGAAAGCCTTGCTTTAGCTACACTGAATTGTTGCCCAACCATTTCTTTGACCATCCAGTCTCTCACCCTGGAATAGCTCATCCACCATTTTAAAATATCTTTCAGAGTGAAGCCTATGTGCTATCCATCCTCATTCCTGATCTCCCAGGCAGATGTGTCCTCTCCCACTTCTGAACTCCATTGCATTTTATGTGCCTCCCTCCTATGGCACTGCTTAAGATCAGAGCCCAGTCTTAATCATCGTTCTAGCATCTGATGGCTAGAGACTGTATCATCTGTTGACCTCTTCTAGATTATATGCTGTGCAAACAAGAGAACAAAGGAATGAGTGAATAAATTCACAAATGATTAACTTTATACATCATTAATCAAATGTCACTGTTAGAGTTGTGGCTGTATTTAACTCTGTAAAAATAATTTTCTTGCTGATATGCAAGATGACTAAGTGTATGCTATAATGACATTAATATTTGATTGTCAGTTTAATTTTCATAGGGATCACCTATTAATTATTAGACTTGGCCCTCTATTTTAGGCCTAATATTATTATTGCATGTCTCTCTCTCTCTAATTCTTACCCAAGGTTATGTTTATTGATTTTAGAGAGACAGGAAGGGAGAGAGAGACACACAGAAAGAAACATCTATTTGTTTACTCCCGTATGCCCCTGGACCAGGGATATAATCTGCAGTCTAGCTACGGACTGCACTCCAACCAACTGAGACACCAGCAAGAGTAGGTGTCTCTTTTACAAATGTAAATCTTCAAGAACCAGTGTGGTTTTCAGCTGTCTTCTATATTAGGTTCCTCTTCATACTTTGACTATCTTTAATTGGAAAAGTCTAGGAAAGTATGTCTCCTCATCCAGTGCAAGCATTGTACACCATTGCCCTCGTGTTGACTCCCATGCTGTGTACTCTTGCCTTGTATGCTTTCCATTCTCCTACTCACTTTGCTGTACCACTCATTTTTCCAGGCTTCATTCCAGTCACAAGGTCAAAACTAAGCCTTGATTCACTTCAGTCTTCTCATGTCAGAAAGCATAACAGATCTTATATTATTGATTACTTACGTCCCCGGCAGGTGTCAAACACACTGAGGGTGGGAACATTTTGTTTGTCCTTTTCGTTTACTCAGAGAATAATAACAATAATATTAATAGAGAGCATTTAGTGGGCACTAATTATGTCTCATCATTGCTCCTAGCACTTTGCACAGATTGATTTAGTAATCCTCACTAATCTGAGGCACGGAGGAGTTAAGTATTTTGCCCAAAGTTCACACAGCTAGTTTGTAATTTAAACTCAAGTTGTCTAAACATGGAACTCACATGCTTAACCACTAATTGTTTAGTCAAAATACTGATTTCCATCTTCCAAGGCATTATAAATTGTGTACATCCATACACATACTTATTGCATTAATTATATTGATAAAATATGAATGTTCTTATATATTATTTTAAAAGTCCTATAAGAGAATTTATTTTTATTTGCAGAGGGTTACATAAATATACCAAATAGAGAATTAAAACCTAAGATAGTTATGATTTCTTTTATTCATGGGAAATAAGTTCATATTCAAGCCCAGATATGTGAAATACATAATACAAAAACATACCCACACAAATAAAACAATGTTTGAAATAAATAAAACTCTTCATATATATTTGCAGAAAAAAATACCAAACTTAGATAATTTATGGAAAAATATCAGGCTTTTCAAAATTATGGACACATTAGTGTGTTTTAGATTTAAAAAGAGAAAATGATAATTATCAGGAAAGCTAGAAGTATCAGCTAAAAAGCTGATATTAATCATTAGTGAATGTTGCATCAGATTTTTCAGCAGAAATTTTGTGTAGAGGAATGAGAGAACATATTAATCAAGGAGCTGGGGAGGGTTCATTCTTCTTCATTTGAGGGGATAATTTGACAGGACTTCTTGATTCAGTAAGATTGGGTTTTGTTGACCTCTCAGGTGAATTTGGTAGACACTGGAAGCATAAACAGACTTCAGAAATTTAAAAGACAATACTGCTGCTCATGGCAAAGTTTGAGAAATGTTGAAAGATTTGGAATGAATAAAGATAACACTGGGTGTTGGTTAGACAGTTACATACAAAAAGTGTTGATAAATTATTGATTTGCCTTGTGGTGCTATAATTCTAAAGAATACCTTCCTGTACCTCAGTGATCAGGGTTTTCTCCTCCACCACTTCCTCCCCAAGAAGCTAAGAAGCTGTGCCAGGTGTTTCTGAATTGTTAGAGCCCACCTCTGACATTTTGCACTCATAGTTCTGATAACTGGTTATTTGTTGAAGACTCCCTCTAAAATGTTAATGTTGCATAATGCCTTAATGTGTCATCTCTCTCCAAAGTATTTACACGTAAAGGCTGGAATTCTAAGGATACGTTGCCTTGTCCCAAATGACCAATCTTTTAAGGTAGTAATTCAGCAGAGTAGGCCAAAAGGGGATAGAATTTTGGTCCTAGAATTAGTATTAGTACTTTTGGTCAAATTTGTAAGGCATTGTGTGTGTGTGTAATAGTTCTAGGATTCCCCTGGGCACTCTTTAACTTCTTGTTCTCTCAACACCCTCCTCCTCTGCAAAACTTGCCTTCTGGAAAGACTGTAATGCTAGTCATTTACAGCTTAATGCAAATTTAAGCACCAGTATTTCTCTCCAGTGGCATTTGAATTTTAACTCTAATTTAAAACCAAGAGGTTCTACCCACAGTAAAAGATGTTTTAGTCACTCTAACATGGGGAAGAGGGAAGTCAAATTCTGGCTTCCCAAAATATCATTGGTACTGGGCTTAACAGTGCTCTCCCACCACCACCTCCCAAATTCATGTCTACCTGGAACCAGCAAATATAATGTAATTTAGAAATAGAGTCTTTGTATATAGGTATAATCAAGTTAAAATGAGGATTAGGTCCTAATCCAATGACTAATGTCCTTATAAAAGGAGGGAAATTGGGATACAGGCACACAGACAGAAGATCCCATGTGAAGACAGAGGCAGTGATTGGAGCTGCTGCCACAAGCCAGAGTGCCAAGGATGGCTGGCAGCTACTAGGAGTGAGGGAGGGTCAAGGAAGGATATTCTCCTTGAGCCTTCAGAAAGATCACAACCCTGCCACCACCTTAATGTCAGGCTTCTAGCCTCCAGAAGTGTGAGAAAGTATATTCCTGTTCTTTTATCCAATCAGTTTGTGGTCATTCATTACAGCAGCAGCTCTAGGAAACTTATAGGTCATCCAAACAACCTGGTATTAAGACAAAGTTGAGTTTATTCCTTATTGCAGTAGGGAGATATTACCTCTGCATAGTCTTAGTAGCTTCTTAGCAAGGGGAAGGAAAATCATCACAATATTTATTGAGATTTTTGAAGGTGGGTTTTTCAATAAGTGGTCTTGATTAGCAGCACTGAGTAAAGATCATGTTTTAATTGTTTAGGATTGGTGGACAGCAAGGTGAGAAAGTTGAGGTGAAAGGTAAAAAAAAAATATGACAATGTCAACTGTCATTGAGCTTTCTAATAAGAGTTGATGTGTCATTCAGGACGTGCCTAAAATAAACATTAAATTTCTTGGCAATCATCTCTCTGTCAAGAGATTCCTGGAATAGTAATTTGTGACGATAAAGACTGTGGAATAGTAGAGTCATGTCATGTTGACATAGACTGTAAGTTGTGTGAGTGTACAGGGTTCCTTTTCTCAGGAAATTGCCACCAGAATCACCAGAGATCACAACCTATAGTCAGTGACCTATTCTAATCAATCCATGTAAGCAGTTGCTGGGAGGGGCCTGCCATCCAATTAGCTATGATCTCATCAATCTCCTCTTCTTCTTTTTTTAATTTTATTTATTTATCTTTAGAGGCAACGGGAAGGAGAGAGGGAGAGAAATATCAATGTGTGGTTACTTCTCATGCGTCCCCTCTGGGAATTGGCCTGCAACCCAGGCTTGTGCCCTGACTGGGAATCAAACCTCGATCCTTTGGTTCGCAGGCCCGCGCTCAATCCACTGAGCTACACCAGCCAGGGCCAATCTCCTCTTCTTGTTAGCAGCTCACAAGGTCAAGCCTCTCACTGGACAGATTTTAGGTGTCAGTGCTTAGTTCTAGAGTGTTCAGATACAGAAAGAAGAAAAAAGAACCATGTCTCATTTGGGGTAAGAATTTTAAAAGATGTAGAGGGCTATCCCTAAGCACTTTTACTTTGTCCACTGTAAAAGGAAGGTGGTCCTAAAGATCCAGTCTGAGTTTTACCAACTCTAAGTGGCTCAAAAAGGAGTATGGCTTCCCTTTTCTTGTGAGACATGGGTGCATGTATGCCTCTTTTCTGTAGAGATTATGTATTAATGAGAGTAGACTGTTATAACAATCTCCAAATATCAATGGCTTTAGACAATAGATATTTATTTCTGTGGATAGCAGGACTGCAATAAAATAAACATAAAGTATATAAAACAAAGTAGAGTCATTCGTATCAACCAAAATGGCTGTCAGTCAGCCATGACACTTTGGTTCAAGAAGGAAACTACCTAACTCAAAGCAGGCATGTCTGGCAAGGAGACACACCTAAGATATCTGAACATGTGATCAGAACTGGACTGTGTCTGCAGAGTAGGACCACCCATAGATAGGCTCCTGGGGAACTTCCACATTTGCCATTGGGATGCCAGGCACAACAGCCATGACCACCCATAGGATCCTGGGCCAATTACCCGCTTGGCATCAGGAGTACCAAGACATAGACACAGAAGGGTAGAGTACACCACTTTCAAGGTATAGTAACTGAGGCAGGGTCAGACCACTGCTGAGACAGTTGAGCTCCACACCCCAGAGTGCTGCTCCACACCACCCTGATCTCCCTTGGCACTGGCCACCAGAGGCTCTGCCCTGCTGGACTGAGGACTTCGCCTGCCTCGCTGCCTACCTGGCTCTAGAGATCCTTCCTTGCAAAATGCTGACAACTCCCTTGCCCACCACCTTGCTGTCTCCTGGACCTACTGATTGGGACTATGGGACTCGGGTCCGTTATCCCCATTGATTGCTGTATGTGTGTGTTATTTTCCTCTAAGACTGTTAGACCATGAGTAGGATATTAATGTATGTTGATGTTCTACTTTGAGTGAACCTGCATTCAATAAAACCTGGGTGAATAGCATAGTTACTGTGTGTGACTCTTGTCTGTTCCTTGGTACTGGGCTGCTCAGCTGGCTGCCAGTTGCCTGGCTGACTTATAGGAAAGACTATATCATGAACATATGCCTGTGACAATTTCTTACTCATGTAAGCATTCACTGTGGGTATTTGACATACAACCTGGTGAGCAGAGTCTCTGAGATACATGTTCCTTTCACGTTATGGCTCTATCATCTTTGATGTTCTGCGTATTCTCTCTATTTATCAGCATGTGAAGAAATAAGGGAGAATATCACAGGTGGCTGGTTTCTATGGGACAGTCCTGAAATGTCAAACATCATTTGTTTTCAAATTCCATTGGCAAGAACTCAGTCACATGACCACACTTAACTGAAAGAGAGTCTCAGAAATGTACTCTAGCTACATTCTCAGAATCAAAATGGAGTAGGCTTTTGTGCACACACAGCAGTCGATGCCACATAGAACTTTTTCCATTATATTGTAATTCAAATATTATTTATCTGCTGATTTCTCCCACTGTTCATGAGCTCTTTGAGGACAAGGGCTATATCGATTTATAATTTGGTATCCTCAGAGCCTAGCAGCAAAGTACCTGCTACAAAGTAGTAGGTGCCTAATAAATATTGATTGAATGATTGAGTACAGTAGCATGTAAACTGAAAAACTCTTATTTGCTATTTTAGGCTATATAGGACTTACATAATATTGTATTTTCAAAATTTTTGCTGAATAATAAAATTGGCTAAGAAATAACTCACCTTTAGTGTGTGTGCAATTCATCCACCCAATATATTCTGAAGCACAAATTAAGCCTCTTTTCACCATTGCTATCACACAGCTATTATTTCAGCTGGACCTGCATGCCTGCTGTTATTGTGGGGTTAATTTTCTCACTTAAGTTTTACTGGAAACTGTTTTACTGACTACTCTGAAGGGTAACGGGCAAGCAATTTCTACTCTTTCCATTAAGCAAAGCAACCATTGCTTTTAGCATTTTTCCTTATGGTTTTTGATACATTATGTCTTTCTCAAAAGGCTTCTTCCAGTAAGACTGAGTTTTTCTCAGATGTTCACTTTTAAAAGTGTTTTAAATCCATAAGTACTACCTAGGAATATTTACATGGGAAAACATTTCATACATGAGGAAACCTATATTAAGCTTCTGAATAAGATTCTTTTTTCAAATGTTAAAAAAATGTGGTCTGCATTGCTGAATATTATAGTAAATAAATAACACTTGCACAGTAATCATTCATAAATACTTATTCTACATCTGAGGTACTGAAACTATATAAAGACAAGGTAGAGGGATCTTTTAAAATGTCATTCTTCAATTTTCAATTACATTTTACATGCAATATTATTTTGTGTTAGTTTCAGTTGTGCAGCATAGTGGTTAGACAGTCATATACTCTACAAAGAGGTTCCCCCGATATTTCAAATACTCACCTGGCACCAAGCATAGTTGTTACAATATTATTAAATATATTCCCTGTCGATAAATTGTACTTTACATCCCTCTGACTATTTTGTAACTACTGATTTGTACTTCATAATCCCTTCACCTTTTCTTACCCAGCCCTTCAGTCCTCCTCCCCTGTGATGACCATCAGTCTAATCTCCTTCTCTCTGAGTCTGTTTCTATTTTATTTATATATTTTGCTCTTCAGATTCCACATGTAAGTGAAATTATATGGTATTTGTCTTTCTCTGACTTTTTTTCATTTAATACCATCTAGGTCCATCCACACTGTCTTAAATGGTAAAGTCATCTTTTTTTTAAAAAAGATTTTATTTATTTATTTTTAGAGAGAGGGGAAGGGAGGGAGAAAAAGAGGGAGAGAAACATCAATGTGTGGTTGTCTCTTATGCACCCCTGACTGTGGACCTGGCCTGCAACCCAGGCATGTGCCCTGACTGGGAATTGAACTGGTGACCCTTTGGTTTGCAGTCCAGTGCTCAATCCACTGAGCCACACTAACCAGGGCTTAAAGTCATCTTTCATGACTGCATTTAAATATATACACACACACTATATATGTGTATATATATGTATATGTGCATATATATGTATGTATGTATAATCTCACAACTATTTAATCTGCTTGTCTATTGATGGGCACTTTGGTTGTTTCCACATCTTGGCTCTTGTAAATAATGCCACAATGAACATAGGGGTGCACCTATTGTTTTGAATTAGTGTTTTGGGTGTCTTTGAATAAAAAGAGGGGACCCAACAACCCCTGAAATTTATTTATAAAAAATTGTATATTTGTTCTTACATGTTTAAACTCCAGTCACTTTCAAAATACTCTCCATTTAATGCACTATACCTACCGAGACATCTTTTCCACTGCTCAACACAGTTTTCGAACTCATCAGTTTTGATGCCTTTTAGTGCTTCTGACATTCTTTGTTTCATCTCTTCCACAATGGCAAAACATTTCCCTTTGAGGACTTTTTTCATCTGAGTGAGATCAGGTGAATAGGGAAGGTGGGGCACAGGGGTCATGCCATATTTTCGTCAAAATCTGCTGAACACTCAGTGCAGTGTGGGCAGGTGTGCTTGCAAATCACCTATCATGAAATGGGCAAACACATTGAAAGAGTCTTAAAAAAAATCACTGAAGCTGAACACAACTTCTCACAACAATGCCAGCTGACACACTGATACAGATGGGTTCCTAGAACACTCACCTAGTGGGGGAAGCCTGTACTACAAGGAGCCTGCCCTCCAGAAGGTAATTCTGTCTTTTTTTTGGGGGGGGGTCCCCCTAGTATACTCAGAAGTGGAATTGCTGAGTCATAAGGCAGTTTAATTTTTAAATTTTTGAAGAAACTCCATACTATTTTTCATAGTGGCTGTACCAATCTGCATTCCCATCAATAGTGCATGAGTGAGAAAAGGGGATCATGTAGAGGAGTTAAGAAAGTAAATCTTTGAAATTTGACATTTGCAGATTTAACTCTTAAGTTTTGCGTCTTGAGCTACATTATCGTAAATCCTGAGCCCCAGTTTCCTCCTATGTAAGATAAAATGGAGATAAAATGGGGTATCTCCTCCAGAGATAAAATGATATCTCTTCCACATGTGAATGTGAAAATTAGGAGGCTAACAATATAATGCATATGGACACACATCCCACATCAAGCAGCACTTAGTAAATGATAACTGTAAAATTTTTGTAAGTAAATGTATTAAGCTCCTATCATGGTCTAGATAATATACCAAATAACCTATGGACAATTGTTAACTCCCTTTATTTTATCAATGATCTTGAGGTGACAAGAATAAAGAGGAGACTGGGCTCTATATAAGCAGTGGGTTCAGGATCTAGGCCTTGTCACATTATAGCTACTGCTATCTATCCTTGATCCTAAAGGTCTTACAACCCAGTGGATGAGAAAAACAAAAAACTCAGTGGAATAATAAGCTTAAGTGTACGAAAGCTAACAATTAGGTTTTCTCTTTGTGTCAGGCATTTAAAAAATCCTTTATATACTATGTGTTAGATGCTACCATTCTCCTTATTTACAGATGAGGAAACCAAGGCAAAGACAGTTTAAGTAATTTGACCAAATACATCCATTCAATAAGTGTCCTTAATACTGTCAAAGCTTAACTTCTAACCCAGGCAGTATGGTTTAAGAGACTGTGTGCTAACTGTCAGGACATATGACCACTATAGCACAGAAATGTCATCATGGATGGTCTACTGTGTGAAACAACAGGATGGAGCCATCAGCATATGTAACCATAGTTTAGATGAGGAATGGAGGCAGGACTTGTGCTAGACCTTAAAAACTAGAGAAATTTTAAATAAATGAATGAGAGAAAGATCAGAAGTTCAAGGAAGGTGAGCTAGCTTGATCAAATGATGAAGTTTGCAGTATAGGCATGTTCATTCTGTTACGTAAATGGACCTGTATCATGGTTGATATAAGTATCTGGACACTGCAGCACCAACTAAGAAGGACACACTGTTGAGCAATTCATCCCAAGAACCTTCAAGCTGGAGGTGGAATTGAGTGGGCAGGTATTGAAAGAAGACATGGATGACTGACAGGTAGCATTGACTCAATCTATTATTTTTCTTAAAATCCTCTCAAGGGTCATCATTAAGTGACAAGCTCATTGAACTTCCCATGAGAATCCACAGGATTAGAAAAATGAACTCACATCAAAAGTATATTGGAAGAAGCCAAAGGAATCTGATAATGAAAATGGCAGTGTTTAATATACCTAAGGTTATGAAATAGTTGTTCAAAGTCATGAAGCTAGTTCATGAGTCCAATGACCATCTTAAGATGGGTAGTTGACTTTAATTTTTAATTGTGGTTTGCCTTCAGAACTCTACTGAAGCTCTGTTTTCTATCTCCACTTAATTCCTATTGTAGAAGGACATTCACCATAGCTGTTGTTACTTTAGCAGTGTTCTCTGGTAAAATTATTTTCTAGAGAAAATATCTGATACTGAGTCGTGGCTCAGTTTGCATCTACTCACAGACTTTTTTCTGTCTACAGAGTTATTTTAGTTGCTTATTGGTGATTATTCTCTTGAGTAATTAAGTATTTCTCTTTATAGTCCTACAACCAAAACATTAAGCAATTGAATAAGTTCAATTTTTGAGAAATTAAAAACTAAGCATCCTTGTCATCTATGTTGATGGTCTGCAATTTATATTGGTGTAAAGATTAGCACCATTAAGGCATGATGAAAATCCTCACCATCACCATCAATACCATTATCACCACCACCATCACCACCACTACCATCACCACAACCACCACAACCACCACCACTGGCACCATAACCAGCCCCACCCCCACCCCTGCTATGCTTTGCAGGCTCACTAACCATCATTGCAACTGTAGTTTCTGGAATTGTTACAAATTCTTATCTTTTTCATAAGCCTTATTATGAGAAAAAATATAATCCTTTTTCTGATTTAATAGGTGTGAAAATGAGGTATGGGTAACTCATGCAAAGTCACATTTCTAGTTGATGGGAAGAAAACTCTGGGTTTTCACCAAAGTTTGTCTTCCCAAATCTTGTTTTCCTGTCCTACTCTGCATTTTAGTTTTTTTCACCAGCCTCACACTAGAAGCCTGGTCCATGTTCCACAGAAAAGTATTTCTCATAGCTATAAATTTAGATAACTCGGATTGAAGATAAGGTTTAAACCTGAAAACCTTAGATAAGGTTTCTTGCAATCTGTACTTTTGATATTTTTGGCTAGAGGATATTTTGGCTAGATTATGGGTTTTTTAGGGGGGTTGGTAGAGGATATCCTGTGTGTTATACGTTGTTTAGCAACACTATATGCCAGTAGTATGCCTCTCCAGTCATGGCACTCACAAATGTCTCCAGACATTGACAAATGATCCCTAGGGAGCAAAATCGTCCTGGTTGAGAAGCACCAAGCTATCTTGGAAAGTGTTAGCTTCTTAGGAAGAGAAGACTTATTTCTCCTAAGGGCATTGCCAAAGAGCCTATTTCATAATGATGGAACTTTTAGGCATTTCCACAGATAAGAGGGAAGCTAATTTTAGGTATGAGATGGATGCAAGAGATTTTTATTGATGCTCTTGGAAAAAATATTTGTTTTGTGTAAGTAGTTACAAGGCAAATGTTGGTGTGGATATTAATAAAATGTAAAAAGGTTGAAAAACTAAACACAATGGTTGTCTAAATATTATAAACTGACTTACTATGGACTTCCCTTCCACAAATCAAAATTTTATAGAAATTGATACATCTCATTTAACTAATTCAGTTTTGAAAGCAGCTATTTTAACTAATTTAAAAAGTAAATAATACAGAAATATTAGAAAATCATGTTACACAGCAAATAATCATCTACCACCAAAATAAATTTTTGCTTACATTTTGGCCCATTTCCAGAGTTTGTTGTTGTTGTTTTGTTTTGTTTTGTGTGTTTGAGAGCAATAATAGTAACTTTGGCAAAGATAAACATTGAGACAGAAAGGTATTTGATAAATATCTGTTAGGATGTGTCATGTATGCAAACCCTCCTTTTGGTATGATTGGATCACATGTAAAGTATTTGAATACTTTATCTATTTTATGGGTTCAGTTAATCATAGGGAAATAAATAAAATGACTATTATTAACCAAATTCTGTACTATGTGCAAATGAAAATAGCTCCAGGAAGATGTTTACTTTGGAACTCAGTAATAGCTTGGACATTCAGCAAGTGAGATGTGAAATGGTGTCTCCAAATCAGCAGTTTCTCAGTTCAGAGCTTACTAGGCTTTGCTCACTAACAGTCATGGTTTTAGAAAGGTATCTGTTTGCCTAAGTTAATGGGAAATATTTGCTTTAAATTGATTTTAAGCCCTGGCTAGTGTAGCTGCAAACCAAAGGATCACCAGTTCAATTCCCAGTCAGGGCACATGCCTGGGTTGTGGGCCAGGTCCCCAGTAGGGGGTGCATGAGAGGCAACCAATAGATGTTTCTCTCCCTCTCTTTCTCCCTCCCTTCCCCTCTCTAAAAATAAATAAATAAAATCTTTTAAAAAATAAATAATTGATTTTAAGATGATTTACAATTAGGAATTTTGAGAGGAAGCAGTAGGCTATAGGGATCAGGGATGGTTCTTCCCTAGGCATCCAGAAACTTGAGTTACTGACAGCCTCTGCAGCAAACTTACTCTGGGACTTGTATTGTGTTTTCTCCTCTTCAATAATGAGGGTGGAATTAGGTCACTTGTAAGTCCTCTTACCATTTTCTCATTTTGATTTTTCAGTTTCATTTAACAAATGTATTCAGTTCTTTGCATCTAGATTGATAAAAGTAGGTTATTAGTATGCAGTATTTTAAATTTGTCACAAAAGAGATCAGAGAAGGCCCCCGGTAGAGTTCACTCAGCTTTTAAAGTAAGATTTAAGTGAGTCAAAGGATTTCAGCGTATGAGACTGAAAGAAAGGACTGGACAGCAATGGTGGTCTACTTTGAGGCACAGACACGAAATGCAAAGTTATTTAACACAAAGACTATAAAGAACATCCACTGGACAATTGGAGAAACATGATGGTTTGAAGTCTCAAATTCAGTTCTCACATGGATTATAGTTTCAATTGGTTCAGTTAAATGAATTGGAAATAGCAGAAGCTAATGAGACCCTATTATATCTGCTTCTCAGTCTATGCTCCACAGACGGTCAGAGAGCATACCCTGCTAGTAACTATCAACCTTGTATCTTTGATCTTAGTCAAGGTGATGTGATTATATGCTCCATTCAGCTATTCTTAACATCCATAAGTATAACAGAAAAAACACATATTTTTTCATCTATGCATTAAAAATATCTGTTGATATCTATTCATTGCCAACTCTCTGCTGGGCACTGGAGATACCATAAAGAAATATTTATTTGGCCTGAAGTGTCCCTGCCTTCATGGATCTAAGACCCTGATCAAAAAGGCAAATAATCAATCATTTAAAGAAATGAATGCTCTATTACAACTCTGAAAAATATGTCAAATAATTTGTTATTGTGAAGACACAGAATAGGGAGATAAGAGAAGCTTTCACTTTTTTACCTGAACCAAACTGGTGGGACATCGTCAAAGATCTGGCTGGCTACACGTGATTTTTCCTCCCTCTGTTCTTCACTTGAGCCTCAGAGGCTGTTTTTTTTTGCGGGGGGTGGGGGGAGTAAAATACGTATAGGCATATATAAACCACTTTGATATAGCACTTTACTCTTTCAGATTCCCAACAAGTCAAATGAATATAAGATGCTGAGAACTGCAATATTGATTCTCACACCAGCATACACTTTATTTCACCAAATAATGGATCATTTTTAATTTGACCATGATTTAAAGTCAGGAACATGTGTAGTTGCATGAATCTGGGCCACGTCAGGACTCAACCCCATATTTAGTCCACTTCAGACTTACCGATCAATACTTTGTTCTTCAGAGAATGCTAGTATATTTAATTGCTATAAAACACCAGGTAACTTTATAATTTTTTACTATAGGCTGGGTATTAGACCACAATCAGTCACCAATAAAAATGACAATACAAAATATTGTGCAAAATATTCAATAATTGTAATAATTTAATGTGTATTAATAATTGAATATATATGCCAACTGTTCCTGCAAACATTTCCTATGTGTTTTTTACTTTTCACAAAAGGTAACAAAGGAAACTTAACTAACTTAGACAATATCATATAGCTTATAAATTGTGAAGCTAGATTCAAACTGAAGCTTGTTGTATTTCAAAATTCATTTTAACTGAATTAGGCAAGTTAACTACAACCAATAAGTAAAGGTGATGAGAAGGATTCTGACACGCATCTGTGCATCTATGCTTAGCTTATCTTGTTCATGGCCACAGCAAAGGTGAGCATGGAAAATCATGTTACCTCTGTGTGTGTTTTGCTGCCTTGCATAAAGAATGAAGAAAAACTTCCCCAAGCCATAGGCATCCTGTTAGCTAACATTTTTCTTTTTTCTATTGTTGTTCAATTAGACTTGTCCCACCTTTTTTCCCTGTTGATACCCGCTGCCCCGCTCCCCCCACCATCAATCCCCACACCATCGTCAGTGCCCGTGTATCCTCTATAACTTTTTATACATAAGCTATTAATAGTAAGGTATCTGGATGTACATTGAATTTATCTATCTAAAAATGGTATTTTTATAGAGAGTAAGCATTATTGCCTTCATTTTTTTTAAAGCACATCACATGGATGCTCTTTAAATGAGTTAGAATAAAAATATTCTTAAAAATTTTCTTATATTCCTATTTTTCTATATTAAATGTATTTAAAAATTATATGTTATAAAAGTACAAAATTATATATCATGGAATGTCTTTTCCTACATTTAAGGAATCATTTATCCTGCTCCCCTCTCCAGAGGCAAACTATGGCTAGTTTATATGTATCCATTTAAAGATTTTCTAAGAATAAACAAGTCTAGGTATATAGAAGTATATTTCTTCACTCATAATATATGATGGATATCAGTGCATGTTTATATGTCTATATTTAATTTATAGTTTTAACATACTCTCTATATTCCATTCTATGTATATGCTGTATTTCACTTAGCCCATCTAGTACTAATAGGCATTGTTTCCAAGTTTTTGTACCCTTCCCAACGATGGAATAAATATTTCTGTATATATATTTTTTTGCACATATGAGAGTATGGTCATAGGAAAAATACCCTATATATCATTGGGTAAAGTGATACATGCATTTTAAAATATGACAGTTATTAAATTTTATGCTCAAATAATACAGGAGCGCTTTCTCTACACTATAATGAAAACTGTTTCCTATCTTGTCATTTAAAAATAATTTCAAATTAACAGTTACGTTGCAAAAGGAAAAATAATACAAATAACATCTACATACCTTTTATACGGAATCACCTACTATTAATATTTTGCTTCATTTGTTTATTTGCTTTTTCTTTCTCTCTTTCTCCATATGTATATATGTGCACATACACACACAATATTTTAAATGTAAGTTACATACATCATGGCCTTTTATTCCTAAATACTTCAGTGTTCAGTTCCTACAAATATGGATTTCCTCTTATATTACCATTCAGTTGGCTACAGTATATTTAGTATCACTATATCAAACCAAAGCTATTCATACAAATAGGTGAATGTTTTTACCAAAATTTTTATTTTTTCCTTAAATGGGTGAGTTTGAATATTTGTTTATATGCTTAACTTTTATTTTACCTATAAATTTCATGTTTATATCCTTTGCCCTACATGTTGTGTTGATTTGCAGATGCTTTTTGTATATTATACAAATTTGCTCTTTGTTCTATTGTAGCAAATATTTTCTTCTATTTTGTAATTTGTGTTTTGACTTAGTTTATGGTGCTCTTTACTTTGAAGAAATTATTACTTAAAAAAATAGACTTTACTTTTTAGAGCTAATTTTAGTTCATAGCAAAATTAAGAGGAAGGTACAGAGATTTTCCATATACTCCACACCTTTACACTTATATAGTCTTCCTTATTATCAATATTGTCCTTCAGAGTAATGCACTAGTTCCAATCAATAAACTTATATTGATACATCATTATTACCCAGTCTCTTGAAGTTGCATATTCTATGGGTTTAGATAAATTTATAATGACGTTTATGCACCATTAGTATCACACAGAATAATTTCAGTGACCTAAAACTCCTCTGTGCTGTGCGTCCTCACACCTTCCTCCCCACAACTACTGGCAAAACCACAGATCTTTTTACTTTATAGTTTTGTCTTTTCTAGAATGTCATATAGTTGGAACTGTAGAGTATATAACCTTTTCAGATTGGCTTCTTTCAGTTAGTAATATGCATTTAAGGTTTCTCCATGTCTTTCCATGGCTTGATGTCTCATTTCTTGTTAGCAATGAATAATAACTCCATTGTGTGGATGTACTACGATCTATTTATCCATTTACTTCTGGAAGGATATCTTGATTGTTTGCAAGTTCTGGCAATTATGAAAACAGCTGCTACATATATCCATGTGTGGGATTTTATGTGGACATAAGTTATCAGCTCCTTTGGGTAAACACCAAAGGGTGCAATTGCTGGATCACGTAGTAATAGTATGTTTGGTTTTGTAAGAAATCACTGATCTGTCTTCCAAAGTGGCTATATCATTTTGCATTCTCACCAGTGATGAATAAAAGTGCTTGTTGATCCACATCCCCACCAGCATTTGGTGTTGTCAGTGCTGTGAATTTTTGTCATTCTAATAGGTATGTAGTGGTATTTCATTGTTGTTTTAATTTGCATTTTCCTAATGCCATATGGCATGGAACATTTTTTTCACATATTTATCATCTGTATATATATTTTTTGCTAAGCTGTCTGTAAGATTTTTACTTTTCATGAGCCAATTTATCAATCATTTTAATAACTTCTGTCTGTAATGTTTTAAATAATTTCACATTATGAGATTATATAATTTAATACATATGTTTTCTTATACTTTGTGGCTTCATTTTACATATTTAAATATTTGTAACATCTGGACATTACTTTAGTGGCAGAGATGGTATAAGAATTCAAGTTTATTTTTTAAAGATTGCTTCACAATTGTTTCAACACTACTTTTTTAAAAATTACTTAATTGACTCTTATTCAAAATGCTACATTTGCTGTCTATACAATATTCCCATATGTACTTAGGTCTATTTCTGGATTCTCACTTTTTCAACTTATATTCCTCTGCTAATGTGCTAATTCCACACATTTTTATCTTTATACTATATTTTAAGTTTTGGTAAAGCAAGTGCTCTGTAATTACCCTTCTTCTCAGGATTTACTGGCTCTTTATGGCAAGTTATTTTTATATATATGAGTTTTAAAATATTATTTGTTTCTAATGTTAACTATATTTTATTAGATAACATGCAAGTTGGAAATTAATTTAGGAAGACTTAATATTTTGTGATTAATTTATCATTTTTCTATGTTTTTTATTTTTTATTTACACTCCTTAAGGATACTTTGTTATGTTATTTTAAGAATATTATATTGATATATTTATTTAGTGTTTTTTTATCTTCAGCACATTTCCTGCTCTCCTTTGTGAAAGTAAAAATTACCATACTTAATTCCTACTGGCAAGATAAGTATTTTAATAATATCAAGTATGCCTGTCTATTTTTCATTATGATATTGATCATTTATACATGCACAAACTTAATACCCACCATACATTGTTTTCTTTGCTGATCAATATTGAATGATGATCATTTAAACATTACAGTTACAAAAATAAAAACATATTATTTGTTACTTTTTACATACTTATTTTCTTGGTCTTCAAAGTGTTTTGGAAATTTTTATGCACTACAATTTAAATTAATCTTTTAATGGTCATGTAATATTGCATAGTGCGGAGCTCTGCAGTCTAGCTGGTGATTCCTCTGTTGACAGGGGGTTGCTTTGTTTCCAGGTCTTGGCCACTGAGAGTAGAGCAAGACTGAATGAACTTCCTTATCCATATGCCTTTATAAGCTGCTATTTTTTTCCCCTGGGGGAGATTGCTGTGAGAGTTATTTTGGGGTATGTATTGCTTAACTGCCTTCCCAAAGGGCTAGAGTAGTCCCGTGTCCAGTAAAAATACAGGAGATCACTTGCCAACAGAAAGAGGTTTAGACTCTAAAACTTAGATAACACGTAATTCTCACTTAAATCTGAATTTTACTGTCAGTGTTATTTAGCACATTTTTACCTATTTTTTGTTTATTTGGATTTGCTCTTCTGTGAATTGTCAATTATGATTTGCACAGTTTTATGTTAATTTCTTTTTTAACTTGTAAGAGCTATTGTATATTATACAAATTACCCCATGATCTGTCATCTACATTATATATTTTTAGAATAATTACTCTTAACTTATTTAGTGGTATCTTTTGCCATGCAATTATCTGTTTATTCCCTTTTTTCTTCTACTCCCTAAGTTGCACTTAGGAAAATCCTGCCAATTCTTAGATAGTATGGTTTCTTAAGAGTTCTTTGCAAGTCTTGTTTTTTTGTTGTTGTTAACCATTTAATCTATCTGAAATTTATTTTAGGATATTGTTTGTGGTATTTAGGATGTTACAGGTTATATTTTCCTTCCAAATTATTAGCCAGTTTTGCCAGAACTATCCATTAAATTATTTATATTTTACCCGCTGAATTAAACTTTATATTTGTCATATGTCAATATCCCATTACTATGAGTATCTAATTCTGAGTTTGCAATTTATTTCAATTTCTGTGTGTTACCCATAAAATAATATTACACTGACTTTTATTTCTATGGTCTTCTAATAGTTTCTCAATTGAGATTAAGCAAAATGTTTGCAGGGGTTCTGAGAGACCACGCTTAGTGAAACTGTGGTTATCCAAAATCGAATGCTCTCAATGCTAGCTCTGCCAGTGTTGAATATTGGCTGAGCAGCACTGTGAACACTTTTAGTACAATAAATGCATTAGGCTTGTCTTCCGGTACACAGTGAGAGCGCCATGTCATTTGATCACATCTGTTCTCAGTTTCTGAGACGAGACAGGGGAGACCACTGATCAGGTCCTTTGCCCATTCTTTACTTGGATTGTTTGGGTTGTTGGGTTTTTTTTTGGTGAGTTTTATAAGTTCTTTATAAATTTTGGATATTAATCCCTTACCAGAGTATTAACGAATATTTTCTCTTATGCATGATCACTTATTATGAGAGGGAGAGTTGGTGAGTAGGACGATGCAGCCAGCTTCTCCCTCTAAGTTACTTCCCCCAAACCACCCTGTGTGCTACCAACTGACTCACAGTGTAACAGAAACAAATTTGAGGGCCATTTTCAATATACAAAAATGTTGCCTACCATGACTTAGCCATTCTTCTCAAGTTTGCTGTTGAGGATGGTATTTAGATTAAATTGAATTGTGAAATTTCATTTCATATTTTACAATTTCATCTTTTAGTTACTCATTATGCCCTTCTATTTTATATCCTGACTAGCCCTTGTATGTTAATAATATGCCTGGCTGGGCGACAGAGTGATGTTTGAAGATGAGGTGACACAAGGAAGTGAATTTTAGGTTAATGGCAATTGTGATTCAATAAATGATGAAGAATCATAACTTACAAGTGTAGCACAGGCTTCAACAAAACTTAAAAGTCACTTAAATACAACTCAACAACCACTTGACAAATAAAGCTACCAATTATTTTAAATAGCTATGACATTCTTAACACAGTTAAGCTTTGTTTTGAAAGCTTTGTTTTGAAAAAGTCATGTTCAGTCAAAAGCTTCAGGAATAAAGTTATATTGAAACTGAACTTATTGACCAGGAAGGAAAAACCATACAGCTGGTGAGAAACTAATGGTGGCATGTAGAATTATAGTGAGTCACATGTTTGGACAGGAGGTGGCATGAGAGATTGAAGGCTCCGTCTCAAACAGTGCAGTGAGTTGACACATTGACATGTCACATCGTACTGAAGAGGTTTTGTGTAATATCCTGAAAAGCAACATTTTCTGTGCAGATCGATGAGCCAACAGATTTCACCCATAAATGTTATGATGTAGCACTATAAGGGTTTTAGATGATGAACTATAAGAAAAAGGTTTTTCTGCTGCAAAGAATTGCCTACAAAATGCAAGTGCCAGGGCAAATTTTGCACTTGGCCTTCTTCCTATATGGAAACAAGTTGTATCTTTGAGGAACTGAGTTGGTGTCTGTACAGATGCTGCCCTATCGATGGTTGACTCTGTGATTTACTTCTCTTGTGAAAAAAAAAAAAGAGAGAGAAAAAAAGCCTTGTTACAACATAGCTTTCTTCTGGGAGATGTTGCTATCAGTAATTGTAACAGATGAAGTAAAATTTCTGGAGGATGTCACAAAAGGTCTCCTGAAAATTAACACCAACAACATAGTCAAGAGTAGCTTCAGTGATAGTCCAGGCAGCTATACCTAAAATATATTCATCACATTTGTTAACAAGTATGGAAGATTGGAATATGTCTCAGTATTATTTTATCCAAGTGGAGAAAAATTATATATACTGGAAAGATTATATATTCCAAACTCTTTAGACATTCAGATTTGGAGGTGATAGAGATAATTTCTTGATCTCCAAGATAGGATGATTTAATTACTGTTTTCATTTTCTAACAGAAATTTTGTCTCATTTTCAACATAACCCCTGAACTTTTTAGGCTAAGACTTACAGTTAGAGGTGTGGGACTTTGAGGTGTGGGTCACTTTTTCTTTGCGTGGAGAGAGGTATCATGTGGCTTCCGTTTTATACTCACCAGAGTTGTAAGGCTAACCTCTGAGCTGAGGAGGGAGACCAACCACCTCATTACCAACTTCCTGACCCCAGACCTCCCATGCTCCCTTCGGCACAAATGTTAGACTCAGTCTCCTGAGAGTTTTCTTGCCTTATTATTTTTCTCCTTTTAAGTTTGTTATTTTATATTTTCAATAAGTATATTTTTTCTTGATACATCTTTTTGGAAAATACACACTGAGTCAAATAGGAGTAGCTGAAGTATTTTCTGAGTGTTCAGCCTTAAATTTGCCTTGGAGTTCATGAACATTGAGAGATGAAGGTTCCATTAAATTCCTCTTGCCTTTTCTTCTTGTTCTTTTTTTGTTTTGGTTTTATGACTGAGTAGTATTCCATAGTATAAATGTACTATAGCTGTTTTATCCCCTCTTCTATTGACGGACACTTGGGCTGCTACCACATCTTGGCTACTGTAAATAATGCTTCAATGAGCATAGACCTGCATATATTCTTTTGAATTAGTTTTCAGTTTTCTTTGGATAAATTCCCAGAAATGGAATTGCTGGGTCACTAGGCAGTTCCCTTTTTAATTATTTGAGGTAAATCTATACTGTTTTCCACAGTGGCTGCATCAAGCTGCATTCCCACCAGCAGTGCAGGAGTGTTCCCCTTTCTCCACATATTTGCCAACACTTGTTTGTTAGTTCATTGATGACAGCTGTTCTGACAGGTGTGAGGTGATATCTCATTGTGGGTTTAATAAGCATTTCTCTGATGATTAGTGACATTGAGCATCATTTCATATGTCTGTTGGCCATCTGCATGTGTTCTTTGGAGAAGTGTGTATTCAGGTCCTTTGCTCATTCTTTAATTGGATTGTTTGGGATTCTTTTTGGTGTTGAGTTTTATAAGTTATTTATAAATTTTGGATTTTAATCCCTTATCAGAGAGTATTGATGAATATTTTCCTTTATTTAGTAGGTTGTCTTTTTATTTTGCTGATGGTTTCTTTTGCTGTGCAAAAAACTTTTTGGTTTGATACAGTCCAATTTTTAATTTTTTTCTTTTGTTTCCCTTGCCTGAGAAGCTATCTCTGAAAAAATGTTGCTAAAAGAAATTTTACCCTTTGTGACAGCAAGGATGGACCTAGCGAATGTTATGCTAAGTGACATAAGCCAGCCAGAGAAAGCCAGATACCATATGATTTCACTCATGTGTAGAGTTTAATAAACAAATGGAACTAACAAGCAAAACAGAGACAGACTCAGAGAGCAGGCTGACAGCTCTTGGGGGAGGGGCTTAGGGTTAGGTGAGGTGGAGTGGATGGGCTGAACAAAAATACAATAAAAAATAAATAAAAAGAGAGAAAGAACTCGTGGACAAAGACAAGAGTGGGGTGATTGTGAGTCAAGGGTGGGGAGTGGATGGAGGCTGAGGAGCACATAGGGGGCATGAATGGCAATAGGAAAGATACAAAGAAAACTAATGGAAAAAATTCCTGTTACCTTAAAGTTATAAAAATAAGGTGAGATAAGATCTGTTACACAGCTTTTTAAAGAGTTTTTTTAAATCATATTTGTTGAGGTATAAGCTTACATAGAATATTTAGCCAATGTGTATACATAGGTATTGAGTTTGATGAGCATATTGCTAGATAACAGCACTCTGCAAAGATGTAGAATACACCTCTCACCACGAAATTCCCTCCCTACTTCCTTGTCCTCAATCCCTTCCCTTAGCCCTGTCCTCTGTCAACCTGCGATTTGATTCCTTATCTACAGTTTTGCCTGTTCTAGAATGCCATAGAAATTGAATCATAGATATATAGCTTTTTAACTCTGGTTTCTTTCAAACAATATAGTGTATTTGGATTCAATCACCCTATTGAATATACCTGTAGTTTATCTCTTGCCATTCATAGGTAGGGTTTCTTGGGAAGGGGTATCACATTTGTTAATCTGCTCACCAGTAGATGAGTATTTGGCTGTTCCTAGATTTGGGCGATTATGAATTCTGCTATAAATATTCATATACAGATTTTAGGCAAACATATGTTTTCATTTTTCTTGTATAAATACCAGGAGCAGGATTACTGGGTTGTATTGAAACTGTATGTTTAATGTTTAAGAAACTGTGGAACCATGTCTCAAATTAGCTGTATCATTTTGCATTCCCACCAGTAATGTATCAAAGTGCTAATTGCTTTACATCCACTTCAGTACAGTCAGTTTTTTCTTTTGCTTCTTTGCTATGTGTATGTCTTCTTTTGTGATAAATCTGTTCAAATCTTTTGCCCATTTCTTAGTTAGGGGATTTGTTTCCTTATAATTGAATTATAAGAATTCTGTATATATCTTTTTTACAAGTCCTTTATTGGATATGGATTTTGCAACTATTTTCTTATAGTCTACTTCGTTTTAAAGTTTTAACTCTGTCTTTCAAAGAGCAAAGTTTTAAATTTTGATTAAGTACCATTTATCAATATTTTCTTTTAGAATTTATTTTTTATATGTAAAAATGAAAAAAATTATGCTTTAAAAAGGTTACACAGATTTTCTCTCATTTTTGGAACTTTTATCATTTTAGGTTTTACAAGTAGGTATGTGACATCATTTGAGATCAATTTCATGGTGTGAGGTATGGGTCAAGGTCATTGCCAGGTTGCTATAGCATGACTTGTTGAAAAGATTATCCTCTCTCCATTGAATTGTTCTGTCATCTTTATCAAAATTTAATTGATCACATAAATGTTTGTTTATGTGTGGCTTTTTTTTTCTGTTTAATGTATCCAGATGCTTACCTTTTGCATGTATTACAATAGCTTGCCTTTTGTTGCTTCGTGGACAATCTTGAAATCAGTCTTTGTGAGTATTATACAAGTTACAAGCTTTGTGAGTACTGCAAAGCAACTAGAACTCCAATACATTACTTTTGGGAGCAAGATAACTTTGTTCCTTTCTCAAAATGTTCTAGCTATTCTGTCACTTGATTTTCCATATAATCATATTCAAAAATTATATAAAAATCTGCTGACATTTATTAGAGGATTGTGTTAAATCTAGAGATTAATTTAGGGAGAATTATCATCTTAATAATATTAAGTATTTAAATCCATGAATACAATGTAACTGTCTAACTTATTTAGGTTTTCTTTGATTTATTTTATCAATGTTATATTATTTTCAGGATACAAATTTTGCACATTTTATTAGACATACCCCCTAATTATTTCATTCCTTTTCTGAGGCTATTATGAATGATAATTTTGTTTTAATTTTAATTTTCAATTCTTTGTTGTCATTCTGGAAATACAACTGATCCTTGTTTCCCATGAACTCACTAATCTCACTTACTAGTCCTAAAAGCTTGTTGTAGTCTGTTTTGAATTTTCTACCAATACAATCAGGTCTTTTGCAAATAAAGAGAATTTCATTTCTTTTCCAGTCTACATTTTTAAAAATTAGATTTATTGGGGTGACATTCATTAATAAGATTATATAGGCTTCAAGCGTACATTTCTATGATTCATGATCTATATATTGTATTGTGTGCCCACTACCCTAAGTCAAATTTTTTCTGTCAGCATGCATTTGACCACCTTATCCTTTATTACCCCCGTCCCCTTCTCTCTGCTAACCACCACACTATTGTCTGTGTCTATGAGGTGTTGTTTGGTTTTCTTGTGTGTTCATTTGTTGCTTTCAGTTTTGTATACCACATGGGAGTGAAATCATAAGGTTCTTAACTTTTTCTGACTTATATTGCTTAGCATGACATTCTCAATATCTATGTATGTTGTTGTAAATGGCAATATTTCATATTTTCTTATGACTGAGAAGTATTCCATTGTTAAGCTTTTTTTTCCTGCCTTATGTCAGGAAAAACTGAACTCCTGACTGGGGGTTCCACTATGATGGAATCATGAGAGTCAGCATCTTTGCACTGTTCCTAATTTTAATAAGAGAGTAACAGAACTTACCACTACAAATGATATTAACTGTAGATATTTCATAGTACTTTATCAGATTGAAGAAATTATATTTCTAATGTGCTGTGAATTTTATTAAAAGCTTTTAAAAAATCTACTGAAATAATTATGTGATAATCTTCTTTAGTCTGTTCATGATGGTGATTTATTTTTAGTGATTTTCAAATGTTAAACTTCCCTTGCATTCTGGGATAAGCTCTACTTGGTCATGATGCATTATTCATTTTACCCATTATTGGGTTTAATTTACTAATATTTTAAGAATTATTCATTGATATAAATTAGGATATTGGTCTGTGATTTTCTTTTGTTGCAAAATTAAAAAAAAAAATTTGGTGGGTTGTGGTATCTTTGTCAGAGTATGCTAGCCTCACAAAAAGAGTTGGGAAATTTCTTCTTCTTTTTTTATTTTCTGGAAGAGTTGATACAGAATTGATATTACTTTTTCCCAAATGTTTGATAGAATTCACCAGTAAAGCCATTGTGGACCTGGGGTTTTCTATATTAGAAGATTTTTAAGTTATAAATTAAACTTCTTCAATAAATATAAAGCTCTCAACAATATTTCTTTCTGAATGAGCTTAATAGTATGTGTCTTTTGAGGTGTTTGTCATCTTATTAGTTATAAAATTTATTTATATGAAGTTCTTGATCTTTCTGAATGTTTCATCACTACCTCTAGCTCTTTCACATCTAATATTGGTAATGTGCATCTCGTCTTTTTGTTTTAGTTAGTCAGCGTATAGATTTAATAATTTATTAATCTTTTAATAAATTAAACTGTTGATCCTTTTGTTGTATAGTCTTTTTTAAAAATTTCATTGTTTTTTTCTCACCTGTAGTATTCCTTCTTTTTGCTTATTTTGGCTTTAATGGACTCATTCTAGTTCCATAAGGCAGACGAATGCTTGTGTCATTGGTGTGAAACCTTTCATGGTACTATATGCATTTCCAGTTAAGTCCTATTTTAGCTGCATTCACCCATGTTTGACATGTGACTTCATGGAAAATATTTTCTCATTTCTGTTGTGATTTCTTCTTTAACCTGTGGGGGTTTTGTTTGTTTGTTTGTTGTAGTTGTTGTTTGCTAATTTGTGGTGTAACTTTGTCTTTTTGATTTCCTGTTTAACTATTTTGGTCATTTCATACTTTTACATTTGCTGGTGTTTGTTTTATGACCCAGGATATGATCTATTTCAGTGAATGTTCCTTGTGCACTTGAAATAGTGTCTCGTGCTCCTGTTGTGTGGGGTATTCTGTAACGGCCAAATGACTGAAATTGGTGGATAGTGTTCAGTTCTATATCCTTGTTGATTTTCTGTCCACTTATTCTATGAATTACTGAGAAAGGAGATTTGAAGTCTCCAACGATAATTTTGGCTTTGTCTAGTTCTCCTGTCAGGTCTACAGTTTTTGCTATATATAATTTGAAGTCCTGTCTTTCCAGGTGTATGCTGATTTAGCATTTTTAGAGTGCCTCTATATACTTGGCAGTATCCCCTTGCTTTGAAGCCTACTTTGTCTGACATGAATCTAGCTTTCCAGTTTTTTAAAAATCACTAACAGCATGTCAATCCTTTCTATTATTTTGCTGCTTATATATATCTTTATGCTTAAAGTTTTTTATGGAAGAACATATAGATCAATTTTGCTTTGTTCTGAGAAGTTTGGCCATTTAATTGGGACATTTATCAAAGTTCCTTTAATGTAGTCATTGATATGGTTGTGTTTAATTACTGTCCTGATACTTCATTTCTTTTAGATTGAGTTTCTATTTCGTATTATATTCTTCTGCTTGAAGAGCTTCCTTTAATATTTTTTTAAATTTTAAATCCTTTCCTATGAACACTTTTTTGTTACTTTTTTAGAGAGGGAAGGAGAGAGAGAGAAAGAGAGAGAGAGAGAACATCAATGCTAGACAGAAACATCTATCAGTTGCCTTCTTGTACACTCCCCTACCAGTGATCTAACCGACACCCTGGACATGTGCCCTTGACCAGGAATTGAACCCGCAGCCTTTCAGTCTATGAGAAGATGCTCCAACCAACTAAGCCACACCAGCCAGGGCTTAATATTTCTTATAGTATAATTCTCTCAAAATTTGTTTGTCTGATAAATACTTTGTTTTGCCTGCACTTGAAAAAATATTTTGTCTGGGTATAGAATTCTGGGTTGGTAGTGTTCTTTTCTTTCGATATTTTAAAAATAATACTTGATTTTCTTCTGGTTTTATGTTTTTTGATAAAATTTCTTCTGTAATTTTTATTACAGATAATATCTTTTTATTTTCCTCTCTGTAATGCATCCTTCTTCTTGTCTTTGCCTTCAGAATTTTTTCTTTGTCTTTGGTGTTAGTATGTTTGATTATGACATCTTTTTTTCCCTTTTCTTCTTTATTTTTGAAAATTCATTTTGATTAGATTCCTAGAGTTTCCTTAATTTGCAGTTTGAGATTTTCTTTTGGATAATTTTGCACATTATCTCTTCAAATATATTTTCTATCCTACTCACTTTATCTTATCTCTCTGAAATTAAATATTATGGGTACCTTAGACCTTTTCATATTGTTATACGGTTCTTGAGATTTATTTTCCTCATTCCTTTTTCTCTTTGCTTTTTAACTGGGTAATTTATATTGAACTATCTTCAAATTTATTTTTCTCCCTCTTTTATTGAGTCCACTAATGAGGTTATTAAAAGAATTCTTTATTCCTGATATCATGTTTCTTTATTCTTATATAACTTTTCTTACAGTTTCCATCTCTCTTTTGATGTTCCCCATGTGTTCATACACTTTGCAAACCTTTTCTGCTATTTCTTTTAATATATTAATTATAACAATTTTAAAGCCCTTATCTGAAAGTTTCAACATCCGGGCCATCTTTGAGACTGAGAGTGCTAATTGCTTTATCTCCTGCCAGTGAATTGAATTTATTTCCTTTTGTGTGTCATACATTTTGATTAAATGCCTGTGTTCATGTGTAAAATAGCAGAGGGGAAAATAAATGGTAAGTAACCCTTGAAAAAGGCACAGCTTTCCTGTCAAATTATGAGCGCAGGGAATTGAGTCTGTCTGTCAGCGGGAGAGCTAGTTTTAGTATTATTGTTTTTATTGTTACCTTAAGTGCTCTTCAGGCTTCAAATTCCTCTGGTGGGGGGGTGCTTTTGCCTTGTACTTAGAGTGTGGGCTGCAGTGCTGGAGGGTAGTTATCAGTATTCCTGTCCCCTCTCCTCTTTCAGCTGTGCCATAGAGGGAGTCTGTCTCTATGCTCTTATTCCTCCTCTGTCTCAGCCTGAGCAGCCTCTGTGCACATGGGTCTTGGAAATGAGTCCTTTTCAATGCCCCCCTCACCTGGCAACCCAACTCTACCTTACTTATGTACTTGGTCTTGGGTAGGTAGTTTCTGCTCTTCTGCCAGTAGTTACAGACTTCTGCTTGGTACAGTCCCAAGATAAATCACTGCTTCTTCCCAGGGGTAGAGGATTTCTTTCTTTCTTTCTTTTTTTTTTTTTTGCTCCTAAATAAGTTGTACATGGACTCTACCTGGACAAAAATCTGAGAACTAGATACTCTTAGTGAATGAAAACTCACAGTTCCCCAAAATAACTAGTTTTATTGGGTTTTTAAGATTAAAAACACAAAGCCCCATGTATCTGTTTGCACTTATAATATCCATAGGTATAGGAGATTTCTAAATTGGGATTCAAAAATTTAAAAGTGTGTCTGATGGAGGCTCCTTTAGAGAGGGTTGTTTCTGGAGCAATACCTGAATTTATGACAACCTTCTCAATTGTTGGACTCAGGGAGGAAGACAGTTGTAGGAGGATTATTGGCTTTGGCACAGGACACATGTTGAGGGATTCCATCTTGACCTCATGAATACGCCTGAAGAAAGGCTGAACACTGCTGAATATAGAAGCAGTTGGACCACTCAAGAGTCATCACGCTGAGGATCCAAGTAGTTTTTTCTGTGGGACATTCTTTACTGAGTTTCAGTTGAAGAGGAGAAAACATGTGCTCTTAAGGAAATTACTTGGGTTAATTGACAGAAGTCTGGAAAGACTCAGGAGTCCTATAGGAGCCTTAAGTGAGGCTCCAGCAATAGTCGGGACAGTAAGTATGCAGGGTGACTTCACTGTAGAACTTCTGGAGCTTTTGACATAGCCATTGACAACTGTTTCCACCTAGCTCTTCCATCAATAGCAAGTAGCACTGCAAAGTAGCACCCAGCAAAGACAAACAGAGTTGTTCAAAGGTTTGCATTTGTTGACTCTAGCCCCAAGCAGAAAACCTCAAAATCTGCTCTTCTATCAAGCAATTGAAGATAAGCAGTAATAGTAACTAATTCATGGACATAATGAAGCACCACTGAGGATGTGCAGGTGAGGAGATTCCCAGAAAATATTGAAATCTCTGTTAGTAAAATCAATTGTTCTCTGTGTCATCTTGATTTTGTCACAAAATCCCCTTGAGCACTCAAAACTAGTGACATAAAAAGGATGTTGGCAATTAACGACTGAGGAACTGACACAAAGGGTCTGACAGCCACCTTGAACTATAGTCTCCTTCAGGATGCTGACTGCATGTTCATAATTGCATCCTACTGTCTAGCCTGGTAGTTAATGCTAACAGTTTTCATTGAATGGTTACTGAATAAAGAATGACCATAAACTTAAGGAGAATGTAATATGTCATATGGTACTTTGACAATATTTATTTATTATGCAGGGCTTTTTCCTTTGAATAGTTCCTAATAAAGGCATTCTATAATAGTAAAAATACTATCATTTCTATCAATTGCCTATGTATTTGTTTATACAGGTAAAAATAATTCAAAGTATATAGATCATACATTTCTAAAGCTTCCAGATAGTGAATACTATGGTTTAGAAGTTTAACAAATTTGCATGCCTGCTTGTGATCAGTGGACTGTAGAGTATCTACGTGTCAGATCCTACAGCTTAGCATTGTAGGATCTTATCAGATGTTATCTGTAGACTCATTTTACCATTGAGATCCAAAGATATTCTTTAGATATGGGAACCGCAGTTCAAGGAAGAACAAAAAAATTGCCACACCTATGAAAAATGCATTTCTAAATGCACATAGTGTACAGCAGCAAAGATGTACACTTGGTTACACCCAGGGTGAAGAGTGAGGCTAACTCAATTCAGGTATCGTCTCAGACAGGAGATGGCAAACTACAATTCATAGTCTGACTCTACCCCCCGGCCTATTTTTGTAAATAAAGTTTTATTAGAACACAGGCATGTCCATTTGTTTATGTATGCCTCAAGAGAAGAATTAAATTGCAACAGAGACCAAAGATAAGGCTTCTGCCACCTAAATTTTTGTTTCTATTTGGCTCTTTACACAGAAACTTTGCTCATTCTTGCTCTAAAATAAACTACTTTTGTGTGTGTGTTACTTTGTATGTGCACAGTAGTACACAAGTACACACGCGACAGATACCTGCCAAGACCCCCAGGGGATGCCTGAAATCACAGGTAGTACTGAACCCTATATTTACTATGTTTTCCTATGCATGCACACCTACGATAAAGTTTAATTTCTAAAGTAAGTACAGTAAGAGATTGACAACAATAACTAATAATAAAATAGGACAATTATAAAAATACATGGTTTTCCCTTGAAGATTGCAGGGACTGGGGACACCGAAGTCCCATAAAGCCATAAATCTGTGTTCAGTTACAGTCGGACATACTCATGCACAAATTCCCAACCACGGAGTTGATCCCTGGAAAGCATGGGTTTGAACTGTGGTGGCCGATTGAAAGGGATCCATGTATAAGTGGATCCATGTAGTTCAAACCCATGTTGTTCGAGGATTAACTCTAGTGTAATAAAAGTTATGTGAACATCGTATCTTTCTCTCTCTCCTCTATCACCATGTCTTATTATACTGTATGAACTGATATACAGTGTGGGTATGCTGGACAAAGGGTTGATTCATATCCCAGGCAGGACTGAATGGGACATGAGATTTGATCATGTAGTGAGAATGACACTCAATTGGAAACTTATGAGTTGTTTACTTATGGAATTTTCCACTTAATATTCCTGTACTGTGGTTAACTGCAGGTAAATGAAACTGTAGGTATGGAGGGGGTGCTACTGTACAGGAATTCAGGAAAGAGATGGACTCTGCAGACAGGGTGTTATATGTGTGGTTCAGAAGACATTTCAAATCTTGTATGATGAGATTTGAGGCATTTAGTGTGCTATATTGTATCTGAGTGTTAACATATTGTGGGAAGTGCACATGTAGTAATGACTTGGGACTTTTGGGTTACATAGTAGTAAATATATAAAGAGAAAATCAATGATTCTTAGCATCAGACAACAGATTGTTCTTCACAATATGTTCTTTTAGAGAACTTTACCTTGATTGTTATTATGATGCATTTGATCAAATATTAATGTGCTTGGATAGAGTGAATGACAACTAGCAAAATAAAGGGGACATATCTAGGCCTGGCAGAGAACCTTTGTAGGAAACCAGCAGTGACAATTACTATGGGAGGCAGAGGAGAGGGATTATTCTTCACAACTACAGTTGAGTGAAATGAGAATGCCTAGCTTTGTCCCCCTATGGCAAAGGCTGGGGAACTATCAATCTTGTCAGCACCTGAGTACTCTTTTGCTGGCGGACTCTAATTACACAGGCTAGACAGCTTGCAAGGGAAAAAAAGTTGAGAATCTCTATTCTGGGGTAAATTTCCTAAGCAGTGTGTGAGAGGTATATGCAGAAATCCTGTTGACAAAATATTTTGTACAAGTGCCTCCCACACACAGCTTTAAAATGTTACCCCTATGTTTTCCATTCCTGCTGCTATTCAAGTACCAAATGTCTGCAGCATCTTAATCTGCTTCTTTCTCTTCCTTGCCCCATGACTCCTCCAAGAAGCATTAGCAACTATTGCATTCATCTCCTTATGTCATTTCATATCATTTTAAAATGATTTTAGAATTAAACCGACTTCTAAGTTTTCCTGGAAGTTATCTGGAAGGTAAGTTAAATGAAATGAACCATGAACACTTCACACTAGTAGAATTAAGGTAATAAAATTTGCATATTCATTGAAAAAAGATATACAATTTATTTTATATCTTTTGTGCATTTTAAATGTATTCAGGGAGCACTGAGGAAACATGGCTGGAGATCCTGGAGTGACTAAGCTGTTTCTTCCGTAAGGATCTAAACATTCTAATAATGTCACCCTTGCTCAGTGACTCCATTATTTTTCTTGCCTCCTTTGTTAAGTGTAACATTGTGTTCACCAGAATGTCTTTCCAGTTTCTGGAAGCTATCTAAAACCTGCCCATTGAGATAGCCCCTGAAAACTCAGTAACAAGGAAATTCAGGTTATTCCTTTACTAACCATTCACCCAAGAAACTTTTATGGAACACAGGTGGTGTATATGACATTGAGGAACAAGTGGTTCAGTGGAAAGAGCACAGACTGTGGATTCAGACAGAGGTAGCATAGAATCCCGTCTCTGCCCTTGCTGGCTGTGTGGCTTTGGGCACTATAGTCACCCATATTGAACCTCAGCTCCTTCACATCTGGTCTTCAGATCTACCCTTGCAAAGCTTGAGGCTGATCTGAGAGATAAAAACAAACTCTTTTCTTAAATATTGTTACATACATCAGGTGCATACACATTTGTATGTGACTAATGTTAAGCCATAACATTCAAAGTAGGCATGATCTTGAACCTATGCACCCGATGGCATAGTGCAGAGTACAGTATCATATTAAGACATATCTGGATTTCAATCCATACTATAGCATTTTGGGGTCTAGTGAGGTCTCAAAATGACTAGCCCTACTCAGTGGTGTGGAGAAAAATATAATTCTTTATTTGATTTATAACCATATGGGGTCAGTGCTAAATGTGTAATGCAATTGCAAACTCAGGCTGCGCAATGATTTAAACACAGTCATGTGTCACATTAAAACATTTTGGTCAATGATGGACCACATATGTGGTGGTGATCACATAAAACTATAATGATGCTGAAAAAACCCTATTGCCTACTGATGTTGGAGCCCTTGAAACTTGATTGTGCAATGCATTTCTCACATGCTGCACTGCTCGTTTCATAAAAGCATAGCAATACGATTCTGTGCAGTACATAATAATTGATAATGATGAAACTGTGATACTGGTCTGTGAATTTACTATAATTTTATCATTATTTTAGAGTGTGCCTTTTCTATTTATTAAACAATAGTATGCTGTGTTATGCCAGCAGCAGCCTCATATACATATCTCTTGTTTACTTGATCTCTTGATTACATCATTTTCTCTTGTCCTTGATTTAATCTCATATTGTTTTGTATAGTAACATGCTGTACAGGCTTGTAGCCTGGAAGCAATAGGCTGTGCCAGCGATTTTTAACTTTTTCCATCTCAAGGCACACATAAACTAATTACTAAAATTCTGCCTCACACCAAAAATATATATATTTTGCTGATCTGACCAAAAAATGACATAATTTTGATTTATTCACCCTGCATGGCTATTGCTGTGCTGGCTGTTGTCATTTTTTTTCATTCATTTGACAAGCTAAGGGAAAAGAAGTCAGTGCCCTTGACTAAATAGTCAGGTATTACATGACTTAAAAACTCTTGCAGCACACCAGGGTACTGTGGCGCGCCAGTTGAAAATCACCTGGCTATACCATAGAGCCTAGGTGTGTCATGGGCTGCCTCGTCTAGCTTTGTGTAAGTGCACTCCACGATGTTCACACAATGAGAGAGTCGCCTAATGACACATTTCTCAAAACTGTCCCTTGTTGTTAAGTGGCACCTGACTGTGTTCTCATTAGATGACTGGTTCTCAAACTCTAATGTACATTAGACTCATCAGAAGTGCTTGAAAAAGTTCAGACTGCTGAACCTTATCTCCATGCTTTTCACTTTAGCAGGTCTGGGAAAAGCCCGAGAGTTTAAATTTTCAGCCATCACCACGTGATACTGATGCCACTGGTTCAAAGACTGCATTCTGAGAAACTCTGATTTAAGTAATGTTCAGTCTGCAAGGAAAATTTCTTTTTGTATTTTATTTTTTCCTACTCCTTTAAACCCTAGATACCCAATTTTAATAAAATTTTACCTACTATTGACAAAAATAGAAGCATATTCAGTTAATTCTGAATATGTATTAACATTTTTATGCTATTATATATTGATATACAAACATATTTATATAAATAATAAATGTATGATGTAATATATGTAATATATTCTATATAAAATGTATTAATATTTTTGATAGTCAACTTAGTCAATGATAAAATCTTGAAGATGTGGTATTTAAATAACTTGGGTTTATCTATACAGAATATTAAAAATATTTTAAATTCATGACTTTAGTATAATTTATATTATTAGTCCTTTTGAGTCACATTATGGACCTACTGTTCTCTAATGGTTCTGTTTTCTTCAGTGAAATCTAGTACTTATTTCTGATTTTATATTTTTATTTGAGATTCTTGTTCTGTTTATCACTCCCCATATATCTTTGAAAGCGCCCCTGCTGTCTAACAGAAAGGTATTCTAGGCACATTTTGGTTTTCCCTGTGTTACATATGGAGTTCATTCATGTTAGTCAGCTATAGTAATAGGGATCAATGGTTTGTGTACTAAGAGTATAATTTAAATTAGGCAATAGAACTAGGAATATTTATTAAAATTTTTGAATTCATATCAATATATAATTTATTAAGTTATTCTAACTTTATGAAGTCATTTCTTATCCTTTTCTAATAGTTTAAAAACCTAATACATTTTTCTGTTTTAAATTTATCAGTTTTTATCAACTCATCACAACACAAAATATTTATAAATTTAGCATACTGTGCCATATTCTGTCATTGCAAATAACATGAATTCTTAGACTATTACCATATTTCCTTAAATTTAAAATGCCACATTTTATATCATAAAGAAAGAAACCATCACATATGGATATTATTATATTTTATTTTTTAAACATAGACTATTTATTATACCTCTGACAATGCCTTCCTTATAACTTTACTTTTGAATTATATTTTATTGATTACACTATTTAATTTGTCCCAAATTTTCCCCTTTGTCTCCCTCCACCTAGTACACCCAACTCTCTCAAGCAATCCCCACACCATTGTTCACGTCCATGGGTCACGCATCTAAGTTCTTTGATTACTCCATTTCCTATGCTGTACTTTATATCCCCATGACTATTCTGTAACCACCTATTTGTACTTCTTAATCCCCTCATCTGTTCACCCATTCCACCATACTCCTTCCCATTGGCAACCATCAAAACACAGTCTATATCCATGGTTCTGTTTCTGTTCTTCTAGTTTGCTTAGTTTGTCTTATAGATTCAATTGTTGATAGGTATGTATTTATTGCCATTTTACTGTTCATAGTTTTGGTCTTCTTTTTCTTAAATAACTCCCTTTAACATTTCATGTAAAAATGGTTTGGTGATGATGAATTAATTCCTTCAGTTTTTTCTTGTCTGAACAGCTCTGTATCTGCCTTTCAATTCTAAGCGATATCTTTGCTGGGTAGAGCAATCTTGCCTGTAGGTCCTTGCTTTTCATGACTTTGAATATTTATTGCCAGTCCTCCTTAACCTGCAAAATTGCTTTTGAGAAATCAGCTGACAGTCTTATAGGAACTCCCCTGTAGGTAATTAACTGCTCTTCTCTTACTGCTTTTAAGATTCTCTCTTTATCTTTAACCTTTGGTATTTTAATTATGATGTGTCTTAGAGGGGGCCTCTTTGCATCCATCTTATTTGGGATTCTCTGTGTTTCCTGGACATGTATGGCTATTTCCTTCACCAAATTAGGGAAGTTTTCTTTCATTATTTTTTCAAATAAATTTCCAATTTCTTGATCTTTCCTTTCTCCTTCTGGCACCCCTATGATGCCAATGTTGGAATGCTTGAAGTTGTCTCAGAGGCTCCTTACACTATCCTCAGTTTTTTTCATTCTTTTTTCTTCTTGTTTTTCTGATTGCTTGCTTTTTGCTTCCTTATGCTCCAAATCATTTATTAGATTCTCAGCTTCATCCACTCTATTATTGTTTCCCTGTAAATTGTTCTTTATTTCATTTAGTGTATCCTTGATTTCTGACTGGATCTTTTATCTTTTTTTATGCTGTTGAGGTCCACAGTAAGTTCCTTGCACATCCTTATAACTAGTGTTTTGAACTTGGCATCTGATCGATTGCTTATATATGTTTTGCTCAGTTCTTTTTCCAGAATTCTTTTTCTGGAGTTCTTTTTGATCTGTTTTTTTTCATTTGGACCATGTTTCTTTGTCTCCTCATTTTGGCAGCCTCCTTGTGTTCATTTCTATGTATTAGGTAGAGATGATGTAACTCCCTATCTGGTAGAGTGGCCTAATGCAGTAGGTGTCCTGTAGGATCCAGTGGCACAGCCTCTCCTATCACCCAAGCTGGGTACTTAAGGTACACTCTCCATGTGGGCTAAGTACGCCCTCTTCTTGTAGTTGACTCTTGGTTGCTGTTGGCAGGTCATTGAGAAGGTTTTACCCAGGCCAGTCAGCTCCAAGGTCTGGCTGTAACCACTGATCACCAACCTCTGCCCTCCATGGAGGATCAGAGCTATACAGGTGGTGAGGGTGGTGGTGCTCTGATGTGGTCTGTTGCTCCCCATTGGGTGTGCAGGCTCTGGAGTTTCCTAGGTGGTATAGACCAAGGTTAGCCCCCACCTGTGTCCTGCCTGCGGTCACCCTGCATGAGCTATAAAGCAATCTGCAAATGACTCAAAAGTCTTGAGCTAGACTTGGAGGTTCCCAGGTGAAGCCAAGCTGTGAATCTAGGCCTGCTGCTGCTAGTGCCAGGCCAGGGGCCACTTAGCAAGAGGTACAGGAGCTGGGGGCTCACTGAGGCTGGCTGGCTGGCTGTTGCTTATTTGAGAGAATTTTGGAAGTTGGGAAGCATGAGCCAAAACCAGCCATTCATATGGAAAAACCACCATTAACAAGTTGGGTTGACCCATAAATTGGAAGGGGAGAAGCCTCAGGGGATTGCCAGGGTGGGGCAAACAGTGTTAGCCAGGTTGATGGAGTCTCAGATATGGCACCTGTGGCTCTGTGGGGGGAAGGTTCAGAAAAGGAACAATGGGCTTTGTCCACCTTTGAGTCTGGGAAAAAAGCTGTCCCCCAGCCCTAACCTTGATGCCAGACACTTCAGTTCCCCACTGTGTGCCACTGGTGCCCATCAAGCTGCTATCCTGGTGCTGTAGCACACAGGGAGTGAGTCTGAGTAAGTCTGTGTGCGGGTTATTTAAGATGAATGGCTTGAGACCATAGAAGTTTCTTCCACCGACTCAACCCTGCTGGTTTTTGCAGCCAACAGTTGTGGGGACTTATCTTCCTGACACTGAACCCTGGGCTGGTTGCCCTGGTATGGGGCTGGGACTCCTTGCTCCCAAGATATCCTTCCCAAAGTTTATCCACCACACATGGGTGTGGAACCAGCCCATTCCTCATCTCCATGTCTCCACCCCTCCTACCAGTCTGGATGAATATGGTTTCTCTAGTTCTATAGTTATTTGACTTCTATTCAACTCAATTTCGGTTGGTACTGAGTGATGGCATTTCTATAGTTTAGTTGTAATTTTGAAGTGATTGTGTGAGGAGGCAAGCTGTATTTACTTACACCCCCATCTTGACTGGAAGTCTTGTTTTTCTTTGGGTATTAATATATTTAAAAAATCAGTCTTGACTTTTAGCTTCCTATACGCAAACATCGGTCTAGGCCTCTTGTAAATCTAAATGTGAAAGTTAAACAATGGGGCTCCTAGCAGGTAAACTTCGCATCTTAAAGCAGTAAAATACTTCCTGAGTACAAAACATTAATCATAAAGGAGCATTACTAAATTAGCCTGCATTAGAATTAGGATCACTAATACAAAGATGACAGGTAGGCCACAAAGTAGAAGAAATTATTTATATTACAAATAACTGAAAAGTGTTCATATCCAGAATATATAACCAGTTCTCCAAATCAACAAGTAAAGACAGGCTGCTCAATTACAATGTTTTTAAGTGGACAAAGGCTTGGACAGTTATTTCACAGGCACACACAAAAAAAGGTTTCCAAATAGCCAAGATGTATATGAAATATTTTGACTTTTATTTGTAGTCAGGGAAATGAAAAGTTAAAACTATTATGAAATTTCACTTCATACCCACAAGAAAGGGTAAAATAAAATGACTGAAATACCAACTCTCAGTGCAAATGTGCACTGCTGGTTGGTGTCCAACTTGTACGGAGTGCTTGGGAATATCATTCAAGTTGACATATATGCCCTATGACCCAGCAGTTCCTCCCCTAGGTATACACTTAACAGAAATCCATAGATACATACACTGAAAGTCATGCACAAGAGTGTTTATAGAAGTATTATTCTTAATCATAAAGGTCTAGAAACAGTCCAATATCCATCAACAGTAGATTAGATAAATAAATTTTGGTATATTTATACAATGGAATGCTAAAAACAATGAAAATGAATGAACTATTGCTAAATAAAACAACCTGCATGAATTTAACTAATATAATATTTTTCTAAAGACACCAGACACAAACGATACATACCATGTGCAGAATGTTTATGTAAATTCAAAACAGAAAAGATTAATCTATGGTGGCTGAAGTTAAGGTACTAGTTACTTTTGGGAAAGGGGAGGGTAGTGACTAGGAGGGGCATAAGGGGGCACTCTGCCCCCTATAAAAGTGTACACAAAAGAGTGAATGTTTTGTGAATGTTTTATTTCTTGACTTCATTCCAAGTTTGTGCCCACTTTGTAATAAGCCATCAATTATATTTTTTTGATTTGTGCATTTTTTGATTTATACTTCAGTGAAAAGTTTTTTTATTTGTTTAACTGTATGCCCAAAGTTATGTTGAAACAGCAGAGACAAACTAACTGACATGGAAAATGAAGGAAGTCATCCCAGAGGGAGGATTTGAAGTCAGACCTTATACTGTGATGCATTCCAATACAAGTACAGGAAATCCCCCTGCCCCTCTTTATTTTTAGTAGCTAAAAGAAGAGCTTTCTGTTCATCAGAAGACAAATAAGCTATGACTGTGTATGTCTTAATAACATCATCAAGAACTCAGGCTGACTTAACTCCTGCAGTCCTAACTCTGTGTTTTGTCCTTTTGGCTGCATTATGGCTGCTGCTTCTCCAGGGATATAGTTTGAGTTACAGGAATGGAGAAGGAAAAAGAGGAAAAGTTGTCCAGCAATAGCATGCTTGTGCCTCATTGACAAGAGCTGTTTCACCTATAGGTCTGAGGAAGTCTGAAATGCCAATAAAAGAAGACAAGGAAGGAGGTTGGAAATGGGTGTTTAGTGAAACAATTTATGTCACTTCCCATTACAACTGAAAGGTATGACTGCCAGATATGTTTTGGGAGATGTTACAATACAAAAAAGAAAAGTATACACAAAAGTAAATTTTTTTTGCCACCATCTACTCTCCCTAGCTTGAGAAAGGTCACATGTTACCAGAAACTTTCTTATCTCTTCAGATGTAATAGCATTTAAGGTACACTGATAACACCTAAAGTTGTAATGGTCTCAAGGAATAAAGGACCATAAAGGAGTTCACTGCTTAGGCAGTTAATCAGGAAGCAGAGAAGTATCTGGGCTCAGACAGTAACAGTGAGGTCTAAGTATTTTTATTTTGGGTTGTTTTCCTTTAATAATTGACATAGATGAGGTGGTGGGAGAAAACAATTTTAGGCATCAATTCTCAGAAGCATTCAATAGATAGGCATCTAAAGTTTCCTTAAAAATATGTAAGAAAATAAGAAAAATATCCACATAAGTAACTTTAGAAAGAACAAAACTATTCTGTTGATCAGTTCATCTTCAGTACAATAAAAAGAAGATTTTGTTAATTCTTGGATTCCTGGGAATTGATCATTTATTCCTCAACTAATAATTATTGTGCATCCCATCTGTGCTAGATGCTATGCTACCTATTTTCATGCCTGGTATTATACTTATCTCCACAAAATCCCCTTCCATTAACAAACTACAAAACTGAGTCCCAGTTAGTACAGTTAAAACAGGTTTCTGGATTGTGAGTCTTTTTACTCCCCTATCTGCTTGGAATGATCTTGATCCCTATAATGATCTTGAGGCTTGACTGCATCCACGCAACTGTCCATCCGAATAGCCAATTAATAAGTAACAATACCTCCAGGTCACATGCATGATTCAGTTTCACTTTATTTTACATCAACCTCATTTCTTCAGTAGGGTCTAAATCATTTACTATCAGCTAATTTTAAAAGGGAAAAATGCTCATGAAGAAAGATATCTTGAGTGTTCTCTGGTTAACTAACTGGATTATAGAGCTTCAGTGTGAATCTAGCTCTAAATTCCAAGCACATAAGAGGATATATCTTTATGTAATCTTATATTTTGAAAGAATTAGAAAAATCCTTAAGTATCCAATTGTTTTGGAAAATGATTTTAGAAAAAGAATCAAAGGAAAGGAAAAATCTCTATAGATGACGTGTCAAAATAAAACATACCACTCACTATTTTAGGCTTAGCCAATCCTAAACTGGATCCTAACCAGCACTGATATAAGAAACCTTTAAGGAGTGATGCTGTTCAGGGGGGTGGGGCCTCCATTTGGCTTTGTACAATAAATTCTTTTTCTTGGCATTGTTGTATTTTTTGAGGACTTTAACTTTTCTTAAATTAACAGTTGGGGCAAAAGTGTTCCAATGGATGCTAAAAATGGAATCTCAAACAAAATAGTCTATTCAGGATTCTAAAATAGAATCATTTTGTTATAAAATGTTGATAATCTCATGGTAGTGACTCAAAGCCAAATTAGGCAAAGAACACATCAGTGCTGTTCTTATGTAGCAGAACCTAAGTCAGAATACGCATCATCCACGAACATGCAGGAACACTGAGATGAGATTATAGTTTTGCCTTGTGTGCGGTACAGAACAATTTTACTTTTTCGCTGCCCTTAAGCAACTGATTAACACTCAATGGCTATACTTAGCATATTGTGGACTTTTTCAATTTGGTAAGTTTGAGGCAAAATATTTGGCTTGTCTTGTAAACATGCAAATAGGTTCATATTTGTGAAAAGAAAGCAAAGATACAGATTTCTCATCTACTCTTTCAAGTATAAACCACCTTTTAAATAAATAAAAAATCCCTTGTTTGGGAAAATAAAACTAATCTGTGCACTTTATAATTATTTTTGTCAGAAAGCCATTGCAGAGGATGAAAAATCCCTTCTAATGGCTCATGAAACTTGTCACAGGTAGGTGGCATTTGATGACTCACAAAAGAGAAACTGTGGTGCAGATTAATTATTTTTTTGGCCGTGAAATGATGCTGGTTTATTTTTCAGTAATAATAGGAAAGTTAAAAAATGTCATTCAAGTCATTAAAACTGAAGTTTCTGATACTATTAGAAACTGTAATCCAAGAATGTTCTAAGAGAGAAAACATTTATGGTAATCTACCAAAATTATTAATATTTCTACCATTAAATATTTCTTAGTAAATCTATCTTTCATCAAGCAGTGAATAACTTGCCTCATTTCTTTACTCAGGCAGGGAATAATCTCAATATTACCAATATTAAAGTTTCCTTTCTACACATAATTATTATGCTATAAAATATGTGTAGCTTTAAAATATAACATTAACCAGGCATGGTGTAGGTGAGGGTGTTGAAAATGGACATCTTCATATATTTCCTGTGGGAGTAGGCTAGTACAGCATTTCCAGAGGGCAATATGTGTTATAACTATGTTAAATGTATGAGATGAAAATAAATAAGGAGTATTACAGATGATTTAAAATGTTTTTAATATTGCTCCTATGTGTATTTTTCCTAAAATACATTTGAACACTTACATGATGAAGATTAAAATTAATAAAAGATAGGATATTCATTGACTTTCTTTCCTACTCTCCCCCTGGGATGGCTCTGCCCACTTGTAAAATGGTAACAGCAGAAAGAGCAATGGAAGCAGTAAGCTACCTAGATTATGCCTCCTATTTTCAGATGCACATAAGACACCAGAATTTCTACTTCCCCACCCATCCCCTCCCCTACACACACAGATACAACCCATTCAGGGTTTCATCTGGAGGGGGATTGGCAGGATATTGGGCCTCTTTTAGTGACCTGCCTGAATTTCTCTCTGATTTTCCTTCTTCCAGCAATAGGTTGAAACTTTTGCTCTTCTTGAATTTGAAAGCTGTTCTTCCACTATTATACATCTTTATTCAGGTGGGAAAGGGCATTCAGAGTTTGAATCTGGGGTACTAGCCAGCTAAATTCTTCAACTGCAGGCCTAGGAAGTCATGAGCTCTACTTCCCCCCTCATTTGTGTGTGTTAGGTCTCGGCAGCCCAAGACACTGATGACTCCTGCCACCTAGGATGAGGAGGAAATCTGCAGAGGAGTGATGCAAAGCCTTGGAAGGGATTATCACTTCATTATGGGCATTCTACTGGTACAGACTGTGGAATATCACAGACTCTGTTCCTGGGCCAATTTAAAAATAGGACACAGGAAATGAAGACAAAGAAGGACCATGTAAGTCCATGGCCTATAACACGAGCTCTTGTGTTAGGCATAGCTAACCCTACCATTTACTGCTGGGTGACTTAGGGGCAATTCACTTAGTCTCCCTGAACCTCAGTTGCTCCATTTGTAAAACTGGCATAAGAATATCTATTCAGTAATTATTAATGTGCAGATAAAATGATAGTATATTCAGAGTAATTAGAGTGAGGCCTAGTATATAGTAAGTGCCCCAAAACACTAGCTGATGGTGATAATGGTTATACTGCTGGATTGTCATCATCGTCATGGTCACTGTCATCAGGTGGAGTCCATCTTAGGGAATACAAAAGCCAAGGAGCTGCTTTGGAAAATGCATCAACAGCCACCACTGTTACTCATACATAATTATAATCACAATAATAGCTAATTGTTTTGTATTTCTATATATAAATTTACCATCCATAACATATAAACCTGGTTATACTGCATGTGTGCATTCAGCATTTGGTTCAAAACAAAACAAAACAGAATAATCACTCATCAAACACAGAAATGCCAAGAAAAGCAATGTAAGAAGTGCTGTTAAAACAGTTTAAAACAAAACAACAACAAAAAACTTCATGAGGTAACTAGAGGCAAAAGAAGTATATGTAAGATTCAAAATGTGGGAGCGGAGTTGATATAAAAGTAAAGGGGATTAGGCCTTCAATGTCAGCAGTATTGGCCTTATGCTTCTAGATCTTACCTAAGATCTTTGATTTGGATTCTTTTACTGTACAATGGTGCCTTCTCTAAGATTTCTAAGTTGAAGTTTGCTTAAATGTCGAATATATTGAATTTTTCCAACCCACAGACAATGGGTAAAATAATGAAACTGTCATATTGAGAGTGACATTGTCAGCAACACTATTGGAAGGTGGGTGTTCTCAGACGAAGAAACAGATATAAGAAAACTGAGATAAATAGAATTGTTTACATCGTATTCTTTTAAGAGAAAGAAATGGAAAATGTTTGTGCATAGAGTATACACTTATCTATATATTTTTACATGTATGGGTGAAGACCTTACAGTAAGAATTCAGCTTGTCTGTTTTGAATTTATATCTCAAAATTTTCTTAGAAGAAATAAAAACTCAGAAATAAAGGACACTGGGAAATGGGTTGACACAAAAAGCAATTTGACATCTGACAGTTTTATTATTTTCTTTGATTTTGTAAGAGGCTTTGTTTTGAGAGGAAAAGTCAAACTGAACAACTTCAAAGTGAATGCAAGAAGTTGTCTTTGTGAATTCATGGGAAGTTTTTCAGTAGTCAGACCATCCATTCAGATAATGTGAATAACTGAGATCATGCCTTAAATTATTTGTATAACAATTATTCTATTAAGGGGATAAGAGAATCTCAATTATAAACTTAAGTTGATTCACATATTGGAAAAATTATTTAACTCGATGTGTTTGTAACCAGATTCACATCTCCAATCAGAATTCCTCGTTATTGACTAAGAAGGGATATAGAAAAAGTTAGAGAGTTTTCTTGAAAACATATAGGTCTTTTCAGGTCATGCTTGGAAATGTGACCATTTGAGGAAATTAACACATACAGTCTATTTCCTAAGAGTTTTTGGACTACTTGGCTGGGTTGCCTAGCAACTGGAAATCTTGAGTATTCAAGGGTTATCTTTCCCTGGTGAAATGTCAGTCCCCTTATGAATGTGCAGTCCTAAGTGATGTCCTTCAAATTAGGGGTGCTTTGCACTCAGGGAGTGAAATAACTTCCATAGAGGTAGACTTAAGTGAGAATTCAGAGACAAAAATTACAGATGGATACTGTAGGCCAGGAGAAGATTTCTGTAGATGCCAAAGTAGCATTGTAATGAACTAGGAAAAGGATATTGATATTTGGAGTCCTTACAGGTTTAAAAATACTAATGTCAAAGAACTCTTTATCCACATTACAGGGTGTTTATCTCATTGACACAAACACTGGAGAAGTTCCATATGATAAACCAAGTAGTTTTCTTTATGTACCTTAACATTTATATTATCATTTCTTATAGCAGGAAAATCTACTTTTATGGTTTCTATACATACAATCTACTACAAAATGTTGTTGATTTTTCTTGCTGCTTCTTCATCATGAATACCCCAGTCTGTGTAACAAGAACTCTCCTTTACACTTCCAGAAGAACTTTTTTGACTGGTCTGCCTATATCCAAACTTTCTTACACTAATCTATTCTTCAGCCTACACGTATTTTCAAGACACAAATTTAATTACATCAATCCTTTATCTTCTCCCACTTAAAATCCTTCAAAGTTTTTTTTATTACTTTTAGAATAAAGGTAAATTTAGGATTAAGGTAAATACCATCTCTCACCAAGCTCCTTCTCATTTTCCCAGTTCTGAGGACCTGCCTCACTCGGGTCTTTTCTTGTTCAGAATAATTTAATGCTTTTCTCTTAACCCAAAGTACTCGCAGAGTAATGTATCATTTTTCTTTCCCAAAATGTACAACATCTGCAGGTTTGTATTGATTTATATGATTACTTTATTAGCGCCATTCTCCCCCACTAGACTGTACTTGCATGTTCCCTACGCATAGAAATCAAGTCTGTTTTTAATCATTGTTGACCCTGCAGTTCCTAGCATATAGCCTAACACTTAGTAGGTGCTCAATAAATATTTTGTTGAATGTATATAAGGAATAGATACTGTGTTCTTTCTCTTCTTTGTCTTTTGAATGGCAATCTATAATTTTAAGTGTCTTAATGTGTCCGTAGGATAATAATTTTTCAGCTTTTTAAGCTCAATATATTTCTTTTTAATAAAAGGAATTAAAAATAGAGTTACCACTTACCTAAAGTGATTTTAGCTCAAGAAAATGTGAAAACATTTATATATCCTTAATATTCCAAAGAATATAAAAATTTTCATATTTTCTCCCCCCCACTATCTCACAGGTAACATTGTAAGTCCTCAATAAAATACCATGCAACCTGGAAAGAAATACTCCATTTAAAACTTCCCATATAGGTATTTCAATAACTCTATTTTTATTAACAAATAGCAGAGTTAAATCTAATTCATTTTAAGAGAAGCATATATAGCATATAGGGATGTTTTAATGAATAAAATAATTATTTATTTATATATTCATTTTAGCTCATGGAATTTTTAGAGGTAATTTTTTTTTGAAAATCAGTGATCCAAAGCCAAACTTAATCAGTGGTGTGGGAGGGATCACTAATTAAATTTCTAAAATTACTTTCTCTGTTAATATTTAGAAATTCTCCTCTGAATTAAGTTAGGTGGCATTACGTAAAATGAGGCAACCGAAGTGCTAAACCAGAGACCCAAATTAGCAGCAGGCTTTACTGGTATTTGGAACTTGTAAATTAAAAAATCACAAACATTAATTGCATCTTTGTAGTATATAAATTAATAATATCATGATGACTTCATCTTCATGTTTAATCATACCATAATAAAATCACTTTATGATTAATTTGGTTATCTTAAGAGCTGTTGGGTTTTCTCATAAATCAAAATTCTTTCCATAAAGTGTCAGTTCAAGATGCAATTATCTTTGGAGTTATATTTTAGCATTTGTTCTGCAACTACAAGAAAATAAACAAACAATCCACAAAGTAGGCACATGTAGCACATGTCTATAATTGATTAATTAATTAAATAAAGGCTACCATAGAATTTATGTGTTCACAATTCTCTTCATGCTTAAAGTTCTCTTCTTTGGTGATTGGCATCAAGTTTTGGGATTTGGAGCAACTGAGTTCAAGATCAGGTTGCCAACATGGTTGGGTGCTGGTGAAGACTCTTCCTAACTTGCAGATGGCTGCCTTCTAAGCTGTGTGCTCAGTTGGCCTTGTGCATTTCTGGAGGGAGAGAGAGAGAGAGAGAGAGAGAGAGAGAGAATCCTCCTCTTCTTATAAAGCCACCGATCCTATCAAATTAAGACTCAACCATATAACTTCATTTAACCTTAAGTACATCCTCAAAGCTCTCTCTTCAAATATAGCCGCAGTTAGGGATTAGGGTCTTAACATATGACTTTGGAGGGTATATAATTCAGTCCACAGAATATGGCTTTAAACTTCATAACAAGTCTGTTACATTTCAAATGTTCACAAAATAGAAAGATTTCCTGCCATAGTTAATGAGCTGCTTGCTTAGAGCAATGTTCTATACAAAGCAAGTCATTTAAAGAACATAAAAATACATTTCTCTGAAATCAGTTGTTAAACGGATTTGACCTGTATTTTCAATATGATGCACTCAATCATTTTTCGCCATTCTTTACAGGTTAACACAATTGGGGAAGATATGATTCACACAGGACAAGTTTCCTGTCTTGCTGTGTTCCTATAAAGGTCTGACTCAGGTGTGAGGATCCAATTTAAAACCAGCTCTTTGCTTGGGTCAAGATAGAAAAAGGAGAGAAGGTGGTGGTAGTTTTTAAGCTTTCTTAAGTACAAATTATTATTATAGAACAAGTCATGCCCTCTTTGAAGGTAGCTGAGTATAAGAGTTATTTAGGTAGGAAATTCAAATTTTAGGTGTAAATTGTCAACTAATAAGTTAATGAAGCCCTGAAATAGGAAAAGGCCTGCAGTATTTGAGTATATATTGCTATATTCTGTTGTTGTTTTTTTTTTTTCTGCAGAAGGGGAATGAATATTTCCATTGCTTCCACTTGCCATGCATGAAAGTCAAAGGGACTGGATTAGGGTTTGCCTAAAATATATAATAATACCTGATTGGAAAACATGAAAGTAAAATATTCAAAACAGTAGATTATTAGCATCTCAAGAAGGGATCTCTAGCCTTCTCAGTCTTTAAACTGATACAGTCCCTGCATATTCTTATGATGTTTATATCAGAACTCAGAAAAATACAGGACAACATATTCCAGTATCCTAAATTGGGTTCTCTAGCCAAAACATATTAAATGTTTTCCTCTTCCAACCCATCTGAGGAAATTTCCTCTTCACAATCCTGAAAGCCACTTACATGATCTCTCCTAGTCACTGGGAGAATGTGAAGTAGCTCACTGGAGAGCTGGTGCTCTACTCATGATTGACCATATTCAATGGTACAGAAAAACTGGCCTTCAGAGAAATAAGGAAGGCTGGATGAAAACAGAAGAACAGCAGCAAGAGGTAGAAATAGATCATTCTGAGAGAAAGCAAGAAATTTCTACTAGTGAATTTTTAGGTTTCTTTCTCAGTCTCTTTGATGTCCAACTACCTCCAGTTCTTGGTCATAAATGAATATGTATTGAACTATCTCACACCAACAAGAACATCTGCTTTTAACTTTATTTTTGCACTCTTTTTTTTTCTTTGTCACCAAACATGCCTAGCTACCAAGAAGGGGACTCTATTTTCTGCTCTCCAGACTTTTCATTTCTTCTTCTCACAGAATAGAGTTTCCTGTATATATCAGGAGTGAAATGAACAAGGTGAATACAGTGAGTCTGCCCTTCAATATTAGGAGACCTTGTTGGTAGAACTCTTCCAACTCGGGATCTTGACATTGAGGATTCTGGCTTTGATGTTCTTCCACAGGACTTCCATAGGCAAAAGTCTATTCATGGTAGTAAGGCTCATTTTAAGTTTTCAATACTTGGTCAGTCATTTTTTTTCTGTTTTTAGCCAGGGAGTCAGTATGAGACCTAAGGAAGACATTTAACAAGAATATTCAATACATACAATCTCTTAAGCAAAACTAAAAGCTATTTTTATTACATCCCAAGTTCTATGTTAAGTAACATGCCAGCTTCATACCAGAAATGAACCATTGAGGTTTCCACCAATCATACTTTCCCTATTTATTATTGATGCTGATTAGCAATAATGATATTGTTCCTACTATATCATCATTAGTCTTTAAGGCACATCATTGACAGGACTAAAATTGCTATACTTTGCTTTATTTATATATATAATTAACTTTAGATCACTGCATGCTCTTTTTAATCCTGAAAGATGCTTCTTATTCTCCAAGCATCATTCCTCAAACATCTATTATCCTCATAGCTTACTCACTCTGTTTTGGCTGTCAGGCCATGGATGAAAGGAAAAGCACAAGAGTGTGACAATTACAGATTCCTTCTATGGAGTTTCATCACGATCATGTCTGTCATCACATCAACCCCTTTGTTCACCTCTCAAATGTCACAAAGCTATTTTCTCACTTATTTTTCTTTTCTCCTTAAAATATCTAACAACCTTACGTTTCTCCCCCTCATGCTTAGTGAAAATGTTGCCTCTTCCTTATGCTACAACCTGAATTTTGCTGAAAGCTCTTTCACATTCCTTCATCCTCAAGCTAACATTTTTTATATGTCTGTTCAGGCTCTTCAGAGGAGAGGTCACGGGGCTGTGAGCTCCTTTAAGGTAGTCATCATAAGTTATTCACTACTTGTGTCTTTGATGCCCAACTGAGTTTCTTCCAGGTAAAGGCTGCATCCAGACTTATTCAACAAAACCTACTATTAAAACATCAACAAACCTTCTTTTTAATCCTACTACTTTTTCTAGTTATTTTTTAATGTTTTCATTTATTATCAAAATCTTGACAAGACTCTTTCATTGCTTCCATTTCTTCTTATCTACTCACTCCATTTTAACTATGGAAAAACAGGGTTCCTCTTTCTTCCAACCCCATTGAACTCTTGAAAATACTATCAAAGATGAAGAGTAAGTAGAAGCATAAGTAAAGAGTTTATGTCCCTTATTTTCCTTGGATTCACTTAGATATTTCATATTTGAGACCACTTACTTCTTGAAACTGTCTTCTGCCTGAGTTCTTGCTGTTTTTACAGAGTATTTGTAGCTTCATTCCTGATCTCTATGCAGATAATTCCCAAATGACATCTTTAGCCTTTGTGTCCTGCATGCCTTCTTCCTGTGCTTTTTTTCTTGACTAGCAATAGTTTAGATTGAATTGAGTTGTGGGTAACATGCAAATTCAGTACATTCCAAATAAATTCAGAATTTTGGTCTCCAAATGGCCCTTGCTTTCTAAGACAAAATTGTGTATAGTAGTTTTCTTAGATTTCTAGGTCCCTGAACTCAAATCATAGAATTGCCATTCAGTCTTCTTTCTCTGTCAGTCACATCAGATATACCACTGTCTTTTGATTTTTTCTTTTGAAAAAGCCCTTGGATTCTTTTTTTTTTTTCCTTTTCATTATTTACTGAAATAAAGAGCTCAGGCTTTGAGCACCCCAACCTAGGTACTGTCACACTGATTTTACTGTCTGTTTCACTGTTTTTCTATCATTAAATCATCATGATATCACTATTGCTTAATGAAACTTTCAATCTGTCACTCTCATCATTAAATTGTCTATAATATCAGGTTCATACTTTCTGGTTTAGGTTAATCCAATAAGCTTACCTCACTTTACCTAGTTAACATTTTCTCTTTAAACACTCTGTTCTAACCTCTGCCCTAAATAAATTTGTGTTCTCACATTTTCCTTTTTTTAAGTTTTTAATGGCTGTTCAGTTATAGTGGTCTCCATTTTTTCCCCATTACTCTCCCCTGCCCTACCCACCCCCACCTCCCACATTTAATCCTCCCTACCATTGTCTTTGTCCATGAGTCCTTTATACACATTCCTTGACTTGGTCCTTGCTTCCCCGTCTTTACCCCATTATCCCCTTTTCTAATGGAACTTTTCAAATACACGCCAAACTCTTTTCTTGTTTCCAGACTTTGCTTATTCATTTGTCCTCATGTAATCCTACATTTCCTGTCCTAAAGCACATATCTCATTAAATTTGAATTTCCTGTTTACTCATCAGTCTTGTGAGACTCATGGTGTATAGGACATCGTTATTGTTTCCTGCTATAGACTCAGTGCTTGGTACTCTGTCTGTCATTTAGCAAGTGCTCAGTGTATATTGAAAAATGAATATCCTAGCTGTGAGTCACGCTTAGGATCTAGTCAACTGGGTGCCACCTACTATGCCCTCCACTCATCCTGGCTATTTAATTAATATCCAGACCTTAATCATAGTGATATTTGTTATTGGCAGCACTTCATCTGGTAGATTTATACTAAATGCACCCACATTTATATTTGCTTTTTATTTCTTTTCAAAATGTCTATATGATGTCTGTGTAACCAAATTGCCAAAAATAACATTAGTAAGAGTTTACCTTCCATGGCTTTGTATAAAATGGATGTATTATGGATACTATCACAGGGATAACATCATTACTCCCCTACTTTATTCTCAATCATTGCCCTTATTAGAAGAGTGGCAAAAAATTCCTATTCTTTTTCTGTCTACATTTTAGATAGTCTCATGCTAGTTGACCAAGCATACTATTCTTTACTTTTATTGCTAATTTATAATGTTATGCTTGGAAATAAGTGAGGCTTTTGTTCAACATATTCAGATTAAACAGAAGGTTTATGTTACTGTGTATTAATGTTATTGTTTCATTACTCAGCCTCTGAAGAATGTCAAAGAAGGTTATTAGGCTTAGATATATTATTGGGATAAAAATTTGTGTCCCTTAAATATATTTTATGCAATTTGCAACAGTTATATTAAAGATGAGAAGACAGCCAGCGTTTCTGTATTGAAATGACAGCCCAGAGAATGAGTATAATCCTGAGAAGAGCAGAGGAAAACTATAAAAAACCTCTGATTTAATATCATATACATTTAAAAGTTTATTTCTTGTTTGCTTTGTGTAATTCCAAATTACTAGGGACAATCGAGATACATCTTAATATTAAGATAAAATGACTTTGTTCTTTATAGTAATCTTGGATGTTAAGCTAAATTATAAAAATTACATAGTTCTTGATAAAACAAGAAACAGCAGATTCTTTAGGAATCTTTAAGCATAAACTTGACTCAAAAAATTTACTTAGCTTTGGTTGCATTGATTTTGGAGAAGGGTCTTGACAAGTTTTCTTTTCAGAAACTCTGTAAACATAAATACTTTCACGAATAAAATTTGGGGGAAATGTGACCTATGCATCAACCATAAGTTAAAATAACAAGAAGTAATACCTCATAGCATTTTGAATGGGAAATTGGTACTCAGAGTCTCTTTTCTGCCCCAGGCCTTCCCCTCTGTCACTTGCCACCCACTTCTGACCTATGAGTCACTGACTATTCCAACTTCATTTAAAATCTTTATTAAATTAGTTTGTATCCTAAGCCTTCTGTGTTAAAAGAAACTGTATTGCATTTCATACCTTTAAAATGTAAAGGACTGCAGAATCCTTAGCATATTTGTATATTTGGAAATCTTGGAATATGTATAAATATATCTGTGGGGGTGAATTCATGTGTGTGTGTGTGTAAACATATGAATGCAACTATGTTGACACACCCCTATTTTTTCTTGAGTCTATGATGTCATGCTTTATTGCTTTGAGAAGGAATAACAACACTAATAATGACTATAATTTATTGAGTGTCTGTCATGTGGAAAGTTCTGTGCTAAGGGCTCTGTCACATACTATCACTAGTAAAATCTCTTCCATTCAGTAGTAAGCTTAGCGGAGGAGCCTGTATTGTTCAACACTAATTAATACCTATTATATAATAAACACTCAATAAATATTAGTTGAGCGAAGGAATGAGTTCCACAATGTCCTTACAAAGTAGACATAATTGTCTTTATTATACAAATGAGAAAAAAATGAGACTTGGAGAGATTGAGAATGTTACTAACTCCAAAGCCCATGGGCTTAACTGCATTATAATTAGATAGAAATTTCCAATGGAGGCAAACTTTTTAGACAGGATTTTCAACTTAAGTTATTAGTTTCATTGTGGAAAACAGATCCTGCTATTAACACATAATTCTTCATTCTCTTTGAAACAGTAACCTACTAAAAGCTTTTCTTAAGTAAATGCATTTACAATGCTTCACAACTGTTCCAGATTAACTCCATGTTAATAAATGTTTTTCAAGGCTGTGATTTTTAAATATTTTTAAAACAGATTTATGTTGCTTCAAATTATTTTTATTGTTAAGATATGGAAATCCATAATACTAGATATATTTAATAAGCATGAGTTTATATATGTACATATAATTTTATTTAATTTTTGAATTATTTCTTTAATTTTGAAATTACTTCTCAGATAAAACTACTAGGAAAATATCTACTCTTGTCTTTGCCATGAATAAATAGAAGACATATGCCAATAAACTTATTTTGATTAGCCCTTATAAACATGAAGAAAAAAATGCTTGTGAATTCTGATGTATTTGTTTTCTATATTCTCTGGGGTATCATGCCTTTTATAATTAATAATGTGAGTTCCTCACATATTTTCCCATAGTCTTTATTTCTAAGCTTTATCACTCTGAAGATATTTAGTCTTGTATTCCTAACATCAGTGGTTGAATTCTAATTAACAATAGCTTACATCAACATAGCTAACAAATGAAATGTTCTCCAAAGTATATAACACATTTAAAAACAAAATATTTTTACACGTCATATGCTTGTCGTTTCCTCATCAGTGTTCCTGTCCATCGGAGTGGCTATTCAGGATGTGTTACAGTTAAACAAATGAAAGGATACTTACTATGTGCTCATATGTATGTGCCAGGCATTGTGCTGGAGGATGGGAATATCAGAATGGATAAGGTTAATATGGTCCCTAACTTCAGTCCAATTTCATATATTCTAGTGGGAAAATACAGAACATTTAACTGAAGAACATAATAAAATATTTTGAGTTGCATTGCAGATTCAGTTTTAGGCACTCTCAAAACACTTAAGAAGGGCATGTGAGCCATGTTTGGCTGGTCAAGGGAGGCTTCCAGAAGGAAGTGCATTTAAGACATTTACCATGAGATATGGAAATGATGAGATAACTCATTATTTCTAATGACTTCTGAGATGAATAGTGTGAAGTTTGGAAGCCTAACCTGCATTGTATAGTTAGAAGAGTGATGCTTTAGCAGAAATCATTAGGAGGAGTTTCCATTAGAAGGAGAGGAAGGTAATTCTGGGGCTTCAAACAAGAGAAACTGCATGTGCAAAACTTGTGGTGGAAGAGAGCTTGCAGCTCTGGAAAAAATGCAAATACAACCTGCAAGAAAACTGCCTGTGGGCATAACAGAATGAGTGAGTGGAAGGTTGAAGAGAGGACCAAGGTCAGCCCCTGTAGGTGGCTTTAAGCAGGAAAGGGCATGAGTGACAATTCTATTTGCATTTTTCAAAGACCAGACAGGCACCCTTCCAAGGTAATGTGTCCCATAGGCATTCAGAGAGACAGGTTGGGAAGTTGATGCAAGAACTGTGCTGAGTGTATGGATTTGGGTATTATCAGCATGTAAATCATAACTGAAGGAACAAGAATTTACGAGAACACACTGGAAGAATGTGTAGAGCAGTAAGATGAGAAGGACGAAAGTGATCCCTGAGAAGCACTAACAGTAACATTATCTGTTGTGGGTTGGATGGAAGTCTAATATCCATTTCAAAAAGAAATGAGCTCACAACTAGGACCTGTAGTTCTCCAGAAAATAGCTCGATTTTCTAAATTATATAAGAAATGTCAATTTTATTATTATAAAAGGAATAAATGATTATTTTGGAACATTTAAAACATGCAGAAAAGTGAAATAATATATAACAATTACCAAGACTCCTACCACTCAGGGCGAAGGGATATTAAAATGTTAGCAAATTTAACACCACCACTTCAATTTGTTCATGCCTCCCTATAGCCGGGTACTCTGAACTTGGCCATGAGCCTGTTTAGCCAATGGAACAATCTGATCCAAAACCATGAAAAAAATAATAAATGTTTATTTTTTAAAGTCTCTACATTTTGGGAAGATTTGTTATAGAGCAGAAGTCAACTGTTAAAATGGTTGATAAATAAATTAGCAAGTAAGGAATATTTTACTTTGAAGTACAGCTTCAAAGGTCTAGGTTTGCTCTCACCTCTACTGTATCCTAGCTGTATGGCCTTGGGTAATTAACTTCACCTGTTTGAACTTCATTTTCTTTATCTGTAGAATATTTCTCCAGATGAAGTGTAATAATGAATATGAAATTAGCTTATAAGCTCTGAAACATTAGCTGTAATTGTTTTGCTTTTATACCTCTTTTTTCTAAACTAAATTTCCTATTAAATAGCTATATCAATTTAATGTGATAAAATTTTAATCCAGTTAGTAGTTATGATATCCAATACAATGCAGTAAGGCTATTCCCATATTTCCCACAGAAAAATATCCAGTCAGCTCAAACATTATTTCTATTATTATTAATAAGAATGAAATTACAAGCTTATATTAACTGAGAAATTTGGACCTGATATGTGCTGTCCACTTTTAAAGTTGCCCATTTTGTCCACTTCAGCTCATGGAAAACTTCCAGCAACATTATGAAATAAGCACTGTTACTATCATCACTTCTCAAGTGGGGCAACTGCCAGGACTTAGCTCTAACTTGGGTTTTTCTGAGTTAAGAACCTGGGTTCCTAACCACTCTGCTGTTGCATTCCCGAAAGAGAACCTCAAGTTTCAAAGAGACAAGCAAGTGTGGAAGCCCTTGTATAATTCCATGACCACTTGGAGCACCAGCTGGGGGACATTCTACTTTATTCACTTCTGGCTCTTTACAGAGTGATTCCAGATTCCCAGATCTCCCTGTAGAACGTGCCAGAGGCCTGTGGGAGCCCTGTCCATTGTCCATGACTTAGAACCGGTGCCACACATCAGAGCCCTCCCAGCTCACCTTCAATGAACCGATGCAACTTTTGGGAAAATTTACCTCTTCCTGCAAGGATTTATTGTTGCCTCTTAAGCCCTCTTTTCTCTTCATCTTGTGTCAGATGGCTATATTTGAATGTTAAAATTTCAACCTTAGCACTAGTGTTGAAATACAAACCTTACCAACTTCTGATTCTTATCAGGCTTACTGTCTCTCTTTTTTAGATAAAATTCTCCTCTCAAACTGGCTTCTGGTCTGGACCCTTGCTTTAAACACAGGTGCTGCTGACTCCTCACCTGGTAGTAGGTCAACGTGTAAATATGGCATTGGTTAATGTGTTATCTGAGCTTAAACAAGTAAACTTTTATAGATATTTCCCCTTCCCAAAATAAATAGTTTTGATCTTAGTGATTTCAGTTCAAGCCAAAATAAGTCAATAGCTCCCAATAATCCAGAGCCAGAAGAAATCAAAATCACATTAGCTTCCAGAGCTTATCCCTTTGCTCTTTCCACTCTCCCTTCCAAGTCACCCCAGGGACAAAATGACAGTGGGCAATCAAAAGGTTAAATAGTTCGAAAAGACTTATTCTTATGGTTCCGGTGTGTTACATGTTTCATAGATATCAAATTATCCCTCACTTCTTGATTCATAAATTGCTAACAGGTTAGCGCTAGTCGCAAAAGTTCCTTTTCCTCTCTGCACTGCAGCCTGTAAGACAGCACATCATTGCTGCCTCTTCCTTGTGACAGATGCTGCCAATGTAACACGTGTGGGGATGTCCCAATAAGGCACCGTTTGAAAATCTGATAATTAAGTGATATTTGGATACATTTCAGGTTTACATTTAAACATAAACTGTAGTTAAAAGGAATTCTGACTTTCCATTGCCTGAGTATGCATCTTTTCACAGTCAACAAACAAGCAAACCCTTTCATAATGTGTTTTGAAAAACCATGAATCTTGTATACTCTCATCCATAAGTTATCCAATTTTATTTTTCTTAAACTTCACTGAGCAACTTAGATTTTCTGGTCATTTTATTTGTGTCTGCATATGTGTGTGTGTGAGAGAGAGAAAGAGAGAGAGAGAGAGACAGAGAGAGAGAAAGAGAGAGAGAGAGAGGTTCTATTACTTCCAATAGTGGTCTGTTTCTTGCTATCGATACCATGGCCAAACATCATTTTGTATTGAACTTCTCTGTTTCCCAACTTGCGTGCCTTCTAGAACGTGAATTCCTCAAAAGTGGTGATTTTAATTGCCTTTCTACCACCACTGCCTAATTTGGGATGTGATTAAGGAACAAACTTTCCTCTGTCCTCAAGGTTCTTCTGGCTAGTCTAATAATCAAATAGACAGGAGACAGATTAGCAAGAAAATAACCAAATTTCATACATACATATGTATGGAAACCCCACATACATGAGCAAGTCAGAGACCCCACTTGCAGAAGTTCAGAGACAGACTCAGGGATTGAGATATAAGACACCCTAAACTAAGCGTGAGGTAATACACCTTGGGGACTTCAAAGAGTCATTGCAAGGTGATAAGAAGAACAAATATTTAGTAAATAGAAGTTTGCTCTGCCCTCTAGATAGGTGAAAAGACTTTACCTGATTTATCTGTGATAATCTCTTATGGGCAAGGCCCTAACTCAAGTTCTAGGTGGTCCAAGGTGGCACAGAAGTTTCTCTTGAGCCTGTGCCTAAAGTTGCCTTGAGCTCAAAACAACATGCAAACCACAGAGGCACATCTTGGGGTGGCTCATTCTGGATCCCCACAAGGGACTTACACATAGTGGGTCTTCAAAATTATTTGTTGAGTGCATGTATCATTTTATGATGTGTCTGGCTCTCCCTTTCTCTTCATGTTTCTCTTTTGTTTGTCCTGTAGCTTTCTTACTTTTCATCTTTCTCTTCAGTTTTTAAATCTGCCTGGAACCCTAAAAGCCTTCCAGAGTGTCTGAGGCCCACTCTTGGGCCCTAATGTAAGGAGCCCAATATCTTTAAGGATCCCTGCTGATTTACCACTATCTGCTCCAATCCTTGCACAACATCTTAATCATTGTATTTCCTTCTTCCTCACTGAGTATTTCTGAATCTTGAAATAGCTCCATTTGCCTATTTTTCCACCAGGTCCCAAAACACAAGCCAGCTGGATGGTATGGATGGGCCAAAGATGATGTGAAGCAATCTGATGGCTACCTCTGCAGAGTAAGTTTCTTGTTTCCCATCACTTGACTGGAGTAAAGTTTAGAGTCCGAAGGTAGCTTCTCTATCAGGGGACTAACTTTGGGCCTTGGGCCCAAGGAACAATCAGCAGCGCAACTGTGCCCCAGCTGTTGGTTCCTCTTTGCTTTATATGTCTGCAGTCTTTCTATTTGTTCTTTATGGCCAGCTGCTGGCCTGCCACTTGGCAAGCTCATACCAACATGGTGTTAACCAACTTGTTTCCCCCTCATCTGGTTCTGGAAATTCATCCATGCATATCTGATTCATTACTTCAAACAAGCCTCTGATCAAGAGGCTTGAGAACCACAGGTGGCCACTTCAACTGGGGCTAACAAAAAGCCCTGTGGAGAGGATCTCTTTAGAAACAACAAAGAACCCCAGTTTTATAGCACTCACGTCTGATTTATTGCACATAGCAAGTGTTAATTCTCATTTTATTATGATCAGATTTCTCATAGCTCTCAAATGAATTTAATATAATGAGATACAACTTTGCATTTCTTTCTACTTAGAAGAAAACACATTATCTAATGTGTTTCTGGTTCCTAGTGTTGCTGGTAGAAGAGGGGTCCTCACAGTGTCCCAAGGAAAGCACTCCAGGAGACCCACAGGGAGGATGAGGTCTGGTGATAATATTGATTTGTGGCACCCAGATGCAAATTCAAAGGAGTTCCCCTGGGTTCCTGGTGTTCCATCTCCATCTGTCCTGCCAAGGTTAGTCAGGTCCAGCCTTTCTCACCATCAGACTAGCTTACCTTGTTTTCCCGGCTGCACCTCAGCTGGGGCCCATGTTCAGAGTCCACACAGCCACTGGCGTCACAGGTGGCAGCTAGTCCCATGTGGCTGCTATGCAAAAAATTCCAGAATGATGGGGCAAGTGCATGTTACCAGGCCAGAGAGAAGGGGCTTCTTTGTTAAGTTTATTATTATATCTCAGGCTTGGGAAAGACAAGACACCTTTTAAATTAACCAATTAATTTCCCAAGCTTTCCAGACTTCAGATGCGCCCACCCACTAACCAATCTATTCCCTTCCCAGGATGGACTGACAGGCCTCTATGGCTGTCATTTTGGCTCCTACTGCCCATGTGCTCTCCTTCCCCCTTTATTATTCTATCCCTTGCCCCAGTGATCTGCCTGGAATGACCGGTGGCTCCCTGGGGAGTGTGTGAAGCTGTAACGAACTAGTGAAGCAAGCAGGCTTACGCCCTCTAGTTGATTATGCTTCATAATGTCTGATTCCCTTTGCTTCCTTCCTTTATTATATCTAGCTCCCCACACTAACACTTGTCCTTAACTGAGCCCTCTTATCCCAACCCTCAAACAAACCCCAATAAAGAAAACATGATCACATTTTAGGACAAAGTAGACTTATATGTAGGTATTGCTGCAAAGGTATTAGATCTACTTCACTTGGACAGGAATAGAAGATGAGAGAGATGTATTACTATGATTATTATTCAGTATTTATGTAGCTTTGACTAGGTAGGAATTAAATATGTGCATTTTTGGCATTGTGCTAATTTTTTTTATTTAACTACAAAAAAAACCTATGAGAAGAAAAATACAATTCCCATGTTCTACATGAGAAAAAAGAGACTTTGTAAAATAAAGCCACTTCCTGTTATTGCCATAGAACTCAGAAAAAGAAAAAATGTATTTAGTGCTAAAGTGATATTTCTTTAACCTGATGCTATTGTGTCTGGAGGTTGGTACATGGGGTATTGCGGAAACAGCTACAGATTTGCAGCTGAGCATTGCATTTCATTTTAACTCATACTTAAGTTGCCTACATTTACCTAGAACAATTCTTTTAACCCACCTGGAATTGTGCTATAACATACTACTTGGAGCTTCTATGAAATGAAATCTGGATGAATCCGTTTTATTTTTTTAAGAACTTTAGTTATGAGAAATTCTGAATGGCTCGACTGACTACATTTGTATGTTTTGATTGAACAGAAATGGACTCAGACTTGCTGTTAGAATCTCATGTGGAATAATTTGCAATGTCGATGCAGCAGTGTATTTTGTTCTTGTCTCTGCCTTTTGATCCCCTTCTCTGGGTAAACAACCCATTGAAGACACTGAGCTGGTCACTATCTACCTCAAATGCATTATCTCTTATACCTTTGAGCTTTGCACATGCGATTCCTTAATACATGGGCAATACTTAAAACAGTGACACATTGCTGAGATGAAAGAGCTAATATGAAGTTATTACTATTAATGTTAGTGTTTTCTTCTTGTCAAATTTCTCCTCAACTTTTAAGATTCAGTTAAAAAATGTTGCCTTATCTGTGATTCCATGTATCAGTAAGAAATTCTATTGCATTTGAGGAAAAGTCTAACCCAATCTCAGTACAATAAGCAAATGAAACCCATATAAATAAGAGGGAACTTATTGAGTTATATAACTGAAATATCCAGGAATATATCATATACATCAGTGTTTGGGGGGCTCAACTCTCAGGTAGTCCTTCTTCGTCTCTTCGTTTCATTCTTCCTCTTTTTTATTAAATTTATTGGGGTGACATTGGTTAATAAAATTCTATAGGTTTCAAGTGTACAACTCTATCATACATCATCTGTTTATTGCATTGTGTGTTTACCAACCTAAGTCAAGTCTCTTTCTATCACCACATATTTGACTCTTTACCCTTTGCTACCACCACCCACCCCTCTTCCCTCTGGTAACCACCACACTGTTGTCTGTGTCTGTGAGTTTTTGTTTGTTTGTCATATTTGTTCATTTATTGTTTTCAGTTTTATATCCCACATATAATTGAAATTATGTGGTTCTTAACTTTTTCTGTCTGACCTATTTCACTTAGCATGATAGTTTCAAAATCCATCCATCTTGTCAGAAATGATAGTATTTCAACTTTTCTTATAGCTGAGTAGTATCCCATTGTATGTATGTGTTCTTCTTTTCTTTATTCTCTTAGTCTCATGAGGTAGCTGCAAAACTAGACCTGCTAAATTCATGACCAACACAAGGAGAAAGAATGTTTCTGTCTGGTAGCTCTTATACAGGTGCTTGGATTTTCTCTGATAAAAGCTATTTGGATCATATGTCCATTACTGAAGCAATCATTGTAGTCTGTGGGAAGGAAGGATGCATACTGGCTGGGCTTGGATCTAGAACTTACCCTTGAACCAATCAACAGTCTAACTAAGCAGCACATTTATTTACACCCTTACTTACCCAGTCTGTAAGTTTCTTCAGTACCAGAGCTATGTTTCAGGCTCTTATGCATCCTTTGAAATTATGATAATGGCAGGCACATAGTAGATTTTCAAATACTTTTGAATTGGTGAAGGGATGAGTGAGTGTGTTCATAGACTCATGAAAGCCAAGGACCTGACTGAGAAATGTTTACAGGGCACTGAAGTAATGAATTTATTATGTATTTGTTTATTTATTCAAATAATACTTACAAACCATCCCTAATGTGCCAGGCAACATTCCATTAGGAAAACTGTAGTGAATAAGAGAGACATCACTTTCATCCTCATTGAGTTGAGATCCTGCTAGAGAAAGCCAGTAAGCAATTAAAAATGAATAGCATTATAGTAGAGACTGAAAAGACTTTTGGAAAATTTGGGAGCACATTGATCTGATCTAGTGTAAGGATCAAGGGAAACTTCTTATCAGGTTTACCTTTAACCTAGCCCTGTGGGGATGAGTAAAATAAGGTCAGCCCGATTGAGTAGCACCATGGCACATTCAAAGAACTGAAAGAAATGCCAAGTGGATGGTCAGGATGAAGGTGGTTTGGCTGGAGAGGGACTTGAAAATCATTTCTGGGATTGGGTAGCTGATCCTAGGAGAGATGGAAAGCCTTTGAATACATGATCATATCTGAATTATATGCCCATAACTATCAAAAGTAGATATATACGAAGTTGTGTGTTATCTGGTAAGTCTCTGAGAAGAGGTCACAGCAGAAATCATGTGCTTCTTACACTTTGAAGAATAAATATAAATTTTCTGTCACAGAATATGTAACCATAATGCATCACTGTAATAGCACATTGATGCAAAGAGGCCTTCTGTTTAAGGCAGACTTCGAGTGTATTTTTGTAGGATACTATGCAGAGTGATATGTTTGAAACACTGAAGATGAACCTGGAGAGGTAGTTAACTGCCAGGGTTTGAACATCTTAGTTTACCGTCTTCAGAAATCTGAGTTTTATTTTATAGGCTATGAGAAATCTTTTACAAAATGCTGGCTATCCTCTTCAGATTCTCTTCTGTCCTCTGGTCAGTTCTGGAACTTCCAAAGATGAAGAACAATAAATATGGGCCTAAACTACTTTTTTAAATTCAGTTGTAAAGACCAACAAAGTAGTTTACATAAAAATCATTCGGATTAAGATATTGCAATACTCCTTGAAATTTCTATTAACATAGATCACAAACTTGCTGACCTTCAACAGATTACAATTGACATCATGCAGTAGTCCTAAAATAATTCCTTGCTTCATAGATTTATTGCACAACACATTTTCTTTTGCTCACACCTGAGATCACTATTGTTTCATAGGCAGCTGTCCTTTCTCTTTACAAGGGAAGTAGCATTTTATCACCTACCAAAGATCTTTGTTGAGAAAATAAGCATTATAACTCTGTCAATGGCCTATTTTAACTCCATTCTTTGGGTTGTGATCAGAACCTGGCTGAAGAAAAAGAAATGAAAGTGTTTCACACAAACCGTTTATAGTACAGAGGAAGCAAGAAAAGTTACAATCTTGACTCTCTCCTGGTTTATCATCGTATAGTAGAATAATCTGTTCCTGAAAACTTCTATAAATACTAAGGAACAAGTTGCAGTATCACCTGCTAGATCATCCAGGAACATGGAAATTATATTGGTATGGTTTTAATTTTTTTAATATGTAGACGGTATTAGGTATCTTTAAAAATCCCATTTCTTAGAGACAGCTGTGTTAAAAATAGCTCCCTGGGGGATCAGAGTTTGCCTTTAGGCATCAGCTCCTTTCTGCCTCATGACCGAGGTGATGGCTCCTGCTACTTCCTTGGATCAGCACTCAGGCATCACACTGTATCGGGCCCTCCTCAGACAGCCTCATTTATGCCAATCATAAAATGTTACACGCCTGCATCATTTCCCCAGATTCCTGATTCCTGGATAGGAAATTAGTTTAATAAATGAAAAGTGCTAATGGATAATATAATCATTGTAAGCAGAAGTTTTTGATGACTATGTTTTGATTTTAGAAAGCTAGCTCTGATGAAAGTATGCTGTGTGCATTAAAGAGTATGACTAGTAGATTGCTGTTTTAACAGAACCAGTAAGAAATGGTGAAGGCATTAGCTGGGAGACAGAGTAAGAATGTTAATGATTATGGACACACACCAGGCGCACACATGCATGGCATATGGAATTGTAGAGCTGATTTCTATAGGAATTGAGGAAGAAGGAAGAAACAAGAGTGGAAAAATGGGTAAGAATGTGGACAGTGGGAGGTCCTTGATTCAAAAACATAGAAAGAGAAGTGCATTTCAGGTAGGAAATATAATGAATAGAGTCATAGGCATATGAGTGTTAAGGTGCCTTTGGAGACAGCTAAGTGAGCACACGCACTAGGCCATATGTGTCTGCAACTCTAAAGAGACATGAACCCTGAAAGTAAACTGGATAGTCATCGGTATATGGATAGATAACTGGTGAGCCCATGAGAGTGGGTAGCATGCAGGAAGAATTTATGGGACATAAAGCAAAGAGGCCTTAAAACAGATGCAAGTGCTCTTTAGCTTGAAAAGACCAGAAGCCAATAAGAGAGGAATCTGCAAAGTAGGAACAGACCAGGGGAACATTGGGAGATAAGTCAAGGTGAGAACATTTTATGGCAGTGGGTAACTAAGGTTAAAATTGCAAAGTGACAGGATGTAGATAGAAGCACATTCACTGGAATTGTTAATTAGGAGTTCATCTTTGGGTTGCTGTAAACCAAATCTTGAGATAGGGACTTTTACAGGCAAATTATCAAAAGGTGATCTCAGGAAGTGAGGTAGAAGGTACAGAGAGCATGTGATATGCAAAGTCAATAAGGAGTATTGCACTGGTCTGCTACGGTCCAATCCTGCCCACTGACAAAGCAAGTAGCAGATATCTCAAGTCGTCTCAAAGGCTCTGTAGTTGGGGGCTGCTGCTGCCTGTGGTTTAAAGTTGCCCCAGGGGATGTTAACTCTCTGAAAGTTCTGGGTGAGGACTGAGCCACAGCTACCACTTCAGGGAAAGCCCTGAGTCAGAAAGCTGAGAACTTTGGTATCCACATGACGCAGAATGCCATCAGTGTGACCAGAAGGTGGACATTCAAATGAAGCTTAAATTGTAAAACGTGGACCAAATTCCGGTAGCATGGATGCACAGGACTGCCTCCTGTGGGCACGAGGGACAGGGAGTGAAACTAAGATTTCATTGCTGAGAGTTAAGGAAATTAAGACATTGAGTACACAGTGGTATAGCTGACTAAATTGAGACTGGACATGAGGGATTAGGTATATCCCAAAAATTCATTTCATAAATGATTTGCATCAGAGGAAATGTTACTATGACCTCTTTTATACCTGCAGATATTTGAGTTGCAACTGATTCCAGAATATCAGCAATGGAAGGAAAAAATAAATTAGTAGAAAGCGAGGCATGGTTAGAAGGAGTTTTTATGAACATGATAGAAGGCATTCCTTCATTTATTCAAAAATGTTTTCAATCATTTGTCATTGGTCAAGTCTAGGCTAAACTTTAATAATGCTATGGTGACAATTTCAGGCATGATCCCTCTCTCGTGGAGCTTGCTATCCAGCATAGGAGACAGGCAAGTTACCAAAATTATATCCACAGTCTTTTATTTATTATTGTGATCACTACTACAAAGGAAAATTGCAGTGCTCTGTGTGAGCAGGTAGCCAGAGAAGGTCACCTAGGGAGAGGAGAGTGAAAGATCATTAATAATAGATGAAGAGTTGACTATCCAGGCCAGTGCCTTCTTTTCTGTCCTAATTTGAACCCATTGTTCTTTGGTTCCTTATACTTTATTTATATTCAAGTGGCTTAAGTATATCTTCAAGTAAAAATAAAATGAGGGAATTGTAGATAAATAATTTTATGTTGCCCACAACTTGACTGAAAATCTGATTAAATATGTTTCTAAACCAAAATCATTTTTCTCAGACTCCCTAACCACATCTGAATTGTTTTGCTGAAAATTTCCATAATGATTCTTACACTGTTACATGTAATCTTCATGTATTTCCCCTTTTCCTTCCTCTAGTGTAAATCGTCAGTAACATCTCTTTATTTATAGTGTACTTAAATTTCACAATAATTGATTAGAGTGTTGTAATTTGCCTCTCTCAGCAATCTGTGTGTTTTGATGCTTTGAATATGTAGGGTAATTTCTTTTTACTATGGGATCATTTTATTGTACTAGTTTCTCTCTTTCATTTTCCCTCTATTTGTGAATACCTTTGGGATGCACTTTGTGTCTCCAATTGATTCTGTCTTTTTAGATTTCTCTATTTTATATATTTTAGGAACATTCTTATGCTTTTTATTGTATTTTTTGTCATAGCTTTTTCTCAATTGAATATCTGATATATTCAAGACTATCTGTGAAGGTAAAGTTTGAAGCATTTTAATAACCTACAACCAAATTTAACAATTACACCATTACCATAACTAGTGAGATTTTCTGGGGTCCTCAGTTCACATTTCTTCTCCCTGTAGAGGTGGTGACTTCTACATTTTCTTTTAATAAACCTCTTGCTATTCTTTGTAATTTTTATGACATACTTATTCCTAAACAATATATTGTATATTTTGCATGTTTTTAGACTATCTAAAATGAAGTATTTCATTATAGTGTGCAATACACCTGTTTTTTTCAGTCAACAACAAATTTTTAAGAACTATTCATTTTGCTACATGTGACTATGGTTTCTTTTTATTCGCGTGAGGAATTTCACTGTATAAGCATATAAATTTATCAGACACAGGTAGCCGGTGGGAGTGGAGACAGAAGTCCAGCCCGGTTCCAAGCATCAGCCCAGAGAGGGTGCCTTTTATAATTGTCTTCCAGAAGGGAGAGCATTGGACTTTAGGCAAAGTGTCATATGAGGTGGGAGATGAATGGGGGCTTATTTCACAATTGGTTTATTTATTCTTCTGTCAATGAGTTTTTACATTTTGCCAGGATTTTGTTGTTGAGGAACAGTGCTTTTGTGAAATAACTTGTACCTGTTTCCATATGCATATTTTCTCTCCAAGTGTCTATTCCTTTTCCACATGTAAGCATCTCTAGGGTTAGAACTGCTGGGCAATAGGATATGCAAATGTTAAACATCCAAGAAAACACCAAACAAAGGTTTACTGATTTATATTCCCATCAACAGTTTGTGAATGTTTCCATTATTCTATAACTTTGAAAGCTGTGATGCTGTCAAATTTTTAAATTTTTGCCAATTACTATTGAATTTGACCATATTTTTATAAAATAATTGGTTGCCCTGTTAATTTCCATGAAAAATATTTTGAAATTTTTATTAGAACTTCATTTAGTCCCATTTTAGGGAAGATTAATATCTTAGCATATTTACACAATCTGTCCAAGAAAGTAATAAATCTGCTTTTTGAATCATCTTTATTGTTATTCTTCTGAAGTTTCATGATTTTCTCCATAATGACCTTGCATACTATTTGTTAGATTCATCACATGCAACTATCTTATTATATTCATTCATGTGCATTTGTTGCATTTAAAAAGTTACATTTTAATATTTTTGCTTTTGTGTGGAAATATAACTGATAGGAAAATGGTCAACTTTGCTAAACTCTCTTATTCATTCTGGATTATTTTGAGTTTTCTACACACACAATAAAAAAATCTGTTATTAGCTACCGCTATGAATCTTGTCTAAATTTTTAATATATTCAACTTTATTTTTTCTTTTTTTATGCTACTTAGTACCTATATAGTACACTGTCATATGTAAGTGAAATCTGGCATTTGGCATTTTGTCCTGATCTACATATTCAAATAGTTCTTTTTCTTCTCCCTTTTTTACTTTTAGAGTAATGGCAGGTAATTTTTACATTTATGTTATTACCACTTTCTCACTTTAATCTGTCATTTGTGGAGTAAATACTTTTGATTTTGATTGAGTTAAAAGTGCACATGCGGCTATGCTGTACCTGGTTTATTGTGCTGTTGTTATTATTCAATGAGATGGGCTATGTGATGCGCTTAGAAGTTTCAGTGCTAAGTGCTTAATGAGTGTTGATTTTTTTACTGGTATCAATATATTTTATATCATTACCCAGAATATCCAACATAAAATTACCAATCTAAATAATTCTATTCATTTTCCTTAATATATCTCAGTGTTTAGTTTATAAGCTTGCATTATTTAAGAACTTTACCTTAGATAGAAGTGCTCGTTTATTTTATAAATAATGAATGTGATATTTACAGGTAATGAAGGTAAGTCAGTCACATATGTTTCTGCAGATGGACTACATTTGCACTCATTTCATTGAATCCTACCCTTATTACTGTTAAAGAAATTAAGACTACTATGGTTAACCTACCTAGTCAAGGCCTAGGCATACCGTTGTGATTAGGGGCACCCGGACTGCCTGTGTTTCAGTCCCAGCTGTGCTGCTTACTAGCTTGATAACATTATGCGACTTGCTTAGTCTCTGCACTTTCAATGATTATTCGTAAAAGGGTAATAATGATGATAATAACATCTATTTCATGGGATTCTTGTGAGGATTATATGATTTAATGTGTATAAAGCATAGAACCTGGTAGCTATCTTTGTTATACACCTTGCTAATCACTCCCATTATCTCATTTAATTCTCATACATACAATCCTATGAGGCGGGCAGTAATAGCCTTTTTGTTTTAGATTGAACAAAGAAGAGGCTACATTTCTTGTACAAAATCACAAGAATTAGAGTATTTTGGAGATACAGTTTAACCTGGGACTGCCTGGATCACCGTCATTACAATGAGTGTTGTATGAGTGCTTCTCCCAAAACATGGTGCTGCATTAAACAAAGTAATGAATTAGTGCAGATCAGTAATGTGAAGAATGGAAGGTTATTCCGTAGACAGGGGAAGCTAGCATCTCTAATTGACCAGTTAAATCAGAGAAAAGATAAAACTTTATTTTGTAATATGAAACTATTAATTAAAATATAAAGGGAATTTATTGATGGAAGGATTTGTTCCAGTGGAATGAATTATCAAGGATAATATGGACTCCTTCTAGAAGGATTGGTAGGGGATTATATTTTATTCAGAATAGTTTAATCCTGATACTACTTGTTAAAAGTATGGTCTTTTACTCTAGAAAGACTTAGGCTCAAATCATGAAGCTGCCCCTTTAAAGCCTTTCATCTTTGGGCTGTTCCTGTAACCTCTTAACCTCAGGTTCTCACTGGGAAATTGTCTATGATAATATCATCTACCTCACTGGGTTGATTAAAAGAATTTAATTTTTCAGTAATGTTCCTGGCATAGAATAATTACTAAGAAAGCATTAACTTATTTTCATAAATGGGGAGATATGAAGAGAGAAAGAAAATCTTACCAATCTCTTCTAATTTCACAGTATTTTGATACAGTTTTGAGGAAACTCCAACTGTTTGTGTGAAGTGGGCTGGCTAAGTAAATACATGCTCTAAACATCAAGAACTTATGATTATGAAAAATTTTAAAGGATTGGATTTAATCAATCCAAGTTCTCACTAATCTGTATTTCCACTGTCTGATGAAACACACACACTTGCACACACACACTGCAAAGCAAACAAATTCCCAAAGATTCTACAAGAACAAGTCAAATCTGTTAATCATTGTAATTAATAATGCAGTATGTATTGTCATTCACTCAACCTAAGAAGTCTCGTAATAGTGGTTAATGGTATGGTCTCTGGAGTATACAAATCAAAATCGAAAGGTTCCGCCCCAATGCCATCTCTTTAGCAAACTGTAATTGTTCCCCCTGCTTCAAAGTGACAACCTTCTCATTATAACATATATGGCATCTACTTTTAAGATGCTGCCTTATTGGTCAGCAATTTTTATATGAGTTTTCTTCTGGTAAGGGCCGTTGCTACTCTGCTCTACCCTGTGGTCATCATATAGGCATTAGAGCCCGTGTTGGCAGATTGGCAGAGTTTTTTTAGAGAATCTGAAAAGGAGACTTTTATGTAACTCTCCTCATTATTAAATGGTGGTTTACTTAAAAGAAAAATTCACTATTGTACTGGCTAAAGTAAATCTGCAGCCTGATGGAGTGCAAAAGCTTCCACTTTGTGACTTTGTTCCAGAGCATTATTTTTTTAGAACAAAGGAAAGAAAAACAAACAAACAAACAAATTCTCCCTTTACTTTCTAGGTAGTACAGTGTCTGTCTGTGTCTGCTTCTGCCTCCACATGTATATAAGCCTAGTTTTCCACCCCTGGGTTGGTGAATAGATCTCAATATTTACAGGCTATTCTAACCACCTGTATCTCAGAGGGGCCACATAATAGTCAGAAAGTCTCAGTTGGGAATCTGTGCAAGGCAAGCTGTACATCTATCTAGCTGGAGAGAGAATATAAACAACTATCTACTTGGAGAGAGGGCCCACTCACTTCCCTTATATCCTCAAAACTTTCTGAGGTAGGGATAAGTGATTGGGAAAATTTGGATTAATGTGAATATTGCACATGGTGATTTCATTTATATGGAGTGTAATATAGTATGCCCACATAGAGGCTATGATATTCTGATTTCCAATCAGTTTACAGACATTTAAATCATGTTTCTCCTTCTTCTTCTTTTTTTAATGTGTAAGCTATGTTTGGTGGTCTAGGCAGGGAACATATGAAAAGTGGAGAGGACTAACATTAATTGAACACCTAGTACGTGCCATGATGCTTACTTTCTTCAACCCATTTTATAAGTGGAAAACTACTTAAGAATCTCATAATATGATTAGAGCAGCTTACAAAAACACATGAAAAAGTACTCATTGAATGTTATATACCGCAAGTAGTATAAATAGCAATGACAACAGGATCCTGCAGAAGGAGACATTACCTTAGGTGGGAGTAATCATGGAAGACTTCATGGAGGAGTGATGCCCTGGAAGTGACTTGGATAAGGGGATAGGTGGAACTCTGCTGCTGACAGTGCAATAGTCCAAGAAGAACTAAAGCAGACAGTCTCTCTTCTTCTAAGAGATGTCTTTATCAAACAATTATGTAGTTGGAGGTAAGTGCCCAGAACATCTTATATTGCATATTATAATATAGAATAATACATGTTCTTGACATGGCCAGGTAGCTCAGTTGGTTAGAGCATCATCTGGATACACCAAGTTTGTGGGTTTAATCCCTAGTCAGGACACATACAAGAATTAACCAATGAAAACATAAATTAGCAGAACAACAAATTGACATTTCTCTCTCCTGCATTCCTTCCTTTCTCTCTCTAAAATCAATAAAGAAATTTTTTAAAAATACATGTTCTTCAGTAATTATATATATAACTTTAAATTATACATATGCTATGTATAATGTACATGTGAATATACATGTCTGAATAACCTATTCTAATCTATCCCTTTAGTTGAGTAAATGGAGAGTATATTAAAATTAAAACTGATAAAAATAACATATGAACTTTTGTATTACATAAATAGACCTCTTCTCTCTTTGATCTGCATAGCAATTATTTGGATCTTCTAGAAACTTGCCTGGGTCAAATGTGCTCAGATAGACAGACAGCAGCCACACTGTTTAGTCACTTTTGTTTTAGCCTTCTTCTGAAGATAATTTTGTACTAAAGTGTGAACTATCTTCAACAATGAATTTTCAGTAACTCGATAAAATATCAGGCTTCTTATCCTACATTTAACAGGAGCTTCATAGAAATCCTCCTAAACTTGATATCTGACAGCTAAGAACTGGTGACTTGCCTTTGATAGTTTGTGACTCAGGGAAAGATAGGAAGAAAACAATGTTTTAGGAACATTCATTTTGTGGTGTTATAAAGGATAGATTATTTACAAGAAGAACAAATAAAGGAAACTTGTTAAGAGCATATAAAAAACTCACCAGTGATTAACAAAATAATTTTGTTACTCAAATGAACCATTATTTAGTAAGACTTCTTATGCTAGGAACAGAGCTAAACAACGGTAGTAGTCAGCTTCTGAAAGGGCCACCAACCATCCTACCTGCTGGTATTAAAAGTCTCGTGTAGTTCTCTCGCACACCGAGTCACATCTGGCTTGTGTGATCTAAAATCTATGGGAATGATGTGAGACTTTTGATGTGAGATCACCCATGAAATTGCAGCTTCCTTCTTGGTCTCTTGGATTACTTGTCACAGAAAACTAGGCCACCATGTATGGAGGACCCCTAAGCAGCCTCATGCAGAGGCCCACGCAGAAAGGAGCTTCCCACCAAGAGCCAGCACTAACATGCCAGCCATGTGAGTGACCTACCTTTGAAGGACATCTTCCAGCCTCAGTCCGGGTTTCAGACTACACAGCCCCAGCTGACATCTTGACTGCTTTAGATGCCTGCAGTCAGAATGACCTGGTCAACCTGTTCATGAATTCCTCACTCCTTTCAGAACTTTCAATGAACCCCAAAGCTCCTCTCTAGAAGAACCACAAAACCTCAGAGAGGGAGGAAGTGAAGGAAGATGGAAGAGTGGTTGACATTCTTTCTTACTCGACAGTCCTTACCAGAAAAGTCTCTGAAATCATGTGAGTCATGGAGGGGGATTTGCCTCCTTCCTCTCCTCTATGTAAGTCATCGTAGAGCCCAACAGTGCAGGATGTGGGACAAGAGGTGAGATTATTTTCAGGGAGTAGTAGTGATGATACTGAGAATTAAAATAGTTAAACAGGACAAAAGAAATACCTCAAACAGATCAATTGGGCAGAGTGCTGATGTGCATATAAAAGAATTCTCATCTGGAAACCAGAGGGTTGAAGTTCTGAAGAAAACTTCAGGGCCCCAGCCAGCCAGCCAGTGTCTGTCATGAGAAAGACCTCAGTGATGGAAGGAACAGGAAATGTCATCAAAAAACTAATGAGACTGTCAAGTTTCAGCTAGAATTAGATGAAAGCCTGCTTCACTTGCAGGGGACAGTCCTAGTTAGAAGATGAGGAGCCAGAACAGAGCTTGAAGAATTGGATGTTTAAGATAGATTTTTAAATCTCCTCATATTCACCTACACCCTCTATGCTACATTTAAGAACATCGACTTCAAAGCACCTGGCAACCCAGAATAGTTGTCATTTTCCTTTGCAGAATGACTGTTCAAAAGGTGCCTGGGAACTCCAATTTCAAGGGGGAAATTTTACCTGGATGACATACAACTTGAGAAATTGAAGCCTTTATAGGGCCCGATTATGCAAGATAATTTCAAAGAGAACAAATCAAAGTGTGTGTGTGAGTGTGAATTTGAACCAAATATAATTAAAGCAAGGTGTATTAGGTGCAGATATAAATTAAAAAGTCCAGAATGCATTCTATTTTATGTGAGAGTGTGCTACATTAAAAAGTTGGCAAGCCAAATCCATGGAGGAATAGAAGGCTTATTGAATAAATGATGCCTTGAAAAATGGCTAATTATAAAAATAAATTACAAATGTAGCGTATTAGTTGGCTCGGGCTGCCATAACAAAAGCCACAGACTGGGTGCCTTAAACAGCAGGGATTTATTTCTCACAGCTCTTGAGGCTGGGAAGTGCAAAATCAAGGTTCCAGCCAATTCTTTTTCTGGTTAGAGCCCTCCTCCTAGCTTGTAGACAGCCACCTTCTCACTGTGTCCGCACATAGTGGAGAGAGAGTGCTCTGGTATCTCCTCCTCATCCTATAAGGATCCCATCCCTATCAAATTAGGATCCCAGCCCTATGACCTCATTTAACTTCACCATCACCAGGACGTGGTAGGTCCTGTCTCCAAATACAGTCACATAAGGTATTAGGACTTCAAAATATGGCAAACGAAGGATACCAACATTTAGTCTATAACATGTGGTAAAGTGTTACATGAAGCAAAAGTGAAAAATAGCTACAAAAAGATATAGATGAATATTTACCTGATCTCACAGTTAGGATGGCCTATATCATATTAAGGAAGAAGTTATCAGAGGAGATTTCTAGGTGGTAAAATTTTGGTTATTGTATTCATTCAGATTTTTATAATTTCCATTTTTCTACATCTGAATTAATTTTCTAATCTAACAGAGCATTTAGAGAGTAATGTGTTATAGGAATTATAGGAATGAATTAATCCAAATGCCTTAGCAAGTAGTAAAAACTCAGTAAATGATAAGTATTCATATTTGGTGGTATAAAATAACTTGATTTCTAAAGATTTTTAATTTTTATATGAATATATAAGGGTCATTTTGGCTAAAACTTCACCAGCATTTTGATGTCCACAGGCTTTAAAGTTAATAAAAAATAAAATATTTTTATTAAGTTTTCATTTTTTCAGAGCAGTTTTTGAGATTTACAACAGAATTGAGAGGGAGGTACAGAGATTCCCCACATTCCCAGCCCCCACACATGCTCAGCCTCCCCCACTGTCAACATCACTCACCAGAATGGTACTTTTTATTTTTTTATCAAGGATCAACGTTCATTAATACATCATAATTACTCAAAGTTCATGGTTTACATTAGGGTTCACTCTTGATGTTTTACATTCTTTGGATTTAGACAAATGCTTGGTACATCTATCTCTATAATATCATATAGAGTATTCACTGCTTTAAAAATCCTCTGTGCTCCCCTATATATCTATCTGCTCATGACAATATCTTTGACAATCACTGATCTTTTTATTATTTTCATAGTTTTGTCTTTCCTAGAATGTCATATGGTTGGAATCATACAGTATGTAGCCTTTTCAGACTGGGTTCTTTCACTTAGGAATATGTATTTAAGTTTTCTCCATGTCCTTTCATGCCTTGATAGCTCTTCTTTTTTTTAGCACAATAATATTTCATTGTCTGGATGAAACACAGTTTATGAATCCATTCACCTATGAAGGACTTCTAGGTTACTTCCAAATTTTGGCAATTATGAATAAAGCTGTTATAAATGTCTATGTGTAGATTTTTTTATGGACATGAGTTTTCAGCTTTTTTGAGTCAATACCTAGTGTGATTTCTGGTAACAAGATGTGTAGTTTTATAACAAACTGCCAAACTGTCTTCCAAAGTGGCTGTATCATTTTGTATTCCCACCAAAATGTGTGAAATTTCCTACTATTCCACATCCTAACCAGCATTTGGTCTTATCAGTGTTCTGGATTTGGGCAATTCTAATAGGGGTATAGTAATTTCTCACTGTTCTTATAATTTACATTTCTCTGATAACAAATGAAGTGGGGACTTTTTTATATGCTTATTTGCCACCTATAAATATTCTTTGGTGAGATATCCTAAGAAATATTTTTAAGGGAGTTGATTAATTTTTGGTTTTCTAAATTCTCAATGTTGAAATCTACATCTAAATAATTTTTATTCAATTATAGAATGGCAATGTATAAAGGAGAACAGTCTTGTATTTGAATATTTAAGTTGGAAATCATAAAGTAAAAAGATAAAGTTGTTTAAAAAACTGTGAAGTAGCACAGGCATTTCTAGCAAAAATGTTATATTCTTTTTTTTAGGAACACAATGAAGAAAAGAAAAGAATATTGATTAATCTTTCTAATAGAGGATGGAAATTTTATGTTGAGATCATTAATATTACCTTGAATTATCTGAGAAGTTCAGATTTTTATTATTCTGCATTAACTGGATATATTCAAAATTAACTAAAAGTTAAATGAACCAGTAGTTTGGTGAGATATCACACAAGTATAAGGCAAAATGAGGAATATTTTAATAAAGTTAAACTTTTAAGTTTTACACTTTCAAAGAGGCACATATATATGTGTGTGTGTGTATTTTCTTTATGCATGTTGATAAATTCTTCCCAGATTGGAGAGATTGACTAGGCTAGTGAATACTAGTTTAGAAATGAATGTTTGGTGGACCCTAAGAATATTAATTTTTTTCTGTTGCATGAAAATTAATTTCAGAGATAATTCTGAAAGAGTAATATGGTAGACTGAATTATCAATGCATAATGATTTAATTCCTCTCTACCCATTTCTTCTTTGTAGGCATTGACTTTGAACTTTGTCATATGAGATGTCTTGGCCAAAGGCTTGCAAACAAAAATGATATTTGCCATATCTAAGTGGAACTTTTTAATGTGCCTTCTTGTTGGGCTCTGTGTCGGTTTTGTTACTGCTCTTTTCATGAGAGAATGGCATTTTCATGTAGAGCTGCCCCTTCAGTCCGGGTTCCAGAACGAGAAGCAACATGGAGTGTAATTGAGCCCAGTCACATCCGGGAGAATGGATCAGAGTCACATTAACCCATTGCTCTCATGTTACATGAGCATGAAGTTATTATTATTTTTGTAAGCCTGTGAGATAAAGAAATCATTAATTACTGGAAAGATAGACCAGTAGTTAATTGTGCCTAATAGGACACAATGGCAAAAGGAACCTAAAATTACAGAAGGGGAAGGAGACAGCCAGCAAACTGTATAAAAGATAATGGCAAGAAAGATAATGATGTAACTGAGGAAAATATTTGGTAAAATATTTGATAAAATTGTCACCTGAAATAAATTGGAAGTACAAAATGCATCTAATAAACTTGTGACTTTGGACAAAGAGATATTGAGCAGAATTTTCATAGCATAATTTGGCTGTTATTAGTTGAATTTGATTAGATATTATAAGAAAGAATGAGCTAAGAGAATTGGCCTGTTTCCAAGAGAGAAGAAAAACAGACAATTTTAACATCCGGGATTGACTGGTGGTGGATTGAATGATTCCATGCTTTCTCATCTGCAAGTAAAATGTTCTCAAATTAAGGAAATATCTGGCAAAAAGCCAGCAAGGGTGTGACATGATACCTCTTATTAGATTAAGATGGAACCAAACAATCGTCTCAGTTGGACCAAAGTTCTCAAAGACAATAAATAGGTTGCCGTCCTAAGGAATTACGTTAACCTAGAGGCATCCCAAATGAATGCTGCAGCATCCTGGCCAATGAAAATGTACTGCAAATCACATACCTAATTTAAAAATGGTAATAACCTCATTTGAAAAAGTAAAAGAAAACAGATAAAATTAACTTCAATAATTTTTATTAATTTTAATAAATATTTTATTGAATCCAACATACATGTACCAAGTAATACAATTGCCACATATAATCAATGTAAAAATAATGAGACCTATTCCATTTTTTTGTACTCAGTGCTTAACAGCATGTATGTGGTTTTCGTTTTAACACTTCTCAATTAAGACTAGTCACATTTCAAAGGCTCAGTGGCCACATGTGACAAATGGCTGGACAGCAGAGTTCTGCAGTGGGGAATGCTAGAAAAAGATTTGTTGCTGTGGTCCTGGCAAAGGAAATGACTAAAATAAAACACGCACACACACACAAACATTGGGAAAAATGTGTTAATAGAATGAATTAAAGGAGACCATGATTCTTTGAACTATAAATTGACCCTTTAGACTTTCTATGGCACTCTGAAAACAGTTTGAGAATTGTAATAACTGTATTCTGCTAAGATATTGGAGTTGTTTGTTGCCATAACAAAAGCTGACTAATACAAGGAATATTTAAATATTTTTTAAAACAGCAGATCTTTAGCAAGATACAATTTTACTCCTGCCAAACCACACCATCCCTCCCAACTTTGTGCTCTGCAATTTACTTTAAAAGTGGAAACTTAACTCACTACACACCAGCAAAGACTAACAGCGTGGGACAATGGAAAGAGCAGAAGGATAATGATCAGAGAGACCTGAATTTGAATCTTAATCTTATCATTCTTTAAATATGTAATACTTACTCTAGATACTGTTTTTGCAAACAGAACACAAGCAGAGTCTTGAAAAACACTTGTACATTGGAGCTTACTGTCTTGGAATATGGCCATTATATAAGTGAGTTTAAGATAGTCCGCTGGAGACATGTGGCTTAGCCAACAGCCATCCCCAACCATCAAATGAGGGAGTGAGCTACTGTAGACCATTCAGCTCAGCAAGCCATCTACAGGCTGCAGCCACATGAGTGACCCCAGTCAAGGCTAACAGAGGACCCGCTCAGCTGAGCCTATCACAAATTGCTAATCCAGAGAACAGTGAACAAATTCAACTGTTGTTTTAAGCCACTAGAATCTGGAGTAAACGTTTGTTAATACACAACAGTAGAGAAATATATCACTTAAGGGAAATTTTTCGTGTAATATTTATAGGAAATTTGTATTTCTATAGGGATGTTTCTCATCAGTAGAATGAAATCTGTAAGCTTTTGTGCCTAGTCTTGTTTCTATGCCAGAAAAAAATCTTTCTTTGGCAAAGCCAACAGACTAACAAGACATTCTTTATTCATCCAACTTAATCGAAACTTGGAATCATTGAGTAAGAATCATTTGCCTCAAAAAGAAAAAAAAACAAAAAACCTGGGTCTAGGACTGAATGACTCATGCAGGAACTTTGTGGTTTTGCCCTGTGCTTTATAAAGTAATTTTACAAGGCATAATTATTTTAAATATTTTATAAACTACAGTGACTCTTTAATAAGGGTTTCTAATTATCCAATACAGTTTCTAGAAAGATTTGCCGAATATATAGTATACGTGTGATGAGTCATTTGTCATCCAAAAGCTTGTGAAGAAACCCTCATTCCTAAAAATAGGGCCCTTGTAGATTGGATACCAGCTGCGATTTTTCACTTGAGACATTTCCCTTTATATCTCTGACTCCACTTTTGGTAAATCATGATACATAACTATGTAAAACATCACATGCTATAAAAAAAGAATAAAGGTGCCAACTATACTACATCAAATTCAGTATACTATGCACCAAAAAATTAAACTAGCAAGTGAATTTTACGATAAAGAAGATTACCTTTATAGTTTTCCTTACTTTTTCTCCATTGTCTCCCACCCTACCCCTGTATCCCATTTCTGGATATTTATGAGATCTTGTATACATTGGCAATAGAGGAAAAATCAATTATTAATACAATGAGAACAATTTTTTAAAATATTTCTTGGGATAAAACTTTCATATCAGTACAAGAACTCATTTATTCTTATATATAGCCAAAGGATAGAACCCTAACAATGTATCTTCACTTTAACATTTCCTATTTAAGAGACAGAATTAGGTTAGGAGGGACAGAGAAATCTCTTATACTGGCTCTATTATGAATACTCAGCTCCCCAAATTTGGAAACATGAACTGATATAACTTTAACATAAAATCCAGGCAAAAAACTACATGAGTTGCAAAGTGTTGTGCTATTCCCACAAATCTAAAGAACAACATTGCAAGATGAATGAGATCGTTTAATTTTTTGTAAGCAGCTAGAAAATCCATAGCTTAGGTCTATCTTACACTTTGATAAGAGTCCCCATATTTCTTTCACCAAAATGTTGTGGTCCAGTCTGATCAAATCAATATTTTAGAATACTTTATTTTTTTTTCAAATTGGTTCTTGTACTCCTGGGCACAATTCCTTCAGGGAACTGTGATATTTTTGCAAGTTTTGCTGGGTAAGAGAGCACCTGTTTCAGGTTTATTAAATTTATCCTCATACCAGGAAACATTTTTATGTCATAGGTTAGACCAATGTCACCACTGTTAGTGTCATAGATAGTTCTGGCTAGAGGTTTTTAGGTGATTTAAGTCTCTCTGTTCCAAATCTCTCATTTCATAGACAAGAAACTAGTTCTTAAGATGTTAGTATGCTTTCTCAAAATCACACAGATTTGAGAAACAAAAGCAAATCAAAACAAAAATAAACCCACAAAATCTCTCTTACTATAATAATTCATTCAAGTCCCTTGACCAAGGTTTTGGAGTGACAATAATTTTGCTAGCCACAGTAAATGCTTCGGGAATGGCTCACTGAAACAGGTGGTACAATCAGTGAACTCTAGAACCCGTCCAAAACCCACACGAGGTCCTTTTATTTCTTGTGCTGGAGTTGAATGACTGGTAGTTCTAGGGCTAATGGCAACTTTGTTGACACGTTCAGGGACCAAACTACTCGGATGAAGCAGAACAGACAGGTGCGCTTTGTTGCCCAAGACTTGCACGTCTTCCTGATGTACACTGATGACTTGAGCTATGTAAACAGACATCCTTCTTCTCTCCCTAGCGCAAGCATTTTCTATTAGTTTAAGTAAGTTTGCGTTAAGTTTTCTGTCACATGGAAAGTGTCCTGATACCGGAACTCAACATAAGGCACTCGATGATTAGAATAATGTAAGACTTCCAGGTCTGTCTAATACATTGACGGCGTTTAAGAGTGCTTTGTGTAGAGGCCTTTCTTTGTATCTCAGGATTATTTCTCTAAGAGAGATATAATAGAGGTTTTTAATAATACAATTCTTAAACATGTGAGGTTCTTAAGTAGGGAATTAGTGGACCAAGAAAAAAACGAGTATTTCTAAGACTCTTGATATTCATTTCCCAATTACCTTCTAAAAAGGAGCAAGCTTCATTTCTGTTGGAACTATAAAGGCTTGTCTTTCTTATGTAAATTTTGCTGGAGTAGAATACTGTCATTTAAAAAAAAATTGTTTCTAGTTTGAAGCAAATCTGGCAACCCATTTTAAAAAGAAAGTTAATTTTCTTAACTGGCGCTTTAGGTTTCTTTAGGCTGGATGATGTGGGGTGCGAGTCACAGCAAAACCACTCAATTCCAAGCAGTTGCAGGTAAATGAAGGCTCTAACTTTACAACCAAAGTGTCTCTAGCTGCAGGGAGAGGCAGAGTGTGTCCAATGGGAGGGAGTGGGGTGGGACAGGGGGCTGTGCAACCCACCCAAAATAGACATTTCTTGGAAATCAAATTTTGTGTTTAAAAGTTATTTGACATTTACTTTTATAACTCCGTATCAGAACTACACATATTTGTAATCTGAAAGTAATGAGTCAACTTTTTCTTATACTTTTGCTTCAAATTATTTATATTCAAAAATGTATAAATAGTTCAGTTGGAGAACCTCAAACAAAATGAGACTAGATAACAGCTATTTTGAAATATAGAAATACCATAGACCACTGAAGAAGCAGCAGAAAGATGTCTTTTGGAAACTTTACATACTTCAAAAAGCAAGTAAATTTGAATGCGACATTCTTTATCATGACCCAATTGTGCATCCTGAGGAATAAAGATCTGTCGTATGATTAGTAATAAGCCCTAATCGGACAGGGAGAGCCAACTTGTGGAGCTACTGCATTGCTTCCTGTAGGCACCTTCTCTTCCGTAATGTTAAGTAGACTCCCAGCATAACGGTACATGTCAGCCCGCCCTGTCGAAAAGAGGAGGTAAAATTAGTGGCAGAAACGCAGGAGATGTGGTCACGGACAATTTTAAGCATATGTTGCAGGTAGTACAAACATCTATGGAACAGTTTAAGAATAATTTTCCTTAATTTAGAGGGAAGAAGTCTTAAATTAAACTCTATATAACAACCTTAAATATCAGACAAGGCTCAGAAACCCCCAGGTCCTTGTTGATACGATTCTTAATCCTGTTACCTGCTATCTATTATATACTTCATCCTACAGAACTGAATTATTTAACTTTGGAGAAATAAACACATTCTTAATCCTATAGTCATCATTCTAGAAGGGAATTTTCTTGATCATTTCGGTTTCCATTGAAACATTCTTTTTGTGACATTGTCACAGTCAGTAAGTATCATGAACAGAAGGCATTGTCCTTCGATAGTGGACAGAGCTGGTGCATTACCTGATCTAAGCTGGTGTTTTGTGACATTTCAGTAAATCAGTAATACTGTGCTTTCTGGGGGGAAAAAGATTCAGTCATTTCTAAAATGTAATTCTAAAAATCTCATTTAAGGAAAGCTCAGAATGGTTATTTTTTTTTTCAGATTCACTGACTTATTAAGTCAGATCATTCTGATAATTCTGCACTGAATAATACTCACACTAATATCCTGATCATCCTCAAACAATAACCATTGTCATGGTAACTACCTATCATGGGAAAACAAACAGTGCAAATGAACTTCTTCCATAGCTTTAATTATGCAAATAGAAAATTGAAAGAGTTCATTTTAAGGAGTCAGTTTCCTATTTAAGTATTGACTAAAGTAAATGACTCAAGCAGTTCTCCACCTCTGACTGTTGATATGTTTAGATGTTAATGTGATTATGTCTGTCTAGATTTGTGTTGACATTAAATACAGGAAACAATTTAAATTTCCACTTAATATTTTACTTTAAAACAGTAATGGAAGTCCAACTCAGTTGTGTTAGTAAATTATTCTGATTCTATTTTCTGAATTCAGTGCATATGAATTAGTAAGTGATCACTATGAAGTCATCTACTGATTTTCTGCTTCTAATACAATCGATTTGATAGTTGGACAGGAAAACTAAGGGCTGTTATTACAGACTTATTTATTCATGTAATTTATATTAACAAAGCACCTGGATATGTACTGTGTGCTATTTAGGGTACTCAAATGACAATTAGATGCTTATACCATTAGGACTTACTCAGAGACATAAGATAAACAACTAATTACAAGGTGGTTTGGGCCACCTGTACATCACTGGTATAAGTGAGGTGAATGGACCATGTTCAAAGATATGTTATCTGCTATCAACATGAGATCTTGCAGTTTGGATAAAAGGTTCACAGTGGAGAGAAGTTGGAAATTTAGAAAGAATAGACAGATAAGGGAGGTCAGTGATAGGCTCATTAGAAGACATTTTGAATCCACATGATTTACCTGGATAATTACAAAACAATACATAGGAAGTTATTTCTTCTTATCACTATTCAAATGGAGATTTTCTACAGGGGTCCAGAAAAATCAGAAAACATAAGAAATAAGATATTCCTAAAGAAATAAAATGAGAGACAGATCATAGCCCACATTCAAGTATTGATGTCATAATCTTCTTTGGAAATCTGAACACCTAAGAGCAATACGGCAGATAATATGTACACACAGAAAAATCAGGATGAGAAGCCACAATAATGGCATTCTTAAGGAAGACCTTTACAGTCCGCTTGTTCAGACAGGTGCTAGGATCAAGGCGTTTTCAGAATCACAGAAGTGAGGGATAGTGGGAATGGAGGACTTAAGCATATGCTGAATGTATCACTCTTCTAAAAGCACAGGATGTGGTAAATGCTTAACTTTTCTTGAAAAGTAACAGGAACATTGAGAAAACAGCTGTTTTGGCATAATTCTGACAACCATGGAGAAAATGATTAGATATGTAGATATGAAGAAACTCTTAGTAGAAAACAGTCATGTTATATTGGAGAAACATATAGCAAAGTCGACACTATTGAACATTATTAGAAGGTATTTTCATCTTCCCAAAAATACATTGTGGAAATAGAAAACATAAAAGGATAACTATGTTCTGATAAGGGGGATCTTAAAAAGGGAATTTTATTCAAGTATTTAAAGATTTGATATAACTTACTTGTCAATATAAGCATACATAATCATTTGCAAAGGTGTTTTTGAGATTTTTTTAAAAAACCATAACCAATCTAAAGTTAAAAGGAGTTAAATACAGTTTAAAAATGTGGAAGAGGCTTGAACAAAGAGTGTATACAAGGTAAAAGGCAGAAGAATTTGACATTTTCTTAGTATGATACAAACAAGAAAGTATTTTGAACTCATGTTTTAACTGACAAGTGGAAAAACATAGGATGATGGGTGTATTGCCTGTGGGAAGATGGCATATTACTACAAAATGGGAAAAAGAAAGCAGAACAAATTGACAATGATCTTCAAAACCAGAAGAAGAGAGAGTGTTTCATTAAGGAGTGAATGAAGTTCAAGATGACGGCGTGTTTGGATAATGTTAGGTCCCTCAGTTAACTATTCTGTGACAGAGACAGGCAGACTTGTCAGTAATCTCTGAAAGAATTCTGGAGAAGTAGTGCAGAAAGTTGGGGGTAAGAAAGAAAGCATGCATATGTTGACAAGAACAAGCATTATGAATGACATTTCTGTAAGCTTGATGCTGTTTCCTGTTGACATGCTCATTCAGATTATTAATGTGTGCTTGGTACACCTTAGGAAAGACTGCATTTGTAACGGTATTTGGAGTTGAGGTCTTCGGGAGGTAATTAGGTTAGACAAGCTGCTGAGTGTAAAGCCCCCATGATGAGAGGGACACCCTTATAGGAGGAGGAAAAGACCAGAGCCCTCTCTCTTTCCACCTCCTGAGGATACAACAAGAAGACTGCTGTCTGAAAAACCAGGAAAAAGCCCTTCACCTGATATTCATTCTGCTGGCATGTTGATCTTGGACTTTCCAACCTTCAGACATAAAATGTGTTGTTCAAGTCACCCAGTCTATAGTATTTTGTTATGGCAGCCCAAACTAAAATGACACTGTGTTATAATTTTTTCTTTATATGTCCATATCCCTACCAAACTGCAAATAAAACTGTTTCTATTAGTATATTTAGCCTTCATATAGAGTGCGTTGGCCGGAACTAAGTGTTCCATGGATATTTTTGAATGAATAAATAAATGAATAAATACTGGAAGTGCTTTCTCCCAGAAGAGGAAGTTGATTCATTTTCTGTTGTCACAATGACATAATGTTGAAAAGTCAGGAGACAACTACAGTTGTTTTTTTTTTTTTTAAAGCAATTACTAGGTATGAAGAGCAATGAAGGATATTTTATTACCACCCTTTCACAAATGAGAAAAGTCAAGTTTAAGAAAGGCTAAAGTAAGCTGTTTCTGGTCTCATAGGTAGGGAGCAGAAAGGTTAGGATTTGAGAGCAGATACACAATGCCTATATTTGTATATTTAATGCCTATGAATGGATCTTTTTTCTATGGTACTTCCTTGCATGCAAACAAGGATTTTCATAGTAATTAAGATATTAAGGAAGTTATTGGGCTTCCTTAGGGTGTCTCCAAGAAAAAAATTGAGAGACCAATAGGAATTAATGTTTCTATTTTAATAGCCTCCCAACAAGAAATGAAGGAAAGAATATAGAAATCTGTGAGTTTCAATTACCAAGTTCTCTTAAACTAAGCATGGTTTACCTAAGTAGGAAGAAGACCCTATCTACTAGGGATTTTGAATTGATTCAGCTTTGTCATTAGGTGCTTCCAGAGGCTGTGGACTTGCAGGCAGACGTCACATTCAAGCACTAGAAGCATTTTCTCTACCAAAATACCAGCTTCTATCTGAGAAATCTTAAGGTGGGAGGGGACTACCCCTAATGTAAAATTAAAGAAAAAAAACAAAATAAAAACAATCATAAAAGCAAACGACAGCAAGATCAATCATTTTTATGGCTTCTTGCTCAACCTCTGAAGTCAATATTGCACAAATACCACTCCATCAAGGTATCAACGTTTCCAGAAAGGCAGTATAGGAAGACAGGTTTGAATAGGAACAGCCCTGAGAGAAGAAGATGCTGGTTCTGAAATCACTTAGGGAATAAAGAAATCAGGAGCTTCCGCTAAATTTTATATTTGGGGTGATACTGAGGGGTGTTGTGTATTTAAGTATATTTTTCCAATTAAATGTTACTTTCCATGTCCAATAATGAATGGCTAAGTGTTACATTATAAGTCTTGGTAAACTTATTGATGCTACCCAAAGACCAGGCGAGACCCTTGTGCTTTCTACTCAAGGTATGGTCTGGAATGGCAGCCATGGTATTTCCTGAGAGTCTATTAGGAATGCAGACTTCTAGACCAGACACCAGACACACGGGAAATCTGCGTTCTAATAAGGTCCCAGGTTAGTTGAGAGCACCTGACTCAGTTACGGTGGTTTCTACTTTCCTTCCTTTCTGTTCAGAAGTTGTTATGTTATATAGGTTTTCCCCACCACCGGCAGATTTCTCCCCCTAGTTTTTAAAGTCAGTTTATTACAATTAACTATGGTGGGCTCTTAGGGAAGGCACATAGATCTCTTAGCTTTCTGCAGCTCACCAATTCACTTTTTTCAAATGCCTATTTTGAGATCAGATCTGGGCCTATGTACACATACATACATACACATAAGGTAAACATACAACATAAAGTGAAAAGTAAAAAAAAAATGCACCATACATTTTCTTAGGTATGATGGATGATGTTAGATAGTTTTTACAAACTTGTTTTGTCCTCTATTATACCTACAGTTAGAATGAAATTCAGTGTCATGAGGAATGAAGCCACTGGTCTGGCATGAAATATGGTCTGCATTATGACTCAGAGCCCAGCAGAAAATGGTCCTTCTCTAATACCTGAGCAGCTTTGAGCTGGCTCTGCCATCTGTATCAGTCAAATGTTACTGTGTAACATACGCAGCAAACATAATTTATTAGCTCCTGACTCAGTGAGTAAACAATTTAACTGGTCTCAGTTGAGCTATTCTATTTACCTCACCTGGGTTCACTCAAGTCACTATAGTCAGCTTGTGAATCATATGGAGAGTTGGTCGATCCTGGATGGCCTTATCCATGTCTAGCTTTTGCTAGGGTGAATAAGCTACATGCTGTCAGCAGGCTCACTCAAGGTTTTCACATGGCAACTGGGTTCCATAAAACAGTAAGTCCCAGTGAAAAAGCACTTTTCAAGCTTCTGCATGAATCATGCTTTCTAAGGTCCCATTAGCTAAAGCAAGTCACAAGGCCAAGCCCAGATTTAAGGGGTGAGATATAGATTCTATCCCTTGAAAACAGATGCTATAAAATTCTGAAGCCATTTGTTACCATATCATCTCTCTATTTCACAAGAATGAATATGTTTTACAAAGTTGTACCTATTTTTATGTAAGCATTTTTCTGTTTTCAGAAAAAGACCCCATGTCAATGAAACTATCAACGGACACAGATGTCCTAAGAGCTCTAAGGTTGTGGAATATATGGTGAGAGACAGAAGGCATGACTTTGAGCAGCCTCAGGAATGGACACTTTGTTATTTACTCTGAAGGTCCACTTCCTGTTTTTACACTGAGAAATCTCTATTTGGGAGTGGAACTCTATTTTGTCTTGTTTATTTCACTTCTGTTGCATCAGTAAAACCTGCACCTGTTTGTTCTGGCATTGAGAGCAGCTGTCTGCTCTGTAGCAATATTTCCCACCTGGGTAGCTGAGCTGTCTCTCAGTGGCAGACACCTTTGTCAGCGCTGTTGGGAAATGAGCATCTTGGCTAATTTGGGTGCTTCCCTTTGGACTTTGTGAAATAGGACAGAAAAGGAAGTGTTTGACTCCCAAATGCATACTGTGAGAAGTGTCCTCAGACATACACAGTGAGTGAGAACGGCATCAGAGAGGAGGTGGGTGGGTGGTGTGTGATATGAAGAGGCATTAATAATTGATGTGGATCGTGAGGTATAAGGGAGAATAGATATCAAGGGACTTCAATTGTGTCACAGCAACCATGTGAGCGAAGCCTTCATAGTTTGTATGATGGAAAAATACCTCATATGTGGAAATAAGGATATTATTTCCCTACGTTAGACTCTGTGTACCTGAGATTATATATAACTATATATACAATGATAATATAATTATATATTATATATACCTATTTTATATATTTGTTACATTTTAAAATAATATATACGAATATATGATTGGTACTGAAATTGGGGTTATTTTGGAGCTTTATCCATGTTATAGCAGGTATCAGTAGCTTGTCCCGTGTTACACTGTGGAGTATATTCTATGGCACGTATGTCTCCCAATTTGTTCTTCCATTTTCTTATCGATGAACATTTGAGCTGTGTCTGGTTCTTGATTATTATGAATAAAATTGCCATGAGTAAATTTTTATGACTCTTGGAGTGGGTATAAGTTAATATTTCTCAAGTAGGTGCCTAGGAGTAGGATTGCAAGGGTATAGGGGAAACGTATAACTAAGTATACAAGGAGTTGCTAGGCTATTTCCTGAAGAGATTATACAATTTTTCACCCTCACTGGCCAGGTACAAGAGTCTGGCTTGCTCTGTAGTCATCCCAGTGAGTACGAATTAATGTCTCAGTGGTTTTAATTTGCACTTCCATGATCATCAACTCTGTTGTGTTTCTTTCTATGTAGTAATTAATGGTCATTCTGTATCTTCTTTCAAATATTTTTAAGTCTTTTGAGTTGCCCATCTTTATATTTTTAAGTTATAAGGGTTCTTTATATATTTGCATGCAAATGCTTCACCACTGTATGTGAGTAAGTATATATGTATATGTGTGTATTTATTATATATAATATAATAATACGGTAAATTTACTATATAATAATATTTTAAATCTTCTAGTAGGGCTTGCCTTTTTTCCCTTACCTCAATGATGTCATCTGAAGAGTAGAAAAATTGAACTTGAAATTCAATTTATTTTTTCTTTTTAATACTTACTACTTTTTGTGTCTTCTTTAAGAAACCTTTGCCTAATACAAGGTTGAAAATATTTTCCTCTATGTTCTCCTCTGTAAGATATATAAATTTAGCTTTTATGTTTAAGTCTATATTACATTTCAAATTAATTTCTGTGTAGTATGAGGGAAGAGTCAAAAATTTTTATACAGATGTTGTTTTGACGGCACCATTTTTTTCTTTTTTTATTGTTTTCAGTTATAGTTGTCCCGATTTTCCCCATGGCTCTCCCCTACTCCGTCCCACCCCCACTCCCAAAGATAATCCCCTCCACATTGTCCTTGTCCCTGTTCCCCTTCTTTCCCCCATTATCCCCCTCTCTCCTCCCCTCTGTTCCCTGTCAGTTTGTTCTCGATTTCCATGTCTTTGGTTCTTTTTTGCTGTTTGTTTGTTTTATTTATTAGGTTCCATTTATAGGTGAGGTCATATGTCATTTGTCTTTCACTGCCTGGGTTATTTCACTTAGCATAATGCTCTCAAGTTCCATGCTGTTGCAAAGGGTAGGAGTTCCTTCTTCTTTTTTGTGCTGCGTAGTATTCTATCATGTAAATGTACCATAGTTTTTTAATCCACTCATTTATGAGTGATGGGCACTTAGGTTGTTTCTAGCACTTGACTATTGTAAATAGCACTGCTATGAACATAGGGGTGCATAGGTTCTTTTGAGTTGGTGTTTTAGGATTCTTAGGGTATAATCCCAGCAGTGGAATTGCTAAATCAAAATGCAGCTCCATTTTTAATTTTTTGAGGCAATGCCACACTGTTTTCCACAGTCGCTAAACCAGTCTGCATTCCCACCAACAGTGTACTAGGGTTCCCTTTACTCCATAACTTTGTCAGCACTTATTGTTTGTGGGTTTGTTAATGATGGCCATTCTGACCAGTGTGAAGTGATATCTCATCGTGGTTTTAATTTGCATCTCTCTGATGGCTAGTGATGCTTAGCATCCTTTCATATGACTGTGGGCCCTCTGTATGTCCTCCCTGGAGAAGTGTCTGTTCAGGTCATTGGCTCATTTTTTAATTGGATTGTTTGTCTTCCTGGAGTGGAGTCATGTGAGTTCTTTATATATTTTGGAGATCAAACCCTTGTCTGAAGTATCATTGGTAGATATGTTTCCCTATATAGTTGGTTTCCGTTTTTTTTCCACTGATGTTTTCTTTAACCTTGCAGAAGCTTTTTATTTGATGAAGTCCCATTTGTTTGTTCTTTATATCCCTTGCCTGAGAGGACATATGAGTTAAAAATTTGCTGTGGGGGATATCTGCAACTTTCCTGCATATGTTCTCCTCTAGGACTTTTATGGTGTCATGACTTACATTTAAGTCTTTTAACCATCTTGAGTTTATGTTGGTGTGTCATGTAAGATGGTGCTCTAGTTTCATTTTTTTAACATATATCTGTCCAGGTCTCCCAACACCACTTATTGAAGAGGCTATTTTTATGCCGTTTTATGCTCCTGCCCCCTTTGTCAAATATTCATTGACCATAGAGACATGGGTTTATTTCTGGGCTTTCTATTCTGTTCTATTGATCTATGTGTCTGTTCTTTTACTAGCACCAAATTGTTTTGATTATAGTGACCTTGTAGTATAGTTTGATACCAGGTATTGTGATCCCCCCTACTTCGTTCTTCTTTCTCAAAATTCCTGAGACTCTTCAGGGTCATTTATGGTTCCACATAAATTTTTAAAAGACTTGTTCTGTATCTATGAAATATGTCATTGGTATTTCAATAGAGTTTGCATTGAATCTATAAATTGCTTTGGGTAATATGGACATTTTAATGATGTTAATTTATTCCAATCATTTATTGAAAAGACTATGCTTTTGGCATTGATCTTTGTGGACACCTTTTTAAAAAATCAATTGACTCTATATTTGTGATTTATACCTAGATTCTCCATTTTTCCCACTGATCTAACTTTATACCTATGCAACACTGTTCATAATTCCAGAAACCTGGGAAATCAGATAGCATAAGAACTTCCATTTTTCCTCTTTTATAGTCCTGACTAGTGTGAAGTCCATGAGAGATCTTGTTAAGTTTGCTTGTGCAGTATAGAAGTTTGTGTTTTTATACTCCTCAGAATATTCTACAGAATAAATTATGTCATCAGTAAATATATTAACATATGTCTTTTGTATAACTTCATGTTTATTATTTTTCTCACTTTGTTATACTACCAAAACAATATTGAATAAAAATGGTGAGAGTGGGGATCATTGCCTTGTTACTGTTTTTAGGGGGAAAGTATTTAGTCCTCAAGTGTGTGTGTGTGTATATATATGTGTGTGTATATATAATATTTTATTTATTTATTTTTAGAGAGAAGTGAAGGATGGTAGAAAGAGAGGGAGAGAAACATGGATGTGTGGTTGCCTCTCATGTGCCCCCAACTGGTGACCTGGCCTGCAACCCAGGCATGTGCCCTGACTGGGAATTGAACTAGTAGCCTTTTGGTCTGCAGGTCGGCACTCAATCCACTAAGCCACACCAGCCAGGGCCATCCTCAAATATTTCTTATGATATTAGCTATAATTTTTTTCTTTCAATACTGTTTATCAAGTTGAAGTTTCTTTCTATTCCCAGTTTCCCTAAAATGTTTCTTGTGAATGGATATTAAATGTCAGGTGATTATTTGAATATTCTTGTTAGCTCTGTCATGGTAGTGAGTTATGTTGATTGATTTAAACATGTTGAACCAACCTTGCATTACTGAGATCAGTTGCAATAGAGGCACTGATATGTAATCCTTTTACATATTGCTAGATTCAATATTTTAATACTCTACTGTATTCAGTTTTCTAACACTTCACTGAGAAATCAATTTGCTAACATTGTTTTGAGGATTTTTATTTCTATGTCCTTTGACCTATAGAATATCATTCTAGAACATTCTATAAATGATATGTTAGAAGAAAGAAAGGCAATTCCATTTGTGAGAAACAGAAATAGCAATAATATTTATTAGAATATATGATAAGTGTTTAAGAGGATTTAAAAAATTATTATATAATCTTATTTTCATCAAAATCCTGTCAAGGTGATATTCAAGTGGATGATTATATTTTCTTTAAGGTTACATATCTCCTAAGTAGTCAAGAAAGAATTTGATTTTAGGTCTATTAAGATCCCAAAGCTACATGTTTAGTGAGTTAAAGCCAATTATTGTAAAGATTATTGTAAAAGATTGATGCTCGTTAAGAAAATTCTTCTTAATTATCCGTTGTAATCATAAAAAAAGAACATGATAGGTGACATGTCCCAGCACTAAGCCAAAAGACCTCCTCCCTTTAGGCATTGCCTATACAATTTAAGGAGAGAACTGTAAAACTTTGTGGTTTAGAAACTTCTAATGTAACTAGTAATATGTGGAAGAATCATGATAACATATTCCTAAGCCATATTCATTCTAATAACAGCTGAATTTAAAAAATAAATATGCATGATAAACTAATTTCAATGATTAGCATTATCATAAAATTAATTTGATCACAAACAATTTGAAGTGATTGGTTATTATTCTCCTAACTTCATATTCAGCAGGTTTAAGTATTGCCCTTCACTGAATTTCTCTAAGCAACGAAGCAGGCATTTATTTAAGAATCAGCCTGAAAAAAATAAAGATTTACATACTTGCAATGCCAATATTATATTTATCTGTACCATTCCACCATGGAATGCATGGAATGCAAGTACATCAAGAAATTGGCTTAGTTCTCAATAGTTCTTAACAAAGAAATAAAAAAAATTGTAGTTGCTGTAGTCTTTTCTTTTTTGGCAAGACACCAAAATATCTTACTTTAGCTTTCAGAATGGCAATTAACTTACACAGGGCTAATAGTTTGATACACTAACTTTTTTCCATAGCACCTGAAATGAGAGTGAACAAAACAGCACTTCTCTCTACAATTGCCTTGTAATTATTTTGTAAGCTTTAAACATTTACCTTTCACCAGGTATAGAAGTAATTACATAATCCTGTATGTCCTTTAAATTCCATTTGTTTTGCTTCTTTTGTTGTAATTTAATCTCAAAGCCTTTGCTCAAAAAGGGGGAACAAAACAAAACGATGGCCCAGTACCATTTTTCCTCTGTCAATGAATCATTTTCTCTGCTCTTCATTTTATTTTTTTAAAGATTTTATTTATTTATTTTTAGAGAGAGGGGAAGGGAGCGAGAAAGAGAGGGAGAGAAACATCAATGTGTGGTTGACTCTCGCGTGGCCCCCACTGGAGACCTGGCCCGCAACCCAGACTTCTGCCCCGAATGGGAATCGAAGTGGTAACCCTTTGGCTCACAGCCCCCACTCAATCCACTGAGCTACGCCAGCCAGGGTTCTGCTCCTCATTTTAGTGGTGTTTATTCCTGAATGGTTTTCTTCCCCATTCGTTTGTTTATAAGGTTAGTAACAGCAAGACTAGGAGAATATTATCTTTCTGAATTTAGGAGGGGAAGGTATTATGGCATACTCCAGATAAATGTGTTTGAGTGTAGATTTGTTTGACTGTAGGCTACACTCTTGTTTAGTTCAGTGTAGACAGTCTCATCACTTGGGCCATGATGGTCATCTCACGCCAGGTCCAGATGCTTGGACACGCGACCTGTGCAGTCTCACAGAGCCAGTGCTTGGTTCAATGCTCTGCTGTTGCTGAATTGAAAACCTTAATAATTTTTGAACAAGGAGTCTACATTTTCATTTTGCAGTGGGCCTCAAAAATCATGTAGGCAGTACACACACACAGATACACACACACACTGTGTCAATCAGGGATGTGGCAACATCATGTGGTCTAATAGACATCTAAGTGGAATTTCTGAAGGAATGGGCTCAAAAAAGTATTTGAAGAAAAATGGTCGAAAGTGTTCCAAATGCCATGAAAGCTATAAACCCAGAGATTTAGGATGCTTAATGATGCCGAAGCCCAGAAAACATGAAGAAAACCATACCATTGCGCATTGTGATGGTTAATTTTTATGTGTCAACTTGACTGAGTCCTGGGGTACCTAGATATTTGGTCAGACATTATTCTGGATGTTTCTATGAGGGTACTTTTGGTTGAGATTAACATTTAAATTGTAGACTGAGTAAAGCAAATTGATCTTTCTAATGTAGGTGAGTCTTGCTCAACCAGTGGAAGGCTGGCCCTCCCCCAGATGCAGGAGCACGCTTGCCTGCCAGCCTTCTAACTGGTGCATTGGCGTTTTTTCTGCCTTTGGACTCAAACTGAAACACTGACTCTTCCAGGGTCTCCACCCCACATCAAATGGGGTGATGCTGATGCTGATGTTGAAGTTGGCATTATTTCTGTATAAGTAACAGAAGTATACAGAAGTAATTTCTGTATTACTTCAGTAGCCAGGTGTAATGCCACCTGTATCATTCATATGCTCATGAATCAAAGCACTAGTGAATATTGTCTTACATTGCGAGCTGTAATCAGATTGTTACATAAGAACATGTAGAAAGGTATATTTCCTGTGTCATGTAGAAAGGTGTATTTCCTGGGGCTTATGTGTAATGCTCAGAGATTTTCCTGAAATTCAAGAATTTGGGGTTATTGACAATTTCTGTTGTATACTGAGACCATATTTGGAAGGGGTAAAATTTATAGTCATTCATTCATTTATTCACCCAGCCATTCACAGAGAGTAATGGTATTGTGTTCCAACTTACACATTACATTGTAGCCAAGAGCATATTTTATTCAGGGCAGAGTTTAATACCTCCAAGATACTGCATTGGTTTCTTGCTCAAATGCATTGTCCCATTCCAACTGGATCAGTTTCATAGCATGGGTCAAATAAGCCTCTAGCTGTATAATAAAACAAGACATTTGAAATTTCTTTTTGAGAAAGCCTCTGTCTCATATAGCAAAAACAATTTCTTGTAGACCTCTGGGACTTACAAAGAACCAAGTGCAGGCTATATTATTGCTTTATGGATGTATTTGGGTAATTTTATAAATATAATTGCACTGTAAAACCTGTGTACTCAAAATGATCAGTCAGATCCAGTCAGAATTAAATTTTCAAATAGCAAAGCACATGAGTAGTGGCATTGAGGGAACAGTGGAGGAGGCAGACGTGAACAAAAAAACTTGGGGCACACAGTTCCCGTACAGATATTTGAGAGGAAGATACACACGCATGAGAACATACTTGACAGATATAACAATGAAGAATTTATGACCCAGGATATCTAGTTTCGATGATATGAACTGAGGGACACATCATACAGATTTGTAAGTAGAGTGCATTTTTTTTTAAATGAAAAAAGAATCCTATGGCTTTTTATTCTTAGAATCCTGTTGTTTTAAATCACAAGACTGGCTTGCCACCATTATAAACACCTAGCTCTAGTGTGATTCCACTTTACAGTCATATCCCCAAGACTCCGCTCTGCATCCGAATATAGCTACTCAGACCAAAGCCTTGGAAACTTCCCACAGGAACAGTTCCCTCCGTTCCCATCTTGGCTGGATAATGTGACAGGTTTGTCCCTCACTACATCCACTATTATTTTTCAGTCCTCATTATTATACCGTTAATTCTATCTTACCCATTTATTTCTAGTCCTTTACAATTTCTCTTCCCAGTTACAAACGATTATCTCCCTTTTATTATGATTTTCCCCTAATCATCTTCTATTATCTCTTATTTTAGTACTTGGCTTTCCCTCTTTGATGTCTTTTAGTTTGAACTTCAGGTAATTTGACCCTTTTTGTTAATTCTTTGACTTCTCATAGATCCATTATCTATTCTTCTCTTTTTCCATCTTTCATCTTTTTCTATATATTGAAATTCATACAATTGTACGGTTTGGCTGTAGCCGGCAGGGTGATGAGCTGTGGAGAGCTGTCAGAGGTGAACAAACAGGCTTTCATGATAAAAGGTCAAAGTAGAGCACACACGAAGTTAAAAAAAGAAGCGTCTATTATAGGGTTTAGAGAATTGAATGTGCATGACATGATTCCCGAAAAAAAAGGAAAAAAATACATTGAGTAGGTAATGACATCATGACAAGAGGAAAGCACCATTTATCTCATCAAAGCTTAGTGAACTTAAAAGCTAAAATCACATAAAGCAATTGTTTCAAAATAGTTTGTGGGATAGCTAGCTCAGAAAGTCAACATCTGAAGTCCATATGCATGCACCAGAAGCAGCAGGTGTTGGAAATAGCACCTGACCCAGGAGGCAGAAGATTTCACCACTTCTCTAACCTTTTTATTTTGACTTTTATTTTCTCCTGTACAAAATGAAATTAATAGACCTTATTGCAATAGTTTTAGACCCTAGACTCATAGACTGTAGCCAAACTTATAGGTGGCAAAGTCCTGGAAGAAGGTTTAAAGCTTTCTATTGATATAGAGTTTTAGTTTGTTTTTAATTTATCAATTTTTACACAGAGACAGGAAGGGAGAGTGAGAGAGAGAAACGTAAATGTGTTGCTCCATCCATTTATGCATTCGTTGGTTGATTCTTGTGTGTTCCCTGACCAGGGATCGAACCCACAACCTTAGTGAATTTGAATGGTGCTCCAACCAACTGAGCTACCCAGCCAGGGCCTCTTCATATATTCTTGAATAGATTTGAATGCAAATCTGACCTTCTTTACTACGATCCTTAACTGCCTAATAGTCATATATTTTTTAGAAGACTTTACTACACTCATGTATCTAATAAAAAATCATGCGGTATAAAATTGCAAATTATTTTGTTTTTGTTTTTTTTTTAAAGATTTTATTTATTTATTTTTAGGCAGAGGGGATGGGAGGGAGAGAGAAGGAAAGAAATGTCAATATGTAGTTGCTTCTTGCACACGCCCTACTGGGGGCCTGGCCTGCAACACAGACATGTGCCCGAGACTGGGTATCGAACCGGTGACCCTTTGGTTCACAGGCCACCACTCAATCCATTGAGCCACACCAGCCAGGGCAAAATTGCGACTTATTTTGGAAAAAAGTAATTCCTACTGGGAATCTTAATGCATACTCTCTTTGGCTCAGTAATTCTACTTCCATAAATATATATGAAGAAGAGACTTCTGGCCAAGATGGAGGCATAGGTAGATGCACTGTGCCTCCTCGCACAAGCAAGATAGGGACAACAATGATATAGAAACAAAATAACAACCAGAACTGACAGAAAACTGAAATGTATGGAAGTCGGACACCCAAGGATTTAAAAATAGACACTTTCATCCAGACCGGTAGGAGGGGCAGAGTTGGGCCGGGCGAGGGACGCAGAGCAGAGAGCTGAGCACCCAGGGTGGCACACAAGTCCGCAGCAGGCAGACCCTGGGCACTCAAGCAGCAGTGGCTTGTGGGCCCCGGCCAGGGGGTGGCGACTGGCAGACCCAGCAAGGCGGCCATTGTGAAGCAAGGCACTGCATGCAACTCAGGGTCCCACTAC
>CM052543.1:22335788-22415565 GCA_028533065.1 Trachops cirrhosus | reverse complement strand
AAGAACTTATGACACATGGACTGAAGTGAAGGGGGGGAATGTGGGTGGGAGAGGGTGTTCAGGGTGGAGGGGAATGAAGAGGGGATAATAGGACAACTGTAATAGCATAATCAATAAAATATATTAAAAAATAAAAATAAAAAAATAAATATATATGAAGAAAAGAAAGCCCAAATACAGGGGGGAATTCATAACACAAAGATGTTAACAAATGCAGTGTTTCCTTAAAAGAAGAAAATTTTTGAAATGATGGCAATATAAAATAGTAAGGAAATGTGTAAATAAATCAACACCCATGCTTACGATTGCCATGAAGCATGTTTGAGAAGAGTTCTAACATAAAAAATGATTTATTACATATTTAGGTAAAAAGTATGTTTTAATAATATATAAATAACATATCTTAATTGTGTTTAAAATGCTTAGAAAGAAAACAAATAGAAAGATATTCATCAAAATAATGTAATTGCTTTGTTGATCTAAATGGGTTTAGGTACTTCTGTATTCTCTAATCTTTCTATTATGAGACTGTTATTTTTTAATAGAAGGAATAGCACCATTCTCTTTTAATAAATCTGGTATAACTTATTAGGAAATTCCCTGCATTCCTTTAATGCAGCAGGATTATATTTCTGAAAATCAAATGCAATGCCCTGAGGGATGTTTGAGACTTATAAATATGAAACCCCAACTAAACCAAACCAAATCAAATCCCCCAAAGTTTCCCTTCCCCTCTCTACAGGATTATACTTATTGCCCTGAATTTTATTTCTTAGCACTTTATTGCCTGTTTCATAATATAGGAAATAGTAAAGTAATTGGCTTTTATTTATCTGGATTTTTATTTACCTAAATATGTGTTCGCAGGTCTTGCATTTTCCTCTTATATTTCCCATGATATTTTGCTACCTCCACTTCCTGGCCACAGCAAATCATTTATTTGCTGAAGCACTTTGGTGGGCAGAGTGCTGTCCTTCTTAGACCTGTGGCCTGCCCGGGTTAAAGAATTCTGGATGCTTCTTGTTTGTAAATGTCCTTTCCGGAAAACCAAATCATTAGATGCAATGATGTAGAAAAAAACAGTTGCAAGATGAGGGAGGAAGGAGAAAAACCTACATTACTATTACCCCAAGTGACATGGTACCACAGGAAATGAAATTTGAGGGATATTTTTGGTTCTTATTTACTCTGATACTAACCAAAGTTGTGGTTACCTTGGCAACCCTTTAAGCTACTGAGCATCTAGGTAGCAAGCAAAGTAGTTACTTCACTCTCTTTTACTCTACCATGGAGTCAGGGAAAATTAAGTCATGCTAAGGATCGATCACACTTTCCATGCCTTTCGTAGATGGCTTTAGACTAACCTAATTTCTTCTGTCACACCATTTTCTCAAGTCATTGTTTTTTTTTATTTTATTAAGTGGCACAACTCAAAAGAAGCAACCATATTCAAAAGATAGACTTTAATACGAGCAAAGTAGAAAATACAAATTGAGATAATATAAGATGAATTTCAAACTCTTCTCCAAAAATAAAAAAAAAATTGGGTTCATTATATCTACAAATTCCTGTGAGGTATTTCTTTACCATACTATTTTCAGCTCCCTGACTTCTAGGAATGGGGAAAATCACTAGATGGTAGAGCCAGCAGTGTTTTCTCATCACCCTGCTACAAGTTTGAATGCACTAGAGAGTTGGGAGATGGCAGCTGAAGCACTGCGCCTCCTGAACTAACACTTACCCCTGTGTAAAGAGGAGGCACTGTCACATGTTGTGGAGAATCTACTGTTCAAGGTCAGGACCAGCAGCACGTGGGAGCTTACTGAGAAAAGCAGAGTGCCCAGGCCAGCTTTAACCCACGTCAAGTTGTCTCACTTTCCCCAGATTTTCTGAGTTATAGTCTTCATTGTAACAAGGTCTCCAGATGATTTGAGAAGCACAATATGATTTGAGATACATCCTAACGCCACGTCTTGGCTCATGGCAAACCCTAAAAATCGATCAGCCCTGTTTTCCTTCCATCAAACAGATAAGACTTTCTCCTTGCTTCAAAACAGATGGACCAAATTTTCAAGGCTGCATAAAAAACCCAAGTGGCTAACTTTCAACTCCTCTTGTTATTGTGGATTTTTCACAGGGTTGATGTTCTGTTCTTCGTTGCAGTTGAACACTTGAATCTAGCATCAATCCCAAAGTGTGCTTAATTAGTAAAATTATGTGCATCATTGTCTAACTCAGATTGCTTAACTTTTTGAAGATTTTTATAACACATTGTATTCTAATCTAAACACTGAATACCTAAGACAGTATATTTATGCTAAAATTACATTAAATATTTGAAAAGTAAATAGAAAAATAAGGAAATTTGGGGGTAAACTCCAAATTTTTACAAAGTCTGGAATGTCTGTGGGCTTTGAAGTTACATTTAAATCCTGTATTCAGTCCTCTCTTAGCACACTACTTGCTACCATTTATGAAATATATGAATTACTTATCCAGGGCCAGTGAGAATATTTACATTTGCCCCTCTGTTGTTATGCTTAACAATGCTCTTTATATGGACAGGCATCTGCGTTGACCCACATACAGATATATGAAAAGTCCTTCAATACATAAAGAAATCTATAATTTACCATTCATCACCTCTCATAAGAATTAGGGAAAAATTTGCATTGTTGAATAAATAGAATAAATAAATGAAATAGGATGATTATTTTCAAATATATACAGTGATTTAAATAAATCATTAACCAAGTGTTCCCAAGAAGAGATCCTCAGGGATCAGTTTTAATGAAAACTGAAGTTGCCTCTGTAATTAGCAATCATGTGCAAGCTTGTCTGACCTTAGTGATTGCAGGTTCCTTTCTCACCTGGTCAATGCTGGTGACAATCTACAATCTCCTCCTCCTACAACACACTGTGAGCAAGAGTGTCAGCCACCCCAAAGGTGCTGGTGGATGCTGAAGTCCCATGTGAAAAAGGCAAGCCTGCCTCAGAGTTGTACTGACCCCAGGAAATTATTTTTCTTCCTTTAGCACACTACTGAGAAAAGTTTCAAAAATAAACTTTCAACCGAGAAAAATTCTCTCACAATTTAGTGGAGCCCAAATTTACAAACTTGTCAGTTAGAAAACCTGGCAATCACCTTCTTCATTAAGGAATGAAAAATATAATTATATAGTGTAGATCCTTGAACATTTCTTTCCTTGGCAAAATCTGTGGGTTGAGCCACGTGATGCAGATTCTAAGTCCCGGAACCCTGAGTCTTGTAAACTTGACTTAGCCATTGTTTGTCTGTTATCCAGGGAGCAAGGAGTCTGTCTTGCTCACTGCTGCATCTCAGTGCTGAGAAGAGAAGCTACCCTACATATTTGTTGAATAAACAAATCTATTGTCAGTCTCTCCACGGGGAGAATTGAGAGCAGAGCTTCCCGGCTGGAATGACCCATCCCAATGATAGCCCCATTTGGTGACAGATCTGCTGAAATATTATTCCCCTCAGCCCTGAGGATAGCAGGGCAGGGCTTGGGGCAGCAGGAACTCTGGAGGCAATTAGCAGTCTCTTAACGGCTTCTTCCATTAGTTCAGTGGCTACACTAAAAAGGTATTATTATTTTGTCTGTGTGCATAGCATGAAAAATGCCGCAAAGTCATCCTTTAGAGTAAAAGTGATAAACACAAAATGTCTGCAGGGAACTGGCGGATGATTTGAGTTCATCGGTCCTGGCGTAAGTACCAGCTAGCTGATAGTTCGAGCCCCGGTTTAGAGAGCAAATAGAGTGACCATCAAAGTATTCTATCAGACTGAAGTGATCACAGAAACGTAAACCCTGAGGGAATGAAATATAAATGTACACTACAGAAAATGAACATCTTCATGGAATTACTGATATATTTCTGTTTTAAGTTACACCAATATCAGGCTCTGAAATGTGCAGAATTAGAACGCCTGTTGGTTTTATCTCCTGATCTTTTACCCTTTTTGGTCCTCATCTTTTTGCTACACTCATTTCGCCTGTTTTATTACCAATGACTTCTAATTCAACCTTGCAGATGTCTGTGCACACACTGATTTATGTAATAAGCTTTACTGTGTGGCCTCATCATGTGTTTTTAGTTAATGACACCACAACTCCTTCTCCCACACCGTCTTTTATGGAAGTGCCTATAAAGTGCCAGACATTATACTAATCTCTATGGAAAAAATTAATGTGATATGCTGTGTGTCTTGAGAAGCTCACATTCTAGTAGAAGGAGACCATATGATAAAACTTTAATTAAAATAATAGCAAACTTTTATAGAGCACTAATTGGATACTAGGAATTATTCTAAGTAATTTTGCATTTATGATCTCATTTAATCCTCCTGAAATACATGTTTAAACACTATGTACTAATGTAAAATTTCTGAAATCTACTATAAGGATGCTAGGCCACTAAGACAGTAAATTCTAAGATAATAGGCAGTCTTGATACACTTTCACATAACTTTCTTACTACGTACATTCAGCCACCCTTCCACTCCCAGGTTCTCTATCATTCTACTTATATAGCCATGAATGGGGTTTGGGTATGGCATGCTTCCATATATGAATGGTGTCAGAAAATCTTAGGATATACTTGTGTGTGTGTGTGTGCTTATGTGCATATTTATTCACATAAACTGTAATTTATTTAGCTCTGTCTATATACAAGAAGATCCATGTAGGGTAGCTCTACTATGCACAGTTGTCCTTCAAAGTAAGATTAATAATCTCTTGTTCAAAAACAAAGTTAAGACCATTGACCAGTGTGGCTCAGTTGGTTGGGCTATTGTCCCGCAAACTGAATGTTCGCTGGTTTGATTCCCAGTCAGGGCACATGCCTGGGTTGTGGGTTGAGGACCTGGTTGGGGTGCGTGTGAGAGGCAACCAATCAATGTGTCTCTTTCACATCAATGTTTCTCTCCCTCTTTTTCTCCTTCCCTTCCCCCTCTTTAAAAATAAATTTAAAAAATCTTTTAAAAAAATGAATGAGACTAAGAGGAGGTAGGCAATCTGCCCAAGGTTATACAGGTAATGAGTGCTAAAGATTAGATTTATACCCCTACCTGACTCAGATCAGACTGGGATTTTACCCATTGCCTCTTACTTAAGGTAGTTTAGTCCAACCATTCATCTGATGTTCATACCCTGTCTGTGTTACTCCTGGCAAATGGTGAAATGGCCCACGTCTTCCAAATGGAAATGACAGGGTTCTCCTAGAGAAACCTTGGGCTGCTCTGAGCTTTGAAAGTTAAAATACTGTAAAGTTGAAGTCTTCTTAAAAGTAAATCTTTCTTCCAATGAAAACAGTTCAAATTCTATCCTTTGAACCATACAGAATTAGTTTACTTGTTCTTGTTTAGCAATCCTTTCTTTCTTCTCTGAACTTGGCTTTTTCCAGAGGAACTGCCTCTGGTTCTCCACCTGGCCCTCAGAGTGTAGAGTACAGTTCTCTGCCCTTTCCCCATTCCCGCCTGCACATGTTCAAAGGTAATAAATATATCGAGGGCCATGTACTCAGCTAACTCTTCTATTTACTTTTTCCTAGTAACAGATGCTGTTCTCCCCCACATTCTGTGCAACCACTTCCTGAGAGTAGACAGTATTACCCCATCTCCCTGACAGTAGTGACCAGTAAAAATGTTTTTATATGACTACAACATGACCAAACAGAATTCTTTTCAGGAACTGATATATGGGTATTGGACGAAATGAAGCTTTCTCTTTCAGCCTGAGCAGCCAAGCTGACACTTGGCGATCATGCTCCCTTCCCGAGGCATCTATTGACTAGGGGAGGGTGAGACCAACAAGCAGAAGGGAGCAGTGAAAGGCAGAGATCAAAGATTAAAAACAGAGAGAGATTTCGTGGCTCTGAGTCCATTCCATTATTGAAATCAAAGTTCCAGGACTTCTTTCTTCAGATTTGTAGGTTACCTGACAAACCAAAATTTTACCTGTTAGCCAAAATTCTCCTTCTTTCATATGAAGTTTCTATTGTTAATGAAGGAAAGAGTCCTGATAGATACACTCCATGTTAAGGTATAGAGTTTGGAACTGAAAATATTGAAAAAACAAGCATGCCACCTCTCTTTCTTCAGTAGCTATCCCACAGTATGACCCGAGAATCTTTTGATTTTCCTAGCAGCCATGTCGATACTACTGACTCACAATGAGATTGTTAACAAATAAAATGTCTACAAATTTCATTTGATATACTAATGAGTTTCGATTCTTTTAGAGCCTGATTCTGTAATTGAACGGATTTGTTATTTCTCCAGTTTCATATAATTGGCAAATTAAAAAAAAAAAACTTAAAGTTCCTGTTTATAGCTTGGTGACCTTGGGCAAATTTTTCAATTTAGATGATGTAAACTTTGGAGAATATCTATCTCATTGATCATGTGAGGATGAAATTCATGTCCAGGGATAAGCACAAGCCTAGAACATAGTAGGTGCTAAAATGTGGTAGCTATCTTAGAAAGAAAGAAGAAAAGAAAGAGAAAGAAAGAAAGAAAGAAAGAAAGAAAGAAAGAAAGAAAGAAAGAAAGAAAGAAAGAAGACATTTGAAAAAATAGAAAATTGTGCTGTCAGATTTAAAGTCTTTTAACTAGGATCTTTGATATGATTATTTAGGCACTTATGAATCTATTCCCATATATGATTATCCAGGTTATGTTATCCTGTGAAATGAATCTATTCCCATATATGATTATCCAGGTTATGTTATCCTGTGAAATGTGACTTGCTAAATCCAGATGAACATGATCCACAAATCTAGAATCCGTGCCCAAAGGAGAACACAGCCCGTCTGCCCTGACTCTTTCTTTGTGGAGTCGTCCTAGCTCCTATTGATCTCTACTTCCAATTCTGAATACTTGCAAACTATGTGTTTCTTTTTGTTTGTTTTTCTTCACTGAGCACAGTGTTCTTTACTGAAGATACACAATAAGATATGGCTCCCTAAGCTCCTCCACTTCTGCAGGGGCTGGGATGGACACTGCTGAGGACAGAAGAGTCTCAGTGTGTTGAGGGATTGAGTTGGGGAAGAGACATCCCAGTAGCTCAAGGATCAAGATTCTTCCTTATAGTTTCCTTGAGGCTGGTGGTCCACAGGTTCGTTACTCCTTGGAAACCATTTGTACCATAAGGCCCACCATCCTGTTGCTGTAGCCAAAATAATTATCACACCAGAAAATGAGATGAACAAAGTAGTCACACAGGGCAATGCCAACCACAGCATCAAAAGTAAGAGTGTTACTATTGAAGTAATAGGAGACAGCTTTTTCTATAGTATAGCTCAGGATGATCTATAGGGGGCCCTCTGATGCCTGCTTCACCACCTTTTTAATGTCACCATATTTGGTATCTTTCTCCAGACTGAACATCAGATCCATAACTGACACAGTGGGGCTGGGACCCAGGAGGCCATGCCAGTGAGCTCAGGGTGACCTTGCTCACGGCCTTCATAGCACCAGTAGGATGATGTTCTGGGTATCTTCAGGCCCATCACACCACAGTTCCCTGCAGGGACCACCATGGTCTTCCAGGTGCCCTTGATGGCATGAATGTGGACTTGAGTTCCCTCCATGATGCCCAGGTTGTCATGAATAACCTTGGCCAGAGAATGAAAGCAGTTGATGGTGGAGGAGGCATTGCTGACAACCTTGAGGGTATTGTCAAACCTCTCCTGGTTTATGTCCAAACATTGGGGCATCAGCAGAAAGGGAAGAGGTTATGAAGACCCTTCTGGCTCCATTCTTCAGGTGAGCCCCAACTTTGTCCAAAGTAGTGAAAACACCTGTGGATTCTATGACATGTTTAGCATAGCATCACTCCATTTGATGTGGGCAGGCGCTTGCTCCTGGAAGATGGACCGTCCATGGGCCTTCCATGGACAACAAGCTTCCTATTCTCAGCTTTGGCTGAATCATAACCTGCCATGGGTGGAATCGTACTGAAACATGTTGTAGACCATGTAGTTGAGGTCAGTGAAGGAGTCACTGATGATGACAGTATCCTCTTTGCCAGAGTTAAAAGTAACCCTGGTAACCAGATGCCCAATATGGCCAAATCCCTTTACTCTGAACTTGACCGCAGTGCCTCGTGGATGCGGCTGCCACACCACAAGAACACGCAGCTGTGTGTGGGACAGGGAGGAGCAGAGAGCTTCGTTTCTGTAATGATTGTTAAATTGGGTTTAACATTCACCTCAGGCCTAGAAGTCTAAAGTGTTTACATAGCTAATTACCATGCTTTTTAAAAATAAAAACTACCACAGTTTATCTACAGCCTTGTGGCACGGAGCCCATTTCTCTGTGATGGTGAAAACAGCACAGCAGTTTCGAAAGCCAAGTTTTTAGTAGTCTGAACTATACCCTCATTGAACTCAACAGGTACTTTTCTGTAATTCATTCAACTACCCACCATGGGAAGTTCCTCTTGCTGATAATGTTCATTATGCTTTTTTTAAAAGTCTGAAGATCATTCTCAACACTTAAATATATATACACACACATACACATATACAGATATAATTTTATATATTGATAAAATTTAGCATTTAGTGTCCAAATCTCAAGTTCACTTTATTATCCATGCTCTGAAAATTGGTACACATACAACTGGGATTATAAATGTTATTTTCTGCTTGTTCCCTGTTTATTTCATGAGTAAATCACCGGGCACTGCCTACACTTTGTTCTCATGTCAGACCTACAGGCTTCTATAATAGCAACCAGTTTCACGGGTTTATCTGTGTATTTTTTTTCTTTCTCTTCCACATCCAATTTAATCATTTGATTGTTCCAGATAACATTTAGACAAATATATTCTTCCCTGCTCTTATAAAGTAACACTAACTTAGCTTGTTGAGGCTTTAACTTACAGGTATCTACACTCATACAAAGTAAAATATGATCAATTATTATAATAAATCCCTTTTCATTAATAGTTCCTATTTTGTTAGTGCCCCTTATGAACTACTGTTTTCAGAGTTTGTCACATTTTTCATAGCTGTATCAGAAAATGTTTGCCTTATGCAGTTTTAACTCAACAAGCCTAATTAAGTTGGGGTTGAAGGGAGACAGTGCCAATCACTGTGAGGCATGCTTGGTGCCTCAGATATCTCAGTAACAGAAGCACTTAATTGTATAGGACACTTTGTTTATCAGGTTAAACAAATATAAGAGAGGTAATTGGGAAAAAATAAAATTGCAACCCAATAAAGCCACCTATTAAAGTTATCATAGAGAAATATCACGATGACTTTCTCTTGCACGTTAGACTGTGTGGTTGTTTTGTTTTTCTTTTCTTCCCTTATCTGTTCAGAAGGCCTAAAGTTCAGGATAATGGCAATTATTCCTCATTATTTATACTTTGTTTCTTGTATTCCTTTTCACCTCTCTGGTCTCTTCTCTACTATTCCCACCCGCCCCTTCCAGTTACAGGTTGGTGCAGGTATAATGCCACTCATTGCTATCTCTTGGAGATTTGGAATATGTCTTCTTTTCTTTTAAGTTTTGATACAGTTTAACTAAAGTGTCAAGTACAAAATACAAAGTATCAGTATATAGGTCTTATCTATAAGTTGATTAGAAAGGAAAGAAGAAAAAGAGAGAAGAAGCCCTGGCTGGTGTGGTGAGTGCCAGCCTGCAAAGCGAAAGGTAACTGGTTCACTTCCCAGTCAGGGCACATGCCTGGGTTGTGGGCTGGGCCCCTAGTTGGGGGCACATGGGAGGCAAATATTGATGTTTCTCTCATACTTCAATGTTTCTCTCCCTTTCTTTCTCCCTTACTTCCCCTCTCTTTAAAAAATAAAGGAAATTTTTAAAAAAGAGAGAGAAAATATGTTATCTGGGCATGCTTCTCCCCTTCTAAAAATCTGGATCTAGTTTTTTTGAGTAACAATGAATGAAGAGTCAACGCTAGGGAAGAAGGTACTTAATTTTTACCTCCCTTTCTCTTTCAACATCCATTACTGAATTCAGATTGAATTATTTTATTCTTACCTTTGGTAGTAAACAGGTTTTGGTTCCATTTTCTGGTTCCAGTACCCTGATTTCCCCTTAAGAAAATACAACTTTTGCATTGTATGGGATTCAGATAGACACTGACACAGGAATGGCTTCTCTTTGGTTATAGAGACTGGTGGAGGGATGAACCCTTGATCCAGGTCGTTGCATTTAGAGCTTCTGCTATTCTGGGAGCTTGTAATCAAAAGAACTGAAAGGAAGCCTTCTTTGTCATGTGGTTGCTAAGAGAATATAATGCAAGGTTGGAGCCCTTGACATCCATTTTGCCAGGAAAAGGAAGTACACAATAAAAACAAAGCCCACACACACCACAGCATAGCCAAGAGATGAAAAGAGCAGGTCTTAGTCTTGGTAAGACCTTTGGAGCATCTGGATTCAGCTGCTCCTGAAGCCATCTATCAATAAGAATTTTGGGGTTCATAATAAAGTCCTATTTTTTTGTTTAAACTGTAGAGTAAGAAACTTTGCCATCTCTTACAAATGCCAATTACATTGTTTTTCTCCAAAATGAACACCCTTCATTTTTCTGAGCACTGAAAAGTGTATTATTTATCTACTATTTGTATTGTTTTCCATTTGGTAAAAATAGCATACTTTTAGACCTGTTTGTCTCTATTGCCTTTTCTCTTTTAGCCTCATTTTCACATCACACTAATTGAAAAAAAAACTACTGCTATGTTCCTTGTCTCCTGAAAAGTGGTTGGCACAACAATAAGCAGTCTTCTCCGTTTTTTATTTCCTATATTGGAACTTTGTGCTCACATAGCCCTTAGCATGTTATGTACCTCTTCGACGGCATCTGTATTGACCTGACTTACATACCCTTTCTGAAATATATACAAAATCTAGTCATTTTACTATAACCTTAAGCTTAATGTAAAGACAAAGGCCTTGATAATTGAGAAGGAAATTAAAATTGATGTATTTAGTGTGAGTGAGAGAGACTTTAGAAATTCAGGGTCTTAAACATTGAAAGTTGGCTTGTTTACTAGCTAAGACCTTAGCATCAGTATTTAGAATTTGTAGCTCATTCAAAGTGAAAAACTGGCATACTAAAAGTATTATTGCTTACTCATGTGTTTTTTAAAATGTATATCTTAATTATTTATCCAATTGGTTAATTATTTTTAAAAGCACAAATGAGTATTTTAAAAACTTTTACTTTTTCTCTTTTTAGAGACAGAATATTAGGATTCTTCTACTAATACCTCCTTTGAGATATAACCCCATTTCTCCTCTTCTACCTCCTTCTCCCCCTCCCCCTCCTTCTCCCCTCTTTGTCTTCTTTCTCCTCCATTTCTGTTTCTTCATCTGGTGAGGGAGGATCTTTCTTCCAAAGAGCCATCTTTACATTTGTGTTGAAACACATTCCTTTTAAAAACTGAAGGTGAAACAGCAGTTTTTTCCTATTCATTTCTTTGAATTTTTAAAAAATTTGGATCTCAATAAGTTGTTATCATATAAAAACAGCCTAGACCCTTGAGATGTTCTGAAATGAAGATAATTTGTACACATTGTGATCGTTAATAGAGAATTGGTGTACAACACTGGTTCTTTACAATGCAATGAGATAACTATAATTGGGGTCACATAATAAAGCAGGCTTCAGCTAGGAAATTGTTCAGAGACATAGTATTTCTATGCATCTCCTTGGGAAGAGGCAGGCCACGTCAAGAACTGACACTGATATTAAAATATCAAATTACCAAATGATAACCTTCAGGGAAATGTGTTCAACTACCTATTTAAATTACATTTTACACATTTTCCTCCAAGTGAGAATATATCATTCTTGATATCCTAGGGCCATTTGTAAAGTTGGTTGAAAAGATATTAAGAATAACATGTTTTAAAAGGATAAATAACCCTTGCATTTATGAAATTATGGTAGCAAAACAATTTCATAAAGATATACATCAGAGAAATAGAGGAGAAACATCAGTGGAGAAGAACAAGGAGGAAAACGCAGTAACACTGCAGCAAAGGCTCTTTTTCACATTGTAAGAAACATAGTCCCTCGGGAGAAGAATGAGTTCAGATGGGAATCCAGAGGGAAGAGAAACACCAGAGCATACTGCCTTTCTCTTCAACCATCAGGAGAGACACCGTGATGAGCAGCACTGACCCCTCGTCAGGACTAAAGAAATGACAGTCCAGGCAATGGTAGTATTGGCTGCTACCAGCTTGCAAATGTGAATCCTCTTCAGAAATTTCTTTAGGTTGGGGAGAGCTGCTTCATGGTGTGACCAGCCTGTGCCCAATGACTGGCTGAATTTTGAAGCTGGAGGCCCAGACTCCATGAGCAAGGTGGAGTAACACTGTAGGTCTTTCCCAGCTTCCCTGTGAGGACAGCAGAAATATTTGTTGGGAAGGAATCAACTTCTCTCTCCTCCCAATTCTGCACACAAATCTGGCCTTTTCTCTTCTTTGCTTGCATTTTTACCCAAAGCATTTTTCTCTTTCCTTGCTAAGAATAACACACATTCACGTAGGCACACCTAGACAGACATACATATGTGTATATGTGTTTGTATGAAATCTTCAGATTCAGGTTCAAATTAACTTTTTGTCTTAAAGTAAATAGCATCTTTAAGTTGACTTTATATATTCCTCTTTTGATTTGGAAATAGAAACTTCTATTTTCAAAATTTTAGGATATACCTCAGTTTTCTTTAGTTACATGAGCACTTGCTTGGTCATTTCCAAAATCTTCAGACAATTAGGTTCAGTTATTTTTCTGTACTATATGCAATGCTGCAATGACCTTATGCCTATAAGACAAATACTTTTTGTATTTTCTAATTGAGTTTATACCCCAGAGTAGACCAAAGAAATGCTTATAAGATGAATAAAGACTTTCTAAGATGGATTTTTTCAAATCACAGTAGTGTGATAATGGTTCTTTAATTTTTAAAACTGTTTTGATTTCTCAGATTTTTAAATTTATCATGAAAATTCATGTACAAGTAAAAACATTACCAGCCTATAAAGTGAGTGTGACTAGCTGGACTTGGTTTCTTTTAATCTCTCAGGAAATGACAACATATTCAACCTTCTGAGAGAACTTAAATTTATGCTTCTGTAGTCAATGCTGACACTGCTAAGAATGAATCATTAAATGTGAAAGGAAGGTAGAAGTAAAAATGTTTAACCAACTGCTCTTTCCCAGAGCTACATTTAGAAAAACTTTTTTTTTTTTTTTTTGGATATACAAAATACATTTCAATGGCTAGGATATAATAGAACCAAAAAAGATACTTGTCAATGGTTGGATTTATAAATGCATTTGCATGCTTACAGAATCAAATTTTGGCAACTGTAATGGATTATAGAAAATGTGGGAATAAGAGTTTCTTTATTTTTGATATAAGAAGAGATTTCTTGTAAAGTGAAATAATGGAACTCATTAGATACCTCAACTAGAGGAATTGCATTCAACATGGAAGGAAGAAACTATTTCATCCCCTCTTGTAAATTTATAGGCTACAGTTTCATCACATAATAATCTTAATTACATAGAATTCAACTAAAAGGGATATTAAATTAACCAGTTTTTGTTCCCAGAATTTTGCTTTGGGGCAAAATAAAAGACCCAAAGGTCAGCCAGTTAAATAATATCTGTATGGTTTATATTGTTGAGTAATAGTTTAATTCTAAGGTTTAGATACATACTACTTTAAAATTCATGTATTTTATACTAGACACTGAGGAATGACACATGGGGTGATTTATTTTTTGAAGAAATATTTTTTAGTGCCTAGATAGGCCACTTGTTGGGATAAACACTTTGATTAAATGGTAAACCAAAATGCCTATTGTCTCTGTCCTCACAGAGTTAGAATCTAGTGGATAATGTAGACATGGAAAACTATTTTTGCTTTTAAAAATTAGTAAACTAAAACTCAGCTAGGCAGTATTTGGGAAGTTAAAGAATGCTTTTAAGAGTGTGTAATAGAGCCATTTGACCTAATTATGAAGATAAGAAAAAGCTCCCCAACAAAGGAGTGGATGGGCAGTGAGATGAAGAATGACACAATTATTAGTTTAAGAATAAAGGAAAGAATTTCTGCAGAGCTGAGCTTTAAAATTTATTCTTTGATATTGCCCTCTATATGAAAAATACATCTGACCAGAAGCATAGTAACTTTTATAGTGATAAAAATACTTCTATCTGAAGAGTTTTATTCCATCATTCTTTCAACAAATAATTATTGTATAGAAAAGACTGTGGGAATAAGGTGATAAACACAAAGACAAAGTTACTTACCCTGTGGAGCTTAATTTCTGGTAACCCAAAACAAGTTAACTTGTTAATAAGTAATTTCATATATTAATAAATGGTATACATAAAATAAGCTTAGCCAAAGAGCTAGAGAGTGAATGTGATAGCAGAGGATTTTATGTATGTATGTATGTGTGTATGTATGTATGTATTTGTGTGTGCTTGAGTGTGTGTGCAATAATTTTAGATATACTGGCCAGGATGTGTAGAAATAACTGGCATCAAAGAAGAGACCTGAAAATTGAGAAAGATGTATGAGGAAATGTAAATTTAAAGAGGATCATATGGAGGCTAAACAGGGATGAACAACAATCGTAGGGCTCTATATCAGACTCTGCATTCTGAGAAAACAGGGTGCTTAGAATATGGTGAATGTAGGAAGGAATGCTAGATGATGAGGATCTTGGGAGTCACACGAGAGTGTTTGGAAGGTTTTAAGCGAGAGAAAATTTGAAATAGTAGCCAGCACTTCCTCTACCAGTATTTTGTCCGTGAACTGATGGTGCCATCAATGATGGTGGTAGTGAGAGGAACGGGGAAAAGTGGTGAGATTCAGGATCTATTGAGGATAGAAACTGCTGATGGACTGGACTTTGGATGGGGAGGAAAGGAGAGGAATCCAGCAGGAGTCACAGGTTTTTAGTTTGGCCAGCTGAGTTAATCATGGTGCCCTTTACCAAGAAAACATTGTATTTCTTTAAATCTTAAAATGCATTTCATCTTAACACTTGCTCACCCATCCGTCCATTCTTTTATTTCAGCATTGAGTGCTTACTTTGTACCTTGTGAGAAGCACTATCCTATAGGAACACGAAGACAAAAAATCCCTTACATTCTAAATAGCAACAGATGGACTGGAAAACTAACAAATAGTCCTACAGACTGATGAGTCGGGTGAAGGAACTAAAGCAGCCCCTGTGGTAGGGTTGAATCATGGTACATAAGTTGACCAGGATGGTATGGGAGGGGGTCTGTGAGATGATTTATAAGCCAACAGCTATAGAACACAAAGGAGTCAGGCCAACTAGGAAAGGTTTTTAAATCTTTTAATTCATAATTTTTAAAAATTATTATCTACCAAATGAGATTCATGACTCTAGTTAGACTAGTTCCTCATATTGAATATCCTTGAAAACAAATTCACCACCATTATTGTTTCCAGTTTAGAACATTAACATCTTTTGATCTTTTTTCAAAGTAATTTTCATATTCTTACTGATTACAAAGGTAACACAGATATTATACTAAATTACATTATAGAAATACAAAATATATAATGTGAAATTTCGTATTATTTCACTATTCTCTCTCTGAAACATACATTGTCAACCGTTTTGAATACTATTCCACATTGTATTTGCTCTATTTTAACATAATAATGCAATGTTCCATGTATTCCTTTAGAACTTGTGGGTTTTTGTTTTTATTGGTTTTTACTTTTTTACCTTATGATATCTTGGATAGCTTTCTTTGAAAACACACATGGAACATTTTATTGTTTTTAATAGCCACACAATCCATTGGTGTATCTTCCACTGTTATTTAATGGTTTCTCTATTTAAGAGTACCTAGATTCTTTTGACTTTCACTGTTATTATGGATGATGAATGAAAAGTTCTTGGCAATTATAGGGTGTTTCTAAAGAACATAGCAGAAATATTAGGTGGAGAAAATATGCATATTTTAAATGTAAGAGGTATTTCTATATTGCATTCCAAAAGTTTATACCATTCTCATTCACTTATATGAACAAAGCCCAAGAGTACATATTTAGTTTTCTTTGATAAGATTGCATATCAGTATATCACTTTTATGTTCATTTCTTAGAAGATAACCAATGCATTTCATGTTGACATTATTTCCCTTCTAACAAATGGAGTCCTGATTTCTAACTTCACTTATGAACAGTAATGCTTTAATGACCATTCATATCACCATCCTACATTTATTTCTGAATTTGATGTATTTTTATTATCCAAACATGCCTCATATATGCAAAACCCCAAACCAACACAGCTTCAAAATTTAAAGGAGACATGAACATTCTCAACACCAAACACAATTCGGAATCTGAGAAAAAATATGAGGTCGGCTAGTATTTGTGCAAGAAAAAGAAAGGGCAGTAAAGGTGGACGTTGTCATCGTCTGCCAGTGACAGGGCCCTGCAGTGGTTCCTGTCTGAAGCCATAGCCCACAGATGCCCCAAAGCAGGGGCAGCCGGAAATATGGTTCGCTGGTATTGGGTAGCACTTATATCTGAGTGGCATTTATTGAGGCTTTATTGAGGTTTCCCTTTACACATGTGATGAGTTTTCTTTCTTTTTTCTTTTCTGAGTGGTCGACAATACTTAGAAGAACACGTCTGTGTGTTTCAGGCTCCATCTCTTCAGTCTACCTCCATAATCATATTATTCTTATCCTTTAGGCCTTTTATCTTAAACTGGGCAATATTCTCCCATAAAGAAGAAACCAATCCACAAGCCACACATTGCATTTTTCAGGAGTGTTGAGATTGGTATCAAACACCAGGAACTTCTGTTAAAATTTGATTTGGGGGAAGCACCACTGATATATATAGATATATAAATATATCTATATATATACACATATATATGACATATATATATGTCTAATACTCTCAAGTAATTTCTATATATCACATACGGATAATGGCTTCCTATGTGTCCATCCCTGTTGTGTTTCTGTCAGCTATTTTATCGTTGTATCTCAAACATTTTTATTGCTTTATGTCTTTTAGTGCTTTTTTTTCTCTTAGGTCTTTACTTTTGATGTAGCATGAATTTATAATGATTTTCATCTCCCCTTTGCCTTAGAGTCTAATTTATCTATTGAATTTTTGTTTGCACATTATTATTTTTAATGTACATTTAGGAATCCTTTCATTTTTGACATTTTATTCTCTTATGGACCTCCTGTGTAAATAGGAAAGCAAGATATATATAGTTTATTTTAGTCTGCTTCAAGAGATTATGTTTTGTAATGGTAAAAGTCACTATTATATTTATTCTTAGAAAGCTGCTTATTTATGTTCTGCTATTTGTTTTGTACCTTTTGTTTTACATTGTTTTAATTTCCTTTTTTAATTTCTTAATTTAAAAAGAACAATCTTCAGGGGTTGGGGCAGTAAAACCTGTTTTTAATGGTACAGGTGACAATCCCTCTGTTTACTTAACACACTGTTGTGCTTACATTAACCTAATTTCAAATTAAAAACAAAATAGTTTCGTCCGGCCTTTCCATAAACAAAGACAGGGAATTTTGCACTTACATATTTAGAATTATGCAGTAGATTAATTTTTCATTCAAATACAAATTACTGCTATTTTGTAATGATCGTTGAAATTGTTACGCCTTTTCCCCTACGTCAGCTTACTCACTGATCACTGACAGCCCTGACAAATCCGGGTTTAGGTTCGTTATTTCAGTTATTTTCAGGATGCCTGAGTAATAGATTTAGGAAAAGAGCTTAGGTGATATACATTTTGAGAATTTTATATAAAATATTTTTTTACCTTCATATATGAATGATTATAGAATGACATACAATTTTTTTAATTTTTTATTTTAGTGTATTCAGTACAGTTTCTATCCTTTATTCCCATTCCAGCCCGCCCACCCATTCCTCCCCTCCTCCCTCCCCTTTCCAACACCCCTAGTTTTGTCCATGTGTCCTCTATATTTGTTCCTGTAAACCCTTCCCTTCTCCCCTGGAATTCCGTCCCTTCTCCCCTCTGGTCCCTGACTACCTGTCCTCTATTTCAGTGTCTTTTGTTATATTTCACTTGTTTCTTTGTTGACATACCATTTTGCATGTAATAAAAATTTTCCTCAGAGCTACTCAGGTGCTTTTTCTTTGGACGTTGCTGAACACAAGAGAACATCAGAGAGATCTCTCAGTGTCCAAAGTCCTCCCGTTTTTCCCAATGGCCAATGCAGAAACAGTTGGGAAAACAAAATTAATGACAGCAGTATTGGGTTATAACTCTTAGAGTAAAATAAATATTCCTGTGTCCAAGCTGATATAAGTACATAATTGAATAAATAATTGAAAATAAGGGACAGCTCTCTGATACATGAAATTCTGTAGAAAGTGTAGTAGGAATAGGGAAAATGGAAACTCTCATTAGAACTTTGTAGTAATAATTGTCAGACAAGGTTTACGCAGGAAGCTAAAATTAGGGGACCTAGTGTGAGAAAATACAAGGCATTTCTGTAGACTCAAATTGTCTATCTCGGGATATTTATTAACTACAAAGGGAAAAATAATAGTTTTATAGTAGAAAAACCTGACAAACAGCACTTTAATGAAGTGATCAAGGATGTTATCACTAGTAGGAAAACACACTGATGCTGTGTGACCTCTGATATAATGCACTTGTCGTAACTATAAGGCAAATTCTTCGTGAAATTGCACAGGAAATGCCAGAAAAGACATGCGAGTGTAAACAGTACACTAGTAGAGAATAGAGACAAAAACCAACATTTCTATGCCCTTACTGCGTATGTTTTTCAATCCCCCCTAATTATTTTTCTTTCTCCCAGGGAGACATTAAAAAATGGATAGTAGTTTCTTGCCATGAAGAGACTACTTTAAAAAGCTGTGCTAGAATGCTAAATATGGATTTTGATGAGTGTCTAAAGAATTCTCAAAGCCAAGGCACATTTGTCTGAGCATACAGTATATGTACTTTAATTACATTAAGTGAGATTTCTAAACATCTGACATCTGTTTACTAGTAAACATTTAATTAAGTATTTGAACATAACGACGTTAAATGAAATGTTTTAAAGAAGCCGTTAGAACTCTGCAGCCCTGACAAACTCATAGGAGAGCAGTAGATTCTTTTACTGTAATCAGGGACGGCGGAGCCCATTTGCTGCGTGTTCTTTGTTTATTCCCCTGTGTCGTCTGCCTATGCCTATCACCTCTCCCTCAGTGACGATCAATTATTCATCAGGCTCCGTGGATGAGAAGGTTGGCACCTTGCAATCAGAACAGTGGGTCCACAGTTTTTCACTCAGAGACCGTTGTGCTTATACACATTTAAAAAGTATTTGTTCCCCTGGTAAAGAGTGAGTCTCATTAAATTATTTTTCCACTTGGGCATTGTATAGCTACTGGAACTTATAAGACTGACTTTTATCTGGTAATTAAATATAAAACAAACATTAGAGCTTTAGCAGATTCCATGTAAACATTGCAGACATGGAAAACCTTTTATCCCATGCCATGTGGTTTTTAAGAGAGAATGTGTAGGGGTTGACACATGGGGACAAGGTTTTCCAAATGCAGGGCATATATATATATATATATACTGTGTGTGTACACACACACACACACACACACACAGAGTTATGGTGACCTCTGAAGATAAAACTGCTGCAGAGTGGCTGTCTTAGAACCTCTCCTATTGGACACCCTATTACATTCCAGCACCCCTAAAAGCCTAGAGCCCCACTGGGTCCTAGTTCACACTGTGTCACTTGGGACTTCCCAAGGTGGTACTCCTGAGACCTCCCAAGAGCCATCACTATGCAGATTCTTTCAGATCCCTCTCTAGATATTGGATATCAAATTTCACTAGTGCTCATTTCTGTTCTCTTATGATATACCTGTGTGACTGCAATTTAGCTGGAGATGGAAGGATTCAAATGGTGGTGTTAGTTGTGGATAAATGACTTAACCAGGTCTGCCATTCCAATAACACTGGTATCTGAAAAGATTTTCATGCCCTTAGCCAGACAGCGTGAAGTATTGCATGTTAAGCACCTAGCACGCTGTGCCTGCCAAACACTAAAGTGGCTATTTTTGTTGTTTTCCTGTCATTACTGTTGTTCTGTTATCACAAAGAGCCCATAGCCAGCTGGCACAGGGTCTCATTTGAGTTCCAGTTTCTTTATCTGTTTTGCTTTCTAGTTCTATGGCTTATATCGGTTCTCTAAATGTAGGCTAATTGTCTAGTCACATTCTGGACCTATATCCTCAACAAACAACAAAGTAAAATGTTCCCAGTGTGTTTATTCAGATTCCAGAATGGCTTAAACATTTTTCCTATAATAATACTTACAATGATGGCTAATAGTCATCAATAGGACACTCTATGCCAAGTGCTGCACTAAGCCCTTTATATGGATTATCCTGTTTAATTCATGCAAGAATTCCATGAGGAAGTTATTATTATTATTCTATTTTTGTAGATAAGGAATCCACAGGTCAGAAAAGTTAAGTAATTTGTCACAAGACATATAGCTAGTAAATAACAGAATTAAAATTAAACCCAACCGCTTAACTATTAAAATAGTCTGCTCCTATCATTTCTTGAGTGGTCTCCCCTCACTCCATGCATTGCCTGCCCTGGCCTGTTGCTAAGTTGTGTCTGGCACATGGATCTCTTCCACCCATGAAATGAAAATGCACTACTTTCGCAGCTTATCTCCTTTTACAATTGTTGCAACCGCATCTTCCTTTTCAAAAAGCATAAACCACCAATAAAGGAGCAAAACAAAAGCATTCAGTCAACAAATGAGCTTCTACTGAGTGTCAGGTACTGTTCTGGGTAATGCAGATATAGGAAAACAAACAACATTCTGGTCTCATGGCACCTACAGGGCAGAGAGGGAAGACAGGACGTAAGCAAGCCAATGATCAGGATAACTGTTGTAGCGATAAATGCTTTGAGGCAAATAAAACAAAATGATAAAAGCAAATGACTTACAAAAGGGTACTCTGCTTTCGATTTTAACAGAAGACTGGCAGCAACATACTATATATATAGTCGCTAGAGATCTGTTTTCATAGTCACCCTGTTGTCATCTCACAATACTAACACAAAGCTAAACGAGTTTATTTGGTGGATAGATTAGTATTTCCATTTTTTTCCATGACAAAGAAAAGTAACCAAATCTGAGCCTTGCAGTGGGAGGGAAGGATCTGATGAGAAAAGGAAGCAAGTCTGATTTTAGACCAAAATAAAATTGAGTCATAAAATTTAAATATTCAAAGTAACGGTTTGAATTTCTTCCCTAAGAACTGAAGCTAATCAATTTCTGTTATATAATTATAATCTCACTTAAAATGCTAAAATTAAGGTAAATATATACATTTACTGACTCACCTATAAAATATTTAAAAATAATTATTTTATTAATGAGCAGTGATGATGAAAGTTATACCATATTTTTAAAAAATTAGTCTTACATGAGAGTTATATCATATTTTTAAAAAGTAGTCTTACATGAGAGTTATACCATATTTTTTTAAAAAGTAGTCTTGCATCTTAAAGCTCTTGAAATAACTACTTATATTAGCAGGGATGGAATTAGTAATAAGAGACAGCTTTCAGTCTCTTAACCACAACAGTCTACTTTTCAAGGATACTCAAATTGGTCAATGTTCCAAGTAATTAGTGGTGTCTCGAAATGGCACAATGTTCCTGATGAAGTCTAAGCAAGGCAGAGCATAGAGGCTCTCTGGTTTCCATGACCTGGATGCATTCCTAGGTAATGGCAGTAGGACGTGCTGATTACAGCTAGACTGTGCGGGCTCGAGTCCCTGCTGAGCCACTCACTGGTGATGTGATCTTCAGTATGCTATTCATTTTTCAATTTTCTTGTTTGAAACAAAACACATGTTCAAAGAGGCATTGCATTTTAGGAATTGGGTTGTAACCCTCTTCATTTACTCTTCTCTTTTTTCTTGTACTTTACCAAAGCAAAATAGAAATATGATAACTCAGAATGAAAGTCTATAAAAACTGATTCTCCAAATGAATGCAATGATCTGTGACAGAAACAATTACCTACCTTTGGGGCAAAAATTCAATAAGGGATGAGTTGTTTTTTTTGCTACAATTGTGGATTGAGTTGGTCCTGTAACTACAGTCCCATGCATTACCCATCACTTTCTCTAGTGCGAATTATTGATAACTTTTTTTGGTGGATTTTTCTTAGATTGATTAAAATTTATAACTGAAGCAAATATTTTCAAAATGTGACAGCTATTGTGGGGGTGGAACACGTATAGATGAAGTCAGAATGGGGGGAACATCTGTTTCTTTTGTAATGACATATGAGACTGGCTTCCTCATTTTACTACCCGTGTAAAGTTAATTAACAAACATCTGCATCCTGCCTTCTATTCCCCAAGGTTCTGACATTTTCCACACATTCAGATACCTTCATTTTTATTGATTGAACATTCCCCATGCTGCTCTTCTGACAGTTACCCATTGGTGATATGTCAGGGGTAAAACTCTACTTTTGAGGCTTTAATTGTCAGAATATCAGTGCAATTTTTGAGCACTAATCCTGGGACATGGGTAAAATCTGTGAACTTCACATTTCTTTCTTTTTTTCTTTCTGTCCAATTCCACAGATATCAGCGACAAATTCAAGATCACTTCCATGTGTCTACGGTGCATATATAACTAAGTTTCAGAACAATTCAAGTTCAGTTTTAAAAATAACCAGTGATTCACTATGCAGATCTTAGATGTATTTTTACACTCCCAGGCATATTCCTTTGTCCCTTTGGTGCCCCTTCAAAAACCACCCAGGGTCTGATCTTCTTCAGTAATGGCAGATTTATTGCTGTGATTACAAGGAATGGGGAAATCTGTCTGTTTCTCTTTCATATAAATGTGAGGGCCTAGATATGGATTTTGATGAAGCTGGACAAAATTATCCTACCTCCTAAAGCCCTCTGGTGAGGGAGTTTGTGGGCAAAAGATACTAACTGTGTCTAAAAACCCTCTGAACTAAGCCCATTTCTCTTCAAGTTATTTCAAAGGGCACCCCTGGCAACCAACTGATTGCTCAGCCTGCATTATCAATGGCCCGTGTAGGTGCCGCAATTTAAATTGGCTCCCTGGCTTCTTGGAATGATAGTTAATATTTTCGAGGGATACGTCTCAGTGCCAGTGGCACACTGTTTGGAACTGGAAAATTACAGATATGTAGGTAAAAAACGTATTCATTTTTATAGAAGGAAATGTGTTCTTTTAATATGGTGTGATTATTTTTAGATGTTGAGATGAGAGCATGACTCACCTCCTTCCATTTCATCCACCACTTGTGCCGGCCCCCACCCATCTTCCCTGACACATCGTGCTGACGACAGGAGTGACAGCCTGTTCTCCGCAGTGTGGTCAGCGCCGCGTGTTGCAGCTGCTTTGGGAGAATATGGGGTGCTCGGTTTCTTGAATACAGATTCCCCGACTTCTCATCAGTATTCTGTGGGTCAGTCCACTCTGTGAACTAAAGCGTGTATCATCGCATAGGGCATTCAATGGGGTCACTACTTTCGGGTGGTTAACAATAACATATCAGAATATTAAAGATTTAGATTCAAATCAGACCCTCTCCTCTTAGAAGGTACTCACACTAGGTGAGGTCTGTAAGCACTTTGAACATCTTTTTTCTACAAGGGAATGAATCATATCAAGCCAATGGAATTATTTGAAATATTAAATGAGATCATGATTGTAAAGAATTTAGCACAATGCTTTGCACAGAATATGCATACCATTTTGCTGGTACATACCAAAGGTCATTGTTGTAATCATAGTGATTTCCAACTACAGCCCTTCCATTTTCTTAACTAAGTTAAAATCCGTCCACAATATCCAAAGAATATCATGAGAGTAAATTTCTACATACTCATGTGAGCATGGTATGCTTTTGAGGGAAAGATCTTAAGAAAATGCAACTTATTATGGTGGGGGGCTATTTGATATATGGCATTAAAAAAGAAATTTCCTTCACCCTTTGATGTTTTATGCTTAACAGACAATTTATTTATTTGTAGTCAATTTTATAAAGCCTCAGGCATGATTCATATTCTATCTCATCCCTGGCCAAGATGCCTGCCCACTCACCCGCTCCCCCACACTCCCAGTTCTGTCTCATTGCTGGCCCACTGTTCATATTTTCAGAATTAACCTTTGTCAGTGTTTTATTATTTCCTGCCCACCTTGCTTCTTCCAAAAGTAGTTTATGCTTAGGGTAATTTTACAGACTGACCAGAAGAACTATAACCACTGTAAATACTCTTAAAAAGCAGAAAAGTATTTAAACTGTTGTGTACATTATCATTCTTCTCTTGAACACCCCCAGCAAAGTCCCTGATTTTCGTTGTTTGTATTACTGGTAGGTAGACAAGATAGAATTTCTTTGTCAAGCCAACTAAGAAACAGATAATGATTATTGTAGGGTTATATCAAATTATTATTTTTAGAAGGATATACTATAGGTGATGATACAGAAATTTCTCTTTCCTTAGTCAGACATTGCGCTTCTTGATATAAACATAAAGGTCAGAAAATTATAGGGGATGTTTCCAAAAAATGCCCATAAGGATTTGTCTGGTGATCCTTTTTGCCTAACCTTCTTTTCTCTTTTGGCAAAGAGAAGGGGAGAGAAAAATAATTCTTAAAACTAGCAACATGTTGAAAAAGAAATTGGCAAACTGCTCTGCTTCTAAGGGGAGGGTGGAAATATCAGTTGACTGTTAGTGATTCAGAAATAAAATTTTGGTATATTTGAGACCAGTTTAGAAGGAGGGATGGGGAATGTGAAGCTAGGAAGAAACACTTTAAAGAAAAAGTAATCTTTTTGCTTTCTATATGGCGTGGATATCTGTGTGGTGAAATGAAGGGGGGCAGGGATCAAATACAGCTTTCCCAAGATCTGACCCATTCCTAAGCAATACCCTCAAAAGTGAGTCTATTTTACTTTTAGGTCAGGGATAGTTTAAGACACCCCAAACTTGTAGAAGTCCTAAATGATAAAAACATGACAATGCACATTATCCCAGGCCTGTGGCTCAGAGACCAAATTAAACATCATACTGAACCTTAAAACATAAATGTTAATGCTGATTCCTTTTAGAATGAATGTTCTTTCTTTTAATAACAAAAAGCTTGTTTAATAAAGAAACTACCTATTTAACAGAAAAATTGTTAAAGCTAAAAGTTAAAAGAAAGGCACATCTAGGGAGAGTCCTTTTTTAATCCAATTTAAAGGAATTCATTTTACATATCAATAAAACAAAATTCAAGAAAACTATTTTGAGGATTTTATTTACTGACAATTTTTGGAAAATAAAGCTGATTTTATTAGAATGACCTTTTCTTATTTTGTGTGTATGTATCTTAAAGGTGCCCTATTGTATGTGCTTAGTATAAAAAGCCTGCATTGCCTTAAAGTTTAATAAAATGGGGTGACAGATTGTAAGTGGTTGTAAGTGTACATCTTTATTTTTTTAAGATTTTATTTATTTATTTTTAGAGAGGGGAAGCGAAGGAGAAGGAGAGAGAGAGAGAGAAAGATCAATGTGTGGGTCCCCCCACTGGGGACCTGGCCCACAACCCAGGCCTGTGCCCTGACTGGGAATCAAACCTGCGATGCTTTGGTTCACAGCCCCCACTCAGTCCACTGAGCTACACCAGCCAGGGCAAGTGTACATCTTTAGTGTATACCCCTGCTTGGTACTGAAAACCTGGTGCAAAATTTCTAAAACTCAGTTTTTCCCATAAGTGACATGTTGATAACAGTATACATGAGGTCTATCTAGAAGGTATCCAAACATGTAATATGAAAAAGAAGATACAAGGTACAAGAAACATTGTACATAGGACAATGATGCCTCAGTCCCCTTCAAAGTAGGCAGGTACTTTGGGACCTGACACAGTTCTCCCAGTTGCCAGCAGCTGTCCCATTGTATTTTTCTGAATCTCATCCATGATTTGAAATCTCTTCCTGTCCAAAGGTAATTTTAGTTTTGGGAAAAGCCAGAAGTTGCAAATCTGGGATGAAGTGTGGGCCGAGTCACTAGGGTGATGTGATGTTTTGCCAAAAACTACATAAGACGTGATACAGGACTGGGCGCATTGTTGTGATGAGGTTGCCCATCACCAGTTTCCCATAGCTGTGACCTGAATCATCTAAGTAGTTTCTGTGGAGCAATGTTCAAGCTTAATGCAAAATTTGATTGCAGACTTATTGCTGTATGCACTCAGTCATTTTGAATGCAGCAGCCACACAGTACATATGCTCACTCAAAGGCGTGTATCTCTCCCACTGACTAGTACAGTGAAGAAGCCATTGTTCATGCATGCTCATTTCAGCCCACTCTCCTTGGTTACATCAATATCATGCAAACCATTCTCATTATATTAACAATGGATGGATTTTTCCTGACAGACCTCATATAGCATAGGGTTATTTGTGAGAATTGAGATAATGTTGAATGAATTTCACTGTTATTATCAAAATTATTTGTGTACTAATCTTTTACTTAGATGATCATAAATAATGGGGCCAAATACCTGAGCCACCCATATTTCTCCTATAGAAATATAAAGTAGCTATCAGGAAAATGCGAGTAATAAATGATCGGTATTATGGAAAGGGGAAGAAGAACCACATACTATTAAAGAAATAAGTGTGGCATATAGTACACATGCAGTCAATCTAGATTCCCTTTTACCAGCACACCTTACCAGCAACAATGCTGATCAGTGATTTTATTTATTGCTTTTTGTAGGGCAATGTAGTATTAATTGTTAAAGTTGCTAAAGAAGAGGGGATAGGAAGAAGCTCACAGGAGTCAGGAAAATCTTTCTCCGCATTTTGCTGCAAGTCACCCAGATGTTTCAGAGCTACTTCACCAAAGAGAAAGTAGAGTGGACCATCCTGGGTATAGTTTGGGCTCTTTCTCACTTGCATTTTATAGATGGTGGGATTTTATAGAATTTTAAGTAAATAAGTAGTTTCATAATAGTTATTGAATAGAACATTGAATTATTCTGGTATAGTAGTACAGAACTGGAAATTCTTAGAAAAAGCATTATTTGTGAGGTTTTAAAAAGAACAATTTGCTTCTCAAGTTAAAATTAAGCACCTACCCCATCAGCGGTGGCACTTTGGGGGTAAGCTGGAGAAATCTGAATACACACTCAACCAAGGGGTTTGCCTGTACAAATGGATTATCTTAATTGTTTCCTTATTTTTTTTGATGACTGTTTGGTTTTACATTAATTATTACTAACTTCATTGTGTTATGAACTAAAATTTACTAAAATCAGCAGAAATTTGGAGTCTGATAAATATTAAAAATACTAAACTAAATATCAAATAATTCCTAAGAGGTCCCTCACAATAAAATCTAGCCATGTTTCGATGAAAGTTTCACATGGTCTCATGACTGCACTAAGTAAATTGTTGTAAAGGCAAATCTCAAATATTCTCTCCATAATGTTTTGTGTAATTAACTTTTACAGCAAATTTATTTCTTGCCAGGTCTTGTTCTAAACATAACTGTTCTATTTTTTAATGTAATATGTTAACTTCTTTAATACTTAGTAAAATTTGTCTAATAAGTATAATTAATATCTTTATTTTATACATGTAAAAATTGAGACACAGAATGATTTTTTATCTTCTTCAAATTTATGGTGCCAAAATACAAATCCAGTGCTTATTTTTAATCCTTTTGTTGAAGTTCCTTTCTATAGAATAGACATGAGAAAAAAAGTTCCCTTCACCAACCCTGTTTGGATTTCTGAGCCAAAAAACAAGTTTGCTAATTGGTAGGGGGAAATCCACTGGGATCTTCTAATTTACATCATAATGATTAGACAATAAAAATATAGGACAAAATATTTGAAATAATAGTTCTCAAAGTACTGAACATGAAGTAAGGAAGGACAATGAATGCTGAGAGATGAAAAAACAAATAAATAAAGCTAAAAAAATTCCCTAGATGACTAGTTTTAGAGAGTAGCTAGGCCATGGTTTTCAAGGGGGAAAACTATGTGGAGTCTAAAGGACTCCTGAGTTAAGGGGGCATGGTCCAGGGAGACAGCAGCAGCTAGAGCAGAGGACAGGTTACCAGAGGGAATACACAGAAAAAAATTCCTAAGGTCTGCAAAGTCTTTGCATCAGGGTTTTAGCTACATATGCACACAAGAAATTTACTCTAGGCTAAGAAAGCAACTGCTGAGAAAGATTAGGGGTAACAGTGTCTGGCCTTCACACAGGACCAGAAACAGTGCCTGTTAGCAGCAGGCAGATTGAAAAAGCTCATACTTCACAGGGGACAGACAGAGTATCTAAGAAGGTCTGCCTTATTAGTAGGGAATAATTATTTCTAGACTATTAATCCACAAGCAACTAATAATCATTAAAGCAAGACATTAGAGAATCAAACTACTCTCATGTACCTTAATTGCATCCCAGAACAATGTTCAACAGTATTTATAAGAATATAGCCCTGACTGGTGTGGCTCAGTGGGTTGAGCATCATCCTGCAAACTGAACAGTTACTGGTTGGATCCATGGTTGGGGCACATACCTGGGTAGTGGGCCAGGTCCCCAGTTGGGTGTGGGCAAGAGGAAACTGATCAATGTTTCTCCCGCACATCAGTGTTTCTCTCCTTCTCTTTCTCCCTCCCTTCCCCTCTCTCTAAAAATAAAAAAAATAAATAAAAGAATATAATAATATCTAGCACCCAATAAAATAAAATTTGAAATTCCTGGCATTCAATCAAAGATTATCAGATATGTAAGAAAATATTACCCACAATGAGGAGAAAAAAAACAATGAAACCATGCCAGATCTGAGCAAGATACTGCAATTAGCACACCAGGACTTCATAAACAGTCATTTTAAAGATATTCCATATGTTTAAAAAGTTAAGTAGAATAATAGAAGATATAAAAAAGACCCACATCAAACTTAGTGAGATAAGAACTATAATGTGTGGGATGAAATGCATGCAATGTGTAAGTGCATATGATTAACAGTACACTATACAGTGCAGGAAAAAAAGGTAAGTGAATTTGAAAACGTAAGTACAGTAACTAACCAAAATTTAATGCAGAAAAAATAATTCTCAAAAATGAAGAGTATTCTGATCTGTGGGACAACTTCAAATGAACTAATATGTTTTAAATCATTAAAGTATTGTGAAGGGAGAAAAATATTTAGCAAACCAATCTAGAAAGTTTTTGCAAATTTGATGAAACTTATAAACCTATAGTAACAAGAAGCTCAATAATACCCAGGCACAAGAAACATGAAGAAAAATATGCCAAGATACACCATATTAAATGGCTCAAAACAAGTAATAATGATTTTGAATAGTTAAAATAAATAGGAAAAAGAAATACAAAGGATCAAAACTACGTATGATGGCAGATTTCTTATCAAAAGCAATGCAGTCAGGAAGGCAGTGGAACAACATCATTTATATACTGAGTTACAAAAGCTGTTAAACTTGCCCTGGCTGGTGTGGCTCAGTGGATTGAGCACCAGCCTGTGAACCAAAAGGTCACCAGTTTGATTCCCAGTCAGGGCACATGCCCAGGTGTGGGCCAGGTCCCCAGTTGTGGGCGTGCAAGAAGCAACCATACATGATGTTTCTCTCCCTCTGTTTCTCCCTCTCTCCCAGCCTTCTCTAAAAATAAATAAATAATATTTTTAAAAAGCTGTTAAACTTGACTTTGTATCCAATAAAAATAATTTCATATATGAACATGAAATAAAAACTTTTCTAGACAAAACTGAAAGAATTTATTGCTACAAGATCTGCACTGCAGGAAATGTTAAAAGAAGCCCTTCAGCCTGAAGGATAATCAGGACAGATGGAAATACGCATAAAGTAATGAGGAACACTGAAAGTGGTAACCACATGAATTATGTTTCTAGAACACTCCTCAATAATCCTCTTGCATGCAAATCTCAGCATATCAAATTACACAACCTGCTACAATAATTGGGAAAATAATGACTAAACTCCAATGCCTTTAAATCTCAAGCCTGAACTGACATTGGCAAAGAGTATTAAAACTAGTGGCATATTAAATAATTGAGTAATGTATACCATTTATTCTCCATTACTCTATTTGTTTGTTTATTTGAAGTTTCTCAAAGAAAGAGGATGTATTTGAATTTCACAAATATGTGATAATCCACAAGTGTGGTCTTTCCTTAACAAGGACTAAGCCCATGTTGCTTCCAGATGCCGACTATTTCAGGAAGGCACAGAGTTTATATTGAAAAAATATTTATTCTTTGACTTACAAAAACAAACTGAAGATTAATTCATGAATTCACTAATAAATATTGTTTCCTATTTATAGACTTCCTGAGGTTGACTTAAATCATTCATATATATGTGTGTATGTATATATACACTCATATATATATATACTCATATATATACATACATATAAAGTCTTCTTTCATTAGGCATATACTAAGAGTATAAGATCACTACTTGGGCAAAGTCATATTTTGATTAATAAAATTTCATATTTTCAAAGAATAAGCCAATGAGCTTGGAAAGTGCATTTAATGCATAGAAAGATCTGAAAGGAGCCTTCTAACTGATACATTTCAAGAGAGGATACTGGCTGAGGTTGGTTTGGAGAAGAAAGATAAGGGGAGAGGAAAGAAAATGATCACTTATCTACATTCTCTGTATCAGTGCTCATGTAAACTACCGTGTGTTGTCTCATAACTAAAAGAAAGTCAGGACAAGTTGGCAAAGTTACATCAATGCACATACCCTTTGGCTCAGCAATTCTATTTCCAGTAACGTATCCTGCAGATATACTTTTATCCAGACAGAAAGCTATTCGACAAGGATGTTCACTACAGTATTGTTATCGAACTTATTTATCAAGTGAGGCATTTATGCTCATTTGAAATAGTCTCCAACTTAATTTAGTAAATGAGCAAGGGGAAGATCAGTGGTATAATGTAAAATGTTCACTTGTGAATAAGTTTCATTATATTATTTATAGATATTATTACTTATAGATTTTATTTATATAGTATATAAATATATATTATATAAGTTTTATAATATAAATAGATTATAATATGAAATATCATAGGTTATATTTGCTATAGTTATATATACATATATACACATATACATAATTGTGTATAAATAGTTGTAGTAAAAAATAAAAATTATTATTTCATAGTCACAAACATTGTGGGGTAAATATGCAAGACACTGTTAATAGTAGTTACATCTGGGGAGGAGGATTGTGGATCTATTGAGATAGTTCTTCTTTGTTTAATATCTTTTGTACCATTGTGCTGGCCAAAAAGCTCATTTGGTTTGTTCGGTAAGATGTCTCTAGTAGCACTTAGTTATTTTTAACTTTATTGGAAACAATTTTGTTAGATTGTATTGTGACAGCTGTCACATCAGCATGCATTTTTTTTTAAAAAAACAAAAGTGGCGAATTTTTGTGTAGCCATTTTCATAATGAAGATGGAAGAAAATAAACAACATTTTTGGCATATTATGCTTTATTATTTCAAGGAAGGTAAAAACGCAACTGAAATGCAAAAAAAAGATTTGTGCAGTATATGGAAAAGGTGCTGTGACCAATTGAATGTGTCAAAAGTGGTTTGCAAAGTTTCATGCTGGAGATTTCTCACTAGCCAATGATCCAGAGTTGGGTAGAGCAGTTGAAGGTGACACGATCAAATCGAGGCATTCACTGAGAACAATCAACATTACACATACCATGCGGGACATAGCCGACATACTCACAATATCCACATCAATAAAGTTACTGGTGAAAATGAAAAATATGTCTTTTATTTTATAGAAAAAAAGACTTTTTGTCCAACCCAATATTTGTGTTCCTTTCATTTCTTTCTTTCTTTCTTTTTTTTTTTTAGCACAACATAGAGGCCAGAAAGGTTTAGGAGAGTTTTCAAAATTTTGTAGCGCATGAAATTTAACCTTATGAGTTAATTTTTTCAGTTGTCAAAATATGTAAGCAATTATATTTTTGTAGAAATATGGCTGAAAAAATATTAAACAATCCAATTTATTACTCTTTTTTAAAAGAAACTTTTTCCATTTTTAAGTAGCTCATTTTTTACTGTATTTTTCATTACCATTTATCCTCCATATCACTATAAAAATTTTATTTATTTATTTATCTTTAGAGGCAAAGGGAAGGAGAGAGGGAGAGAAATATCAATGTGTGTTTACTTCTCACGTGTCCCCTGGTGGGAACTGGCCTGCAACCCAGGCATGTGCCCTGACTGGGAATCAAACCTCGATCCTTTGGTTCGCAGGCCCGCACTCAATCCACTGAGCTACACCAGCCAGGGCCCCCCATATCACTTTTGTTTTTTGTTTGATTGCTCCACATTCCTCCACCCACTCCACAGAACTGTCAGTCTGCTATGAGTCTGTTTCTATTTTTCTTGTTGGTTCAATTTGTTCATTACCTTCCACAAATGAGTGAAATCATATAGTATTTGTCTTTCTCTGACTGGCTTATTTTACTTAGCATAATGTTTTCAGGTCCATCAATGCTGTTGCAAAGGATAAAATTTTCTTTTTTTTTTTTTAGTCATGTAGTATTCCACTGTGTAAATGTCCTGTAGCTGTTTTATCCACTCATCTACTGATGGATACCTAGGCTGCTTCCAGATCTTGACAATTGTACATAACACTGCAATGAACATTGGGGTACATATATATTTCTGAATTAGTGTGTCAGTTTTCTTCAGATAATTCCCAGAAGTGGAATCACTGGGTCATAAGGCAGTTTTATTTTTAATTTTTTGAGGTAACTCTGTACTGCTTTTCACAATGGCTGTACCAATCTGCATTCTCACCAACAATGCAAAAGGGTTCCCCTTTTTCCACATCCTCACCAGCACTTGTTTGATGATCTATTGTTAGCTGTTTGACAGGTGTGAGGTTGTATGTCACTTCTACAAAGAGGTCTTTATCCCAAGCTAGGTTAGGTGACTCTGGCATTTGCTTAAAACGGTCTGTACATTTCTTAGTTCTTGTTATAATTTTAATGAATTATTTTTCCCCTACTATGAACCAAGAAAGCAATGTCTTGCCTGCCATTTTAGAGGACCAGGGAACTAGTTTGATATTCAACAATCAATAATGAATCAATCAATGAATCTTGGAAATTAGGGAATCTTTATTTAAAAAATATGTTAGATTTCTTTGTAATGTACTCTTGTGTTGATAACTCTCATTCATTTATTCCACAAATAATTCATTGTAACTTTATAGAATTGTGTTAGGAAACATGCTCAATGCTCATGAACTTGTGTACCTGAGTACAACCTAAATCTGCTTCATATGTGTATTTCATCATTTACAGTGGTAGGAAATAATTGCACCTGCTTCATCTCACACCTTGGATTAATGCTAAGCTCTTTTATTGGGTTAGCCAAAAGGTTGGTATGGTTTGTTCTCTAAAATAAGACACATTTTTCATTTTCACCAGTAACTTTATTGATATGATATTTTGAGTATGTCACACGTGGTGGGTGTAATGTTGATTGTTCTCAGTTAATGTCTCGATTTGATGGCTGTCACCTTCAACTGGTCTTCCAGACCATGCAGCATCATCCAGCAAGAAATCTCCAGCAAAAAAACTTTGCAGACCACTTTTGACATGTTTGATCAGTCACAGCACCTTCTCCATACACTGCACAAATCTTTTATTTGCATTTCAGTTGCATTTTTATTTTCCTTGAAATAATAAAGCATAATATGCCAAAAATGTTGTTTATTTTCTTCCATCTTCATTATGAAAATGGCTACACAAAAATTCACCACTTTTGTTTTTTTTTTTAAAAAATGCATGCTGATGTGATAACTGTCACAATACAATCTAACAAAATTGTTTCCAATAAAGTTAAAGATAACTAAGTGCTACTAGAGCCATCTTACAGAACAAACCAAATGGACTTTTTGGCCAACCCAATATTATTAAACACTTAACATTTACATTTTGGATTCTTTCAGGTTATCCTTTTTTCATAGTGTTATGCTAGCATTAGCAGGAGTATTGCATGCTGTTGCATATTTTACTATCTTTTGAAGGTTGTATGACATTAAAGATGACATAGTACTTATCATGCAGATGAAATAAATATTTCCTAACTCTAAAGAGTGAAGATTGATAGATGGGTAAATCCTTAGCATGACAAGAAGGGCATTCCACAATCTGTGTAAATCCTGAAGTCATTAAATATATAAGACATGAAATAAATCAATGCCTTTAAAGATAGCTGATCAGTTATGGAACTGACAATAGCATGGTATTCTATAATTTTATAAGGGCAGGCTAAGCTCCATATCTCATTGGCTGTAAAGTGAACAGCTTCACTTTTCCTTCTTATAGAGATATTTTGATCTCATCGGAGATGAACACAGCAGTTCTCCCTTTCCCCAGATGCTGATGAGAATGTACAAACGTATACAGGGTATTAAGCAATTTCAATTCTTTAATTGAATAATGAATGAAATGGATAATGTAGCAAGGTATCATGGATCCAAAAAAAATCGAACACATTATCCCCTCTGGACAGAGTCTGAAGGCATTAGAACTCAAAGGACTTATTCATGCAATTCATTGAAAATCTCTCGGTAGTAATGACTCTTGGGGATTAGTTTCTTCACTATGAAGAGGTCTGCTGCATTTCTGTATCTTTTCCTGGAATGTGCACTTCATAATAATGATGTGTCCAGCCTCTGGTCTTTGCTACTTGATTCGTGAATGCACACAAAGCATATCAGGATAGCAGCCATATGAAAAATCTGATGAAGATAATTTTGGAGAGATTTATGAAATAAACAAGAGCATGAGAATCATTTTGCTGTTTTAAGTAGGCTCCATATTACACAGAAAAAAAACAATGAAAATTATTCAGTTAAAAAATGTTATTTTTTTTCACATATAATACCAAACAAATGGTTTTGCGCTTTTTTTCCTAAACTGAGTTGATATTTTAATACTCCAGGCACTGTGGATAAAAATGCTGAGGGAGTTGCTGTGTTTACCTCTGGAAACTCCTCATTGTTTCTGACTTCATGACTTTCTTCAAATGATAAGACTATGGCCTAATGGAAAGAGCAAGGACCTTGCATTAGAAAACAGGGCCCTTATTAGCTCCTGAAGTTTTCACTTATGAGCTCTGTGAAGTTTTGTGCATTCAAATTTGCTTTATATACTAATTTTTAAAGAAATAAAATTTAGAGATATGGTCAAAGTCTCCTTATATACCACCCTGCACTTTATCCAAAGAATAATGACTATCTTGAAGTAGCATGATATTCTCATACAGGTTTTCAAAAATTATATATATATATCAAATGTTTATAATCTCTATATATAGATATCATTTTATATATAGAGATATATATTTTAGATATATATCAAAATATTTAGTATTCTTTTCTGAACTTTTTCCCATAAATGGTCTCAATTGTATGAATTATATTATCCTTTGCTCATATTACTTATCTTATGACTTAATCTTTTTTAAATTTAAATTTTTACAATTTAACAGTATTTTTGTTAGCAGCAAAATGGTGCCAGAATATCACTGGGCCTTGGTTCAGTGACCTTGGTTTGGTAACCTTGGTTCAGTAACCTCAGTACTTGAATTTGGCAAGGAAAATATTCAGAGCCAGAAAACTTAAATGGTGAGAGAATGTTTATTTAGAAAGTCACAGAGGTAGAAAAGGTGAGCAAACTGGATTGTGTGGACTCAGGAAACAAATTACTTAGGCAAAGGAAGGGCCTTTGAAGCTTAGGAAAAAAGAAAGGCCGGGAGAAGAATCATGGGGGAAGGTGAGGGGGAAAGGTGCAAGCCTGCTCCAGAGAGAGAAAGCACGCTGATTTCTCTGTACTAAGGGTTTTTTAATCTCCTTTCCAGAGGCAGGCACTTCAGGGGAGGGTCACAGTAGAATATTCGTCAGCTTTCCGGACGTGTCCCCTTTAGTTCCAGGTCGTGGTCTCCACTGATTGGTAGGCGCCAGGGCTAGGGGTCTTTAGTAATCATTGCAGCTGGTCCTGATGTCAGCCATGGCTTTACCTAGTCTGGCCTTGCTGCTTTTCTGCACCTGGAGCTGAAACAAAGCAGAGATCTAGATGTTATCTCTAGTTTGACCAGAACTCTGTATCTGTGGTCAATGGAGCCTAGGCTTTGGTTCTAAGATTATTTGATACAGATCAGAGCCTCGTTGTTTTTAGGTCTTGCTGCTTAAGGGAATAGTCACACAAGGGAGTCATATGAGGCTATTCTCTGGCCCCCTTGTTCCTCCTCTAAGAGGGTCTACTACATGACTAGTGACATGCCGAGGGAGGAAAGATCGGTGGTAGGTTGGAATCACATGACCAGTGATATGAAAGGTCAGGGGGTTTAAACTACATGGCCAGTGATATGCCAAGGGAGGAAGCCTCACCCTGGGGGTGAGGTCCTTGTTTTCCAAGTTTTGCCTATTTCCAGGCACCTGACATTTTCTGCCCTGCTGACCTTCTATACCTGGTCTGTCATTCCTACTCTGTCCAAACCTAACCTCCTACTATATCAGTTAAACAACAACTGATGTTGAATATTTTTTTCCTATTTTATTGGTCATTCAGGCTTTCACTTCCCTGAATTAGCTCTTCCTGTATTGTTTGTTTGTTTTGCTTCTTTGCTTTTGGATTGCTTATCTTTCTAATGTTAATTCACAGGCATATTTTAAATGTTTAGTGTAATCTAGATACCAGTTCTTTATTGATCACATGCTATGGAGACAACTTCTACCATAAAGATATTTCTCTTTTAATTTTATTTATGGAATCATCTGTAATGCAAAGTTTTTAATTTTACTCTGGTCCTTAAGGATTTCTCCCATTAAAGTTTATACTTTTTGAGTATTTTTCCAGAAATAATTATCTGCTGCTAATATATAAAGACATTCTCTTCCAAAAGTTTTAATATTTACGCCTTTAATTCAAATTCGAGGTTATGTGAAGTATGATGTAAAAGTAGGGAATCTGGTTTTATTTATTGTCATATGGTTAGCCATTTTTCCTATAATCACTTTATAAATAATCTTTGTCTTTTTCCCATTGATTTATCATGCCAAGTTTGTCATACGCCAATTTCCTATCTATAAATTGATCTATGTCCAAGGTTACAGTTCCTTTCCAAGTGTCTACTTTTCTGTCTCTACAAAAAGCAAACACTATCCAGTTTTTAGCATTGTAGCATCTTCATATCTTTTAGGGGAATTCTATTTCTCATTTTTTAAAAATTGTCTTGGCCTTTTGCTATATTAAGACTTTAAAACCCACATTGTGAGTTTCTGTGAAAAATCATTTTCACATCTTGATTGGAATTATATTTTATTTACTGTTTAATTTAAAGATAACTAACTTCTCTGCTATATTGTCTTTTCACCCATTACCATAAGATAGGAGTCATTTTATAAGATCTCTGTCACATATTTTTCTTTCTTTTTTGATGATAATTTTATTAAGGTGTTAATACACAGGAACATGGAGAAGAGAAAAAATGTGGTAGACAAAAAGTAAGAGGGTGATTGCTAAGCAAATTAAAGAACCCAATAGAGCAAAATTACAATCTAGCAGTGGGAACAGATTGAGATGAGTTTTTTACTAGACAAAACATGAAAGTCATAGGAATTGGAAAAACTGAGAGAGAAAAGAAGCCTAAAATGAGGAAGCTTGGGTTAAAGCTGTTTAATGAGCAGTTAGATTGCTAGATCCTCACCCATCCTTTACTTTGATGACTACTGCTTTTTTCTGCCCCAGTAAATATAGGGATTTATTATCTTGAAAGAGTAATTCTGAATATATTTGAATTGAAGATGCAAGGCATAGTTAGAATCAGGGTTATGCTTCTTAGAAAGAGGAAAATTAGGTAATAGTATGTAAAATAAAGGGTAAAAATAGAGACCCTTAGAGTTATATCCCTACTTGACCTCCAGAATGTTGGAAACTAAATCCTTTTTACCAAAATTAAGGAGATTGGAGTTCTCTTCTAAAGATGTCTGATTAGCTGAAGAAAAAGAATAATAGATGATACATCTGTATCATTCTGTAAAGCACAATCAGCCTTTTTAGGTTGCCAGTACTCAATTATTTCTATAGAGCCAAATATATTCATACAAGAGAGGAAAGTTTTTGACAAGCAAGAAATGGACAAGAACAAATAAGAGAAACCATCTTGGTGTGGAAAGACATACTAAGGAAAAACACTAAAATATTATAATTAGTATACCCTGAAAAATTGGAGAATATAATGCATTTATGAAACATGATGCTATAAAAAAGAATATTCAGTGAACAGAAAAGGATTCTTGAAAATTATAATTATGTGGATAAAATAAAAATAATAGTTTAAGTGTTAGAGAATATAGTTGAGAAAGTTTTCTCAAAATTAGAGCCAAAAATTTAAAAAGATATAAAAGAGAAGAGAAAAGGAAATAGAGCATATGAATAATAGGTGAACCAGGAAAAGAGAACAAAGAAAAAGAAATTATCAAAGAAGCAATACAAAGATTTTCCCAGACTTTCAGACTGGAAGTTGTCCAACTGAAAGGCCAATTAGACTAGATTCATTATTATTATGTAAGAGATGATGTTCTTGAATATTTTTGTTCTTGGAATAATTAATATCATACATATGTCCACATTGGTCTGTAGCTTCAGTGTAGACACACACACACACACAGACACCCCTCACACATACAGTAAGAGTTTTTCCATGGAACAGAATGGCTTATGACATTTACTTTTTCTCAGGATAAGTTTTTAAAAATTATTTCTTACTGTTAAGTGGGAAAACTTGTGTGTGTGTGTGTGTGCATGTATGTGTTGATCTTCTTGTATGCAACTAACAAACTTGCTTGTTCTTTGTTTTTAATGATGTCCATATAGAGTTTCTAAATCTATTATGTAGAAAATTAAACTGACTATGAACATAGACAATTATGTTTCTTTCTTTGCTATGCCTTGGCTAGAATTCCAGTGAAATGTTAACTATAATGTTTTTAGTGAATTTTGTGGATTGAATTTATCAGGTTAAGAAACATCTTTCTATTTCTAGTTTGCTAAGAATTTTCTTTTTCATGATGCTGTATTGAATTTTTATCTCCCTTTTAACCTACTAATGTGTCTAATTATGTTAATTAGTTTGGGGTCATGCTGTGAATTTTTTTAAATGTATATTTCTGAATTTAGTTTTTGACATTTTAATTAGGATTTTGTATGTGTGTTTATAAATGAGATTTGCCTACATTTTTACTTTCTGGTACAGCCATTTTTGTGCCTTAGCACTAAGTCCATACATGCTAAATTCAAAATAAGTCTGGAAATCTTCATTTTCCATTCTCGTGAACATTTCATTTTTATAAAATAGAGACCATGTATCCATTCCTTGAATATTTGGAAAATTCTCCTTTGCTATCATATGATCAGGATGTGATGATTATTCTGTAGGTAGATTTTTAAAATATAAAGCTTATTTATTCATGATAAACTTAGCCAACCTCTCCAGCATTAAATTGGAACTCTTGATTTTAAGTTTTATTTTTATCTTTACCACATGGGAATTATCAGGATTTCTTTTCTTTTTTAAATTATTCATTAGGTATTCAAATTTTTAAATTCAACTAATTAATTTTCAAATTAAACTAACTCAGTGAGTATTCCTCACTCACAAAAATCTTTGAAGAGTTGCAACTTTTATTGGTTTTCCTACTACTTAATATTTGAGTATTTTAAGCCAAACTCTTTTAAATATCAAAGGATACAGCAATCTGGTTTATATCTGCATTTCATTAGAAAGAGTAAGACAGGGCCTGTCCTCATGGAAGCAAAGGATGGAGTTAAGACAGAGCAAATATAGATATAAAACCTGTCAGAATGGGATTAGTTAGGGGCGAGGGGGTTGAGGGGGGACAGGAGGAGTTGAAACACTTGCTGGGGCTTCGTATGATCTGATGATTCCTGCTGTGGGATCTCTCCTGTTTGGCTTATGCCCCTGCTCCTTCCTGCCTTGCTTATTACGTTCTAGGCATCCTGATCATTCTTCTGTTTCTTCTGAATCTCAAACTCTCCAAGGTGACTTGCATCTCACATTCTTCATATTTCCTACTAGGTCTGTGACGTACTTCTCTCTCCAGATTCTACATGCCTGCTGCCTTCTCATGAATTGAGTTTCAACCATGTGACCTCAAGAGGATTTTTATCACTAGTTTAAAAAGCCCTCACACATAGTCATTCAATATTAAATTCTTTCGTTTTCTTTACAACTCTAATCTGAAATTACCTGTTTGCTTATGTCTCTCTATACTCTAAATCAAATCCAAGCTCTATAAAAGAAGAAATATTTCTATCATCACTGCATTGTGGCACCTCAAAAAGCACCTTGCAAATATGCTATTTCACAAATATTTGTTTAACAAAAATTCATCTGGCATTTTTTATGCTTTTGAGCCTTTGTTGTATGCTGATTCCTTTAAAGTAACATTGGATGATGCATGTTCTTTATTTTAGAGACAACAACATAACAGGTGTTAGGTGTTCAGCAATAATGCCACAGATTGCCTCAGAGGCCTCACAGTTACATTACTTGTGAGGAATGACAAGAAATACTTTGAATTTTTAAATAGAATAAAGGTAAAATTTCTCAATCTTTACATTTCATTTGGTTGCTCTTCTTATTTTGAAAATTTCCTTAAAATCAAATTGCCTGGAAAGTAACTGTTAATTTTTAATATGCACTGGTTCAGAAGGTATACTCTAGACCTACAGACAGAGAATGCTTGAAATTACATTTAGGAGGAAGCTGCCTTGAGGATGAAATGTTACTAATATCAGGTATATAATGGCTTCTTATATCACTTCAATTCACTCAAAACTAGTAAGTTCTGTTATAGTTATCATTGATGCCAAATTATCTTCTTTACAGAGACCCCACAATATTTTTGTTTCAACACATAACAAAACAAAGCGGCTAAGCAGCATCAAGATGGCATTTATTAAACGTTACAGACCTTGTTTCTCACCTGTATTGCTTCACTATATTGAGACCAACATGATCTCTTCAAGGTTATGGTTCGAACAATACTGGTGGGTTCCTGCAGATTTTCTGTAAGATTATATCTAGCTAAACAGATGATATTGATATGTATATCACCATCACCATCATCATCATCATCATCATCAGTGTTATAAAGATGTGTGAGAAATCAGTCAAAAAGAACACAGATGGCAAAAAGCAATCAAAGGTTTTTTTCTTTTAGATATACAGAAAGAACTCAATTTCTCCAGTGCAGAAAGAGTGCAAGGCATAATACTTTCGTGGTACTCATATTCAGATCCAGATATTCCCCAGCTTGTGAGAGTGAAGAAATCCATTTTAATATAATTGAGAGCTATTTTTCCACCACGGGGAAGCGCTCAGTGGAGAGTAAGTAGTGTTTAGGACTGATTCTGACTGCTCTCCCCCAGCAGTCCCATCCTGTCATCCAGCCACATGTGCTCCTGATCCAAATCACCATGCATATGCATGGCCATATGGTTCCTCCTGTGGGCCTCCTTAGCCTCATCATTTGGTTCACTATCAACATTCCCATCCCCTTCTTTGCAATCCCACACATTGTGTTGGACTTATTGCACCTCTAACCACACCTCAGGAAAACTGTCGCTACCAAGAGGGAAATGCTGTCATTGCCTGGGACGTGTGAGGGTTGTTGCATTCTGGCCATCTATGCTACGATGCTGTTTCTGACTGACTTCTCCTCTGATCTGTCATCGCAGAAAATTCAGTGTTTTTCTCTGCTTTGTAAGTTGGAGTGTAGGATGAAGTTCCTTGCCATCCTCCACTTCTGAAATGAATTAAGGTTCTCAGAATAACTCTGAGGGGAACTCAGTTTTGCATGTGTTTCTAGCAGCTTTGTCTGCAGCAGAGGTGATCTAAACTGCTAGAACACCCAAGGAGCCTTGCTGAGAAATGCCATCCAACTCATCACCCGTGAAGTCTAAGTGAGAAGCAGTGGGGGTGGGATTCAGTGGAAAGGGAACCAAACAAAGTAGGAATATGGAGAGATAGACGGGCGTTTCTTTCCTTTCATGTCAACAGGTAAACTAAAAAAATATATAAATAATAAACAACTGTGTTGAAGTAAGATTTTTCTAGAAACACAATTGCCCAGAAAAGCAAAATATTGTGTTGATTTAGAGGAAAAAATAACTTTAGAAAAGGAAACTAAATATCACAAAAGGCTCATGTTTCCTACATCCGGCTTCGTAGTTGGTTCTACTCAGGTCCAGCTGCCTAATTTGTGAAGCCCAGCAAAATGTCAGTTTCCCTCTACAAAAAGCAGGAAAAGGTTATTTTAAATGTACTAAAAAGTTTTTCTTTCCTTTATGCTTTTACTTTTGATTTGTGGTCATGTTTATCATTGGCTGTTTAATGCCATCCTAAGTAAATACATATTAAAAATTTAAAATATTAGCATGAATTTTATCATTCACCTTAATATGGTACAATGCTGTTTTTAGTTTGTTATTAAAGTGTAGTTGACACACAATGTTACATTAATTTTAAGTGTACAACATACTGATTTGACATTTATATACCTTACAATAGGATCACCACAGTAAGTCTAGTAATCTTCGGTCACCATACATGGTTATTACAACATTATTAACTATTTTCTCTATGCTATACATTCCATCCTCATGATTTATTTATTCTATAAATGGAAGTTTGTACCTCCTACTCCCCTTTACCTTTCCACTCATCCTCCCATACCTCTGCCCTTTGGCAATTACCAATTTGTCTCTATATCTGAGTGTATGTTGTTCTGCTTTATTTGCTTTTTAGATCCCACATACAAGTGAAATAAGTTATTTGCCTTACTCTGTTTCACTTATTTCACTTTTGTTCCCAGAGAGCTTCCATTCCTACTGATCCCTCTGCCTAAAATTAGTCAATGTAATTATTCCACTAAGACCCAAGCACACTGTTCAAACTGCTGTTTGCTCTGGAGCTTGGAGCCAATGAGTTTGTGCGTGGGCCCTTTAAGAGCAGAGGCCTGCTTTCCTATAGCCTTTCTGCTCTCTCAGATGTAATTCCTCCTGGCTCTCAAAGCCAAATGTCATGGGGGCTCCTCTTCACTGTGTAGGTCCCTGGGACTGGGGGGGTGGCCAATATGGAGCTTGGATTCCTTACTCCTCAGGGTGAGGGGACAAGGTTGTGATATCTCTCCCACTTGTGAATCACCACACCAAAGGTATGTGTCCTGATCAGACCAGTCTCTACCCCTGCCTGTCTCTAGGTAGCTTCCTTTTTATATCCTCAGTTGTAGAAATTCTGTTTAGCTAGTCCAGGTCATTCTCAGATGGTAGCTCTATATTTAGTTGTAGTTTTAGTGTGTCCCTGGGAGGAGAGGAGCTCACATCTACGTACTCCACCATCTTCCGTGCAAAGTCAATGCCAAATTTAAATGTAATTATAAGAGTATAACTCTTGTGTGGGATCCCTGAAGTTATATAATTTGCATTTTGTAGCTCATGCATTCAGATGTATTGTGTTCTTACTGGAACAATAAAAGCATCTCACAAAGAGAACTCAACTTATTAATTTTACTTCTTGATACATGCACACCCACCAGTACTCTTTATGTCTGACTTGCTGATGAGGAAGGAAAGACAGAAGGGAGAAGGACATAATGGATTGCTTCATATTTCCTTCTCTTCCTATGCTGTCATTTTGAGCCTCAGTGTCTGGCTAATACAGGGAAGTAACATGACTAAGAAAGATAAAATAGGGTTTCTTGGTCACTCTTGTTTCTTTGAATGCCATTATCTCCCTTCTACATTCAAAGCAAATTCTGGTTCAAATGAGGTGTGGCCTCTTGGGGCCAGCAGCAGCTCTGCTCACTCTGTTGTAAACTTAACAGGTTTACATTTTGTTTATGTTGAGTCTCATGAATTACTATAGATTCTGAGTCCATTGGGATAATTCTGCTTTCATGGGACATAATGAATGCTTTATGCAAATAGGGTGATAAAGAATATGGGACACATATATTACATGAATCTTTTCTGCTCTATTGCCCCACTGTACTTCATTTTCAAAATTCACGTTCAAAGATAAAATTATTAAGAATTACAACACAGTGATAGCATAGCATTAAACCAAGTACAAAACCCTTTTGATGTCAAGGTCTTGTGTAACTACATACTTGTATTCACAGAAGAGCGACCCTGTCTACTCTTCATTGTTGCCTTGGTAACAGGGAATCTCTATTTGAGGACCTAAAATTGTGTATTATGTTCAGCCTCATATTCAGTCATGCCTGGATATATCTTGAAACTATGAGGATAAACTGTCCAGTCTATTGAAGACAAAGGAATTCCCATGGGGGTAAATGGAAAAAAAAAAAAGAAGAAGAAATTGACTCAAGTAAAATTTCCTTTTCAAGTAAAAAAACAACTGTTGTAAGTCCTGGCTGGTGTGGCTCAGTGGACTGAGCCCAGACTGCAAAGCAAAGGGTTGCTAGTTCGATTCCCAGTCAGGGCACATGCTTAGGTTGCAGACCAGGTCCCCAGTAGGGGGCACAAGAAAGGCAACCACACATTAATGTTTCTCTCCCTCTCTTTCTCCTTCCCTTCCCTTTACCTAAAAATAAATAAATAAAATCTTTAAAAAAAAAAACAACTGTTGGGATCTTAAATATATCTGAATCTAAGGGTACTCAGCATCCATGGACTTATCCTAAAGTATAAGGAAACAGTGATATATTAAAGAGTGAGTCCAATTAACATACCCTATACTATGTCTTGATACAACCTTTATAACACTTAGGAAGCAAAAGTCCCCATTGTCCCCTGTGTGAGGAATAGTAGGATCACAAAGGAGGAGAGAATATTTGAAGTTCTTGGAGGATTTATACTGGAGTGTGAAATTCATGCAGTGAACAGCCTCCATCTCAGAGAAGAAACTCAGTAGTATTTCAGGCTCTAAGTGGCATTAATGTTTTTATTATTAAAATTTAGGCTTCTTGGATTAGTGTAGAAGCTTCATAACAGTAATGGTAACAAGGAAGAGCCCCACAGGAAGAGGAAAAATGTGGTAAATACACTTTGTCAATAGGAATAATAGTAATGATGATAAACAATGCCTAATATTATAACAGTAAAAATTTTGAACTCAATGCCACACTTTGCTAAGGGCATGGATTATCTCATTTAATACCTATAATAAATATGTAAGGAGAGATGGAAAAGAAACAAACTTTATTAAGAGGGGAAAGGGGAGGGAATTTCAGGGGAGAATGGGAAGGGTTTACAGGAACAAATATAAAGGACACATGGACAAAAACTAGGGGGTTTGGAAATGGGAGGGAGGTGGGGAGGGATGGATGGGTGGGCTGGGATGGGATTAAAGAACAGGAAACTGGACTTGAACAGTTAAAATAAAATAAAAAATAAAAATAAATAAATCAATAAATAAAAAGATCCCATTTTAAATGCAATATATATGAGGTCCAGAGAGTTAAATTATCTGGCCTAAAATCACAGAGAAGATACTGGAGACAAGATGTGAGAGCAGGTGGTGAATGACTCAGGGAATTTCTGTACCACCTATATGTGATATGCTTTAAAAGTGCACTACTTCTTTAAAAACTGCACTACACCCCCCTCCCCAGAGGATGAGTCCCATAGCCAGGTATAAAAGGCATTTTAGTTCCTTCTTTGAAGAAGCTGTATATGATTTGATTAGGTAAGCATAAGCATCTCCTCCAAAGTGGTCTACATAAGTGTTTTTCAAACTTTTTGACTGATACTTACAGTGCGTTTTATATTAGTATCAGGTATACATACTCACATACTTACAGCATCTTACTGTGTGCCTTAGAGCCTGATATTTTCTATCCTATTTTTCATTTCTAAAAATGTAAAATGACAAATTCATTCAATAGATTGAATAACCAATTAGTGATAATTCGAAAAAAAAATTACTAGCTGATAAGACTCTGTCTCCCAGGGTTCTGGACTTAGGACTGAGAGACAGCTAATTAAGTTTTATGTGACTCTAAAAGTGACATGTGGATTTCAGTTATTATTGTCAAGGGGCAGCCATATCCTGCTACCTCTTATCTATCATAAGCCAAAATAAATAAATAAATACATACATTTATGACTAGAAAGCTGATCTGGGAAGCAGGAGGTGGGGGTGGAGGGAGAGAGAGGGAGAGTTTCAGATAGAAGCAGACAAATATAGGAGCAGATGAGACAATTCCCAGTCCTTGCCTCTGGGCCCTTCCTGAGGCCTCCATTTGACTTTTATTAAGACTCCACTAGTTTTTAAATGTACTTTTTAAAGTAGTTCTAATGTACTTTTGTTGGGTTTACAAGTTGTGAATCTGTAGTCGAACAGCAAGGAAAACCCATCAGGATTACCCAGGAATAACTGGGTGTTATTGACAAGGGAGGATTCTTTCCACTTCATACTTTCTATGTTTGCAAAAGGCAAAGAGGAAGAGAGTGACTTGTAGCACTTACCGCTGACCTCTGGTGTGTCTAGTCAATTACAGATTTATTCTTTGAGTTAGAGAGAGGTACAGAAAGATTAGGCTGCTTAAAGAATCACCAGAAGAACCAGCTGAGATTCAGTTCTTTGACTGAGTTTAAAGTCAGCAAAGCTATTGGTTCTTTTAAATTTTTCATTGAATTTTGGGGGCAGCATTGGTTAATAAAATTATATAGGTTTCAGGTGAGCAAATCTATAATATATCATCTGTATCTGTACGTTGTATTGTGTGTACACTGCCTCAAGTCAAGTCTCCTTCCATCACCATTTATCCCCTTTAGCCTCTTCTACCTCCTTCTGCCCCCTTTCCTTTAGGCAATCACTGTACTGTTGTAAAATGCCAGTCACTATTGGTTTTATGGGTAAAACAGGAGAAGTAAATGTTGCCCAAATACAGAAAAACTCTACTTACCCAGATGACAGGATTACAACAATTTCAATATACTGGAAACAGAAATATATTCCACAGTCCGAAATATGGAATCTTGCAAAAGCCTTGAAGTAAATATCATTTTTATTCTTTTCTTTTTACTGTTGATCTCACAAAAGAGCCTAAAAAGATCACATTTGAGAAATAGTAATGAAATGCACAGTATGGTTAGCTCTAGCTGACTGTAAATTCAGTGTTGCAGGAACTGCCAATTCTGTTTTTGTCCTCTCCTCTACAACACGCAAAAGACACTGCCTATTGTTTCAGTGACACTTGTAAATCCCAGAGTTCATAGGTGACTTCTCCTGTGGGGATGCATCATTGTTTCAATTATTTTTGAGTGACAAAGGCAATTCAAAATGCCACTTCTTGGCATTAAGTTCTGCTTTCATCCCCCACTCAACCCTGGAAGCAATGATCTCTGATATCTGTACAATAGGAGGAGCTGACACAATTAAAAACTAAACTACATGTTGTCCCCAAGATCAAATTCATGGGGATAAAGCAACTCTGAGAAGTTCCCATTGTCTCATTCCCGCCTTCTCTCTAGTTCATTGGCTCTACATGAACTAGAAAAGCTTACATTCAGTGGAAACTGAGCTGTCAAGAATCCAAAGGATTGTATGCTGGGTCACAATTCCCAAGAGCAGGTTAAAAATATCTGGGAAGAAGCCCTGGCTGGTGTGGCCCAATGAATTGAGCACCCGCCTGTGAACCAAAAATATCTGGGAATAAATGAATGAATTATACATAGGACATTTTACATTATACATAGGACATTTAGGACATATGCCTCCACCTGGCTCTCTCTAAGAAAGCTCACTGGCAGAATCCATGTAGGCATGAGGAGCATAGGCAGAGGTTTAGGAACACTGGAACTGAGATTCCCAGCCGACATCTCAATCAGTGATCCAATATGAGTAAATGAGAGTTAGATGATTCAAGCCCTCAGCCTTTAATTCTCTCTGTGGCTGAGTTTTTTCTTAGTCCCATTCACAGAAACCAGGAACAATAACAAATTACAATTAGTATTTCAAGCCACTTAGTTTTAGAATAATGTGTGTTATCATCAAAGTAACTGTGACAGAGAGGAAAGAGAGACCTCCATTCTCATGGAGATAACAGTTTGTTGAGGGAGTCAGGTATTAATTTAATATGTCTACAACAACTATAAACTCTAATTACAAATTCTAAAAACTAGAACACAAACTCAACGATAACACAAATAATGTCTATCTCATTCATTGTCCTATCTGCAAGATCTAATATAACAACATAATAACTCCATAATTATTGTATGGGTAAATGAATAAATCAGATATTGTGAAAGAAGTATACACAGAGATATGAAAGCATATACCGAGGAACCTGAATGAGCCTGGGTAATTTGGACAGCTTGTCTAGAAGAACATTTAATTAGCCTGTAGGAATAGCACATCAAAGTCTGGTAATAAAGAACATGGTGTATGCAAGGGTCTAAAATAAGTCAGTGTGAGTAGAAAGCAATGGGTGAAGGTAAAAGTATCCATGATAGGGAATTAAGCTTTATTCTAAGACTAATGGGAAACCATTTGTGTACTTTAAACAAGGGCATGATATGACAAATTTTTTTCTTTGTAAAGTTTACTCTGACACAAGTGTGCATATTTTCAATAGTCTAGATGAGAAAATTAGATTAAAATTGTTGTAGTAAGATGAAAAATAACTGGATTCAAAACGTATTTGGGAAATAAAATCAGTAGAACTTGGATGGAGATGGATGACTTTTGGTGCATGAGGTAGAGGGAGCTATCAAGGATATCTTTAAGTTTCAAAAAATGAATGCATCTTGTTTTCACACACTGAAAAAAATTGAAGTTAGGGCTTAAGATCACAACTTTTGCTTTTTAGATACTAGAAATCTCATGTAGGTGGTTGGAATATGAAGTTAGAGCTCAAGGGAGATGATTAAACCAGAGATAAATGATAACTAAAGTTTCAGTCAAGGATGAGATCACTTAGTTCAAAGGAATAATAATAAAAAAAAACATTGGCCTGAGGCAATCCTTTGGAATTTATACAGGATGAGCCTAGAAAGGAGACTGAAGAGATATACAGACAATGGAAAGCAGATTATTGTTATAAGGAAAGCATATAATACTGAATGTTGAAGTTAAGTCAGATATGAATTAGATTAAAATTTGTCCAATTTATTGTGACCCGAAGTACACTGTTGCCCTTACACACTGTTCATTTATGCCAGGCATTAAGTTAGGCTGTATACATGCTTCATCTCCTCTATATCTACTAGTGACAAAAGAGATTAGGAAGATCTAATAACCTATTTCAGATTTAGGTATAACAGGAGTGAAATACATCTAATCAACTGAAGTTTTCTGTGGTTTTTATTCTTGAATAGAATATATGGTGATCAGGATTTGGTACTCCATCAATGAATTAATTAAGGAAAACATGCAATTTCCATTTATCTGACCTTCAGAGAAAACTAAATGGGAAGAGGTTTAAAATAGACTAGAACATCAGGGCTACCAAGTCAGCTAGCTTTAAGGGTTAATCTAGAGGGTTTATGCAAAATAGAACAATCGATTTAATGAAACAATGGACTATTTAAAAGCCTGCAAAATTTAGGAAATAGTTGTGCTTTTTTTGTATGCTGTTCTGCTTGGAGCACAAAGAAGGTATTTCAAGTTGTCACCAGTAACTTGATCTGTGTACCATTGATGCCAAATCAAAGTATATAAGGGTTCTCTAAATAGGCATTTTACCCTTAGATGACTATCTGGCCATAGTAGTAAAAAGCAGAAAACAATCAAGTTTATAAAACTACATGGTGGTGGACAAAAGACCATGGCCTCTAGAATGTCTAAGAACAAGGAAGAAAGCTGACGTTTACTACTTTAGTTTAGATTTATTCCACTCTGGGTGACTACTTTGTGTAGTGGCTAGTATTATTTAAAAGGACAAGTAGACTCTCATGGACAATAACTTCACCAAGAGTGAAAAGTGTAAAATTATGTCTATTGAATACTTGTTGACAGTTTCGGATGGAATGTGGCCCAAAATGGCCTTTTTCATGTGATTGGGCTCACCGTTACTTTCATGCTGAACTGGTCTTGTTACTGAATCAGAGGACATAGGTTACCACCTTCTTGTTAACTGCTCATAATTTCCCATTTCTGTGCCTGGTATTTCTTAAAACATATTGGAGGTAGAATGAATCAATTCAGACCCAAAGGGCAAGAAGACCAAGAAGTAGAACAGGGGTGTGGTCAGAGAATACATGGGAAAGCTGTTAATTAAGATTTTGGTAGGAAAAAACAGCATATTCAAACTGCGTAATTTGAGAATAATTTGATAAAGGACCTATTCATAAAGGTGTAGGCAGAGTTGAAGAAACCAGTCAAGAATCACACAGCACCCTGGTGTGTGCATACTTATGACAGTAAGCAGCCGTTGGGACTCACAATTTAAGCAGCCAAGAGAGCAAGCATTTATGACAGCTCACCAGGTGATGTTCTGGCAAGGAGAGATCTGGGAGAATAAACATACTTACCTCACTCTTCTCCTTACCTCTTTTATTTCATTTAGCTTAGAAAAAAGTATTTAATTGTAGAATAGTTTTTCACAGTTTATTATTTTATTTTTGTATTGTTTTTGCTATTACAGTTATCCCCCTCCCCCCAGACCCCCATTCCCACAGTCAGTTCCCACACCATTGATCATGTCCATGGGTCATACATATGTGTTCTTTGTCTGATCCCTTCACCTTCTTTCAGCCAGTTCCCACCTCGTCCCTTCCCTCTCACAGCTATCAGTCTATTTGTTTCTGTGCCTCTCATTCTGTTTTGCTCATTAGTTTATTTTGTTCCTCAGATTCCAGTTATAAATGAGATCATATGCTATTTTTCTTTCACTGCCTGGCTTATTTCACTTAGTATAATAATCTCCAGTTCCATCCATGCTGTCGCAAAAGGTAGGAGTTCCTTCCTTTTTACCACTGTGTAATATTCCATTGTGTAAATGTGCCATGGCTTTTTTATCCACTCATCTACTGATGGGTGCTTAGGCTATTTCCAAATCTTGGCTGTTGCAAATAACACTGCTATAAACATAGGGGTGCTTATGTTATTTTTAGTTGGTGTTTTGGTATTCTTTGGATATATTCCTGGCGGTGGCATTGCTGGGCCATAAGGCAGTTTCATATTTAATTTTCTGAGGAAACTCCATACTCTTTCCTACAGTGGTTGCATCAGTCTGCATTCTCCTCAACAGTGCACTAGGTTCCTTTTTCTTCACATCCTCGACAGCACCTGTTGTTTGTTGATTTATTGATAGACATGTTGGTAGCTGTGAAATGATATCACATCATGGTTTCAGTTTGCATCTCTCTGATGACTAGTGATGTTGAGCATTTTTTTATATGTCTATGGACCATCTCTATGTCCCCCTTGGAAAAGTGTATGTTCAGGGTCTTTGCCCATTTTTTTAATTGGATTGATTGTCTTTCTGATATTGAGTCATATGAGTTCTTTATATATTTTGGAGATTAAACCCTTGTCCAGTGTATCACTGGCAAACATGTTCTCCCACACAGTGGGTTCCCTTTTCATTTTGATGATGGTTTCTTTAGCTGTGCAAAAGCCATTCAGTTTTATGTAGTTCCACTTGTTTATTTTTTTCTTTGTTTCCCTTGCCCAAGGAAATATGTTGGCAAAAATATTCTGCACGAGTATCTGAAATTTTACTGCCTGTGTTTTCCTCTAGAATTTTCATGGTATCTTGATGCCTATGTAAGTCTATTATCCATTTTGAGTTTATTCTAGTGTATGGTGTAAGTTGGTTTCTTGCAAGTACTAGTCCAATTCTCCCAATATTATTTATTGAAGAAACTGTCTTCACTCCATTGTCCAATATTATTGGAGTTCAAAAGGGAAGGTGAGAGCTAAAAACAGGCAGTTTTGCCTCCTCTGTCAAATATTAATTGACCATGAAGGTGTGGGCTTATTTCTGGTCTCTCTATTCTGTTCCATTTTTGTTCTTATCTCTTGTCTCCTGCCATAGTCTGTCACTGGCCAAAACCAACCGGAAAACAGAGGGTAAGGGAGCTTGTTGATGCAGTCCATTGAAGTCTACCTCTCTACACACAGAGCAAGGTGGAGACTATTTCTGGAGGGTTAACTTGGAGACTCATTCTAGGTATCCTTTCTAATGAAAGATCAGGTGGTAGTCCCCTGGTTCTCTGTTCAATTAAGTTGAACAAACATTTATTCAGAGCAGAATAGGTACAATAGGAGCATACTGAGAGATGAAAAGATGACTAAATCTCAGATTCTATCCTTAGAGGATCAGATTCATAGCCAAGAAACTATTCTATGAAGTGTAGAAAGAGAGAGAGAGATGTTAAAAGGAGGTATATATTTCTCTTAATGTATTAAGAGATAAGACTTTGGGATGCAAGTTTCTGAAACTGGAGAAAATTACAATTTTTTTTGTGATTGGTTGTTCAAATTAAATCTTAGTCATTAGGCTAATCAGATTAAGGAGCACACTGGTTCAAGAAAGAATGGGCCAACCATGTGTTTATAAAAGGTAAAAATCTGCAATTATGTGCAAGTAAGAAACAAGAAAAATCTGGTTGGGAAATGCAGAGAAGTAGTCTGGCAAGTGGTCTGTTTTAGTTGATAAGAATTATTATGAAGAATAATTCCTGGAAGCATGAGTGGGGGGCAGAGAATGTGGTGAAGTTCAGGATACATATAGGTTGAGACACTTTGCAGCAGACATTAATTCTATCTAAGTGGTTACCTGAAAATCATTACCTGAAAAAGAAAATCCATGCAAAGAAGCCAAGAGGCAAAGAAATTTCCAGGCAGAGAGAATGGTGTGTATAAAATTTGAGAGAATAGGAATGGAGTTAGCATGGTGTTTTCAGGGACAGACAAGAGATTAAATATTGTTGGAGGTCAAAAAGGAAGGTGAGAGCTAAAGACAGGCAGATCAACAAGGTAAATTTATGAACACCATAAGAGGAAAGAGCTGAGATTTTATCTGGAGGGCACTGGGAAGTCATTGAGGGACTTTTAAGCAGGGAGGCATGTGGTCTTAATATATTTGCATTTTAAAAGTCTATTCCAATTAATGGAGTGTATTAGAAGAGAGCAAGTACATAGTAATCCAGATAAGAGATAATGATGATCTGTGGTGGTAGGAATTGAATTGAAAGCTCTAGATGGATTTCAGAAATAATAGAGTAATAATTATCTGAACTTATGATAGATTTGATGGGATGATGGAAAAGAAAAAAGTGCATGTGGATGCCTCAGTTTCTGACTTGGAAGTTCAGTGATCAGTGGTTTCTTTTACAGAGATAGAAACTGCAGGAAAAGAATCAGGTTTGGGGGAGGGGGAGAAATGTGTTTAATTTTTGATATTTGAGACTGAGGTGCTTGGAAGCTATTGAAGTATAAAAGGCTAGTAAACATTTGAAAGCATGATTCTGAATTTCCTGAGAAAGTTGTTGGCTGGGCCTCTAAATTAGGAGCTGTCAACATAGGAGTGGTAATTCAGCTACTCACCAGGATAAGGTTACCATGAGAATGTATGAATAGGGGCAAAAATACCTTGAAACAATAAAATTAGAATGGGCAGAGGAAAAAGAGCCTGAGAACAGAGAACAGGTGGTTTGAGAGTCAGGAAAAAAACTAGTAAGATGTGATGTCAAAAAACTGTTACAGAAGAATTGGTTTTGGGGTTCATGCTACCCTCACCTGTCAATGGCATGAAGGACAGACAGACTAGAGTGCTTGCTGATACCAGGCCTCAGGGGCCAGTCAGGTTTTTATGCTTACTTCTAATTTTAAATTTTTGTTTTTTCAATGTCTATGTAGAACAGTTTTCTTCATCTCTCTAATATTTTAGCATATCTGTGGACATAAAAAACACTATGCTAAACACTAACACTTACTAAAAGCCTATTAGAAGGGTGAAATAGACTCAAGAATGTTTCTACTACAGAGTTATTTTAGTAACCACTTTTGAAATTATATATATTATATATATATAATATATATATAATATATATATATAAACTTGGTTCAGTTCTGCTTATATACAAAGAATACAGAATAGTTCATGAGATTTTGGGGAGTTGTTGGATTGGCTGAGTCAGAAGACTAGGCCAGAAACTTCTCATTTGACTGATAGCATTGAAGGACTCTGACCTTGTATTATCAACCCCATATTTTTCAAAAAATGTGAGCTTCCTCTTTAGTTTAAGAGTAGGGCACAACATTTCAGAGCTCTCATTTATTTAGACACAAACTGGTAAGGCAGAGTGTAGGTGGGCAAAGCATACTGCTTGTCTTTGCTGTATATTAGCATATCGACTGATTCTCATCCATCTAAACTAATTAGACCTCTTGATACCAAGAATCAAAAGTTTACTAATCAGGTGATGTTAATAACTTAGCTCTGAGTGACAAGGGCATTATTCTGTTGACTCCAAAGGTTAAATTTGATTATAGAAATCTTCACATTTTCTTGCTAAAGCATTTACTAAACCTCATGGAAGATAAAGGTATAAAGCAATTTAGAGTATATATCCTAACAATTTTTTAAAAGATCCAATCAAGAAATTATAAAAGTATAGCTGTATTATTAGACATAAATTATTTTGGAAAGTAAACACTCTGAAGGCAAAGACTATGTGCATTTTGCAAATGCACATACTATAAAAATATAGCTATATTGTTAGAGATATTATTTGGAAAATGAACTCTCTGAGGGGAAAGACTATGTCCATTTTGTTCATCAATACACCCTTTGAGTTCTTAGCACCTCATATTGCCTGGAATATACTAGGCATTCAAAAACTAGACATTTCTTGGATAGATGTTGCACAAACTCAGTTTAATTAAAAAGATTCTCATGAAAATATTTTGATGAAAAATCCTGAAGCTTATTCTAACTCTGGTCGCGATTAACAAATAGTTTTTCTCTATGATGACTGGTGTCTAGCCCACAGTATTTTGAATCCCACAGTATTTTGGAAGAAGCATTCAACAGCTTCTGAACAGCAGTTACAGTGGAGTGCCAGCAAGCTCTACAACTGCTATAGGTTCCACACACATAAGGAGGAAATTGTCATAACAATGTCGATCCTTTAAAATTGTATAACACTTCACATGTTACAAAGCAGTTGTACAGACTTTTTTTGTTTTCACTGAAGCTTCACAGCAATCCAGTTGGAGAAGAAAGTAGAATACTGTCTCCGGTTCACACCAATCTGTGTAAGTAATTATTCCTTCAACAAGCACTGGTTGTGTTCTAAATACTGAGAGTACCCCTTGCCAGATAGAGACATAGATTATTAGGCATGAATCTTGCCCTCGAAAGCTAGCATTGTCTTAGATGAGGTTAGATGATGGCATGATTGTAATAAAGCAAAGAGATCAATATCAAATGACATGTATAACCTCATTGTATAAAGAGGAAGTGGGGGAGCATGTGTTTTTGGGTGGGATCTTTAATAAAGACTTTAAGAAGGAAGGTGCATGTTAGGGGGGACTTTGAGATATTTACTTATTTTTTCAATTTTTAGAGATTATTTGACAAACAAATAGTACATGTCTACTACATTTCAGACAGTGTACCAAGTGATGGAAATGCAAAAAAGAATTAGAAAAAAATATTTATAACTTTTTAGTGAGCCAAGTTTAGAGTTAAATGAGCATAGACCTTAAAGCAAATCATTATCTTAATGAGCGCAAAATTATACCAAAATATGCTATGATAGAGCTATACCACCCTTAGTTTTGGGCAAGTGGGAACCCTGCCCCAGTCCTTAGTTTATATAGAGCAGAGCCACCCAAACACATTCACTGCAGATGGAACCTGCGTACTCTAGAGAGGGCCCTGGCTCAACAGATGACCTGAGTATTCTTTGAGGATAGATAGAGAGGAAAACAACTGATTAAAAGGTCAAAGAAGTTTTCCAATGGAGATGTTTTAAATGAGAGAACTTGATATTAAAAGCATTATGTTGCTATTTTTAGCTTCTATAATTTCAAAAGAAATAGAAAATGTAAATAGCTTTATGTTCATTAAAATATAATTTACAGTCTTTCTACAAAGAAAACTCCTGGACTATAAGGCTTCATCTGCTAATTATTCTAAACATTTAAGGAAGAAATAATATCCATATTGCCCAAAGTTCAGAAAATAGATAATATAGAGAAAACACAAACCACCAAAATTTTGAGTAAAAACCTTATGTTATAGATGAAAGTAATTCAATGAAGGAAAATTAAAGACTGATCTATCTCAAAAAAAGTAGATACAAAAATCATAATTTATAACCTTTCTACACAGAAAACTCCTGGACTGTAAGGCTTTATCTGCAAATTCTTCTAAACATTTCAGGAAATAAATCATATGTTCATTTCAATGGATGCAAACAGCAATTGACACAAATTTGACAGCCATTCATGCTATAAAATCTTTTAGCAAACTAGAAATAGAGTGGAACTTTGTTAATCTGTGATGTTAACTTAAAATTCAGGACAAACATGATATTTAATAGTGAAATATTAAAAGCTCTCCCCCAGAGATAAACAATTAGACAGAAGCCTGCTATCATTGAATTTATTCAGTATTTTAATGACAATCTTCCTGGCTAGTACAATAAAGCAAGAGAAAAACATGAATATCATGAAGATTTAGAAGGGAGGAATAAATTTGTCATAATTCATAGATAACATGATTGTGTACCTAGAAAAAATATGCAGGGTTGGGTGAGAGTAGGTTGACAGTTATGGGTATGTGAAACACAGAGTTTATTCTTGTATTATTATTTATTATTATTTACATGTATTACCACTGTAAACCTACTTTTGTCCACTCCTGTGTATTATCTGGATTTAGTAATGTGACCAGATACAAGGTTAATACAGAGTAACTGCCACTTGGAAGCAAATTTTCAGTATTTTGGTTCTAGTGTCAGTCAGCCATTAAGTATGGGCTGTCTTCTGCCCTTGCCCCATGATAAGGTGAGTAGACAAACCTCCCTTTGTGTTCATTTGCAAAGGCAGTGCTCTGCAGAATGGGTCCACATGAGCTGTTAACAGCCAGCACTCATGGCTCTCAGTGACTGGTGTCTGGGTGGACTGGCCCTCACAATGGGAGACATATCCACAGAGTCCTGCACACTTGACTTTCTGCCAGTTGTCTCCTGCTGTGGGCTGAACGTGTGTGCGCTCTCACACAATGTCTGTTGAAAGCCTAACGCTCAAGTTGATGATATTAGAAGGTGGCTCTTCTGGGAGATGATTAGGTCATGGATGGAACCCTCATGAATGGGATTAGTGCCCTTATAAAAGGCGTCTCACAGTGGTAGTTTGCCCCTGCCACTGTGTGAGGCTACAACGAGAAGCCTGTGACTCGGAAGAGGGTGTTCACCCAACTGTGCTGGTGCCCTGAACTTGAACTTGAAGCCGCAGAACTATAAGAAATAAATTTCTATTGTCTGTGAACTACATAGTCTTTGGTGTTTTGGTATTGCATCCTAAATGAACCAAGATACTTCTCCACCAAGAAATGAGTACTAATATTCCTCTGGGCATGCTTTATTACATATAGATGTATATGTAACTTTAGATTACATATAATCCTTTGTAATACACAAGAAAATATAACTTTTATAAAGAAAAATGAGAGTAAGTATAGAGTGGAATGTGGAGAAAAAAAGATGAGATACAAAAACGTAAATTATTGAAAATAGGAGGTCAAAATTTTAAATTATTACAATGGAAGATTGAAAAATTGAGATTTGCAAAAGAACAGAACAAATTCTATGTAGTCTCTCCAGTGTAAGGTGGCATCTGACAGCAGCATACATTTTACCAAATAGAAACTGAAAAGTGCTTTTTAAAGTAAGACGTACAGCCATGCAAACAGGATCAAAGACGTTTTTCACTGCTCATGGATTTAAAGATATGGAATGAAAATCGCCACCAGTGACTGAAGCTGAAACCCAATTTCGTCCCAAAAGGAAATAAAATTTGGGAAAGGAAATTGGAAGTCACCTATGCATTGAATTTCTCTGCTCCAGAGATCAGGATCTGCACCGAGAAAAAAAACAGGCAGTCATGCTTCTGCTCCCCTAATCCGGTGACACACTCATGCATTTGAACATTCTGTTTCTGTAATAAAGAAATATTATCAATGGGTGGATGCCAGCAATGAAATTCAGGAATTTGAAGGCAGACGACTAATAACTCGTGACATAAAAGCCACGGAAGCCGTGCTCTCTTGAAGTCTGTTTGTGTTCAGGCTTTTGGCCAGGGTTCACTAGGTATTACTTTACCGGGCTGAGGAATGAATTTCAGTTTTCTTAATTGTCAGATAGCAGCTGATCCTTCCCTCCACTCTGCAGCCGCATTTGAAAAAATATCGTTTAAGACACAAATTTTGGCTAGAGGCTGTATAGATCTGTAGCCCTCCTAGCGTAAGTCTTAAAAAGGAACTTGGTTACTTGTAACCAAGACACCAGGATAGACCAAGGGAAGTGCTGTTTACAGGAAAATACTAGAAATGACTGGATCCCTTTTCACTTAAGGATGCGAAACAGAAATACAAAATCAAACACACGGCCATGAAAAGATTCTGTACCAAGAAAAAAATAGATGCAGGGTGGGGCCAAAGGTAGGTTTACAGTTATGAGTACATGAAGTGGAGTTTATTCTTGCATTTTCATTTATTAATTATTGTATTACAACTATAAACCTACTTTTGCCCATGCCTGTATATTATCTGAGTTTAGCAATGTGTCTATGAGTTTTTATTTCTTTTTCTTCTTTGTTCATTTGCTGCTTTCAGTTTTATATCTTACATATAAGTGAAATCGTATGGTTCTTAGCTCTTTCTGTTTATTTCATTTAGCATGATATCCTAAAGATCCATCCCTGCTGTGGCAAATGGCGTATTTCATCTTCTCTTATGTCTAAGTCATATTCTATCGTACATAGGTACCATATCTTCGGCTGTTTTCCTGCCTCGGCCAACGTGAGTAATACTGCAGTGAACATAAGGGTGCATATATATTTGTGAATTCATAATAGATTCATATGTATTTACGAGAGGTATATCTCAATATGTTCATTTATTTAACAAATATTTAGCACCTACAATGTATGTGGCATGGCTTTAGAAAAATTGCATGCATCAGTGAATCGAAGAGTGAGATTCCTTAGCCATTTAGAGTGAGGAGACAGAGAAAAATGACACAATAAATAGTTACATTACATAGATAGCACTTTGAGGGGGGAAGAAATAAGGTGGTAAAGATGGACTTCATTGAGGAAGGGAGATTGGAGGAGAGACTTCAGGAGAGATGTAGTGATGCCAAGAAGACACTGTGAGGAGGGTAATTCATAAGAAGGAGCTATCTAGAACAAAGGCCCTAAGAGGGCAGGACATGTCTATTGTGTAAAAAGTGTGGCCAGGAGGTCAAATGCGCTTGCAGTGGAATAAATGAGGGAGAAGGTAGCGAAGGGGAAGTCTGAGCTTTAATAGTGGGTGAGATATGCAGACCTTGTAGGGATTTAGGCTTTTACTTTGATTGAAATGAAGATCCAGTAGGGTTTTAAAAAACATTTCTAGGGAGAAATTTAATAAGATGAAACAAAAGCTTTAAAAACATTCATATCCATTGCCCTAGTAATTATATTTCATAGAATTTACCCTGAAGATGTAATCAGGTATGCAACAATTATTTATGTTCAAGAAAACCATAACTTCACTGGATTTATTGTAAGAAACAATTGGAAACAATACAGTTCTTTTAGTAGGATGATGATTAAATGAAGTGTGAATACTCTGCAAGCAGGCTCTACCTTGGGCCTTTTTGAAAAACATTTAATAAAATGAAAAATACCTATGGAATTAAAGATGATTAAAGTGGAGACAGATCTGTGTAAATCTGCAGTTTTGCTAGTAAATTTTCAGTTGACATAAGCACATGAATTAATACATAAATAGAACTAGAAGGAAATACTAACGTGTTAGGAGGGTATGTCTCTGGGTGCTGTTATTATGGAGTTAAAAAAGCACCAATTCTTCCTTAGGCATATTACTAATTTACTGTTTTCATAAATTAGCATGCCTTTTTGAAAGCAATAATACAAGAGGGGACCCCCGAAACCAGAATTACCTTCTGGATGGCAGTCCCCTTGTAGTATAGGCTTCCCCCACTAGGTGAGTGTTCTAGGAACCCAACTGTACCAGAGCATCAGCTGGCCTTGTTGTAAGAGGACGCATTTGGCTTCAGTGAATTTTTTTTGAAGGCTATTCAATGCATTTGCTCATTTCATGATGGTGATTCACAAGCGCACCTGCCCAAACAATGCCGAGTATTTTTGTTAGAAAACAACGTGACCCCCATGCCCCACCCTCACTACTCACCCTGATCTGGCCCCAAGCTATTTTTTTTTGTTGTTGTTTCCTGGGATGAAAAAAGTTCTCAAAGGGAAACATTTTGCTGATGTGGAAGAGGTGAAACAAAAAACAACAGAAGCACTAAAAGACATCAAAATTGACAGTTCAAAGATTGGTTTGAGCTGTAGAAAGAAGCATTGATAGGTGTATTACACCACATTGATAGAGTACTTTGAAGGTGGCTGAAGTTTAACCTTGTAAGAGTAAATACACACTTTTTAAAAAAAAAAGTTTATTTATTTATCTTTCAAGAGACGGGAAGGGAAGGAGAGAACAGAGAGAAACATCAATGTGTGGTTACCTCTCATGAGCTCCCTACTGAGGACCTGGACTGCAACCCAGGCATGTGCCCTGATGGGGAATCGAACCATGACCCTTTGGTTCACAGCCCCACACTCAATCCACTGAGCTACACCAGCCAGGGATAAATATGCACATTTTATAAATAAATTCCAGGGTTTTGTTTGGTCCTCTTTTGTAAATCATTCTTAAAAATATGAAATTTATTGTGAAGAAAATTACTCTCTTAAAAAGTCTGTGTTTGAGAGGTCAAACATAAAATAAGTTATTTTAATGACGATGATAGCAGAGTTCTTACTATGACCTGAATTCTTTGCCTTAATTAAGGCAATCTGCTTTTTAATGTGCTGAATTCAAATTAACTTTGTGCAATAGAAGGAGTTGCAGGAATGAATTTTGCTTCATCTATTGGATCAGAAGATGCAAAACACAATGAAGATGCTTTGATAGCATTCTGATAGCCAAGTTTTCATCTTTTTCATGTGATTTTAGCTTGTAAGTATCTCTGATTATAAACAAAATAAAACAAAAACACTGCCTATTTCTAAGCATTTCCTCTTTCAGAGTTGAATGAAACATTGATATACATTGTAACATTTAATCTTTATAATAGCTATCTAAAGTAGGCATTATTCATAATTTACATCTCATAAAACAGAGTCTGGGCAGCTACATTGCCTTAAACATCTCAGCAAATGTCAGAAGCAGGACACAACCCAGATATGTCCAACACTCAACCCCATTACCATAACCAACAGTGTGAACTCTTAGGAGTAAAATTTTAACCCTTAAATAGCTAGATTTTCATTAGCATGCTGAGTAATTTGTTCACTACCTTTACGGCTTCATTAAATTTTCAATCTATTTAGGAATTTTTAATGATCACATTATACATTTAGAATGATACAGAATGCTACAATCCAAAGAGTCTTTGGATGTCTTGTATAATCTTCTAACTCAATTCCAAAATCCCATTTCGTGTGCATTTGCTAGGTCAGGCATGTGCCCTTGCTCTAAGTTATGATATCTCTCGGAAACGACTCTTATTGGCAGTATCCTGCCTCTACTTCCTACTTGAATGGAACTGTTGCCTCAGCATTTTCCCAGATCCTTCTATAGTTTCAAAGTATCCTTCTAAGTTTTGGCAAATTTAATCGAGCTTACGCCTAGGTATACATCTTTAGAAGGAGCATCAATATCCTCAGGAGCAGGTTTAAGTTAGTAATTAAGGAAAATGTTTCAGATGCTTATGTGAATATATATGCAACATGTGGACACACATTCTCATACCCATGCTTTCTTCTACTCATTCACCTAGTAGCAAGTATTAATTAAACTCCTGTAACATTCCAGGTCATGTTCTTAGACGCTAATGATACATACAGTAGTAAGACTGACCACATCCTGGCAGACTTCAGGGAGGATGGGAGCCAGAAACAGTCAAGGGAATGTTTGGAATGGAAAAGGATGGAGATTGCAAAATTGCTAATAAGGCTATAGCTAAATTATTTTGAAACTATTGATTTAACTTTATTAATTTAAGTGACAAATTTATTGCAAGGCTCGCTGAGGCCTGGGAAATATGCTTTGTGTTATTTTGTAACAGTTTGGAGTTGAACAGTAAACATGACCTCTGCTTAACCTCTTTGTTTATGTACACAATTGCTTTCTTCAACTTTCTACATTGATTAGGGATCTGATTACTAGACCAAATAAGGAAAAGAAAATATGACAGGAGAATGGAATTTTATCATTACAATGCCCTACAATACATAACAGCTTTCCCATTTGACAATAAGAAGTTCATTCTTAAGAAGCTAAATGACCAACTGAAAACATACAGTTATTAAGTGTACGACCTGGAGTTAAAAGATGTCTGTATGGAAACCTGGGTTTCTAAATACTGTACTCCCTGCATCAAGTCTTTCCAACTCAGTGAGCTCAGTATTTCATGCAAAGATTATACCAGACAACTTGGCAGGTAAGCAGTGTCTCCACAGCCTCTGACTTCAATATGTTCACATTACACCATGAGCGGCAGCTACTCCATTAGACTGACCCATCTGTTAAAATAATTTTTTAAGAGAAGTGCTAAGAGAGTAGAGCTAAGGAAACAATTAATGGCAAATAGAAGAGATTAGGAATGATTTTACAAAGATTATTTGAGATGGGCATGGAGGATAAATAGAACATTGATAGATAAGTATGGGAAGGCTATATCCTCCCGGGTCTTCCCATGGTGTTGAAGAGCCAACTTTCGATCACTTAACTTTCCTTCTTCCAAACTTTCAGTAGGCCATAAGACAAAAAAAAAAAAAAAAATGGTGTGTTTCAGGAGCAGATTTCAACCAATGACAAATGGGTGTTGGTATACAAATATCCTTTTTCCTTTATTCCTCAGGCAAATTAATTTTGAGGTTCAAGTTCCACACTGATTCTGAGTTTCTAACAGTTTAAGCTCCAGTAACCCACAGACTAACATAATTCAGGGTACCTTTATTGTTCCCTTTTCTTTCTGTTTCCTCCACTCTGTATTGGTGTTTGCTGGGGTTAGTACCATACGAAGCTACTTGTATTAGAATCTGATTCAGGATCTGCTTCTGGAAAATGTTAAGACTCCTCCACCAATCTAAGCCTGAACACCAGAGTAGATGGTTATCAAGAGTTTGCAGAGGCCACTGTGAGTGTCAAGGCCATACAGTAAATTCACAAAGGCTAACTCAGGCAACCAAGAGATAGTTGTTGGGGATTTGCATAGAAGTCAACTGCGAATCTCAACCTCTGCCCATGTGTGGATGCTAATACTCCCAAGGTTGATGGGCTCTCTTTGTCTTCTATCTGCCAAATACACATTGATGCTGTTATTGATACTTAACCCAAAATCTCTGAAAACAGTGGTGGGATGTTGAGTTGACAACAGGAAATTCAACGTAATTTTGACCTAAATATTATTTAACCATCTCTCGGTACAGATGCCCTACTTGTCACTGTTTTCTGTTCATATCAACACTAAGTAAGCATGGTGAGATTTCTTACTTCTCTTTTTCTGTCAAGAAAATCCTATGCAATCTTCAAAGTGCAGCTATTGTCATTCTCTCACAGTGAAGTTGGTTTGTCTGGAAAGGATTTGGATAAAGATCAGCTACTTCTACTGAGAATCAACTGAGGAAACTGCTAAATTGAGGGAAAAAATTAATGACACAAGGAATAAAAAGCTATAAAGAATTAGGACACTTATTTACATTCATATCCCTAACTACTGAGTTCCCAAAGTATTTTGGAAAGCTTCTATTAAGGAATTAACTTTTCTGACAAGATGACTACCACTCTGTATATCCAGTCCTTCTGACCCCTTGGGAGAGTTACCATTTCCAAAGTGTTACTTATAGTTTTCATCAGTAAAATGGGCTCAAGAAGTGCAACACGAAAAGTTTTTACCTAACCTGGTTTTGGAGCTGACTTATTGGTTTGATGACCTGCTTTCATGACTTGCAAACAAAACCAACCATAATGCCTTCCAAAGCAAGGATAAAGTAGTCCTTTAAGAACACAGTTAAATAAGTGTATACTTAGTGTTGTTGGATTTGGTAACTATATGGAGGAAAGTGTCCTGTTTGTGCTGTCTAATACGATCTTTATTTTTAAAGTCCCACAGCAGGGTAGAGACAGGCATTGTAGCCAAAGCTAAGAAATGCATTGCTGGTACAATGGTCACGTGATGACAAGTAAGGATGGAGCATGGACTCTATCCTATCACCTGCCCTCTGTAAGTTGATTTTTTCAGTCTCAGTCCATTAAGTCTCTTTCTGCTTCTTCTGTTTAAAAGAGATTCTATTCAGTACACTTTTGCCTTATGTGAGTCCGGACAGTACACATTATTAAAAACAGGAAGTTTTTTTTCTTTAAAATATATATACACAGGTTATAAGGCAAATAAACCTTGGCTGTAGGGACAAGAAGTAATATGAATGAGTGCAATGGGATTGTTCTAGTTACAGCAGCAGAGAAATGCCAGATAGGAGGTCAACCAAGAGTCGTTCTATCACTGACTATTCCAAGGAAGAGGGAATTGAATTATCTGAAGGAATAATAACTGAGACTGAGTTTCATTTAATACTCAGTGAAGATGAGATAAATTTGGATTGTTATAATAAGGTTTTTTTTAGTGTCCATTTGTGGAGAATTTCTAAGAACTCCCAAGTTTAGTGGAATCATAAAGACATTGAACTGTTAGAAAAACAAGTCCTAGGATACAGTTCAGAATCACTTGATGTCTTTGATTAGAAATAGATACCAGAGTATATGCATAATGACTATTTAAGAGGAGAAAGAAGCAAGAACAATAACAAAGCAATAATTTTTCATCTATATCAGATCTCTAGGGTTGAAAACACTTTGATAAGCTGAACATATTTTTTTTTAAAGTTGCCTGGATTTTTTAAAACATCTCGTAGTCTTTTAGGAGGACAGAATCTGATGCGACCAGACTCATCTTTGCTTCAACAAGCTCTTTGGATTGTTTTAGTACAATTGAGTTTTATTTTTATCAACCAGAACTTTAATAACATGGAAGAGAGATCTTCTCTCATAAATTCTTATCCTTTAAAGAGACAACATAGTCATCTTTTGCCAAAATATCTTCCCTCACATTGGATTACTGGAAATTTCCCAAACATCTGTGGAGTTTCTTATGTTTATACATGCCTAGAATACCTTAATCCTCATCAGAGCATAAAGAAACCATGAGGAAGTGCTCTGAATTCAGATTCTCCTTTTAAATTCCAGTTACACTATTTCCTCAGCGTATGGTATTTAGCAAATGGCCTAACTTTCAAAATTTTAATGCCCTCATCTATAAACTTGGCATATTACTAATAGCTACTTATAGAGCTGTTGAAAGATTAAATGAGAAAACCCATTAGAGGATTTAGCTAAATGCTTAGCTATACCATACTAAGAATGATGACAAATTCTGTTTTAATTATTATTATTATTCATATAAAAATTATGTCCAGGCTCTTTAAGGAAGACAAACAATTTGAAAATCTTGGTCACAACCTTCATGTCATCTTGAAGAATAATGAATACCAAGATTGGAAACTAAAGTCCAAAGTAAAACAAAGTGTCACATAATTTGAGGTCACCCAACGATTCAATGTGGAAAGATTCTAGAAATGCATAAAGGGAACCTTGATACTGCATTTTGATGAGTTGGCTGAGAATAGCAATTGTTATCCCCACCTATGGACATAAATATGGACAATACTAACTTTTGTTATCGTTTTATGAAAAAGGTGATTTTAGTCTCAGAATCTCCAAAGCAAAAGAGCCCTACTTCTACTTAAACCTTATGAGAATTCATTTCCATTGAGGACTGTTGCCATTAAAAATGTCATCTGACTCTAACTACAATGACTTTTGTCCTGAGAAAACTATTTGCTAACTAGCTATGGGTACCACTTACCAGCTATGTGACTACAGGCAGCTTATCTAGATTCTTTGATTCTGTTTTCTCATCTATGAGATGTATAAAATGATCTTAATAGCTCTTCTAACCTAGCATCTTGATAATTTATAGTACAGATTGTGTGTCCTACACACGTACTATGTGTCGTGTGCACACCATAAGTAGGCAGCATATAGTATAATCAATAGTTAATGATCTTAGTTCCCCCCAGGATAAATATAAATATATGAATATCTATATCAGGATATCAATATAATAATATCTATATCAAGATATTTATATCAAGATATCCATTTTTATATCACCTCCCCAAAATCAACACAGAAGCCTTATCCTGAATAAAATAATACCTATTTCAGTTCAAATGAAAATGTGTACTTAGGAAATACATATTGTGTGTGAGACACTATGCAAATTTTTATTAAGGATTCAAGGAAGCATAAGTTATTGTTCTTGTTCTCAAATATTTGACCTCAAGAAAATGAAAACATGGGGGTAATACATTTGAAGAATTATTTGAATATTACAATAATAATAAGTGATGTCACTGTCCATCATGGCATTATTTGCCTAATAAGTATTATTATCAACAAAATTCAACATTTTCACCTGGAAAGTTCTCTTCCTTCACATAAGAAGATTCAGTGTTAATCATCATTTAACCCTTTCCCCAAATTTTCACTGTAAAGTCAATATTTCTGTTCAAAAAGGCCTACAAACTCCTCAAGATCTGTCTTTCTTCTTCAAATTCATCTTCCTCCTCTCTTTCAAATGTCCCCTATGCCCCAGTCACATACCACTTTTTTATAGTTCTTGGATTACAATTTTTTTCTCAAAACCTGGCCGTCTCTCACGTTACTTCTTCTACTTGGAAGGCTTTTTGCTCCCTCACCTGCTCACTTGTCTATCTTTCTAGACTCAGCTCAGATACCATCTTCTCCTGGGGTGAGTTTAGTGTCTCCACCTTACACACCAATCACAGCCCGCGTATTCGCCACAGTGTTTTACTGCAGCCTGCTTTCCGCCTCTCTTTACCACTTGGAAATGAACTTGAAAGTAGAGCTCCTGCTCTTCTCTGGATCTGCATACAGAACACTGTTGTTGGCACATAAAAGAGTGTAATAAGTTGGCATTCATATTTGATGGACTTTTTCTCAGAAAAGGTGGTGTTTTGACTGGGCTTTGTATGTTTAAAAGGAACGGCTTATGCCTGTTAACTTATAGAATGAAGAAGGCTGATAACAAGGAGGATCCTATAGAGAAGAATTACAATCATAGGACCAAAGCAATTCTAATCACTTTGGCTGAAGAGTATCAATTACCTACACCCTACTCCAATGAGGTCAGTAGGTATACACATTTTAAACTATACAGATAGCATCTTGCTCAATAAGCACAAAATTCAATTTTGCAAAGTTTTCAGAAGAACTGATTGTTATATTTTGGTAACAGAACTATTTCTGTGCAAATAATGATAGCAGGTCTGGACCTCTAATTACTGGAACTAAGTATTAAAAGTATTTACATGATAAGAATAGCCATGAAACAAAATTCTCTGGGCAATTATATTTCTTGATTTATAATTTCTTTTTTTTACTATTGATAAGAATGTTATATAATTACTTTTCTGTTTCTGTCATGTAGACTATCTTTGTAAAATTGGAAAATTATAACAATTTAGAGCTGGCAAGTAACTTTGAAATCTTTTTAAAATTTTTATATTAAGTTAATTTCCTGCCTTATGAAGAGTAAGCCTTGACATTTAAAATAAATAAGTCCTGTGTCTTTCACAAATACCCCAATTCATAAATAACAGTCATAACTCCTTTTGAATCAAAGAGTTTTAAAATTATTCTTAAAAATAAAAAATATAATAAAATCATTCTTTGAGAGGCCCCCATAGTCAGCAATGAGTGTAGAATGTGACAGAAATGGATCTGGAGAAACAGATGTAGGCAGTGACTTTATCCTGTAGCATCCTCTTAGTACTGTGATTCAAATTTGTGACATCAAAATTACAAATTGCTACAAGTCACAGACCCTTGGGGTGGTTTTTCAATGGCCCAAACCGCAGAGTAAATTTACAAATGCCAATCCAGTGACTGCTAAAGGCTTTTCAGTGCTCTAGGGTCTTGATTCTTACTAGGTGGAAGCACAGTTAGTCAAGCTAAAGGTACATATATATGGAGTGAAAGTCACAAATCGGTGAGCAAGAAGTTAGGCATCCAAAAGCAAGATCATTTTTTAGAGCAAACTCATTTACTAGCTTCTTTTCTTGATTATTATCTTTCTGTTCTAAAAACAAAGTACAACAAATAAAAAAATTCTTAATAGTTCCACCTTATTTCCTCTAGCATTCTTATAAGGTTCCCTGGAGTAAGGTATTAAAGACTGAGACCAGTTCAGTTAAGAGAATCATATTTATCGAACTATGCAGCGTTCCACATATCAAGTATATAAAATTTTTAAAAAAGCAATTGCATTGCTGAGTCCTTAAAATTCAGACAAATGAAATAACATCACAAGTGTTTTTTATTGTTTTTACTATTGGCCTTCTCCAATCTCTTCTTCATATTGCAGGCATTGTGATTTTGGAGATGCATATATGCTGATCTCACACCATTACTGAAAATGGTAGAATGCCTCTTCTTCAGTCTTTCTTAGGATAAAGACACAGACAAGACACCCTAGGATCTGCTCTGTGGGATGGCTCTTGCTTATCTCTTCAGTTTAATCTGGCATGAAACAATCCCAGTTCTAAACTGTGTCCTCCCTAGCCTTATTTGAATTTCTCCAACACACTGTGCAGCCTTTGACCCAGGACTTTCTTCAGCCTCTCCCAGTATCTCTCCTCTATATGCCTTCTCTCTCCTGTCCTTTTTGCAGTTAGCACCTCTTCTTTTCTCCCATCTCAGCTCACCCTCAGTTTTTTCAAGGAAAACATTTCTGGAGCTCCCTGAGCAGGTCAAAGCCCCTATTAGAGTTTTTCTCATAACCATATAGTTTTGTCTTCATAGCATATACCATAATTGTAAACTTATTTTATTTGGGTAATTGTTGTATTTCTATGCTCTGTACAAGACAGTAAGCCATGTTATGAGAAAGACTATCTGCTTTACTGATATATCCCAGCACCTGCCAGTGCATCAAGGTAAAGAAGGTGTTTAAAAAATGTCAGTAGGCTGTTATTAGCATTTGTGGGAACTGAAAATTGATATGCCTCATATAGCCCTAGCTGGTGTGGCTCAGTGGACTGAGCACCAGCCTGTGAGCCAAAGAAATGCTTCATATTATATAATTTAGCCATGGCCAAAAAAAAAAACAAAAAAAACCGAGTATGAAGTCATAAGGCTAAACTGGTAGTTAATGAAGAGAATTGAAAGACTAGAAGTCTTTGAGCTCTTAACTGAAAGGAAATTAATATGTTAGGAGAAGCTTCAAAAATGCTTAATTGCTAGAAATCATAAAATTTAATTTAATTTTGTCATCTCATAATTAATAGATTTTTGTCTAAGGTATTGTTGGATTTATAACCTTAAGGATATAGTTTGAGTACGTTTGGTCTGCTATAACAAATTGTTATAGACTGGGTGGCTTAAACAACAAACATTTATTTCTCAAAGCTGGAAGTTTAAGATCAAGGTACCAGTAGATAGGTGTCTTGTGAGAGCACTTTTCTGGTTTGGCTGTCTTTGTACTACATCCTCCCAAAGCCCCACCTCCAAATACCATCACATTGGAAACTTAGGCTTCAACACATGAATTTGCTGGGGGGCAAATGTTAAGCACAGGTCAGATATACCATGTTTGTTATAGGAAACTACATTTGTTATAATGTTTATTAGAAAAAAATACTAGTTTTTTTTTTACCAGCATTATAAACCATGTCTGTCATAGGAAGAACATTTTTCCATCTATACCACACAGTAGTGATAATTAATTTAGCCAGCATTGCTAACCTATCTCTAATTAACTCAGCTGGTGGAAAGGACTGTGAAGTCCTTAAATTCAGTAAAATGATAAAAAACAAGAGAAATATTTAATCTTTTTAAAGTATGTTTACAAATAGATGAGTGAATAAAACAACTAACTATAGGACATTTATACAATGTTATACTACTTGACCACAAAAAGGAGAAAATTTTACCCTTTGGGACAGTATGGATGGACATGGAGAACAGTATGCTAAGTGAAATAAGCCAGTCAGAGAAAGACAAATACCATATAATCTCACTCATGTGTGGAATCTAATGAACAAACTGAACTAACAACAAAAAAAGAGAGACTCATAGATAAAGAGCAGGGTGACAGCTAAATTGGGGGAAGGGTAGGGAGTGGAGAGTTCGAGAAAAAAGGAAAAAAGGATTCAGTGACATGGATAACAGTGTGGTGATTTCAGGCAAGAGAGAGTGTAAGGGGACTAAATTGTAATGGAAAAAATACAATTAAAATTAGCATAAATAAAATAAACCACAGAACCTAAATATTTTCCAAATGGGTTAATTAAAGTTGTTAGTTTTTTTTTTCAAAGTATCTCAGAATCTTTAATATAGTAATCTTCATTGTGAATTTTAAGGTCAGGATAGTATAAACTGCATTTAATAAATTCATCAGTACACATAATTCTTTTTCACAAGCAGCTCCCAAAGAATGTACTTGGCAATGCTGATGGTAAGTTACTTTCCATCTCTATAATTCTAAATGGTGTTGGGAGATCTGGACAGCTACATGCAAAAAAATGAAACTTAACCACCAACTTACACCAAACACAAAAATAAACATAAGATGGATAAAAGACTTAAATATAAGTCACAACACCATAAAAGTCCTAGAGGAGAACATAAGCAGGAAAATCTCAGATATTCCACGCAGCACTATTTTCACTGGTATGTCACCTAGAACAAGGGACATAAAGGGAAGAATAAACAAATGGGACTTCATCAAAAAAAGTTTCTGCACAGCTAAAGAAAACCTCAGCAAAATGAATAGGGAACCAACCGTATGAGAAAATATATTTGCAAATGATACCTTGGACAAGGGTAAGATCCCCAAAATATATAAAGAACTTACATGACTCCACTCCAGGAAGATGAACAACCCAACTGAAAAATGAGCAAAGGACCTGAACAGGGAGGACATACAGTGGGCCCAGAGATATATGAAAGGATGTTCAGCATCACTAGCCATCAGACAGATGCAAATTAAAACCAAAATGTGATATAACTTCACACTGGTCAGAATGGCCATCATAAACAAATCAACAAACAACAAGTGCTGGTGAGGTTGTGGAGAAAAGAGAACCCTAGTACATTGTTGGTGGGAATGCAGACTGGTGCAGCCACTGTGGGAAACGGTATGGAATATCCTCAGAAAACTAAAAACAGAACTGCCTTTTGATCCAGTGATCCCACTGCTGGGATTGTACCCTAAGAATCCTGAAACACCAATTCATAAGAACCTATGCACCCCAATGATCACAACAGTGCTATTTACAATAGCCAAGTGCTGGAAACAGCTTAAGTGCCTATCAGTGAATGATTGATTCATAAAACTATGGTGCATTTGCACAATGGAATACTACGCAGCAGAAAGAAAGAAGGAGCTCCTGCCCTTCACAGTAGCATGGATGGATCTCAAGAGCATTATGCTAAGTGAAATGTGTGGGGGCTTCACCCACAGAGCTCCCATCCACCCACCATAGATGAGAATAAATCTGCCAAGACATGATCTGCTTGGGGAGAAAAGATAGCCAATGTCTCAAAGGAGAAGGGTCTTGAGCCTGTTCCTCAATGGGCTTTTATTGGGTTTAATTTGCATAGGAATACAGGGTGTAAAGCTCATCAATCATTGTCAGGCAGTAATGATCAAACAATAGACAGCATTCAAAGAACTATGAGAGCTTATTCTGAGTCAGGGTCAGAGAGCTAAAGGGCCATAAAACTTTATGGAAACAAACTCATTTTATGCCTGGACCCTTATCATTTAAATTGAGGGCATTCTTTCTTAGGCATGATTGCCCCAGAAACTTGCCCTTTCCAGCACAGGGCCACACCCACCTCTGGCATTGTTTCAGGCTTAAGTCAGGCAGGGGAAGTAAGGCAGCCAAGAGATTAGGAGCCTTCTTGCAGACAGAATGGGGACTCAGGCTATGTCAAAGCCAAGGGGTGAGAATCCATCACTCCCTTTTTCTATAGTCCCCCAAGTCCTTCCCTGATGGCCCCATCACAACCATGCCTGTCTTAGGTCATCCCTCCCTTGAGTAATCTTACCTGTCATTGGCTAACCAGTCATCTGCCCAGGGCGAAGCAGAGTGAAGTAAAGGGGCAGAGGTGGTGCCCCTGCTGTGTAGATAAGCTTTGTCTCCTTAGTGGCTTATGGCCCCAAGATCTTTTACTCAGCCTTAGCCATGGGGTGGGGAGGGGTTATAGCTTCTGAAACCAGACGGGGTGGTTCCCAACAGTGAAATAAGCTAGGTGGTAAAAGACAAATACCATATGAACCTAATCAACAAAACAAACAAGCAAGTAAAATAGAACCAGAGACATGGAATTGAAGAACAAACTGACAGTAAACAAAGGGGAGGAGGGGGGGGATAACAGGTAAAGGGGAAGTGTCATCAAGGAACATATATAAAGGACACATGGACAAAGCCAAAAGGGAGTGGGATGGAGGGTTGGAGGTGGGTATGAGTGGAGTAGGGGGAGTGGTGGTGGGGAAATAGAGACAACTGACCTTGAACAACAGTAAAAATATATTAAAATTTTTAATAAAAATAAATTTTACATCTATACTTTTATGAATATGCCTAGAGAAGAAAATGGAAAGGAGATAAACACTTTTGAAAATAAAGTGGGGAAATCCGGCTTAGACAAATAGGAAAAGTCTTTTAAACCTAGAACCAGATGGAAAATGATACACTCTAAGAATTTTTCAATCCCCTCACTCAGCTCTAAGTTTGAGATATTACTCCTTTATATAAAGTCTATACACATGCACAAAAAAGTGTGCACAACTGTTAATGATGTTTTCATGGCTGTGAGAGTGATTCAAATATTTACTTCATTGTATAATTGCACACTTTATGGCTAGTTTTCATAGATAACTTTTAAAATTTAAATTCTAAGGTAATTAAGTAGAACTTTGTTTTCAAGCCCCCCCTCTCAAACATCAAATTATATTAATTATTTAAGATTCTTTGTCAAGAAATGTGGCCAGTTTTAATTCATATTGCCAAATAAATTTGAAAGAACACATTCATTAAATTCTTCCATTATGTTCTTGTCGTTGCTGTTGGAATGAATGTTCTGACCTTTGAAAATGATGAACAATTCTGAAATTAAACATTTTTAAAAAGCATGATTAAACTGTGAGGATACTGAACAGTTATTTTGATATTACTGACTTTTGGAATTTGCTGCTGGTTGGCATCAATTTCATCTAGCCTTCCTCTCAACAAAAATAAATAAATGAATTCTAAAGCAGCTATAAGGCAGACAGATGAGCAATTCTTTTGGAAATTTAAATATGGAATTTTAGGAGTCTTTCTAAATCAAATAACATAGTAGGACAGCAAAACAGGTTCTTAACTGTGAATCATGAAATCTGGTCAGATGTCAAAGGTCAGAATTTTTTTCTGACCTTTGGCATCTGACCACTACATTCTGTTGCCTCTCATTTTTATTTGCCAAATAACTTCATGAGTAGGTAAATGCTCATTAACCTTCTGGATGATTGATATTTTTATTCAAGGACTCACAACACTTTTAGGTATATAAACTTACAAACATCTAACAAATAGTGCAAATGTTTAACTATAGAATATTCAATATGGTAAAAACATGAAAGTGTTATATGTGGATTTCCAGGAAGAATGCAAAGCATATTATTTTAGTTGGGTTTTAATATATGAGTAGGGCTTTATAAGGGAAAAGAAGGTGGCGGTGAGGAGGGGGAATGGGATAACCATAGGATTGCCAGACTTGGCAGGTAAAAATATAGGATGCCTTTGGGAGTTTTTTGTTTGACACTCCAAACTGAGAGAAAACAATACACTCACATGATTGATTAACCGTAAGTTGCATATTTAAGGGATAATTCTATGTCAACACAACCTTGAGTTTATCAGTGATGTAGAATGCCAACCTACCTTTATGTGGTGAAATGGAAGTCAATGGGACTCAAAGTGTGCAGTTAAAAATTTAAAGTTTGGAATAATTATTATGGTGAATGGTGATGATTACTAATACCTACTAAAAGAATTTCCTCGTGGTATTGTATTTTCAGCAAAATAGAAATGGTCTCTATATGTTATTTCAAATATCCATATACTTGATACAATGTAAGAACATATACACAAATACACAGCTGTAACTATATAGATGCTTCTTATATATTTTATTATATATACCCAATTTTATTGTGAAGAACATATGCAATATTTTCTTATAAAGTATATAATACATAAATATAAAGGGAAAAAGTAATCACATCAACACATGAAATAACATTTTATTGTTATATTTTATATGTGAATATATAGATCTGTACATTAATGTTATATGCATATATAGCTATAAATTTATTTTAAATTTTGTATGGTTCTTCTTCCACAATATTGCATTACACAGCCATTGAAAACATTACATAATGCAGTATTGTTTGTATTGATCACTACTTACTCTAGCAATTGCCTGTTACATCAGGTTTTGAATGCTTTTCAACAGTGCACTGCTACGAATACAATTGCAGTAAAAGTCCTGTAGTGTAGAATTGTTGTTCACATTTTTGATATGTTCTTAGGAGGAATTCAGAAAAGCCTAAGTAGTTGGTTAAACGTGGGAGTACCCAACCTTTTTGGCACCAGGGACTGGTTTCGTGGAAGACAATTTTTCCCTGGACTGGGTGGGGGAGATGACAGTTTTTCCATGGACTGGGTTGGGGGGATGGTTTCAAGAGGATTCCAGCACTTTACAGTCAAGTGCACCTCCTGCTATGCGCCTGGTTCCTAACAGGCCTGGACTGGTATGGGTCCACAGCCTGGAGGTTGGGGACCCCTGGGTTAAAGCATATGCGCCTTTTGGATCTCTGGATTTGTTTTAGCGACTTGCTTTCTAGAAGGGTCTTATGAATGTAACTTCTGAGTGTATAAGAGGGTATTTCCTTCATTGTGAATTCACAAATATTTTGTATTCTTAAAATTTGCATTTTTTTTGCTTATTAGGAAGTTTTAATACCTAATTTTATTATATTTCATGGTGAAAGAGGCTTTTGTATTTCTAATTCTGTGAGTTAGCCGCTCTTATCTTTTCCTAGTATCCTATTAATTAGTTTTCATTTTCTTAGTGATTTGCATGAGTATTAATATATTAATGATTTTTATGCTGGGTGATATCTTTTGAAATATATTTCCAGGTTTCACAGTCACTTTTGGCAAAAATAAGGTATATGATACGCAGGAACTTTAAAGTTTTATGTAGTTAAATGTTTAATATTTTATTATTTTTTCATTGCTTGTGTGCAAAGAATAGGTATCTCTAACCAAAGTGTAGATGGATATTCATTTAAACCTCCTAAAATTTTATTTTATCTTCTTTTTTTTTAAGTCTGAACCATTTGAAATTTCTTCGGTGTAAAACCTGAGGTAAGGATATCTTATTCTAATAATTTAGGATAACCGATTTTCCCAACACAATCTAGGGACTGATAAGATTTTCCCTTTGTACTTTAGTTTGCAACGTATTACTTTTTAATGTATCAAGTTGGTATAGATATAAACATGGACATATAATCTGTTTTGGGGCCATCTATTATGCTACTTTTGTTTCACTGTCCTCTCTTAACCCAGTTCCAGGCCTAGTGGTTGGTCGGCCGGATTGTGTACTATCTATCGGGAGGCCACAGGACCACGATCCTCAAACTCTCTATCTGATAGTAGTAAGCTTAAATATCCAAAATTATTTCACTGTTGATTTTTTTCCACACAATCTTTTGAGTAGTTTTGTCAAGTCTCTTTTTTAAAGGAATTTAATTGTGATGACATCAGGACTATAATCTGAAAAAAACAAATAATTTTGAAACAGTTGTCTCTTCAAGGAATATAATAATAATAACTATAGCATTATTCTAAGGCATTCCCATTTACAAACTCTTCAAACCAAAAATATTTACTTTCCTGGTATTTTAGTTTTAAGAGTTTGAATGCATTTCTGTGAGAACATCTATGTTTGCTTATCCAGTTACGAGTACTCTCCTGAACTCTGTAAAATGTATATCACCTTCCTACTCAGCATCTCTTCTTTGATGCCTAATAGGCATTTCAAACTTGATATACCCCATACTGGACTGCCATTGTAGCTAATGGCTCCATTCAAAAAACTTTGTACTGCCTTTTGACCCAGTGATACCACTGCTGGAACTATACCCTAAGAATCCTGAATCACCAATTCAAAATAATATGTACCCCAATCTTCATAACAGCACAATTGACAATAACCAAGTGCTGGAAACAGCCTAAGTGCCCATCAGTAAATGTGTGGACCAAAAAGCTATGGTATATTTACACAATGGAATATTATGCAGCAGAAAGAAAGAAGGAATTCCTTCCTTCATGACAGCATGGATAGAAAGGGAGAGTATTATGCTAAGTGAAGTAAGCCAGGCAGTGAAAGACAAATACCATATTATCTCACCTATAAGTGGAACCTAATCAATAAAACAAACAAATGAGCAAAATAGAATCAGAGACTTAGAAATAAAGAACAAACTGGCAGTGACCAGAAGGGAGTGGGGAGGTGGATAACATGGGAAAGAAGAGGAAGAGGCAAGCAATAGAACATGTATAGAGGATTCATGGGCACAGACAATGGGGCTGGGGATTGGCTGTGAGAGTGAGGGGGACAGGGTTGGGGTGAGCAAGGGGGAAAAAGGTGAGACAACTGTAATGGAATAACAATATATTTTTAAAAAAACCCAACCTGGTAGTTCTAAATGATGCTTCTCTTTCTCTTATACTCCATATGTAATCTATCATGTGCTCTAATTTCATAACATATTCCAAACTATGTCTAACAAAATATATCATGCATGCAAATGTTCTGGATCTTCTTTGTGCTGGATGTGTTTTTCAGCACGTCCACTGCTACCACACTGGCCCACTCCTTCTGGATTGCTGCAGCAGCCTCCTCTGGGATCTCCTTGCTCCGACCATTGTTCCACTAGAGTCTTTTTTCCAATAGGAGCCTGAACGATTTATTTTTAATTCACACTGAGGGTATGCTTATTGATTTTAGAGAGGAAGAGACAAAGACACAGAGAGAGAATGAATGAGCACCTGAAAGATTGTTTTAATCGGTGACTCAGATAATGTCACTCCCACGGGGAAAACCTCCGGTGGCCCCCATCTGCTCACAGTAGAGCCAAAGTCTTTGCAGTACCTCAAATTCTACCTTAGCATTCCAGTTTACTTATTTAGTTTTCCCACCGTTAATTTGCTGTTTTCCTCTGTAGAATATATGATCCCTAAAGGCAGGTTTCTTTGCCTGTGTTGTTCATGGATATATCAAAACACCCAGAATAGTATATTCTTGGCATAAAATGTTACTCAATAAATGTTTTTCATAAATGCACAAAACAGCAATATACCAAATAAGCTATATACTATTATTGTTTCTATTTTTGAGGTGAGAAGAACAAATTAGAGCAAGGTAAAGTTACCCAAGGATACATAGGAGCAACGGTCAGAGCCAGAATTTGAAACTAGGCATTGTTTCTGGAGTCTGAATTCTTAATCTCCAGATTGGGTATGCAGTCAGCCGCTGTATTCTTACAGTTAGATTGTGGTTAGAATTGCACTATTTCATTCCTTTGAAATTAGGCATGGCATATGCCTTGCTTTGGGCAATGAAACGTAAGCAGAAGTGGTGCAGGACTGTTGAACAATTTATCATCTTCCTTTTTTATTGCTACAGTGCACAGCATTCCACTACATGGGTCCCTGAATGGGTCCCATGTGGAACAGAGTCCCCTTCCAACTAACTGACCAAGAACATTAAACATGAGTGAGAAATAAACCAAGTTTATTTAAGGGGATTACGTTTTACCACAACATAACCTAGAGTATCCAGAACAGTACCAGCATACTCTAGATTCACACAGGGATATTCCTACGCAGTGGTTGCTTGTGTATGTGTGTGAGGAGTATGTTGTTTTGTGTGTTTTCACATATTGTTTCCCAGTGATGTTGGTGTCTTCTGTTCTTATCGCATGTGTTTAATAATCTGCTCTAGAGTTAGTTAAAGTTCGACACCAAGCTTACTGGTCATACGTTACACCATTTTCTCCTGTTCTTTTATCATTTGAGACACCTGCCTCTTATATGCATGTGGTAGTTTTCCAGTTAGTGATTTCTTTAAAATTAAGCATTAGTGATTTTGAGATTTTAATGGAACGTTGATTTTTCATATTCTAATGGAAAATATCTAGGCCTTTAAGTTTGAGTGGTAACATTACTCTCTTAATATATTCTCATTTACAAAGGGTTTTACGGAGGGACTTACCAATCAGAGTATTTGAATGGAAATGGAAGATGTTATGCTCTACAAAGGCTTTGAAAGCTAACAGTGTTCTTTGGAGTTTGTAGTTCTGCCTCTGTGACCTGACCTTCCTATCCCTGTGCTGGAGACTGCCTTTGGTTCCTGTATGATACAATTGCCACTGCTCATAAAGGCCTGCATATGTTAGATTTTTGGCCAAGTTCTATTTTGTGAGATTCTGCATTTCATTTTATTGCAGAATATTTTAGAATTTCAAACAGTGGTCTTAGTGTCAGAGTTAAAACTCTTGGCCTTCTTGAAATGTGCTATATATTATAGGATATATGCAAACTTGATGTTTACCTATTCTTTAACATACTAATATATTGGGATTGCATACGCTTGCTCTTCTAGTCAAGCTTAAGATACTGTTGTGTACTCCTGTGAGGCAGGCATACAACACAATGTCAACCCAGTGTCAGATCTAGCAAACTACATTAATCTCTGTCTTCCCTACTGTCAACTGGTGCCACTGGGGAGGCCAAATCTGCTGGGAGATTTCCCATATCATTATAGCTGTCAACTAGTCCCTTATAATAATTGTTATATCCTTCACAGATAGCAAATTGTTTTATGCTTCAACAAATATTTTTTTTTTTAATTTTTATTTTAGTTTATTCAGTACAGTTTCTATCCTTTATTCCCTTTCCAGCCCTCCCACCCATTCCTCCCCTCCTCCCTCCCCTTTCCAACACCCCTAGTTTTGTCCATGTGTCCTCT
>CM052543.1:22240769-22335288 GCA_028533065.1 Trachops cirrhosus | reverse complement strand
CCATCAGCTGTGTCACCGGGACCTCTGCTAAAGCTGGGTGGTGGTTCCCCCTTCTAAAGGTGCGGGGGTCCCCACTCTGGCAAAGCCATGTAGCTCTCCTTCACTGCCACAGCCACATGGTTCTCTGCACTGCCACAGCTGCGTGGTCCTGTCTGCACAGTGTCTGCGGGAGTCCATGCTTCAACAAATATTTACTGAGTACTTAGCTTAGAGACTAGCCAGATACCTGAAGTACGGATATGAGTAAGCTCATATGGATATATGATTTGTAATAGTATTAACAAGATAAGTAAAAAACAGTTCTGAGAGTAGAAGGGTATCCTAAGAAATTCTTGATCAGTGAGGTGATCTTCTGATTAACTAATTTGTAGTTACTGAGTTTACTTTGGTAGGAAGAATCCCTATCTTGTTTCAGGGTGGACATTGATGAATCAGAATATAATGTAAGGTGTTTCTCATTCCATCAGGGAGAGGGAATTGGCCCTTGTGTTTTCAAAATACAGTACTGATTTACACACATTACCTCGTTTGGTCCTTGTAACAACCAAATTCGGTAGATTTTTCATTACTTCTTATTAACTCATTTGGTCTTTATCATAGCCATTATGATATAAGATAGAAGATACATTATATATCTTATATTATATAACCAACATGGGTACTATCATTACTTACATTTTCTGTAGAATAAAAACATGAGGCTAACAGAAGTTAAGTAGTTTGCTCTTGGCCACATGCCTCCGAGCAATGTACTGTAGTTTCTCATAATAAAGGTGAAGCTAATTAAGTTTACCTTTCCATGGTAATCTCTTCAAGTTGAACCATCTTCACCAACTGGTGGAACTGTCACTTCACTGACTAGATCCTATCTCCAAAGTCAGCATTTGTATTAGTTTTCCACTTTAGCATGCAAACTTCATTTGTTCTGGCTCTTACCTTCCCTGAACTTATGTGTCCTGTTTATACTTATAGCATCTTTGTCACATTGTCTTATTTTAGGTTTTCCTTAAAAGCACTGCTGGAAACCAGGGCTTTTGTGGAGGTAGTTTATTTTGCAAAACAATGCCGGAGAACATTGAGTAGGGGGTAAGGGAATGCGCAACAGGGAAGGAAGGAAGGATGATAGAAAGAGTCAGTTACAAGCTGGTCCTGTTGGGGGCAACTGGGGCTCAGTTCTGCTGGAACTCTCTGAGGATGCCTGTAGAATGCACCTCACAATTGTCTGCCAGAGAGTCCGAAGGGGCAGGTATTAATCCACTGGATTCTGTTCCCCACCCGTCTAAGGTTGACCCACAACTACCACGTTGTTTTTAAATGCACTCAAGGGGCAAACTGGAGCCTGGAAGCAGAAAGTGAGAGGGAAATGGTGCAGTTGAGGTGAGGTGCTATTAATTTACATGGGTGAAAATCTGGATTCCACAGCAAAGTCTGGAATAAAGTGGTAGGCTCAGAGAGTATGGGAATGGATCCAAGAATCATCGAGTACATACTTTTATTGGTCTTGACTTGAAATTTTATCTCACCTGAGATTTTCTTATGGAACCATATTGATATCTTCAAATGATTACAGATTTTTATTTTCTTCTCCATAATTTATATGATAAAAACATTAAATTTGAAACATAGTTCAATAATTAGACTACTTAATTTTTTATTGATAGAAACACCAATTAAATTTTATTCCACCTTCCATGAGCCACCGACTTTTTTATGATCTCTTAACAGTGTAGCTGTTTAAGAACAGTTATTAATTCTCAGGTTGAAGGCAGATGAGACAGACCAGATGGTCCATGATTCAGTGGGTGCTTCCCCTGTGTGTAAAGAGTTTACCATTCCTCACAGATCTGGATGCAAAGAGTTACAATTAGCACCTAGGATTCCATGTGGCCTTTCCATTTCAATCAGAAAATTCTCGGATCTCCTCATGCCATAATTTTTGTTTGTTTCCTATTAACAGCAAGGTAAGTAAGTGTGTAATTTGAGATCTACAAACACCATAAATGGAAGTATTCACTAGGTTTTACCCTTCATTCATTATGACCAATTACAAATTCCAGTGGTACTTGTCCTATCAACACTGATTTTTCACTTCCTCTTCTTTAGCTATCATTGTCAACTGTCAACTGACTGCATTCTTGTTCTTAAGATGATAATTCAGCCTATCTTTACTCTATACTTTAGTTTTGTCAGTACATTTTTGGTCATGGTTTCCCATTTTCTAGTTGCAAGGCACATCTGCTGGTTTGAGATGTCAAAGAACTCTTTCTCCATTCCCCTGGTAACCCTGAACCCATTGCTTTTGAGTAACACCTCTCCCTCACTCCACTAATTTCACTTGGGAGCTACCAATCGTGACATCTCACTTTTTAAATTACTGCATTCATAATGTGCTACAAATTGATGGTGCTTTAAGTTCTATGAATATCTGATTTTTTTTTAAGTGTCTTTGGGTGAGAAAACAACAAGGGTAAAGGGCAAGGGTCTTAGGTGAGAAAATACAAATAATGGTCAAGGAATAAAAGGAAACCAGTGTGAATGGTGTAGTATAAACAATGGAGAGAACAGTAACAGATGAAGCTAGAAACAAGAGGGGACAAATTGTACAGGACATGATTGTAGTAAAGAATAGAATTAGCCAAACTCAAATCTTATATCACCATATATTTGAAACCTATATAATTTTATTAATCAATGTCACCCTAATAAATTTAATTTAAAAATAAAATAAAATAAATTTACTGACAATAATAAAATGATTCTTTGAAAGGTAGAAATAATAAAATAAAAGAATTTCATTAAAAATACAAGAATAAGATCAGGACATACATTAGAAAGCTATTTCAAGGTTCCCATTGAGATAGGTTGTACTTTGGATAAGGTGTCAGGAAGGCCAGTGGACTTGCTCATGATTCCATGCAGAGCCAGAACAATGCCTGGCACATAGTTGGTTCTTGACAGATACAGTTTTTAAAGCAATGCAATTTATGATGATGTGAAAGGGAAGAAGGGGAAAGCTAGATTCTTGGGTTTAGACCTGAGGTGAGTTGTGGAAAATTAGGAAAGAAGCAAAGTTGGTCAGGGGTCAGGAGTTTTATTTTACATTGATAATTTAAAGATACCTGTTTTTATATATACCCAATTAGATATCAAAGAGTAGTTTAATAATCCCATATATTTAACATGCTTTTAGCATCTACTAGTATGAGACACTGGGAAAGAAATCATTCTCCCTGTGTTTGTCTTTATATAGGTAAACAAAGTGTTTCTTCTGATGCATCTGGAGGAGAAAGCCAACCTACTGGGCTCAAATTAGTGAATTATTTATTGCCAAAAGTCAGAGCAACAGGTTAGAGTGGCCCTTGACATTTTCTGAAGGATATATTTTTTAAATTAAAGGAAATATTTATTCTCTCAAAATTTGGTACACTTTGTTTATTTAGACTCTTAATGTGAAAGACATGTTGTATGAGTTTCCTATTGCTGTTATAATGATCACAAATTTAGCATCTTAAAAATGCAAATTTATTGTCTTGTAGTTCTGGAGGTTAGAGGTCTGAAATGAGTTACACTGGACTAAAATCAGTCATCAGGGCTTCTGTCCCTTCTGAAGGCTCTAAAAGAGTATCTGTTTTCTTGTCTGTTTAGCTTCTAGAGTCTGTTAGCGCCCCTTGCCTCATGACCTCCTCTACATCTTTAAACCCAGCAATGGTAGCTGAGTCCTTCTCAAAACACGCCATTCTGACACGGACTCTTCTGCCTCTCTCTTCAGTATTGGGACCCACCCAAATAACCCCGGATAGTCTCTCAAAAATCACTTGACAAGTGAATGTAATTCTATGTGCAGCTGTAATCCCCTGTTTTTCACGTAACAAACATATTCACAGATTCCAGGAGGTAGGGGGTAAACATCTTTGGGAGACCATTAATGTGCCTGTTATATACCTATAAACTAAGTTCCTCAGGTCAGTATTCTACAAGGGAAGGAGGCTGATTTTAGGCACAGCTATTTCTCTGTTAATTCTTTCTGTATATTCTATCATATTGTGTAAAGAAATTCATAACAGCATTTGTAGCATTTATGGACGTTTCCTAAGACCTTGTTAGGCTGCAGTCTAGTATTAGTTACTGGGTGAAACGTATGGCTCAGAATGATTCACAGAAATGGATATCTGTTTAGAATTTGCCTATCAGCCTCACCCCAAGCATTAGAATTATTAGAAATGTTCTTAGTAGACGAGATAATTTCCAATAAAAATTTTTAAAAAATATGTGTCTCGTTGGCAACTTTTTCCTCTATTTCCTTCCTCTGACTGTATAAATGTCTTGATACCACCAGTTTTGATGGGCAGGATACATGATTCTTTTTTCTGTGCCTATTATGCAGATAGAAAATAAAACATTCTCCAGAGACTTCTGTTAGACCCTTCTGGACCAGAGCCATTATTTCAGTGAATGTCTCTGAAATGCTAACTAGATTGCAAGTCTCGGCTTAGATATGCCTTCTTCAGGAAAGACTTCCCTATGACCCTCACCTCTCCATAGAATAATTTCTGCAATATTATCTCTTTATAATACTTTGTACTTCTGCTTCTTCATACTTGTTACAGGTGTAGATGATTTGAGTGATTATGTCCTTCATGTGTGTCTTCACTGAGTACAAACATTGCAACTGTCTCATTGGCTGTTCTGCTTTATCAGTAGCACTTCATACGCTATCTTGTTATGTGATGCTCAATAATTATTTGATGAGTGAATGAAGTCAACAGATTTAATCTAAACATGCATTTTGTGTCTTATTTATCTTGAAGGATTAATAGTAAAGTTAAAATTTTAAATTTAACTATCCTGTGGGTACCTTATTAATTTTATTTTGAAAGGTTTCTTGAGCATTGGGTGACATTTGCTTTAAAAAATGTTCAGGCTAAACATTTTTATGGTCCTTTGCATTACTGTAGACTTAAAACAGCTGATTACCTACAGACGTACCCAGGGTTCACTGCTGTGTGGACCTTCAACTAGGATATTCTTCTTATTGAAACATCTTAACTGTGATAACTTACCTCCAGACACAATAGTAACTAACATTTATTGAATGTTTACTGTGGGCCAGACACTGTTCTAAATGCTTTTATCATGCATTTAATCTTCACAACAATCCTGTGACACAGGTATTATTTACCTTTATTTTACACACAGGGCAACTGAGATACAGAGAAGATAAGTACTTAATCAAGGTTGTGCAATAAAGGAGGTAGCCAGGATTCAAGCTTCAGCTGATTTTGTTCCAAAGCCTATCTTTTAACCAGTAAAAGTTGAACAAGTACAATCTAGCAATGCCTTTAAAGCAATAGAAAATATCTTTATTTTATTTCATAATGGGTATAAACTAAGATGCACAACTACCAAATGGTTTTTCAGCACTCCAGAATAAGAAATAATATTTAAGTGAGACTCTCTGAAGAACAAGCAGTCTGGACCTTCCTCTGGAGCAGAGATTCTCAAAATACAATCCCAGGACAAGCAGCGTGAGCATCACATAGGAATGTGCTAGAAATGAACATCACAGACCTGCTGAGTGAGAAACTATGGGGGTGGTGCCCACAATCTGGATTTCAACCAGCCCTCTACATGATTCTGGTGCATGTTGAAATACAGGGTCCTCTGCTCGCTTGCATGGGTTGGAAAACTATGGCATTTGGGCCAAATTAGGCCTGCAAGCACTTTTTTTTGGCATTACCCCATTAGCTAAGAATTGTTTTTAAATTTATAAAAGTGGAAAAATCAAATGAAGTATAATATTTTGTTACATGTGAACATCACACCAAATTCAAATGCAGCGTTTATAAATAAAGATTTACTGGAACGCAGCCATGCCCATGCATTTATATGTTGTTTATGGCTAGTTTCACACTAAAATAGCAGAACTGAATAGTTGCAACAAGGGCTGTATGACAGGCAAAGATTTAACCATTTTCCACCGGCCTTTTGCTACAAAAGTTTGTTGACCTCTGAAATAATTCAGAAATTAAACATTTTTGAAAAGCAGTATTGAACTGTGACTGAGGACACTGGGGAGTATTTTGACATTATTGACTTTTGGAATTTGCTGCTGATTGATATCAATTTCATCTAGCCTTTCCTCAATAAAAATAAATAAATAAACTCTAAAGCAGCTATAAGGCAGACATTTGAGTACTCTTATTGGAAATTTAAATGTGGAATCTCAGGAGTCTTTCTAAATCAAATACCATGGCATAATAGCAAAACATGTTCTGAACTGTGAATCATAAAATCTGGCTAGGTGTTCACTGAGGAAATGGGGCCGTGGTGATTAGAATCACCTAGGAGGCTTTGTAAACCCACCTATGCAGAGACCCAGGTAAGAGGTACTGAGTAAGAATCTCCGAGAATGGAACTTAGGCATGTATGTTATTAAAAATATCGTGAGGTGAGTTTGAGATGCATCCAGGATCGGAAACCTCACTAGTAGATACACTATCTTATGTTAAGTTTTCCCTACAGCAATTCTGAGAGATAAATATTTATTATGTTCTCCAAGTTTACTGATAGAAAAACAGCCACAGAGATATTAAGAACCTTACTCAGTCACATAGTTAGCAGGATTTGAGCTCTGGACTTGAACTCAGACCTGAACAATACAAAACCAATGTCCTTACCCCCCTTCTCTATACTGTGCTTGCTCTATTTCTTCATCTCTGGCCCTCCCTCACATGCACTTTCACACTCTTTTGATGTTGCTACTTTTCAGGTACCTGGTTCTCAGTTTTTTAGTTTTCTGCTGTGTCTGTATATTTTCTCCTGGCTCTACACTTGAGTTTAGCTTCCCTGTCTTTGCTCTTGCTTTTTTGGCCTTTCAAATTGCTTCCATTTGCCCACTCTTTGCTACTTTGACCTGGTACGTGTGACAAAGTAGAGCCCATTGCTCTAATTTTCAACCTCTGAAAGCATAAGCACTGTCTTGAGCAAGTCAGTGGATTTCTATGTCATGGCTCCTGCCCTCAGTTGATCTCTTAAACACCTGGAAGATGTCAAGAAAGTTGTTTCCATTCAGGGGGAAGATTATTTCCAGTATGCAACCCATTCAGAAGTAGGCTCAGTCCTGCTGCAGGAGCATAAAGCACTGCTCACAGGGTCATGGGAGACGGAGACCTATGCACGAAGGGCTCGGAGAGCTGCATGGCATACCAGCCATCGTCAGCAGATCAGCGCTTTCTTTGCAAAACCTCTTCCTGGGAAGTAAAGAACTTCCCTGAACCCAAGACTTATGGCAGAGATCTCTGGTGCTCTCCGGTATATGAACCCTTTTTGTTCTTGGGCACATGGAAGACTAGATTCCATTGTGATGCAGACACCAACCCACAGTGTCCATAGTGCTATGGATGAGATGAAATAAATTCACATGGACTACTGCATCCTGTGGAGGAAAACAGTGCAACTTCTCTCTCAAGAGGAGAGCACCCTGACCCTTGCCTTGAGAGGCTTTTATTGGATTCAATTTGCATAGGAATACAGGGTGTACACATAAAGCTCATTAACCATTATCAGGCAGTAAGGATCAGATAATAGATAACATACAAAGAACTCTAAGGGCCTATTTTGAGTCAGGGTCAGCTAGCTAAAGGGCCATAAAACTTTGGGGAACAAACTCACTTCCTGCTTGGACCCTTATCATTTAATTGAGAGCATTCTAAACAAATCAGGTTTCACAGGATTTTACATTATTCTTTCTTAGGCCTGATTGCCTTAGGGAACCTGCCCTTTCCAGCATGTCACCCACCACCAGCATTGTTTCAGGCTTAAGACTTTGTTTCAGGTATAAGTCAGGCAGGGGAAGTAAGGCAGCCAAGAGATTAAGAGACTTCTTGCAGACAGAATGAGGACTCAGGCTATGTTAAAGCTGAGGGGTGAGGGTCCATCACCCCTTTTCTGTAGCCCCCAAGTCCTTCCCTGGGGGCCCCCATGATCATGCCTGTCTTAGGGTATTCCTCCCTTGAGGACTCTTACCCTCCATTGGCTAACCAATCAAACACTGGGGACCAGGCAGGGTGAAGTAAAAGAGGCAGAGGCAGCGCCCCTGCCAGGGAGGTAAGCTTTGTCTCCTTAGTGGCTTACGGTCCGAAGGTCACTCACTCAGCCTTAGCCATGGGGTGGGGAGGGGTTATAGCTTCTGAAACCAGGTGGGGTGGTTCCCAACACCATTTTCCACATTTCTTTGCATGAGATGCAGCATATGTTTAAGTTCTGTGCAACAGAATGGGAGAAAAAGCAATGTGTTCAACTTCCAGTCTAGACCCTTAGAAATTCTCATACCGGATGCCAGTACTTTTCTCTGCCAAAAGGAGAGAAATCTGAGGAAGACAGAAGCACAGCATGGAAGGAGCTTTGGTCTCTACCCATCTGCATGAAGTGAACCCCAACATCCACACACCCTAACTACATGCATTGGAATATAATGTGGACAGGACATTTAATTGTGTTAAGGCAATGAGATCTGGGGATTTATCTGTAATAGCAACCAGTGTCATTTACCTCAAATAATATAGTACTTAAAATCGATTCTGAGTAATCACATTAGTTGAGGTGAAAATAAGATGAAAGTAGACATCAAAGCCTGAAACAGGATGTAACCAAATGCCAATGACTCAAACAGTGAGACACTGTGATTCATGTACTATAACAATTAATCTTCAAGGCACCCATTTTATGGATGAGGAAACTAAGACATAGAGAGGTTAAAAACTTATTTGAATTTACAGTTTCAAGTAGCAGAGCTGAGATTCAAACCCTCATCTCTAGTCTTTACTCTTGACTAGTAACACAACACAAAATATTATTAATATGTTCATAATTTTAGATCATCTTGAGTTAAAGTTTCTTTCATGATTATTAAGAGCCTCTTGCCCATAGTGAGATACATACTGTGTTCAGCAATCACAGGCCTGATTTGTTTGACTACCTTGTAGCAATGCAATTATCCCCCTTGTACAGATGAGAACATTGAAGCTTGACAGTTTAAGGTTATGGTTCTAGAGCTGGTCTCAGCTGTTATTCTTTTTTTTTTTTTTGCCTATTAATTTTTTAATTTTTATTTTTTAAGTATATTTTCTTGGTTAAGCTATTATTCTTACCCATATCTTTAGATGTCAGAGCCTGTGTTCCCATGAGGATGCTCTGTTGTCTCAAACCTGTGGAAACCCCCCTTCCAGAGCACTGTTTTCCTTTTGTCTGGGTGTCCACAGAATTGCTTTATGAGTAGAGTGACATAACTTATGAGAAAGTGCTGTGGAAACCAGGAAACACTGCACAAACATAAGGTCTGGTTATTACCATTATTACTTAAGACAGAGAACAAACTATGACAACCCAATTGCATGTACTTCCTTGTTATTCAGAAAGGGAGTTCAGATCAAAAAGCTTGCTTGGGGAATTCACTACCATCTGACTGTTTGTTCTGCAGTTCATTCAGAAAACTGTGTTCAGGCAGTTCCCTTCCTTAAGTTCTGCTTCCCAGTAATTGGGCGATATTCACTTAGATTCAGTGCAGTGGGATCACCTCTGCCTCACGCACCAGTGCCTCATTTCCTCACTCAATGCCTTCTCAGTTCCGTTATTTATTTTCTTTAATATTGCAGCAGTACAGCAGGATGAGTCACACACCCTGTCATTCCCAGTAGCACGCTCAAAGGCCTGAAAAACAATAAAGTGATGTACGAGGCCCTTTCCACCCAAATGCTACACAGTCACGATAGCTTTTTTTCATGGCAGTGGTCTCTGGGTCAGGAATAGGCTTCAGCTCAACTCAGGGCTCTAGATCTCCAGTGCAGCCCCTGACATGGCTCCCCTTGAATGCAGGGCGCAGGGATGGCTGGATAGCTGGAGTGGGCAGGGAGAGAGGAGACAAGGGTCTGGAGACATGCAAATGCAGTCTATAGGAAGAGAGGTCACAAGCATAGAGCTCAGGCTGTATATTAATTCTTAGAATGGGAATGCCATTCATTTAAACCTGTGGATCTTAACCAGGGAGCATTTTGTTCCCTAAGGATAACTTGGCAAAGTCTGGAAACATTTTCATCAGTCACAATAGGTGGGTGGGTTGGGGGGCAGTGGGGGACAGTACTTCTTGCATTTGGTGGCTAGAGGCCAGGGATGCTTTTAAGAATTCTACAAGGCACAAGACAGTCCCTTTCCCCTTTTCCCCCTTTCCCCAAGAATTAGCTAGCTCGAAATCAATCATGCTGAGGTCAAGAATCACTGTTCTCAAACCAAGAGAAGAAGCCTAGTCCCACTCAGAACTAGAGTTTGGACTTTGGGACCATGATGGAGGGATGGAAGGGCATGACTGGGTCTCTAAACCCTTGGCAACAACAGTGTTTTCTTCTACCTAATGGTCCTTGTTTTGAAAGTCAAATTATATCACTTTTCCAACTTTTTTCCAGTTCTACTGAGATATAATTGAATTATAACATTGTACAAGTTTAAGGTATACAACATGCTTTGATATATGCATATGTTATGAAATAATTGATTAACATCCAGCACCTTACATATTTACATTTTTTCCTTATGATAGGAACTTTTAATACCTCTCTTGGCAACTTTCAAATATACAAAACAGTATTATTAACTATAGTAATCATGCTGTACATTGCATCACCAGAATTTATTTACTATATAACTGGAAATTTATACTTTTGGATCACCTTAACTCAATTCCCCAACCCCAAACCCCAACTTCTGACCTCCACACCAATCTGTTTTGCTTCCATAGTTTGTTTTTTTAGACATAAGCAAAATTATACATATAGTATTTGTTTTTCTGTCTCTTTCTGTCTTTCTCTGTGTGACTTATTTCACTTAGCATAATGTCCTCAAGGAAGGATTTCCTTCATTTTTATGGCTGAATAATATGTATATATATGTACTGTGATACCATCCTCCCCTGGCCTTCCATGCCATTTTATATATATATATAAATATTTATATATATTTTATATATTTATTATATATTAAATATATAAATATATATTATATATAAAAATATAATATATATATTTATATATATATACACAACCACATTTTATACATCTATTCATTCATTGATGAATAGGTTGTTCATGTCTCTTAGGTTGTTTCCATGTCTCGGCTATTGTAAATCACACTGCTGAGAACAGGGGGGTGCAAATGTCTTTTCAGGATGTATCCCTTTCTTAAAGGAGTAGTTTGTGAATTGCAGAAAGACCTGATAGATAGACCTGATAGCTAGATAGACCTGAATTCAAATGCATGGCCGATCACTTACTCACTCTGAAACTTTAGAAAAGGTTCTTTACCTCTCTCTACAGAAATTTCAACACCTGTCCAATGAAAATTGTAATAATTAACTTTCAGAGTAGCACTAACTTAAAATTGAAGCTCTTGCTGTCAGAGCTATACTTCTAATACCTGGGACAGTGACTTGGGGAAACAATGTACCATTTCTGAGTGCCTATAATGTGGTGGTGACTTTATCCACATCACTTCACCTAATCAATGAGGTTTGCATTAGAATGGTTGCAGTGACATGAAAGGAGAGATAGATACCGTGTCACCTCCTCTGAAATAGGATCCGCTGACTAAGGTTTTCCCAACAGAGATCCTAATCATGCCTATGCAATGAGACATTTTCTTATCGCAAAACATATCTAACTCCTTAGCAAGACCTTATAACTTCTCCATGACATCATCCTCCCCTTGCCTCCCATACTGGTTCTTTGAGTGTGTTTTGATCAGCTTCCCTGAAGAACTCGTCTTTAAATGTTAGTGGGTTCCTGGGACTTTGTCCTAAGTCCTTAGTACCTCTGCTTCTTACTGACTTATTCCTAATTAATACTGTCTGTCAATTACTTCATCTCTAACCAAGATCTCAACTGCCACTTATAGGAACACTGTCTCCAGAACTGTATTTCTAGGTCAAATATGAATTTTTTAGTTCTACTGAGCATTGTTTTACAAAGGGAGGCAGTCTTGTATCGCGTTTAACATGTGTAGCCTTGAAGATATCCAGACTTGTAGTGACATTTAGACTCTGGCACTTACCATGCTAAATGGAACCAGTTTATTTCTATGAGCCTTCATATTTAAAACAAAAAGAGTAAGTCATCACAGGATTTTTGTGATGATTAACATATGAAGGATCCAGTAGAGTTTCTGGTACTTAGCCCACAATATTCTTTACTCAACATAGGTAAGGTAAAGGTACTTCTGTCCAAATGTTAATTGCTTTTCCTATTCTCTCATTTCCCAAGGGAGAAATCCTCTCACTCTCAACTTCCACAGCCAAGACCTATGAATTCTCCCTCTAAATCTACTTTGAGTCTGGCCTTTCCTTTCCATGCTCACTGCCTTTGCTCAGTTCAGGCATTTACCTTTTTTTTTTTTTTTTTGCCTTGATGGCTACAACAGGCTCAAAAATGTATCTTTCTACCCTCACTGTCCCCCACTTCTTTGAATGCTTACTAACCATGCAATGGTCTTTCTCAAATGTAAATCTGATTAGTTCTTTTTATTTTGAAACTCATTGGTTTCAACTGGCTGAGAATAAAATTCAAAGCTTTTGTGCACAAGATTCATGGTCTGACTCTTGCTTTCCCCTTTAGCCCCATCACTTCCTACTTCAGCTAGTGAGCTCCATCCTGAATACTTCACTGGCCTTACCTATAACCCCTTCTAGGGGGTCTCCAAAAAGTGTTAAGTGCCTCTTCCTTTCTATCACCACACCACCTTGCTCTCACTTCTGTTCCAGCACTTATGACATTACTGTAATTATTTGATTTGTGTCTGGTCAGATGTACTGATTTTATAGCAAGAATTTCATAAATATTTGTTTGTTGAATTAATGAGTAAAGAATGAATTAGTCTTCCAGTGTGAAAGTCAGCAGCCACTGTATTACAGCCCTTGGTATATAACTTTAGTGTATTGTATTGACCATCTTTCTTTATTCTATGGGGCGAGTAAGTTACAATATCATGGCTTACTCATGTCTGTATTTTGGAGGGAAAAAGTAGGGTAATAAAGCACATATATATACACATACATACATACATACATACATACATATTGATATCAGTATACATGTAGCCAGAGCAGGCACTTGTTATTAGATTTAGTGAAATTATTTTTTTGTAAATGTAGCCTACATACTCCATGGAGTTCTTACTGAGTACTTTTTCATAATTCAGTACCAGAGAGGTGCCTTCCTGTTTTTATGAAATAAAATTCATTTTAAAAAGGGACTGCTATGCCTCCAGAGACCAGCCTTTCAGAGTTCTAGTGTCATTTACCACCAAAGCTTGTACAACAAAGCATGGTGTAGATTTTTGCAGACAGATCAGTCTGGCTTCAAATCCTGCCGCTTACTAATATTGTGCAAATAGGCAAGTCATTTCCTTGTTTCCAGTGACCTCATCTGTAACCTGAGAATGTTATACCCAGCATGTAAGGCTTTGGGAAAGTCATTTTCAGCGTTTCTTGTCATTGGTACTATTGAGAATTTAGGCCAGGTAATCCTATGCATTGCAGAGTGTTCAGCAGCCTCACCGGCCTCTACCCATTACATGCCATAAGCACGTACAGCCCAGGTGTGATACATAACAATGTCCCCGGTTATCGCCAAATTTCCCCAGGAAAAGAGGGCGCAGGGGATCACACCTGGTTGCTCACTAACTTATATGTGATAATGTGTGTGGTATGCCCAGAATAGAGCAGATGTTTCATGAATCTCCCTTCCCCTCCTTAATGGGGCTAATGAAATTCCATACCAAGAATTACACGCCCTCAGAAAAAGTATTTATGTCTATGAATAGCCATGGCCACATCTCAGGGAATTATTTAATCTGAGATGATGTGTGGTATCTTTTTCAGCCCTACCTGGCTCTCCACAGCAGCTTTACTCCAAAAACCTTAATTACCAGTGCAAAGTGATAGTCTGAATTTTCTGGTGATGAGGCTCAGGCTCTAATAAGCAATGTCTGAGAAGAAAGAAAATATACAGTCCTTTAAGTGGGAGAGGAAAGGGGAAGCAGAGGAAAACACTTCCACCCTAAAATAAATCGGAGGCTGTGGGTGTCACGGCCACATGAGCCGAGGGATGATCGATTCCCCTAGACTCCGAGTGGCACATTCTGTGCCCAGAGCATCGGCTGACGTCAATCGGATTAAGTGGCCTCAATGGGAGCACTGCATGCAAGATGAGTGAAACTCAGGCCCCAGGATTCGTCATTGCCTCCAAACACAGCTTCTGACCTCATAGTGAGAGGGAGGAGAGTCGGTGAGTGAGGAACGCGGGGAGGCTTGCTCTTGCTGAGGGAAGGCTCGCCTGGTTGTACAAATGAGAGTGAAGTCTGCAGACACTGACCTTTCTGCACACACAGGGGCTGTGGAAGATCTCGAGCCAAATGGCAGGTTCGATCAGACGTATATAAGCTCCCCTAGCTTCATTCTGAGAAAAAGTGACAAACTTTCAAGACGATTTTACCTTCAGACATGAATGTAAGAAGAGCAAAGTCTCAGTGTTCCCTAATAGATTTTGCCACTTCTCCTAAATGAATAATTTAAATGGCTAAATCTAGTCAAAGAGCTTAGAATAGTGTCCAACATAATAACACTATATAATTGTTAACTATTTTCATTACCATTAATCATGTTGCTGCTGCTGCTGCTTTCACTTTTTGCCAAATCCTCCAAGAGTCATCTGAGGAAAGATTTTCCTAAATCTTCAGGATATATTAAGTTCCCCTCTTCTGTGATTCCACCAATATAAATTATCCCAATCATAACTTACTTCATTCTATTAAAATTATCTCCCTAGCTATTTTTCTTTTACTGAAATATTCTCTTTAATTTGAAGGTCTTATTTCATTCATTTTTTGAAACTTTAGCATTAGCAAATTGCTTGGTTTACACATGTTTGTTAAATGCAGTGATTGAAAATACCCTCTCAGATCTCTGCAACCTTTCTAGAATACTTTTTTCTTGGAGGAAGCATGCTAGCATAACCAATCAAAATGAGAAGAGAATTAAAACTTGTTTTTCCCCAAAGCATTGTGGGCTTACTCCTCACCAGTGTCATTCATTCAAGTGCAATGGAGACTCTTGTTCTCAGGACAGCTGACCAGGAATCCATATGTGGTCCTGTACAGTGAAGAATAAACCTTACTTGAAAAGAGATTTAGCCTTTATCTTTGGCTACTGAGAGGTGATTTCTAGGTTCCTGGAATGCCCTGTCTGAAAAGAAAGTCTTTATTTGCTTGGGAGCGTTGGCTGCTAGACAATCTAATGATGTGATTTATGATGAGAGCTTTGAGACAGACATTATCAGTTCCAACCTTCAGGAAAACTGATGACCATTACCCTAATGTCCAGGAGGGGCTGGAGACTAAAAGTCAGCCACATGGATGTCAAACCCCAATAAAAACTCTGGACATCAAAGTCTTCAGAGAGCTTCCCTGGTTGGCAATACTCTGCGTGTACTGTTACCATCATGCCCAGGAAGAGAGAACACTGTCCATGATGCCACAAGAGGAGGACAACAAGAAGCCCAGTATTTAGACCTGTCCAGGACTCTACCTTATGAATTTCTTCCTTTGGCTAATTTTTACCTGTGTCCTTTCCCTATCATGAACCATGGTGTAAATAGCTATCAGTGGGCTCTGAGCTCTTCTAGTGAATTATCAAACCTGAGGGTAAGAACCCCCCAAATTTGGTATTTAACTATAGATATATCTACCACCGCTGCATGCTGACCTGAGTGACCATCATTTGGGTTAGCTGATAGTTTTTTCTTTGAAGATCATTTTCCTGTGCCTAGAACCTTTGAATCTACCTAAGACCTCCGTCTTCCTGTTACTGGGCAAACCTGAGTGATTATGGGAGGAAGGTAGAATGAACACATTATAAGGGTATCAAAGACAAACTTATGAGTTGTTTGCTCTATTTTTACTTGAGTTGCTATAACCCTCATATCATTTCTTAATATACACAAAGGTTATGTCCGTGGCTTGTGCTACCCAAAGATGATCACTTTTGCACATCACCTGGGAATATACCTATCTGAGATACATTGCTAGAGGATAGATATAATTTTCCAGAGCTGCATCCAGAATCTGACTAGACAACTACACAGGTAGTTTAAGAGGAATAACTATTCTCTCATTTCGAGGAAGCAGAAGGTTTTTTGTTTATTTGTTTACTTGTTTGTTTGTTTCTACCACCCCTTTATCTTCTACCTTTCATCACAGGGCCACTAACCAGACATATCCTTGAAATACAATAAGAAGTCACAAATCACAAATCAGAGAAGACCCTCAGTCCTCAAATGTAGGTGACCAAATATATAACATTCTTATTTAAAACTCAACGTAACTTGTATTTCAGGCCCTCATATTGCAATGCTGGAAGGAATTTTAAATCAGTCTTTCCTGGGACATATCATTTCCAGGAGCACATGTGTAGTCCCAGGGTTTTGAAGGAGATGAGAGAGAACATATATTCTTAGCGATATCTAGATACACAAGCAATCGCTGAAATGTCCATATCTATGGTCAGTTTGGTGGCCACTATGTGGCTGTGCTTTATGCCACTTTGGGCCTTGAGACTCTTTTCTGTGAGTCTCTCATGATCTCATCTGCCTCAACTGACCATTTTTCTCTCTCAGAATTCTGCTACTTTTCAGGGAAGCTAAGGAAAAGTAGATGTTGACCTTCCTCCTATTCTCTTCCTCCCCTGTTTCTTAGGCTGGAAGCCAATTTCTTCCCACTATTTCTGGCCTAATTTCTCCTCTTTTACTTTTTATGCCAGTCTTCTAAATTGTCTTAAGGACTTCAGCTTTTGGAACACAAAGCCCAGAAAGACCCTGAAATTATTTTTGAGTTCTACCTTGTTATATCTATCCTCTGAGGCAGTGAACAGAGAACTATTTCCTTAATTGGGGGGAAATAAGGAAATTTCAGGATGGAAAAAAGTTAGAAGAGATAATAAACTCTAAAACATCTCCTTAAAACCTTGTCCTCAACCCATAGCATAAGATACACATTTACCATCATGACCAATTACCACATGGGCACACAACCACATGTACATATATGAATATACATTGGCATGATCGATTACCATATTTATATATACATATATAGTGTTATGTGCATGTATACACACATGTAAATACATATGTATGTGCATGTAGGTATGTATGCATGTGTAAATGTATGATATACAAGTTTTTAAGAAAATTCTTACCTCTACTATATTGAATATAGTTCTTAGAAATTATTTTCCTCTATTGTACTTTGTTATTGATGATGGCCATCCACCACATTGATTTTATGAGTACTGATACATCACAATGTAGTGTTTGAAAATCACTAACTTGGTTATGTGACAATTCTGTTTTCACTGCTGAAATGGATTTTTGAGGGAAGTAGCTGAATTTTGTTCAACTTTCAGGTCAGAGAGTCAGTGATCCATCAAAGCATGGAATTGGAAGGGATTTTTTGCAGAGGATTATATTAAAGAAATTCCAACTCCCATTAACTCTTCTGATTCTAAGAGCACAACCTTAGAAAACTAAAATTAAAACCTTAATAATTGTCTTTAAATAAGAGATCCCAAGTCTCATAACTTCACTCTGGCACAGGTATCATTGTCCCTCTTTTACTAACCAAAAAAAAAAAAAAAAGGAAAGAGACAAAGGAAGGAAGGAAGGAAAAGGAAAAAAGGAAGGCAGGAAGGCAAGAAGGAAGGAAAGAAGGAAAGAATGAAGGGGAAAAAGAAAAGAAGAAAAGAAAAGAAAGAAAGAAAGAAAGAAAGAAAGAGAGAGAGAGAGAGAGAGAAAGAAAGAAAGAAAGAAAGAAAGAAAGAAAGAAAGAAAGAAAGAAAGAAAGAAAGAAAGAAAGAAAGAAAGAAAGAAAGAAAGAAAGAAAGAGGGAGGGAGGGAGGAAGGAATAGAGGAAGTAAGAACAAAAAAAAAGAAATTCTGGGGGACTGAACTTCCTCAGTGTTACAAAGCTATTGAATGCAGATGTGGACTCAAATTCATATCATCAGATTGCTAACCAAATTCACGTTACAGTATACCACTTTGCCTTTTTAAGTACGTTAAACTCAAACTTATAAAGTGCTTATTATCAGCCAAGCACCATTCTAAAACCATTGAGTGTAGTGACCCATTCACAGAATAGGACACTCTTAAAGCAAAATAAGTTAATTCACTTGTTCAATATTATATAACATGTAATATATAGAGGCAGACTTCAACTGAGATGACTGACTCCAGAGACTCTTCCATGAAGAGGACTGTGGGGAAGGCATGTCTGCTCACTGATCCACATTAATAAATTTACTAATGACCTGTGGCCATGAAAATAAATTTTTGACTGAAGTACTTATAGCAGGTCTTATTAAAATATATATAACATTAATAATTATAATATGAAATATTTAATTAATAAATGAAATAATTTATATAAATATGTAATATATAAATTATATTAAAATAATAAATTTGAAGGTAATGTGGCTGGAAATTTTAATAAAATCTACATGATTAATAAGGTAAATATTAAGTGAGGTGAATAGAAATGTAAATTTTTTTAAATCATAAAGAGGGAAAATAGTGGTAGGAGAATAATACGTAATTATACAGGAGTCATGATAAAAAGCCTTGGTCCTGTCCACTTGAGATACAGAGAAATGATTTTTCTGATATTTCTAGAAAGAGATTCAAAGAGATGCCAACTACATTTAATTTCATAGCAGTTATTAAGTAAAATATATTTTTATAATAATCTAGCATAGAAGAATGTTCCTGTTTATAACAATGTTTGATTAATACCAAAAAGGACTCATAAAACTGGCTGAGGATTTTATAGGTCTATGGCCATATTATAACAAAACTCAAATATTTAAATAAAAAGCAATAAATGGTTGGTAATATCATTTAGAAAATAAAAAGAAGTGGAAGTGAGATGAGTCTGATTATTAGCAGAGACCATATTGATTTAGCAGAACTGAGGTGAGAAATGGACCATATTATTTAACTACCTTTGGGTAGAGAGTTAAATCTGCAGTGCACGGGTGCAACCTAATACAACAGGTCTTGAATCCCCACCCCCCAGCTTTTCCCTTTTTAGTTACCAAGTCACATATGCCAATGATCCAGTGGCATTGGTATATTTGGATGAAATATCAAACAGCTTTGAAAAGAGGTAAATTGTAGCAATAATTTATAAAGCCAATTGAAAAAATAAAAATAATAGGGTGGTTAACAATTACACTGTGACAATAAACATAAAATGGGGCCATCCTAGGCAAATTCAGATATAAAGTCAAAGGGAGAACATTCAGCCAGTATGGCTGCTAAAATGTAGTTCTTTTTTTGTACATTAGTAAATGCCCAAGGCTCCAAGTAACCAAAGTATCTCTTAATGCTTCTGAACCACTTCAGCCCTTCCCCTAGTACCTACAGACCAATCAGTGATACAGCAAATGAGGGGACAATGACGAGGACCTTTTATAGCAGTACTGCATTGGAGTCCCCACACTGTAAGGTGACAGTATGACTGGTTTGTACATTGATGTCATTATTAATAGTACGTTCTTTTCATCACAAAAATGCCCTGAAGTTCATGATACATTTCATGACTACACTATCCATAGGGCATTCTAAGCAATGCAGTAATCTTGGCTGGAACAGAAAAATAGCCTATTAACTTTTTCCCAGTTCCAAAATCCACCTAGCTAAATTATGTAATAGGTACTCACGTTCTGAAATATGGCATGTAATTGCCTCCCAGTGTGACTGGTACCCTACAGAGTGGGTCTCGCAGCTTTACTGTAGTATACAAAATTATTTTCCTTAGTCTGTGGATTTCTTTGAATGAAGATGAGTCAGAGAGTCCTTTGGGGCAAGAGAAGAGGATGTATATTACTGCACTAGAATTGATTCCACTTCCTGTGAATATTCTCTTCTCCAGAAATAGTCTTTGGTCCTCAATAATTATTTTAAGACACTTTCTCAATTGACAATGTATTAGCATCTTGGCACTTAAAATTATATTTATCTTAAGACATAAAGATATCCCAAGCTACCTACATAAACATATCTGTACTGCACTGAAAATGGTATTCTTCTAGAAACTGGATGTGATCAAAAAAGACTAAATATGCACATTCACAGAGTCATTCAACAATTAAATATTTATGAGTACCTATTATGTGCCAGGCACTATCCCATAAGTACTTAAAACATACCAGAGAATAAAACACAAAAAAGTATTGGGGAGATTGGAAACTTTTAAATAAAGTGGTCAAGGTGGTGCTGATAAGACAATGAGATTTGAACAAAGACTTGAAGGAAGTGAAAGATTTAGCTTTATGAATATTTTGGAGAAGCGAATTCCCAAAGGCAAGAGTAAGCAGTATAAAGTTCTGAGGGATTTACTGAACCATTCATAGAACAGTATCGAGGTGGGCATAGTGAAGCGGTGGGCAGGAGATGAGGCCAGACAGCAAAGAAAGGGGCCCAGGTAATGCAGAGTCATAGAGGCTATCACAATTATTTTGACTTTCATCTGAGAGAAGTATGAAGTCATTGGATGGTTTTCTGCTTATCTGTGATGTTATATGACATACTAACAGCATAGATTTGCTACTGTGGACTGAAAACAGATGGCAGGGCTTTAGTTTGGAAGGCTGTGACAGTAATCCAGGGGAGCGCTGGGGTGAGTCAGACCAAGGTAGTCACAGTGGAGGGAGTAAGATTCTCCCTATATTTTACAAACACAGAAACAGTATTTCTTGGGATAAGTAAAAAGGGAAAATTCAGGGATGATTCCAATGCATTTGTTTGTTCATTTGTTAGTTTTACTAACCAACTGGAAGGACTGTTGCCATCATTTGGTATAAAGAAGATGGTGGGTAGACAAAGACTGGAGGATTGGCAGTGGAGTATAAGTTTGTAAAATTGAAGGTGTTTTTTGGACACTGAGTGAATATGTCATGTTGACAATTACATATGTAAATCACGAGTTCACATCTTATTTGTTTTTTATTGTGTGCAAAACTGTCTTGTATATCAAGGCATATAAAATTATGGGAGGTACCATCCCTGCCTCTTTTTGATTCTGTGACCTCTTTAGCTATTGATGTAAGTCTTGCCTTCATGGCCATATTCCTCAAAAGAATGGTTTATGCTTATTTCCACTTGTTCGCCACAGTTTCTCTTCTCAATCTGCTATAGTCAGGTTTCTTCCTTGACCAGTTTTACAAAATTAATCACCCTTCATTAATCACCCTTGACTCTTCATTTTCAGCGTTCAAAAGCATAAGTCCTGCTATGAGAGGGGAAATTTTTGTAAGAATACATCGTGAGTCTTTTTGTTGTTGTTGTTGTTGTTGTTGTTTCTTGAAAAGTGATAAACCCTCCCGGAGGTAGAATAAAAAGAGAGATTTACAGAAGGGAGCAATAGAGTGTGTCTGTTAATGTTATCTGTCGTTTACTTTAAGATTCTGAAAAAAATGAGTAGTTTTCAAACTTTATTTTTTACCTCAACCTATAGTTTGAAGTGTATAGTATGCTGAAGTTTAGAACGTGCATACACACAATCACACACACACATGTGAACACACCCATACACACATAACTGATATCAACATTTTAAGGGATGTATTTATCTTTTGTATGTATTTTGTTCTTATATTTTGATATTTCAATTTTATTATATATTATTTCAAAAAATACTGCTCTTGATACCTGAAATTTTTTTTATTACTCAGCAATGGGTCACTGAGATCTGCAGTTTGGAAAGCACTGATAGGTTAGTTAATTTTAACTTAAAATCAAAAGACAGTTAATTAACATTTAAATCACCCCAATCATAAGTCTATTCTCCAAGGGTTGTTGGTTAGCACCAATAAAACCTGATCAGGGCTTCATACTCCCCAAGATTTCCAAGCAAGAGCTAGACTTCATTGCAAGTACTTCAAAACTTTCTGGCATTTTCTGTTTTATGTCACACAACATTGTTAGGTTTACATCAGAGAATATGGGTGAAAGAGCTTTACAAGTTAGACAATACTGTACATTTAGAGTACTTCTTGTGCTGAAGTCTGTTGGGGTTAATGACTGACAGTTGCTTAAAATACCACTTTTCTCATATAACTTGCATGCTTGCTTTATGAGGGAGGACAGCATTTTTAGATCTATATATGTTCATTGAGAAATTAGTCAACGCCTATTAAATAACTAGCATGTGTGTATATATATGTATATATACGTGTGTGTATATACTATATATGTGTGTGTATATTAATATATATATTAAGGAGGTTTTGAGAGACAAATGATTGCTTTTTGATAAATAACAACATAATTAGAAAGTACACCTGGCTCTGGTGAGCTGCCTACTTGAGGTTTAATACCTGGTTTTAAGATTTTGAAACTAGACTTCATACACAAGTAAAATTTTAAAAAGAAAACAAATTGGGAGACCAACATAGGGTTGTCAATAATTAACTTGTTTCATCTCTTCCATAGTTTTAAAAGTATATTTGAAAAATACATTTTAAAAAAATAAAAATATATTAATAAAGATATATAAAGTTAAAAAACTTTTATATATTTGAAAAAATATAACATTAATAAACATATAAAATCTAAAAGCTTTCTATAATTTTTGTTAAAGTAAATGGTATTTAAAATATGAGATGGATACAAATATTGTACAAACATGTCTGCTCTTTCATGAATGGAGTATGAAAAACTATACAAACCTGGTGAGCCCAGCAAGTCAAAATTTGAAGTTGTACATTTGGTCTAAAAGTCTATACTGCCCATCAAGGTTCTACCCGTCCTCCTTACTAGTGCAAAGTTACCCTGTGTGATCTAAAGCAGAATATCTGACCCTGACAAAGAATCATTTCTGCATTTTCCTCCTAGTAAACCTTTCACTTAGGGTGACTGATGGGGAGCTTAACAGAATGAAAATCAGAAAATAGTAAACATACAAAAGAATTTGCACGACTGCCTTTAAACCTGCTTGCTAACAGATGTTCATACTCATGGCAGATTTTAATCTAGAGTTGCTCACATTATTAAAAAAAACAAATAAAACACCTTGGTAGTGGAGAAGAACAGGGAAATGGGAGCCTTCTCCATCTCTCATCAGCAGAGTAACCTGATATAACCAAAAAAGAACCTGAAAATTGTGAATGGCAGGTCATCCTGTGGCATTTTGCAATATAGATGTTAGTGATTCACAAGAGCTATAACTTACTCATTTTTGCAACCCAAGTGTCCTCCAAGTAGATAGGAACCAATAAATACTCCAGTTGAGTAGGAGACCTGTTTTGCATTTCCTTTCTGGAGCTTTGAAAGGTGATAGCTTCACAGAATTTCCAGGACCATCATCACATAAGACAGCAGGCAGCCTGGGTACTCGGGCATAGAAGACCTGAAAGAGCCTCACCAAGCATCCTGAGGTCCCAGACCTCATGGGAGAGCAATCAAATTTCCAATCAACCTGAAAGCATTACAGTGGTTAGTTATTGGGGCCTCAAGGTCAGATTAGGGGACTCAACATCAGAATTTCTGCAGCATGACTTCAAATCTTCAGTACTTTCTAGGTATGTATAAACAAGTTAGTTAATGTTCTCTGAAGCATGGTTTCCTAATCTATAAATTGAGGAGAAAGATGTATTTCATGAAGCTTGCCATGAATATTCATTGCATAACATTTAGTACATACTAAAATAAGCAGTTTGCAATTATGTGTCATTTTAATCGGCTCAGTAGCCCTGATCATTGAATATACTTGTAATACCCATTTTACAGATGAGGAAAATAAAACATGGAGGAACATACCCAAAGTCACAGAGCACAGAAATGGTTAAGTCTGTGTTGAAGTTGAAATCAGATTTTTCAGACAGAGAAAAACAAATACTATATGATCTCACTTATATGTGGAATCTGAAAAACAAACTCATGGAAATAGAATTATTTCTTTCAGATTGGTGGTTTCTGGAGGCAGGTGTTTGGGTGGGGAATTGGATAAAGGTGGTCCAAAGGTACAAACTTCCAGTTACAAGATAAATTCTAGGTGTGTAATATACACCATAATGACTATTGTTAAGAATACTATACTGTATATGTGGAAGTAGATCTTTAAGGTTCTCAATCACAAGGGAAAAAATTTAGCTGTGTGAGATGATGGCTGTTAACTAAACTTATGTGGTAATTTCACAATATATACATACATCAAATCTTTACATCATATACCTTAAACTGACACAATGTTTTATGTCAATTACATCTCAATACATCTTGAAAAATATATAAAAAAAGAAAGCAAATAAAACATAAATGTCTGACTTGAAAAGCGATCCTATATGCTGCCAGTGTGGACAAAGCTGGGTCCATGTTACTACAGTGCGAAGAATCAGGAGACCTGAAGAAAGAGAGGTCATCTGTATCATTTTTAGTAACATTCCTGAATGTACAGAAGAAATAATATATAATATTATCTTCAGAGAAATTTAACAAAGATTTCAGAAATATTTTCATAAAGAAAAATACATTTTTAAGTAAAATTATGTAAATATCATTATAAGACTAAAAAAGTATCTTTTCAAGTTTTATCCTTCTTAAAGAAATATCTACAAGCACTACAAAACAACAAGATTATTTCTTTCAATTAATGTACATTGTTATTCAGAGTTGGAAGTAGGTTAATTTATTTGGGAAACTCAGTAGCCTCTTATGAATACCATACTGCATTGCAAAACTAATTTCTTCTTTCTGGTTTATACATAATGATTTAATAAAGGGAAATTTATGAGTGGCCTGATCTAATCGTGGATTATTTGTCTCTCCAGATGTCCCTGTTAAATGATCATATCCCACCATCTATTAAAGCCAGACCTTGGTCAAAATTGCTCTTTAAGTAAGACAAAGCTTTGGGAAGTATACATGAAACATGTATGTCACTTGATATAGTGTCTGGTACTTAGGTAGCCCTCAATAAATGTTCTTAGTGCTGTCCTTTCAGTAGTCGATGTTATTTCTTTTATTGTTATTTCATTATTGTATGGTATGAGAGAGAAATAATTCAGTGGTAATATATCAACTTGGTATGACAGCAATGGCAGTGGTGGTGTGACAATACCAGCCCATTATTATTAATGCAATATACACCTTTATATCTAGATATACATAGTCTGTCCAGCAAAAGTCCAGCCATTGTTAATATAATAAGAACAGTTTGTGCAACATTGATGTAACCTGGCAGCCAAGGAGAGTGGACTGGAATGCACATGCATGAACAATGACGACTTCACTGTACTAGTCAGTGGGGGTGGTAGATGCCTTTGAGTGAGCATGTGTACTGTGTTGCTGTTTTATTCAAAATGACTGAGTGAGGAGAGCTACAAATTTGCATCAAATTTTGTGTTAAGCTTGAACATTTCTAAACAGAAACTATTCAGATGATTCAGAAGGCCACAGCTATGGTCAACTGGTGATTGACAGTGTCATCACAGCAACACACCTGCTCATGCATCACGTCTCATGCAGAGGTTTTTGGTAAAACATCAAATCACCCAGGCGGCTTAGGCAATTTGGTGCCCTGAGACTTCTGGCTTTTTTCAAAATAAAAATCTTCCCCTTGGAAGGGGAAGAGATTTCAGACCACCAATGAGATTCAGGAAAACATGAGGTCCCAAGGAGCCTACTTTGAAGGGTACTGAGGCATCATTGTCCTATGTATAATATTTCTTATATCTTCTTCAATAAATGTCTCTATTTTTCATATTATATGGCTGGATACCATCTGGACATACCTTGTATTATCTTATATAATTATTACTATGATACTATAAGAGGATTTTTTATTAAGTCCATTTGACAGATGAAGGAATTGAGGTTTACAAAAAGTAATATATGCCCAAGCCTTTACAGCCATTAAAAATCTGTTTCTGGTTCTCTTCAAGGTCCCTTTACTTTCCATTTCTCATGATGTCTCTGTTAAACCATACTCCTTCCAAATCCTTGGATTATTAGTTACTAGAGAGGAATTTCACTAGAAGGAACTCATGAGGTTTTAAACTCAATAGTTTGAACATAAAGATATTTCTATTAACCCAAAAGAAGAGCTTCACCATTGCCCAACCATACTACTCTCGTCTCTTAAGCAACCATTTAATTCTCCCTGACTGCAGTCTCCACCTGAGAGATCTACCTTCTATTTTGATAAATTATCTTGTGATGCAGAGAAGCTTACCCGCACCATTGGAAACACTTAGAGCAAGCATTTTTGCTTTTCAATAACCATGACGAAAAACTTGAGTTTTCACATTAAAAATATGAAATATATTTATTCTTGATCCAGGAAAGGTCTTGAAAATAAAATGATGATGGACCCTAGAAAAAAGTGATGCAAAAGACAGATATACACCCTACTGTTTTAGAACTTAGAAATCTTGCATAAAAAAGATATTAAACAATTTGTCTACTGGATCCTAGAACTGCCAGAGTTAACAAATAAAAATATAGAACAGTTAAATTTTAATTTTAGATAGAAATATTTTTAGTCTAAGTATGTCCTTTGCAATATGTGTGACATCTTATACTTAAAAGTTGCTATTTATTGAAAATTCACATTTTACTGTGCATCTTTATCCTCTATTTTATCTGGCAACTTTAAATGAACAGTACAACAGAAAGAAGTCTATTTAGGGTATTTTTTTTTTATTTTTCTAACAAGGATCAATCCTTTGATCTTAAAGTTCCAATTAAAATAATAATAACAATGGGCCATTCAGGAGATAAGATATGTAGTGAATCTCCATGGGACTTTTTCTCCAAGTTCACATGGAAATAAATAACTCAGTGTCATGATGCCAAAGGATTATTTTTGGAGGCAAATCCCATTTCCTGTAAGGGACATTGCATTGTACGTCAGGGAATTTGTGTGGCACATGTCATGTTGTCACCTGTGAACATTGCTGGAACGAATCATAAGATCTCTGCTTGCTGCAAAGATGCCAGGACTCTAAGGTGCGCTTTGGGACCACATCAACCCACTCTTTCCATCAGTATGGAAAAATTGGAATATGACATATTGGAAAGCTGGGATATAAATTATGAGAAATGCATTCAAGCAGAAAGATGGAGGTCAATGGGTAACCTGGGTGACAGTCTTAGTTCTCTGACTAAAACATGCTTGTCCATTAGTCCAGGTAGTAGTGTCTGATGCTGTGTTTTGCATATAATAGGCTGTTGAAAAATTTTGACTCTTAATTTGGGCATCCTTTTCTTTCTGTGTCTCTTTCTTCACCTATTAAGTGGCCAAAGTGTATTAAGATTTGCCAGTAAAATGTGACTATCCAATGACTAGATTGTAAGCCTAATCCTACTGGTGCCAGGAAACTGCTTAGTTTTACTTGAATATCTTTAATAATAATTATCTCTGACATTTCTTTAGTGCTTAATAAGTGTCTGGTTCAAAGCTAAACCTCTACCTGCATGAATTATTTTAATCTTTGCAACAGCTTAGAGAGGTAGAAACTTTATTATCTACATTTTATAGATGAAAGAAGTAAGGCTCAGAGTATTTAAATTATTTGACCAAAGTTCAGTGGCTAATAAATGTTGGGTATGGGATTAAGAGCAAGACAGTCTGATACCAGAGCATGTACTTTGGATCACCAATGAATTAAGTCCACGTGATAATAGCTAGCAGTTTTTTAGTGCACTAATTATTTATAAGCATTATATTATTTAATCTTCACAAGAACCCTATGAGGATACAACCTTAAGGAGATCATGTGACTTGTTCAGGGTCACAGAGTAAGAAAGTAGCACAGCAGGATTCGGTTCTAAATTTTTCTAATTCTTAAATTATGCTCCTAATGACAACTAAATACTGACTACTTTATCATATACAGGAGGAAGCTGCAGCTCCTGAAAATTAAGAAGCTGACCTAAATTCACATAGCTAGTTGGTAAAAGAAATAAGATTTATAAATACACTATCTCTAGATTCCTAGTCCAATACATTTTTTATTATTCCTTTGCCAGCTATTCCATTTCATTGCTCTTAGTTGATGTTTATTAGTTATTAAATTTAGAGAGAATCTTTGTCCAAATCAGACTCTAATGATCAAGCTTTAGAATGCTGACTTTCTCATATAATTCATAATGTCTACGTAGTCATCTCCAAGGTAGAAAATAGTCTCTAGCACCTCTGTTTTGCCTTGGAACTTGCCAACTCACAAAATTATAGGCTGATAAATTCCTTAAAGGGTTAAATACATTTAAAAATTATAGAATGTATACATAGCCAAAAAGACAAAAATCATCCTTTAAAATAAATCATCTCATCTGTTACCTGTAACAAAATTTGGATTTGTGGCAGTCTTCAGAAGTTAATTATAGGTGCCAGATGTCTTTAAATTTCATTTATAATTATGGTTCTGTCATTGGCAAATTTACTTAAATGAAGAATTTCTAAAGTATGCCCTGTATATTATTAATTATTCAGCAAAAAGGGAGTTTAGGTCCAAATGCATTTGGAAAATACAGCATAATACAACTCTTGATATATTTATAGGCTTAATATAATTTCTATCAAAATCACAGGAGGGATTTTTGTAGATGCAGATGAGTGTAAAATTTATATGGGAAGCCACAGTACCTAGAATAGCTAAAACAATTTTGAAATAGAAGGATAAAGAACAAAGTGGGAGGAATCATTCTAGCTTATAGCTATAATAGTTAAGACCCAATGGTATTGACAGAAGAATAGGCACACAAATCAATGAAATGGAATAGAGAAACCAGAAAGAGATTCATGAAAATATGCCTAACTGATTGTTTTTTTAATGACAACTTTATTGAGATATATTTTGTGTACTATGAAAGTCATCCTTTTAAATTTAAATATTTGCTTTTTAAGAATATTACATAAACATACAAAAATCACAGCAATATTTTAAAAACAAATATTCCATCACTATCAAAAGAAACTCCATATCCAATTGGTAGTCACTCCTGATCACTTCCTTTCTTCAATCCCTAAAAATCCTAGTCTATTTTGGTCTCTGTAAATTTATCATTCTGGACATTTCATATAAATGAAAAGTCAGTCAATATTGGTATTTTGTGATTGACTTCTTTCATTTAAGATAATGTTTTTAAGGTTTACCAATTGTGTAGCATGCACCAGGACTTTATTTTATTTTATTGCCAAAATATATACCATTGTATGAATATACATATTTTCTTTATCCATTCATCATTGGGGTTGTTTTCACTCTTTGGTATTCTGGCTCCCAAGCTAGAGCTTGCAATTCTTATTAATGTTATTATTATTTTTTGGTATTACAAATGTACACATTTTTGTGTGAACATGTGTTAATTTCTTTTGGGAATATATCTTTGAGTGGACTCACTAGGTCATATGTTAACCATATGTTTAGTATTTGGAAGAAGTGTCAAGCTGTTTTCCAAAGTGGCTGCACCATTTTACAATCCCGCTAATAATTCATGATGGTTCCAATTTCTCCACATTCTTAACAGCACTTATTATTATCTGTCTTTTTATTTTAGCCATTTTAATGTAAGTGAAGTAGTATCTCAATGTAGTTTTGATGATCATTTTCCAATGACTCACAAATTTCAACAATTTTTTTTGTGTGTGAGCTTATTGGCCATTTGTATGAGGTCTGTCTGGAAAAAGTCAAGCCTTCACTAATTTATCAATAACAGTTTGTGCCACATGGATGTAACCTGGCAGCCAAGGAGAGTGGTCTGGAATCTGCAAGAGTGAACAGTGATGATTTGACTGTACTAAGCAGTGGGGGTGGTAGATGCTGTTAAGTGAGGATGTGTATTGTATGGCCATCACATTCAAAATGACTGTCAGTAAAGCAACAAATCTACATCAAATTTTGTATTAAGCTTGAACATTCCTCCACAGAAACTATTCAGATGATTCAGGAAGCTGTAGCTATGGGCAATGGTGATTGGCAGCCTCTTCACAACAGTACAACCATTCATGCATCACATCTCATGCAGAGGTTTTTGGCGAAACATCAAATCACCCAGGTGGCTCAGCCCCCCTACAGCCCAGATTTGGCAACCTGCAACTTTTTGCTTTTTCCAAAACTAAAATTGCTTTTGAAAGGGAAGAGATTTCAGACCATTGATGAGATTCAGGAAAATATGAGGGGCAGCTGTTGATGACTGGGAGAACTGTGTGAGGTCCCAAGGTGCCTAATTTGAAGGGGACTGAGGCATTATTGTCCTATGTACAATGTTTCTTGTATCTTGTATCATCTTCAATACATGTCTCAATTTTGGTATTAGATGGCTGGATACCTTCTGGACTGACCTCATCTCTTTCTTGAAAAAAATGTCCTTTCAAATTTTTGGCTCACTTTTAATATTGGGTTATTTATCTTTTGAGTTGCTAGTGTTGTTTATATAGTCTAGATCAGGGGTGTCAAACTCATTTTCATCAGGGGCCACATCAGCCTCACAGTTACCTTCAAAAAGCAGAATGTAATTTTAGGACTGTACAAATGTAACTACTCCCTAGCAGTTAAGTGAGAGCTCAGCGCTGCTGCCGGATAGAAACATGGTGCCAGCTGCATAAAACAAGGTGGAGGGCCGGATTCGGCCCACGGGCCTTGTGTTTGCCACCTGGGGTCTAGAAACAAATCCCTTATCAGATATGTTATTTTCAAATATATTCTCCTAGTCATTGAGCTATTTTTTGTTTATTTCTTATGGTGTTCTGTGAAGTACAAAATTTTAAGGCTAGTAATTAATTGTTTTATTTTGTTTCTTGTGCTTTTGGTGTAATGCCTATAGTTAATCAAAGAACATAAAGATTTGCTCTTCTAAAATGTTTGCGTTTCTAACTCTTACATTTGGGTTTATGATCCATTTTGAATTAACTTTTACATATAGTGTGAGGTATGATTCTAACTTTATAATTTCATGTGTAGATATCTACCAACTGGTTTTTAACAAAGGTGCCAAAGCAATTGAGGTGAAGAAGGACAGACTTTTAACCTAGCATACTGATGCTGACTGGAGCAATTGAACATCCACAGTGAACAAATAAGCCACACCCTACACCTTACAGCTCATAACTGTTAACTCACAATGGATCATGTACTTTAAGGTAAAACATAAAACTAAAATTCATTTAGAAAAAGTTTCAAAAAAACCTTTTAGAAAAATAGAGGAGAGAGTCTTTGGTACCATAAGCTAGGCAGGTGCTTAGTTAGACATGACAGAAAAGTATGATCAATAAAAGGAAAAACATAATAAACTAGGACTTACCAAAATTTAAAATGTTTGCTCTGTAAAAGAAACTATTAAGAGAATGAAAGCTATAAACTGGTATAAAATATTTGGAAACCACATATCTAAAAGTAATTGTGCCTGCAAAAATATTAAGGACACTCAAAACTCAACATTAAAAAAAGAGAGATAGAAAACAAATCCAATTACATAATGGGTAAGATATTATACATGACAAACATCTTACTAAAGAAGATATACAGATAGCAAATAAACATGTGAAAAAAGTTCAACATTATTAGCTAGTAGAAAAATGTAAGTTAAAACACAATGACATAGCTCTATAAACCTATTAAAATGACAAAAAGTAACAACATCAAATGCTAATGATAATACATTAAATTTGGATCATACATTGCTGATGGGAATGTAAAATGGTACAGGCAGTCTGGAAAATCGTTTGATGGGATTTTTAAAATAAGATTAAACATGCAACTTCTATATGGTCCAGAAATTACATTTTAGGTCATTTACTCCAGAGAAACAAAGACCTATATTCACACACATTTTTATTTAGGAATGTTTGTACCAATTTTATTTATAATAGCCAACAACTGAAAACAACTCAGATGCTCTTCAACATGTAAATGTTTAAACAAGCTATTGTACATCTGAACCATGGGACTCTATTCAGCAATACAAGTAAATAGACCGATGATATCACAACAACCTTAATGGAATTCAAAGGAATTATACTGACTGACAAAAAATAAAGCTGTTTTTCTACCAATACCATGCTGTTTTAATTAGCATTGCTCTGTAGTATAATTTGAAGTCAGGTAGTGTGATACCTTCAGCTTTATTCTTTTTTTCTCAGGATTGCTTTGGCTATTTAGGATCTTTTATGCTTCCATACAAATCTGATGATTTTCTTTTTGCTGTATTTCTTGAAAAATGTCATCATGTTTGTGATGGGGATTGTATTAAATCTATACATTCCTTTGGGTAATATGGACATTAAAAGAATATCGATGCTTTTAATCCATGAGCACAGAATCCCTTCCCATTTCATTGTCTCTTTCAATATCTTTTAATAATGCTTTGCAGTTTTTACCATATAGATCCTTCACATCCTTTGTTGTTTATTCCTAGTGTTTTATTCTTTTTGTTGCAATTGCAAAGGGAATTTTTTATTTCTTTTTCTGAAATTTCATTGTTAGTTTATAGGAATACAGTGGATTTTTGTACATTGATTTTTTTATCCTTCAACTTTACTCTACTTGTTTGTTGTTTCTAATAGATTTTGGGGGGAGTTTTTAGGGTTTTCTATACAAAGGATCATGTCATCTGCAAAAACTGACACCTTTTCTTCTTCATTTCCAATTTGGATACCTTTTATTTCTTTCTCTTGCCTGATTTCTCTGGCTAGGATTTCCAGTACTATATTGAATAAGAATGGTGAGAGTGGACATCTTTGTCTTGTTCCTGATCTTAGAGGAAAAACTTTCAGTTTTTCACCTTTAAGTATCATATTAGCTGGAGGTTTGTCCAGCTATGTATGGCCTTTATTATGTTGAGGTACTTTCCTTCTATATGTTGTATATTAACAAATGCTTTTTCTGCATATATTGATAGGAACATAGGATTTTTAGCTTTTGTTTTGTTAATATGGTATACTACATTGATTGATTTGGTATGTTGAAGCATCCTTGCATCCCTGAAATGAACCCCACTTGATTGTGATATATCATTTTTTACTGTACCATTGTTTTCAATTTGCTAGCATTTTGTTTAGGACTTTTCATCTGTATTCATCAGACATATTGGCCTATTATTTTCTTTTGTTGTATTATCCTTGCCAGGTTTTGGTATCAGGGTTATGCTGACCTCATAAAATGTTCAGTAAGTATTGCCTCTTCTTTTTGGAAGAGTTTGAGAAGAATCGGTGTCAAATCTTTTTGAATGATTGCAAAATTCACTAGAGAAGCCATCTGGTCCTGGACTGTTATTTTGGGGGAGGTTCTTGATGGTTGTTACAATTTCCTCACTGTTGATCAGTCTCCTTAGATCTTCCAGTTCTTCATGATTCAGTCTTGGAAGTTTATATATTTCTAGGAACTTATCCACTTCTAGGTTGTTTAATGTGGTGGCATATAGTTTTTCATAGTTTTATAGTATGATCCATTGTATTTTTCTGATGTCTGTGGTAACTTCTCTTTCATTTCTGAATTTACTTATTTGAGTCTTTGCTCTTTTTTTCCTTAGTGAGTCAAGCCAGGGGTTTGTCAATTTTATTAATCTTTTAAAAGAACCAGATCTTTATTGTATTACTTTTTTGGATAGTCTTTTCTCTATTTTATTCAATTCTAAATTTTATTATTTCCTTTCTTCTGCTGAAGAAAGGGCTGCTTATGTTCTTCTTTCCCTAGCTCTTTAAGATGTAAGGTTAAGTTGTTTACTTGTTCTTGTTGCTTGAGAAAAACAGACACACAGACCAATGGAAAAGAACTAACAGCCCAGAAATTAAACCACAGGTACATGGGCAAATAACTTTTGACAAAGGAGCCTAAAATATACAATGTAGAAAAGATACCCTCTTTAATAAATGGTGCTTGAGAATTGGAAAGCCACATGCAGAAGAAAGAAGCTAGACTACAGTTTATTCCCATGTATAAAAATTTATCCAAAATGGATCAGAGACCTAAATATAGGATTTGAGACAATAAATTACATAGAACAAAACACAGGTACTAAACTTATGGACCTTGGGTATAGAGAGCATTTTATGGATTTTACCCCAAGGCAAGGGAAATAAAGGCAAAAATAAATAATTGAGGCTGGGTCAAACTAAAAAAAAGCCAACAGAACATAAAGGCAACCAGCCAAATACAAGAAGATATTTGCAAACAATGGCTCCAACAAGGGTTTGATATCCAAAATGTATAAAGAGCTCATGCAACTCAACACCTAACAAACAATCCAATTAAAAATGGGCAGAGGGTATAAACAGACACCTCTCCCAAGAAGACATACAAATGGCCAACATATATATGAAAAGATGCTCAATTTCACTGTCTACTATGGAAATGTAAATCAAAACTACAATGAGATGCCACCTCATGCCTGTTAGAATGACTGTTATCAACAATACAAGCAATAAATGTTGGAGAGGTTGTGGGGAAAAGGGACCCTCATTAACTGCTGGTGGGAATGTAAACTGGTACAGCCACTATGGAAAATAGCATGGAGGCTCCTCAGAAAATTGAGAGTGCCCTCGCTGGGGGGCTCAGTTAATTGGAGCATCATTTATACACCAAAAGGCTGTGGTTTGTAATCCCAGTTAGGTCACATACCTATGTTGTGGGTTCAGTCTCCTATTGGGGCATGTATGGGAGGCAACTGGTCAATGTTTCTCTCTCTTTCTTTCTCTCTCTCTCTCTCTCTCTCTCTCTCTCATCCTCTCTCTCAATATCAATAAATATACCCTTAAGTGAGGATTTAAAAAAATTAAGAATAGAGTTACCATATGACCAGAAATCCCTCTTCTGGTTATCAACTTGAAAATTTTGAAAACATTTATCTGCAAAGATATATGCGCCCTTATATTCATTGCAGTATTATTCATGGTGGCCAAGACATGGAAACAACCAAAGTACCCTTTGATAGATGATTGGATAAAGAAGATGTGGCACATATATACAATGGAATACTACTTAGACATAAGAAAAGATGAAATACTGCCATTTGCAATAACATGGATGGATCTTGAAACTATCATGCAAAGTGCATAAGTCAGCCAGAAATAGCTAAGCGCCATATTGTCTCACTCATATTTAGAATATAAAACTGAAACTGGTAGACACAAATAACAGTACGGTGGTTACCAGGGGAAAGAGGGGTGGAGATAGTAAAGGTTAAAGGGAACTAAATATATGGTGATGAAAGATGATTTGACTTTGGGTGGTGGGCATACAGTGTAATATACAGATCATATATCATAGAAATGTACACTTGAAGCCTATATAGTCTTATTAACCAAAGTCACCTCAGTATATTTAATAATTTTTTCTTAATTTGAAAATTGCAAGTGGCCCTGACTGGTGTGGCTCAGTGGACTGAGCGCTGGCCTGCAAACTGAAGGATGGCCGGTTCAATCCCCAGTTGAACACAAGCCTGGGTTGCAGGCCTGGTCCCCACGAGGGGGCACATGAGAAGCAACCACACATTGATGTTTCTCTCCCTCTCTTCCTCCCTCCTTTCCCCTTTCTAAATATAAATAAATAAAATCCTTAAAAAAATCACCCATTTTCTGGTTGTGATATTGTATCATAGTTATTCAAGATGTTATCACTGTGTTAATTTATCAGTTCTAGTAGTTTTTTGGTAGGCTCTTTAGGGTTTCTAGGTACAGTATCATGTCATCTGCAAATAATGACAGTTTTACTTCTTCTTTTCCAATTTGGATGCCTTTTATTTCTTCTCCTTCTCTGATTGTTATGGCTAAGACTTCCAGTACCATGTTGAATAAGAGTGGTACAAGCAGACATCCCTGTCTTGTTCCCAAACTTACGAGGAACACTTGTGATTTTTGCCCATCGAGTATGATGCTGACAGTGAGTTTGTCATATATGGCCTTTATTATGTTTAGGTATGTTCCCTCTTTTCCCTTTTAGCTGAAGGTAAAAAATAATAAATTTACCCTTTGTGAAAGCAAGGATAGACCTGGAGAACATTATGCTAAGTGAAATAAGCCAGTCAGAAAAAAACAAATAGCATATGATTTCACTCATATGTGTAATCTAATGAACAAACTGAGCTAACAAAACAAAATAGAGACAGACTCATAGATAGAAAGCAGGCTGAGAGTTCTGGGAGCAGGGCAGGGGGTGGAGGAATTGAGTTGATAAAAAAGACTTATGGACAATGGACAACAGTGTGGTGATTGCAGGGGGGAGCTGCTGCTTGGAGGTGGAAGAGGGTATCAGGGGGAATAAATGGTAATGAAAAAAATATAATCAAATAAATAAAAAATTTAAAAAAGGAATGTGGGAGCCACATGTTGAAAATGGCAGACACAGATGAGAAGAGCTTGGGTCCTTGAACCACAGTAGAAGAAAGACTTCCTGCCAAATACCAACAGTGGACTGCTACATGAGTGAGAAACAAATTCGGTTGTGTTAAGCCACTGGTGATGGGTGGGAGACATTACCATTGGGGGAAACTGGATAAAGGGGTATGTGAGATCTCTGTGCATTATCCCTTACAACTCCGTAGAAATCTAGATTTACCTCAAAAAATTAATTGAAAAAATTCCCAAGCTAGGTTTTTTTTTATCCTAAATTAGATCATTGCAAGGATAACAAGAGTTGTCCAATTCATGAGTGTGATTCAAGAGATGATAGACAAAGAGCGCTTTCATTTTCTCTAAAGAAAGAGTAAGCAATTTTAATTTTGGTAGGAAAACATGTAAAATATCACTAACACAGTCTCATAAAATCCAATCATCTCATAGCAGCCAGTATAATCTTCCTAAAATGTAAATGAGATCGTGTCTTTTTCTATGCTGAAAAGTCTCTAGAGGTTTCCCACTGCACTTAGAATAAAAATCAATTTCTTTGTTATGATCTACCTGGCCCAACAAGATGTGACTCCTTCATGCTCTCTGATCTCATCTCTTCTTCTTTCACTCATTGTGTTCGTTAACTATTGCTGTACAACAAGCTACCTCAAAATTTAGCACACTAAAATAACACATTTAATCTCTACAGTTGCTGGGAGGTAGGGATCTGGGTATAGCTTAGCTAGGTCCTCTGTTGTGAGGCCACTCAAAAGGTGTTATTAACGCCAGTGCTGCAGTATCATTTAAAGACTCATCTGGTGGGGGGGCAGGGGGTGATCTGCTTCCAAGATCGCTTACATGGCTGTTAGTTCCATAAATGCTGTTGGACTGAGAGCCTCAGTTTCTTACTGGTTCTTGGCACGAAGCTACCCTCAGTTCCTCACCACTCAGGACTCTCTGACATGTCTTGTCTTATCAAGGCTAGTAAGACAGGGAGAGAGAATCTGGCAGAAGAGAAAAGTCTCAATCTTTTGTAACGTAAGTTCAGAAGTGACATCGCCTCAGTGTTGTTATATTCTGTTGATCAGATGCAAGTTACTTAAGGGGAAATCATTACACAAAGCTCTGAGTAATAAGAAGTAGAAATTACTGGGGGCCCTATTAGAGCCTGGTTATCGCATTGGTCTTATTGCTATTCATCATATATCTGATCCAAGATTGTTACAGGCCCCCGTGTAGTCAGAATTAACAGTAGAGAAAATGCAAAGTCTACAGAGAAAGTGCAAAGTCTATGGAGGCGGGAGTTGGGAGAAGAGATATATATCAGGCTGATAGCTAGTTGGTAAGCTAGGTGAGGACCTAGATGATTAAGTTGAGTTAGATGAGCATGAATTAAAGATTGCAAAAGTCAATGTGAGCATGAGAATAAAAAATTATGGGAGGAAAATAATATTTATTGAGTACCTTCTATGACTCAGGCACCATGTTTGTTGTTTTGCAATTGAGAAAAGTATTATAGTCTCGCTTGGAAGATACAGTGACCTTAACCTCGTAAGGAATTGAATCCAAAGCCCAAAGATATTAAGTAACTCCTGAGATTACACAATTGGAAATGATTTGGAACCTAAGATTTTTCTGACTTTAATGACTCTATCTGTCCCATAATGTCTCCTGGCATGTCGGGTAGGTTTGGAGTTAGGGACTCCCCAGAGGAGCAAGGTGACCAGGCTCCTGCTTTAGCTGGACTTGCCTAGTGAGCTTTTTCCAAGATCCGGGGATGCTCCTTGGCATTCTGCTGCTCCCTAACGTCCAGAGCTGTAATTACAGCTAAGCCCACAGCAGCCCTGAGGCAGGAGTCTGAAAGAACACAGGCATCAGCCAACATTTCAAGGAAATAAAGGCTTTGCTTTCAAAAAAGAAAAAAGGAAAAAGCTTGTGGTTAGATCAAACATTGAACTGTTGGTGTAGATCAGTTGTCGTTTGTCCAGGCCTTCCTAGAAGAAAATCCATTCACAGCTCAGGAGAATGCATTCCACATTAAGGTTTGGGAGTCCTCCAGGAATCCGACAGGTGCAGGTTAAAGAACAAATGAAAGTTGGCAGAGGAGCCAAAAGTCACTAAATAATGGGGACTGACTATGCATCCTGTAACACTACTACTCAGTGTGACTTAATTACAAAATAATAGCTATAAATATAAACCATAATAAAATTAGCTTTCAGGTGCCTTGTTGCATTATATTATCTAAACAAACCTGTAAAACAGAATTTTTATTATCCCCATTTTACAGATGGGGAGATTGAGGTTTAGGACAATTTAGACTTGCTCCTAAAGTCACTCAGTTAAAAGTGTCAAACCCAGATAGCACTTCATATCTTCCAAGTCCAGACTCGTGCTTTCCTGTTATATCTGTTTTCTGTACCTATCTTTCATTTCCATAGTATCTTTGAACCTGCTGGTTTCTCTCTCCAGGTGGTCTGGATTTCTAGATTCTTTTTCAGTTTAGTGTCTAGTTGCATCCTCTTTATCTTTAAATGACAAGGCAGTTGCTCACGTGTAGTACATTCCACATCCAGACCACCTACACCCAGGATTCCCCCACCTATAGATAAAGCACACTTAGAACTTTTGAGGTCTTACCGGACAGACTTACGAAGAAAAATATCTGTGAGTTTTTTAAAATCTGTGCCCTGGGTCTCGTGGGAGGGGGACAGAGAACCTACCTGAGTGTTAATTGACTGTATTTTCACCTCCCCCACCATTCATCCCCTTCCACCCTAAAAGAGTTTCCACACCATCCCACACTTCTATTATATGGTCTTAAGGAACATGATTTGCAAACCCACCAGTGATTCATCAGATTAATGTGGACCAGAGGCAGTAATCACAGCTTGGAGATGAGGGAGTGAGGGCACGCTGACTGAAGAAATAAAGGGCAGTTTGGAAGGGAGAACCAGGGGCTGCTCACTCATTGTTTTTCCTGTCTGTCTGAAGTTCATTGTGTTCTTGAAAATGTTACTTTTCCAGCACCTAATGAATGATACATCAAGGGCTGCCATGAAACTATAGGGAGAAACTTTATGGTATGACTCATGAGCCATGCCGGATTACAGATCTTTTCTCATTAGTCTGATTAAAAACCTAAGCTCATTATGGCTCAGGAAGTGATTTAGTTTCAATGCCTTTTGGTTATGTTCCTTTTTTTAATTTTCCAGGAGCACATATTTTGGCTAAGAATTCAATTTCTATTTTAAATGGTTCTAAATTTCAGTTCTTAAAATTTGTGTTCATTATATCATTCAGAACTGTAAATATTCTTTTTATATCTTCAGAACTATTTTTTGAAAGCAAAAGCGATTTTGATTTTATCTCACATAACGTTTTTCTTCATAAATGGGACTCTTCGAGAAATGTTTTTGGCATTTTAAAAAATCTTTTTGATAAAAGTAGACCCATAATATTGTGGAAAGAGAATATTGGCTCTGAAATTAAACCTAGGATAGATTCCTACCTTAGCCATTTCCAATAATCTCACCACGGTCCATTCGTTTAAACCTAGTAAGTCTCAAGTTTTTCATCGTTTAATGAAATTAGAATAATAACAGTGATGCAAAAGCACTGAAACAAAGATTAAATAAGTTAATATATTTAAAGCATGTGAAATAGCAGGGGCCCAACCCATGTTAGCCCCCCTTACTTTCTCTGCTATTGTGGAGATACAGGGACTTCATGTTTTTGTGCTAACCAGAAATTAATCAAAGAGTCTGATGAATTGATTTTAAGATACCCCATCTCTGATATGAGGATTTAGTTGTGTGTTTGCATATCTCTGGGGACGTGTGTACAATTCTAAATGTGGAGTAGGAGTTGATTGTTTAGAAATTTTGAGAATATTTTTCATGAATGCTGTCTGGCACAAAGCACGCAAACGAATCACCATCTAGATGTTAAGATATGTTGGAAGATGTTACCTTTGCACATCCCAATGGATTTCTCAGGGCGAAAGAGCTATTTTTCAACCTTAGAAATAGATTGATGACAACCATGAAGTTGTTTCCTATCTATTGGGAACTAGAATCCCAAACTGGGCGCATATTAACTGAAATTGAAGATGTCAAGACCGTCTCTGGGATGTGTGCATACTCCTTACCAATTGTAACTGGGAAGTCTTCCCAAAACAATAATGCCGTGGTTCTAAAGGGAACATGGGTGGCTTTTGCCTTCTAGGGGACATCTGGCAATGGCTGGAAACATTTTCGGTTGTCACAAACGGAGGGGTAGTACTCATATCAGGAATATTTCTAAACATCCTACAAGGCATGGAGCAGACCCCCTAACAAATAATTATCTGGACCAAAATTTCAATAACCCTGTTATTGAAGAACTCTGGCCTGATAAAAATCACCATTTCTCCCAAGCTTTTGAAATAACTTTTGAGAAGTTTTCTAGCGGTCATGTGGAAACAGCCAGAGGCTTACAAAGTCTGAGGGGTTGTCATGGCTATTGAGTAGGGATGTGACCAGCTGTGCTTTCTTTCCATCAGAGTTGATCAAGCAAAAATAGGTCTGAGGTACAAGAAGCCTAGTTTGAAATGAAGAATAGATTCCTTAGTAAAGAGGTACAATGCTGTTAACCTTGGCATTGGAATTTTAAGATAGACTAAGGAAATTATTTTCCTTGTTGTATTTCACATTGATGGTCATCTTCCCATATCCCAAGTTGGCTATGCTCAGTGAGATGGTAACACAGCTTTGCTTGGATCCTCTAAATTTTTGTTAACTCAAGCTGCTTGTTAACCTGACTATCATTAACATTTTGACTTATCCCCAAAGGTACCATTTTACATCATAACAAAATTCTGGATAAAAATGTTTCCTTTTTTCCCCTTTCAAATAATTCTTAATTGGCATTGCTTTACCACATACCATCAATGTCTATCTTATTGCCACACTAGGTATTCATGCAGTCTACAGAGTGCTAATAAGCACTAGGAAAAAAGGTTTGGTGCATAGTGCATATGCTGAAACTTTCTGTAATTATCTAAATTTGGATTGTTATAATATTCATAATGAGAGGCAACAGGTACGGGATGGAGAATAGCTGGGTAGATTTGCTTAGGAATATAGGCCTAAAACCACCCAAGTAGAAACTTTCCATGGTTTTCATGGTCAGAGTTGAACAGCCCCCTTCATCTGCACTATTTTTTATTATTCTTCACTCTTACAGAGATTATTTCATGATGAAACCTGACATTCCATGACCAAATTTGTATTAATCTTAAGTGGTCTGTTTTCAAAATCAGGGCCTTATCAGTGTTGTCAGTTGATGCCACAGAGATTCCAAACACTAACGCCTTCAGAAATCTACCCAAGAAGGAAAAGAACAGATGCCGTTACCTTTTCATATACAGAAACTAATTTTTTATGTGCGTTATCTCATTACTAAGAGCATTAAGTCTAGAAAATATGGAGAGTAAATTTACAGGCTAATAAAACTTTTCAATTTGTGAAAATGTTCAACTTCATATGGAATATTCTTTAACTAGCAGTGGATGTTCAAATTATAAAATCTTTATGAAAAGAATTTGAAAAAATTTATCATCCTTTAAGAGAGGCACCCCTTCATTTAGCAATGCCATTGTTAAGAATCTATGTACATGCATTACTAAAAAATATACACAATGATGAACATTATTTATCATTTGTATTAAGCTAAATGTACATCAATTACAAACTAGTAAAACAAATTTTAACATATCCAGTGGATGGAATTCTAGGTGGGTTTCACAAAATATAAGATTGATTTATATATATTAGCTTTGAAAGGTCTCCATGTCATATTAAATAGAAAAAAAAGAGATTTCCCAAGTAATAAGGTCTTGTTTATGTATTTATATACCAAAGAGAAAATAAAGACTGGAAGGATATTCCTCCAAATGCCAACAGTTGAGATTTCTTGGGAGAGAAGTAGGAATTTTGTCAAATTTTTATTCTCTGCTGTATTTATTCCTATATTGGTGAAGTTTATGAGAGTTTGAAGTCACTTTACAATAATATAAAATTAACAAAATAGTTAATATTTTAAGTTCAAAATCACATTACAGATACAGAAAATTACCAGGACTCACATTAACTCATGTAACGAATGTTTGGGAGCCCTGGCTGTGCGTCAATCACTGTGCTTGTCACCAGTGATATACAAGTTACAAATAGAATTCCTGTGTAGCTTGGAGTGTAGTGGGAGAAATAGACATTGATCAAATAACTACAAATAAATGCAAATTATAATTAACAGCAGGTAGGTGAAGGAAATATACCCGTAATACAAGATCATATAATAGGGGAACTTGACCTAGATCATGAGCTTAGAGAAGTCATTTTCTAATGAATGAAATTTGATCTAAATATAAAGGATGAGTGAATGGGGTTAAGAGCATCTGAGGTAAGGTAAACGGCATATAAAGAGACTTTCTGGTAGGAGATACATTGACACATTCAAGTGACTGAGAGACAACCAGTGCGGTTGGCCACAAAGACCACTGGGTCTTGCTGAGAAACAAAGCAGGCAGGGGCCACATACCACAGGTCCTAATTTAGCTCATATTGAGGATTTTGAGATTATAACAAGCGTAGTAGGAGACCATCTACTTCAGAAAATATGGCAGAAAATTGATGTGTATGAGTTATTATTTTGGAAAGATCGCTCTGGCCCCAGTGTAAAAACATAATGCTAGAAGAGCAAGAGAGAATTCATGGAAACCAGCCTAGTGACGCGCTCACCCTGCACCTGTCACCTCATGGAATGGTGGCACCATGGTGGCCATTTTTCTTAAAATGTTAGACATACCTGAATGATAAATATTGGGGTCACCTTCAGTGAATAACTTTTAGAAAATCAACCAGAAGCAAATGCAGTTTGATATCTTTGGCAGAAACACATTTAAAAATACTTTGAAACTATGAAGTTATTTAAGTACAGTTATAATGACTAGAATGTAACTTCAGAATTATATAATTGGAATTTGAGTGTGTTTCTGAAAGCTACAACTTTTCACAAGGATGGAGTTACCAACGTAGAGGAGGCTAAAAGCAAGATTTTTGTCAGTGTGCTTCTCATTGATCTGGGAGAGACCTTATGCCCCGATCACTTGCATTCCAGTCTACTACTTGGAAACTGTGTCTCTATAGAGGAAATGCATGATTTCATTCAACCCCTTCTGCTCTGATTCCATGATCATTTATGAGTGATCATGATCATCATGATCATTCTACAGGACAAAAACTTGATGCTCAACTGAAATGAGTATTCTGATATGATGTAGAGTCCTATTTAACATTAGACATTATTAAATGGGCACAGTTGTGCTTTGCTGGTTTAATTTCAAAATGAGTCCCTCTGACCTCAAAAGGCCAATCACCTTTGAACAGCTATGGCCCAGTTGAGGGTCTTGGCCTAACAAACCAGTAGTCACAGAAGCCTATCTGTTTGATTGCTGTTTCTGATCCCTGAACGGCCAATCACTTTCCTTGACTGAAGTCATAGTTGGAATTTTGTGGTAGCTGGTTGCTACAAATATATAAACAATTCAAAAGTGGCTAAGAGCATAATCAGTGAATGTATGTCCATCTACAGTGCAGTTGAATCCAGCTCTGCCTCTTACAAGCAGTGAGATAGTGGGCAGATCATTTAATCATTGGAGTTTGGGTTTCTTCCTTTATAAACTGGGGATAATTTTGACCTCAAATAAATGCCAGTAAAGATTACATGAAATTAAGCGTCCAAACTTTGTAACACTGTGCCTGATGGAGTATATTTTCTATAAATGATAGTTACCATTATGGTTGCTATTTTTATTTACTTTGCTCCTCAAAGCTCTGCAACCTTATCTCCAAGGATCCTAGAGAGATTCTATTTTCCCTGTTTCTAATAATCCTTTACACACAATACTGTACTTTGCTGGCCCTATTTTAATATTTTACTTCTCTTTTTCATTCTGTTCTCAGCTGAACCGTATTTTCCATGGTGTAAAAATAGAGACATTCTCCTAATACTTGTACTCATGTCACGTACTTTAAATTCTAAATCTTGAAGGAGATGCCCGTGACACAAAATGTGAGTTTGATATTGATGAGGGCGTCACTGGTAGCAGGAATTTAATGAATGTATCTTACAATTCTACTCAGATAAGCAATAAGAAAAAGCCCCGGTGCATCACCAAAATGAGGGGAAAGTGAAATCCCTATCAGACACTGGGGTGCTTTCTCTTTGATCTGCCACATGTCATCCCGCTTGTCTGGAGCTGCGCACCAGCTCTCTGGCAGGCAATCTCTCTGCTCATGAAGATGAACAGGTGCAGTGACTTTTCCCACAGGGAGGGCAAAGATTAATGAAGTGTGTGTGTAAATTCTAGGAATACGAGAGGCAACAGTCAGCCTTTTAATAATACTTCAATTAACACTGATATAATGCATTAACTAACCCTCAGCAGCACATTTTGACTCATTTGTTAATCTTGTTCTTAACAGCAGCTGTTCAACTGTATCAAAAAGCATTGCTTCCTTACTGCATGTTAAAGAGCCCAGAGCCATAGACAAACAGTCTATGATGTAATCATCGTACTTGGCTGAGAGGAGGTTGTTAGTGAGGACAAAAAGAACACAAAATACTGAAAGTGTAAATAAATGTTAAATCATTACCTACACTGTGGGTCATTGCAGACTTCCTGGTAGCACAGCAGATTTTATATGGAATTTCCCAATAATCCACAACATTTTGTATTTTCTATATGTTTATTAATGCTATTTTATAGACTAGAACAAGCTCCTCATAATTTGAAAGCAAGGTCACATTTGACTAGTTCCCCCCATATTTGCCCATTCTTGTTAGATTGCCTCTGTTCATGTTTCTATTATGCTTCCTTCTATTCTTCCCCTGATCACACTATTTTATAGAAATCTGCTTAAATTTATCTGAAAACTGCACTCAACTTTGAGTCTTGAGGGCTCAGGCTGTGTGTTATTTATTTCTGTATCTCCAGGGTCTAGCAGAGTGGTTAGTAACTGGTAAGTTCTCAGCAGTTTTATGTGGTCTTAATAAATCAATTAGTAGAATGCATGTAAGTTAAGAGATTTTTACTTGAATCAGGATTTTTTGTCATTTAGATTAAAAACCCACAAAAATGATGATAATTACATTTTTAAGAATTATCACCTCTTATAATAACTATGATTGAAAATAATTATTACTACTGAAACTGTAGCCTTCTCTACATAAGGACTAAGAATCCATTTCATTCTTTTTTACCATGACAAATCATTCTGACTGTCCAGTGGCTGAAAGTTCTGCTAAATATCATAATTAAGCAATAGTTTTAAAAAATGCCAGATATTAACAAGCAGAGAAATTGCTCTCTGAGCAAAATTTCCAATATCCCATGCCTTAAAAAATTATGCTGTCTTTTTCACCCACTGATTACCCGCTCTATCTCTTGCCTGCTAACTGTTTTCCACTTTTCAAACTCAGCTTCACTGTGTGTTTGAAGCAGACTCCCATGTATAATATTCTGTACCTACACCCATCCAAGTAAACATTTTGTGTGTTAATTGATTGTTCAGAGTGTGTTTGTCTCTAATCTATTCCCTTTTGAATGACCAGGACCAAGTCTTTTCATCTTCATATCTCTTCTTTCTGTCAGAGTATCTAACACATAGTAGGTTCTTACAATTATTTAATAGGTAAATGGTTATTTAATGTAATAGTGACTTTGGATTATGGCTGTTGAGTGTTCATGATGATTGCATTTTAGTAGGAGCATTTTCTTGTCAAGGATAATAAGTCTATGTTTAAACACAACTGTGTATATGAGAAAAGCTTCCAAAGCTTGGCTTAATGGGCTGGCACTTCATCTTTTCGATGTCATTCTTGAATTAAAGCTCACAAGTTTAGTGCTCTCAGCCCTATATCACCCAGTAGCTGACTTGATTTACTGGAATAACCCAATGCAAAGTTCATGTCTTTAAAGGATGGATCACCCGAATGCACAGACACTCTTGGGAAATAAACCTAACAGAGACTTTAACATCAGTTCTGTAAACCCTTTCACCATGAGATGGCATTTTGTAGCTACATCAAGTATGTGGAGACTAAAGATACACACATACATTTCCTTGGGCTCTCTTTTTCATTTTCTTGATATGAACAGCTGTGCAATATGGCAAATTATAAGCCCTGTGATATTTGCCATGGCTCATGAAGGTAGGGTTTGCTAAGTTGCCATATAAATGTTATTTCCTTATCTATTACCATCCTGGTGAGAGCAACCCACCAAATAAATAGTGCTCTAACTCTTACACAGTAAGTTTGTGTAGCTGAGTCCATGATTATTAAAATTATTTTCCCAAGTCTATTCCTAGCATAAGAGGTCCTTCAGGATGTACACTTTGTCTTATTTATCTTTGTATTTCCATTCTCTTAATGCATATTACTGGACATGAATTAAGTATTTAATAAATAGTGTCACTGGAAGCTGTTGTTGAATTTCCATACACTTATATGCTTTTTTCTTACAACACACAAACTCAGAGTATTTGAGTCCTATAGGGAATTTTTGAAGCCTAAATTATCATGTGTTTGATATCTTTGCCCTGTCATTCATTACTATTTATACATTCTATATTACATTTTCCATTTTATGAATTGTGACTAGTAGATATTTCCTTTCTTTGTTGGGTTCCATGCATATCAAAATTAGAAAACTATTTTGATATCTCAATGGCATTCAAGCTAGTAATAATTCCTCCTGCAAAGCAGAATTGCATAGTGAGAAAGAGCATGATTGCTAACACCTGACTGACACAAATAGCAGAATTTGCTGATAAACAGGATGGAAAAAGCATTATAATGGTACCTAGACTGTACGCGTCACTTACAAAAATGGAATGACTATAGGAGAGCCAGTATTTTATAGGAAACCAGTTCTTTGGACAGGTTAGGTGTGAGATACCCTGTAGACATCAAAGTTAGAAATATTGAGTAGGCAGTTGGATATAACTCTCTCTAGTTCAGAGCAGAGATTTCCCACTAAAGATAAAAATGGGGGTATAGCAAAACGAGATGTTTTTTCAAACCGGATGATGGAAGTAAGCATTCCCTGAATGTTGGATGTTTTTCCCGGAGTTATCATTGTTGTCATCATCATCACTGCCAGCATCACCATGGTCATGGTCATCGTCAGTCCTGTTTTCTTTTGTGAGGACATCAGAATCACAGCTGTTTTTGGAACTATTGTTGTCTAGTATAGAGATTGTCATGTGGTGACAATTTTTGTATTTATATAATTAAGAAAAAGCAGACATGAGAATGAACTGGGGAAAGAGAGTGAACTGGGGAGAGAGAGTGCAGTAATTCTATAAAATGTAGCTGAAAGAGCAAAGGAGACTTTGGAGTTGATTAAAACATTGTCAGGCCTAAAGGTCTTTTGAATCCATTTGCATCCCTGATCAAGAATAGTTGATATAAATTAAATCTAAGTGATGAAACAAACCTATTCGAGTCCCAGGGAGAGATTGTTTGAGTAATTAAGGGCAGGTCTGTGCTTTTATTTCAGAAGCATAATATTTGCATTGTGTAATAGAGCTGTGTTAATCTTACAATTGGTTTTTCCTGCTCACAATTCCTTTTCTTAGTCACTGATGCTTAAAATGATTCAGAAACCTCATGTAATAATAGTCTCTCAGGAAAATTCCAACAATTTAGGCACCATTCAAAATAAATTTATTTACCTGGCCATGTTCTATTAAAAGTGGTTCTAATTGCAGATAATCAGTAGGCTGCAATGTCAGATTCTGTTTATGAATTACAAATTAAAATTCCTGGCCCCGAAGTGAGATTTAGCTAGTCTTTTCAACATTTGTTTTAGTTTTAAAAAAATAATCCTGCAATGTATACTACTATTACTAATGTCAACACATTAACTTCCAATTGTTTGTATCTAATGTGCCAAGTACCCTACTAAATACTTGAGAATTTATTGTATTTAATCTTGACAGCAACCCTATAAGGAAGCCACTGTCCCTGTTTTACAGATGAAAAATAAAAATAAGGGATTTTAGGAGAGTGTTTGTTAAAGCAGAATAAGATCAGGAGGCTTGAGTGAGACCTGAGATTTTGCATGTCTAACACACTCCCAGGCTGACCTCAGAGATTAAGGGACTCAACAAAAATTTTCCTGGTCCAGAGCTGTTGCTTATAATCTTATTTTTAGCCCAGTTTTATCCCATTGTAAAAACATGATCCCTTCCAACAGTCAAGCTCCTTTCCCTAGTATCCCATGGCAACCCAGCTCCATAAGGGAGAGAAGCCTGCTTCGTGTTTTCTGTATGTGAGTCTGTGAGGGTGCCCTAATGTTTGAACTTCATACATCTCCTATAACTGCTTCTTCCTTCTGCCACCCAACCAAATCAGGGGTCCAAGTTCTGCCTTTAGAATCTTCCTATTCCCTTGCATAAAATGTGTGCTTCCTTGCCCAGACTCTAAGGATCAAATTCAAGGGTTTCCCTAGAGTATCTATGTAACTGTCCGTTCTTCCTTCCCATCCACTGCTCTTCTGCCTTTTTAGATTACCACGCAGAAGGTGTGGAGGAACAAAGAGCCCACTGCTCCCTCTGTCCTCTCACCTCCTACCCTCCTCCCTACCATGCCTTTCCCACTTATATTCTCACTCATGCCATTTGTTATTCTTGGAATAACCTTTTACTTTCTTCTACCTTAGCTCCTCTTTTTTGAAGGTTTTCTAAAATCTCACCTCCAACACTAAAGTTTTCCAAAAATGAAGCCCTGTGATAATTCTCTTCCCAAGGCTGATGAGTAACGTTCACATTTTTTATCCCATGAACTACAAACAGACTTTCCTAAGTGAAAATGTCCATATAATTAGTTTGCGTCTTTCCCATGTAGATGCATATTAGAGCTACAAGTTACCTGAGATTTTATCTAGTAAAAAATAACCATCATTCTACAATTAGATAATTAATCATAGAAAGCACAGATTTTTAAAAAAAATTACTAGTTACCAATATCCATGTAAGAATTGGGTAAATAGAGAAAGCTATGTGCCTAGCAGTAGTGCATGTCAGGGGGGTGGGTGAAAGAAAATACTAAAAATTTTAATAGCACAGTTTATTAGCAAAATTGCTGAGAACAAAAATAGTTCAGTACAAATTTAGTATTCTTTCCACTCCACCACACTGGAATTAAGGCATTTAAAATTCTCAGACTGTGACAATAACAGTGTAAAAGTAAGTGCCTGGGTTTTTAGAACTCAAAGTAACAAGACATTTGAAACTTTCTCTGGCCACTACTGTTAAGACATACATGTTTGGCCATATTGGTCAAGGAATATGGTCAGAAAGCATTCTCTGTCTTTTAAAATCCAGAAGAAGGGCAAGGAAAGAGGAACCTGATTGTGGGCCCTGAATTAGACTAAGTGAAATAATAACAGAGACCGTGAGACATTCTATAGTCAAACCACTGCTATAAGTTCAACTTTTATGGTTTTGGGGTATTAGATCCATCCTCTGAAGCTTTCCTATCCACCTCCTGAGGGAGACAGAAAGATAAAGAAAAAGAAAATAGTGCCTCTTGCCATATTCCAGACTTGGTCTTACACAGATCAGAGTCCCAATTGTGTTTGATGCAACTACCTTCAATTAAAGCATCTGAAATTGGACACCTCTGAAGTAAAAAAAACTTCTCTTCTTAGTCTCTACCTCCCTTGTTCTCCGAAAATCATTGATGCTGCATCCCGAATCTGGGCATTTCACGTCATTCTTGATTCCTGCCTCCTCTATACCCCTATCCTCCCCCATTTAAGCCATAATAGAGTGTCAGCTATATACGGAACATTTTTTTGGATCCATTTTCCCCTGTCTATCCCTAATGTCACTATGTTAAATCCAGTACCTCATCATCTCTTACCTGGAAAACTGCAATTGTAACCAAATGCTCTGGATGCTACTCCATTTTCAATACAAAAAAATTTCTCACAGATATTTGTACCTTGACATAAGGCTGATCACAACAGACTTTGGTGAATATTTACTACTGACTCTTTGTCATTTGGATTAGTCTTCACTTCTCTCATTGGCAAGTAAGGTCTTCTGCAGTCTGGCACAGCACAAAAACATGTTCTTGGTAATGCTACATAACCGTCAGCCAACAGCACTGAGTTGAGTCTCAAATAGCAGGAACCAAGGATGTATACCTTATTTTTGCTTGATTGTTTTTCAGTGTTCATTATATACAAAATCCATAGTTTCTCTTTAACCAAAATATACTATATCCTTCAACCATAAAAGAATTAATCAGATTCTAAAAGTTTAGTATTAGTAACTACTGGGTGGCACCCACTTTCTACAAGGAGATAAAGTGCATATTAATAGCCTGAAGTCTGTTGAATAACAAAGCATTTCATTTATTTCTTTTTATCTTTATCAATTGTTTTTATTTTCTTTTGGGGAATATATGCTTTAGTCTGTTGGAAAAATATTTTAATTTTCATTGGCTATCTGGTAAGATTTTAATCAGGCACAGGAAATTTCTGTGTGCTACTTAAAAATAAAAGGAAATGTCTTAGCTTTAGTGAATTATTTGACTTTAAAAATTGCAAGATAAAATATCACAGGAAAGAATAGTTTCTTGGCCTGCTTCTATGAGAACTTCTTTGGATGAATACATTTGCAGAGACGTATGAAAGCATTCATTAGAAGTGAATCATGTGTACTTTCTTCAAATAAGTTTCCATTCAAGTGACAGTTAATTCATAGTTTATATATTCAGGGCCAATAACTACACAATCCACATACCAGGAGGAGTAGCAACAATTTATAAGATGCTCCAGGTTTCCTAAAGTTAGAGTATATTATGTCTACACAGCTGATAGGGTGAGAGTTGAAATGTGAGATTGTTAGCATCCCTTTGATATCTTTTAAACAAAAGATCCTAATAAACATTGACTCACTTTCACTCCATGTGATCATATGGAAGAAAAATTTTGTTTGGGTCTTGGAATCTGAGGCGTGCAATGAACCTAGATTTCTTTCTGGCATTTTTTTCATTTTTGTAGTAGAAATATTTTATTCTTCAGATATCAGCCTCATTACATTTGCAAGCTACACAGACACATAAATAGCATCCAGAGCATTTGTGCATATGATGATCTCGGTAATTTCAAGAGGCCTCCACCAATTTACCACTCTACAGTAGCCAAAGTAGGAAAGTGGGAAATTTATCTCCTGCAAAGCATCTACTTGCTAATGCTAAATACCCCTGAAAATAGCTATCTTCAATATGTTTTTAAATGGAGAAAGCATATTTTCCTAGAAGAAATAAACTATGACTCAATTACTGTGTAAAATTATTTGTTTGGTGGGAAGTGCCATCTTACCTCCCTTAATATACCATAGAAAGTAGATTCTTTATAATTTTTCTGCTAAACTAGGTTTTCTATCATTCAGATATTTTTCTGAGATTGAAAGTTAAGTATTTTGGCAAATGTGTTTGTTTAAGTCTATCAGGCCACTATAAGTATTGAGGGAGATATTGAGAGACAGGTCTGCATGGTGGGTACCCAATGAAATTACCATTGCATTTTATTGTGACTCCTTCAAGAACATTTCAGGTAGAAGGGAAATTTTAACTATGAACGAACAAAGATAAGGAAGAGAATGGTAAATAGAATTTCCCTGTGATAAAATATGTTTACAAAATATTTAAAGAGAATTTCTCCTTAGCATTTACAAAACAGATTTTCTGCTTAGTAGGTAAAATGTTTTGCTTTCCTACCCCATCACCTTATCCAAAATCCCATTAAGAATTTTTAAATGGCAGAATTATGGAGAAGAGGTAAGGCAGCCTATTTCCCTCTCTTCAACCGCCCACTCCTAAACTTCACAGAAATGAAGAATGCTTTAACTCCTCCTACTTGCTTCTCTTTCTGTCAGTAAGGGAATTAAGTGCCTGCCTGACATTTTTATGGTGGAACAAACAGAAGAGTCCCTACATTCTCCCTCTGGACATTTCCACATGCCTCTGAAGGATCATGCAGAAGAGCCAGAGGGGCCATGGAGTATTAATTGCAGTGAGGCAGAGAGGAATCCGTTTCCAGTGATTCTCTAAATAAACCTGAGAAACCACAGCAAGACTAAATAAAATAAACCCTTGGCACTATGAATATCAGCAAACAACTTAAGCTGAAATGGAAGTAATCTAGTGGATATACCGATATTTGAATCTTCCCTAATCATTGAGTCAAGGACAATCTGTGTCTTAAATATTGTGGTAAGAAACACAGTGACCAGAGTGATTATACTCTAATGTAACACAATATATAAATATGAACTTTATTAGATTCCATGATGTTCCAGTGGTCCCTAATAATGGTGACAGGAAATCATGGAAAGTCCTACTGGCAATCTGTTCAAGAAGTTTGAGCTGCGTGACTTTGGAGTCATTTGGGTTAGAGAAGAAACTATCATACCGTGCCAAGCTCTCAGGTTCTGGTTTCCCACAGCAGGAACTATTTGATCATCAGATGCACGATCAAACTTGTTACCTGATGCCAGAACCAGTTGAGTTGAAATAAGAGTTTTGGTTGTTGTTATTTGCTGTTTTTTATTTTTTATTGTTAGAGGTAGCACATTATCCCTTGGTTCAGCCCATTCTTTTATGTCAGATAAAAATGGATTTGAATCCCAGATCTGCAGCTCACTTATCTGCTTATCTGGCCTTGGGAAATTTACTTGCCCTTACTGAGTTATAGTTCCTTCGTCTGTCTAGTTTCTTAATCTGTCTAGTGAAGATGCCGAATATTTTCCTGTGGGCTTTTGGAAGAGTAAATACCATGCCTGGATAGTAATAGGAACAGCAATTCTGCATCAAGTTACCTTTGCTGCTTCTAGAGAGTAGGCCTTCTACCTGAATATGAAAGTTGAGATGTTGTATCACTTCTTGAATTCCAAGTCATACCTCAGTTCTTACAAGTGGGCTCTTCCCTTGGCGTTGATCCTTATGAACCTATTTTGTTCACTTACCTAGGATCTGGATTTGGAACCTTTGCCCTGCTCGTAACTAAAAGACAGTAAGCCAGCAGCCCTGGTGAGCTTCTGAGCATTATCTTTCCTACCTACTGAACTACCTTGCTGCTCTAAGACTGTTGTTCATACCGCATGTGGATTGTGCCTAGTTATCATATTTCTTCGGCATTGGACTTTGCCTGCCTATAGAACTTTTTCTTGACTTCTGTAGTTTGGCCAGTTTCCCCCAGCACATGTCCTTTCCTGGTGGGTACTCTGTATGCCAGTAATAGTTTACTCTTCCAAGAGACATTAGACAATGCATGGCTGAGTCCCAGGATAGGAAATCGCAGGCTCTTGGCAAGATACTAAGAGAGTGGGTTAACTTTTCACAATGAGAATATACTAAAAAAATAAGCATCATTGGTAGAATAATTCTTAGGTAAGTTGTATTTGCTGCTTCACAGCTCTCATCTATAAACTTCAGAGTAATACTGAGTACTGATTCTTACACCCATTTTACAAATCAAGTAAATTACATTCAAATACACTGAGTTACTTGCCAAAGAATGTATTGTTGGTACTAATGGAAAAATCAAAATTGAATTCAATCAATTGTGATTCAAAAACCTATGCTTTTTTTTTTTTAAAGAAATGGCTTCCTTAGCATCAGGAATTAGCTCCCATTTTTAGTGCTGTTACAGTAAAATTCTAATGTACTTGGAACTTTTGTTTAATATAATGGAGATGATGGCCCCAGCTGGTGTGGCTCAGTAGATTGAGCATAGGCCTGTGAATTTAGACTCAATGGAGATACATTTTTCCAGGAATAGTCTATTGTTCTTTTTTTATAACATTTTTTAATTTTAATTGTTGTTCTAATATCCATTATAAACAACTATGGAGACTTGTACTTAATTCTCTAATGCACTTATCATTAGAGAGGTTTTTTTTCCTTAACTTGGGGATGTATAAATTATATAATGATGGCAGTTTTATAGTAGGGGTTTATTTGGCTTGGTGGCCTTTGACATGACATGATCAGGTTTTTACCAGTTTTAAATTAACGGAAGCATCCCTCCGTAGCCATGACCTGTGAGTCTTTGTACACAGCACGAGTCCCTTGATTTTGTGTCATTCTGGAAGGTGTACTGAAAAATAAAATTAATGGATGTAACATCTGGGAGACATGACTTCGTTTATAAAACCCCTGCTTCTGAATAAAGTGGGCAATTATCGGGAAAATTACCTTCCAGTTGGGACTGGATTTAAATCATCACCACCACATCTCTCGCCTTGGGTAATAGTTTTGTCTGGGCTGCCTTGTATTTGTCTGGATGAAGGGACTTATCACAGAGCACACATCCTAACACTATTATTCATCCCATTATAAATGACACTTACAAATGTGAAGGAGGCAGGGGCCCACTGATGAAGTACTCACGACATACTCCTTTTCTATCATCCCACATCCACCCACCCTGACATTTCTCAATCCAAGTTGTGTAGTAATTCTTTTCCTCATCCTATGTTTTCCACACATTCTTTCAGGTCAGTACACAGATGCTTTTACTTCTCTGAGTTTGAAAAATAAATCATACTCCCACACCCATCTCTAGAAGATTATTCAAGGTCATGACAATAACAGCTCTTTCTTCCTGTACAGAAAAGAATAACTGTGCTTTCTTACAATGGTTATTCTTTAGTGTTTGCCTTAAAATGCTCTTGGGGTGAAAAAAAAGTTAAAAGAATAGATGGGAGTTTTCATTGCTCTCCATGAATCAAAATGGCCTGCTAAATTGAATTAACACATAATATGTTGAAAATAAGAGCTTTTTAGGTGCATTATAATATCTAGATCACTTAGTTTTTAACTTGGGATGCACATGATAATCACCTGAAGAACATTATTGTATATATTTTGTTACCTGTGGTCCTCACTCTTAAAATTCTTTTTCCTATTGTTCAATTACAGTTGTCCCAATTTCTCCACTGTTGCTCTCTCCGATCCTGCCCCACCCCCAGCTCCTTCAGTCAGTCCCCACCCTGTTGTCCATTGCCACGAACAACATGTTCCTTGACTAGAGCCTTCCCCTTCTTTCCCCGCTACCCTCTCCCCGCTGGTCACTGTCAGTTTGTTCACTTTTTAATATTCTCAAAATAATCAGGGTTTGGTCCTCAGGATCAGTATTTTTTAACACATTTTTAAAGTGCAGCCAGGGTTGAGATTCACTAGGCCAGACAATACGACACAGGGATTAAGAACATAGACTGGGTAGTGAGACTGAGGTTGGAACTTAGCTCTCTCATCAGTTAATAAATCTTGGGCATTTGTTTAACTTTCCTCAGCTTCAGTTTCTTCATCTATAAAACAGCTTGATGATGCTTACTTAAAAACTTATGATGGGAATGGAATTAGATAATGAACATAACATACTTAGAGAGGACCTGGTACTTAGTTATTGCTCAGTGAGATTTTGTTTCTGTTTTTGTATTTTTATTTTATTTATTTTAGTGGGATGATTAAGTTTCCCCAGATTTTTAAATGCACCTCTATTGTAATACACTAGACAGAAGATAGCATTTTTATTGACTAATATTTTACTTAAATTTCCAAATTTGAATGTATCACAAATACCAATAATCATAATTGCAAACATATATTAACTACAATAGTATATGCCAGGCTTTGTGTTGAATACTTTATATAAATTATATTTTAACCTGTTTGAATCCATTTTCATAAGGGAAGATACAAATTTTCCAAGATTTAAGTCCTTTCCCAAATCATCTGCTGTGAAGAGTTGGGACTCAGATCCATGTATGATTATATAGATCGAAACTCAGACTTTTAGCCATTACACTATTTTGTCACCCAATCAACAAATCTATACAGGATCAATATATAGTCTCTTTAAACAAGGTACCCTTTCTCACTCCCTTCTTAACTAAATTCAGAGAATGAAAACCAGGGCCACCTTCATGCAGTACAATTGCACAAGACCCCATGCTCTGAGAGCCCTGTGCCTGGAATTTAACTCTTTGCAATTGTCACCTTGAAATGCTTAATAATTTTGTCTTTGGACTTATGTTTATAAGTGACATCTAATAGGACAATTGTGGATGCCATTGGGAGTGTGGAGGCTTAGCTTACACACAGTCATGCTTCCCTCTTCCTTTCTGGGAGGGACTGTCACTCTCCTGTCCTCTGCCACCTGGTGCCTTGGGCTCAATACAGCCTCCCCTCTGTGTTCCCATCCTACTACTGCTCCTTCCCTCCCCCAAAGTGGGTGACTTGGTCACATCAGTTGGGGTGGAGAGGTGTGTATTTCACCATCACCCTCTGCCCCTGGCAGGGACCTGCACGCGATGGCATGAGGGTCGACTTTAGGCACACATCCTGTGACATGTGGCATAGAGCAAGGATGCAGTCACCCTCAGCCCTACCTGGCAGTGTCATGGCTCATTCAGCAGTGATATATTGTAGCAGGGATCTCATCCTCATTCTCTTTCTTTTTTTAAATATAGTCTTTATTATATTTTTTCCACTACCATTTAGTCCTTTTATGCCCCCCCTCCCCGCAATCAGTACCTTCTGATTTAAGAGTTGTAATCTTTTTTTTTTTTTAAAGATTTTATTTATTTATCTTCAGAGGGGAAGGGAAGGAGAGAGGGAGAGAAACATCAATGTATGGTTGCTTCCTGTGCATTCCCTGCTGGGAGCTGGCCTGCAACCCAGGCATGTGCCCTGACTGGGAATCGAACCGTGATCTCTTGGTTCACAGGCCCGTGCTTAATCCACTAAGCTACACCAGCCAGGGCAAGAGTTGTAATCTTTTGAAAGCCACTCACCTGTTTTAGTTTGAAGTGACACCCCCAGTAAGAAGTACAAGCTGGCTTCTGCAAACCCAGCTGGAACCCTGCTTTTTCATTTTACACTGGACCCTTAAATTACGTAGTTAGGCCCTGGCTGGCATGGCTCGGTTGGTTGGAGTGTTGTCTCGTTCACCAAAAGGCTGTGGATTTGACCCCAGGTCAGGGCACCTTCCTGGGTTGCAGGTGCTGTCCCCAGTTGGAGTGTGTATGAGAGGCGGCCAATAGATCTTTCTCACACCAATGACTCTCTGTCTTCCTCTCTCTCTCAAATCAATAAATGCATCCCTTGGGTGATGATTTAAAAATTATGTAATTAGTCCTGATGAAAGCTAATAAGAAAATACAGAACAGTGCCACTTAGGTGGGTTTGGGGTGGCTGGTTTGTTGTTTTGAAAGGGAAAATGCGACCCTGGCCTGGTAGGATGCAGGCTGGGGCAGTGTGACCAGAGTTCAGAACCACAGGCTCTGGAGTCTTAAATGTTCTCAATGTAAATGCCAGCTTTGCAGTTTATTCATTGTGATATTAGCTAAGCAATACTCCATTTCTAAGCCTCAGTCTTCTCTTCTATAAACTTAGCATAATTACTATACTAACCTCATGTGTTTTAGATAGGATTAAATAGGACACTGGTGCAGAGTAAGGGTTCACCAGTATCTGGGAATTAGTAAACTACATAAATGTTGTTATTTATTTTCCTTTTGACTCAATGCCTCTCTGGGCTGAGGCCAAGTTTGCTGCAATGAAGTATTTGATCAGGACCCTGTAAAGGAGAAAAGACTGCTGATAAGTTGCTACTTCTTATTTCTCACTCAGCTCTCCAGGTCCCACCAAGAAAACCTCTTTTATTCCCTGTTTGTTCAATCAAGTTCAAGATAATTGTAGTTTCCTATAGTATACTTGCACCGGCCGTCTCAGAGAATATGTTGTGTCTGCAATGAGAACTTCGCCTTTGCTTTTCCTCCTTTCTGCTCCCTGAATGCCATACTTGAAGTAGAATAGGAGAAAGACTGAAGTAGCAGGTACTGTGCTCCCACTGAAACGAGGGACCAAGATCAAGCTGTGCCATACCTCCTTGACCTCCAAATCAGCCCACGTGAACATCCACATATTGTCCTCCCTTTCTCCTCCTCCTCTCCTCTCTCTTTCTCTCTCTAGGGATGTCCATTCATAGACTCAGGCTAATGTTCCTTGAAACATTTAAAATGCATTTCCAAGTGACAGGAAGAGCTGCCATGCAGAAGCATCATCTTTTTTTATTTCCATTCTCCAGCACATTAATTAGTTGAATTGATTTTCTGGGCCAACAAGGAGAGGAAATACACATTAAAGAAAGATTGTTAGATAACACAATCTTTTGTGTTTGAAAATGCTTTTTTTTTTCTCAGAAATAAATATGTAAGATATCAAGAGGGCTAGAAAGATCAAGAGGTACATTTTTCTCTAATTCTTCTTATCTAGGTTAAAATACAGTTCTCTATATAAAACTTACATAAACAGATATTAACGAACAGTTCACCTTGAGAAACTGTAAGTGGAATATAAATATATACAAAATTTAATCCCATGAATGACTGAAATTTTAAACATGACATTTCTCTTTGTATTTATCATTTTAACAAATTTGTCTTTAAACTAGTTTTGTTGCCAAGGGCATATAAAGGTATATTCCCTTATAAATTACTAGCAAGGATGTAAACCATAAATCTTTCTGGGCTATAACTTAAAAATTATGTTTCAAGAGTCTCAAAACTGTTGGACCCTTGAGTTCTAATTATTTTACATATGGTAATGTTGTCTAAGAAAGTGATAGGAAATATGGAGCAAGACCTATACATCAAAATGTTTGTTTGCACCATCAATTATAGTAGTAAATAATTGACCACAAGATGAATGTATAAATATAGGGAATGAATAAATTATGTATTGCTTTTATTTCCTCTTCTCTAATTCCCTTCCTAGCATTTCCTCTCCTCTAATACCCCACCCTTCTCACTCACTAAATATCAGAGTCTCTTCTAGTTTGATGGTGCTTATCTGAGGACAATGGAGCTATTGTGTGGGGTTGGGGGAGGCCCTGCACTACTGTGCAGCCATGATATGCACTTGCTCTCTCATAAGAGAGCATTTACAGGTGATCATCATTATATTGAACCATTGTTTTCCTTACTATGGACAATGCCTCTACTAGAGAGATTCCACTTGACACTAACTCTGTTAGATCTCATTATCCTTCTAGGGACTACATGTTGCCAATTCTTTTTAAGATGGGGGCAGTAAGACATTACACAGCTCCCAGTTGGTCCAAATGAAATACACATCCTTTGCCTTGAAAAATCCTATGTATATATAAATTTCCCAATGGACTTACCTCTTCTTTTCATACCATCAATCACAGTAGCTATATAGTCAAAATCTTGCCATTTTAGGACTTTCCAGGAAAGAATTTGGCACCAGTCACTGTGCTCCCACTGAAACAAAGGACAAAGATCAAGCTGCCCCATGGTCTTCTTGAATATTCTCTCTCATCTTGAACAGAAATGGAAGTACCCTGTCTTTGTCAGATGAAGAGCAAAGTATGTAGCCTCACTCTCAACTGTATTTCCAAAGAAATTTTCTCTCCCAGACTTTTAACTTTCCTTCTCTTATGTATCCCTGAATGAGTGCTAAGCCACAGTTGAAAAAATAGGTATGGGTTACCTTCTCTGTAAATTCTACTAAGATAGTGTACGACATCCCTTTGAATGTCAGGGATGTTGGCATCTGTGGTCCTGCAAGTTCAGTTAAAGTTGAGACTGAAATAGTCTTATTTTTAGATTTTTTCAGGTTATGTAACACTAATTGTTCTGTTATAATAGTATAACAGAACACAGGAGATGTGTTAATCCAGACCTGGGATCAGAGGAGACTTTCCCAAATAAAGCAGTTGCCAAACTGAAACTTAAGGTATAAGTAGATAGGCTGAAGGAGATAAGCAGAGTGATAGCTAGACAAGCAAATGACCTACATTAAAAAATTATTATAGAAAAGCAAAATGGCATGGCCACTTTGGAAAAACAATGTGGAAAGCAGTTTCTTGTAAAGTTAAACACACTTTTATTATATGATGTAGTAATCCCACTCTGAGGTGAAATGATAACTTTTATGCATACAAAAATCTGTATGTGAGTGTTTATAGTGGTTTTATTCTTTAGATGGTGAATGAATAAACTGCAGTACACCCATACTATGGAAGACTGCTCAGCAATAAACAGAAACACACCACTAACACACGTGCCAGCATGGGCGAATCTCAAAAGCATTATGCTGAGTGAAAGTGTTCAGACTCAAAAGGCTCAATGCTGTATGATTCTACTTATATGCTTTTTTAGAAAATAAAAAAAACTATAGAGACAGAAGTTGATAGTTTGTTACCAGAGACTAGAGAGGCAGGGACAGAGGTTGACTTCAAAGGGTTATGAGGGAATTTTGGAAAGCGATGGAAATGTTCGATATATTGATTATGGTGTTAGTACATGACTTTATTCTTTTGTCAAAGCTCATAAAACAGTATATGAAAAAGCTAAACTTTACTATATATAAATTATACCTCAAGTAATAAAATGGAGAATATAGCTTCTTTGAGGAACTGAAAATAGTTACTATAGAAATAGAGAAGTAAGAAAAGCTAAATGATGAAGCAAGGAAGATGTATAGGTATCAAGTCATTAAGGTCTTTGTAAATCATGTTCAGGAACCCAGACTTTATCCTTAAGCTCCTGGTGAAGTACTGAGTGGCTGGACTTGGTTACAAATCATCTTAGAGGAATCTCACTTAGCCAATAAAGTGAAAGCAAGACTAATTGAGCTATTAGGCAGAAATGCAGTAAACTAGGTAGAAGATATGCTTGCCTAAACCAGGAGTGTGTCGTAGGAATTTATTCATTTTCTAACAAATATGTTCTGAGTGCTTATTATGTTGCAGACACTGAGCTGGTTCCTGGAAATAAAATGGTCAGTAAGAAAAGACATGGTCAGGCCTGTCAGAGCTCACAATCTGGTGGTAAAGACAGAAAGTACATAATTTTGTCTGTGATAAATTCTAGGAAAAAATGGTAGTTATTATTAGGAAAGCATGTACTAAAAGGGGCTGTGTCAGACATGGTTAGTTATTTAGCCAAAATGTTATCCCTTTCTTATTAACCTCCATTGGGTTTGGGTCACCTATGTGCTAATTTTAGAAAAAAAAAAACAAAACATTATTTCCCAACTTCCCTAGCTGTGAGGGGTGGTCATGTGACACAATTCTGGCCATGTATATAATACTTACCTGACTATTGTCTCCCCTTATTGCATTCTTTTTCACATATGATGTGATAATGGTTGAATTAAGGACAACATCAATATTTGTGTTGGTATGACAAGTGTTAATGAATTTTTTTAAGTTTAATACATGATAACAATTATTAATTGTTACTTTTATGGGACTTGTGTGTGTTACTTCCTCTTTTCCTGCCCCTCCCTCAATATCTCAACAGAGATATAGACAAAGGGAGGGTTCCTCATGCATGGCATACTCACCATGCTAAACTCCTGTGTTGTCTGTCTCCTATCCACTGCCCACACAGCAATGTTGGGAGACCCAGGCTTCTCCAGCCTATAGCAGGGTGAATAGAGCGTGTGTTGTTTTTCTTTTATGGGTTATTGTTTTTTCATGCATAGCATTACCAATTGGTAATTGGTAATAGCATAATCAATTGGTGCTAGCATTCCCAAACATTATGTTGAGAAGGATTCTGTGTCATCAGGAAAAAGGATTGTCCTAGTTAGTAACATCTGTCACAAATACAGGAGGGAAGATTTGCAACAAATATCTTTTATCATCATAATAGGACCATTCCCTTTGCAGAAAGGCAGGTGAGGAAAGCCTTCTAGATATGGATTGTATGCTCAGGAAAACAGAAGCAAGGGGAGAGAGTTTCATGGCACACTCAGAAGCCTAGCTGACATAGTTGTTGGTCTGTGCAGATAGGCCTGAGGACAGTGCACGCTCACCAGGAGCAAAGTAATAGGGTGACACCATGGCATGAGAGGCATGGGCCCTGATACCAGAACCTTTATTCCTCACAACATGCACGTTAGTGAGCTCTAACCCCTTTGAGCATTTCCTCTTGCTGAAGCCCACATATGACCCACAGAAGCCATTGTCTTCCTTCCTGTAGGATGTGAGGACAGGGAGGGGAAGGGGGGCAGGAAGGAGAGGCAGCCCCTGTGCCAGACAGGTCACACACTGAAAGGAGAACTAGCCATGAGGTTAATTTTGTCTAGTTTTAGGTACAAATTACTTTATTTTACTTTTGGGGGAAGTAAAATGAAGCAATTCAGAAAGAAGAAAGAATTCCGGAAAGAAATTCTATTCTTACCAACCCAGCAGGGATGTACATTTCAATTGCTGAGAGGAAACAATATTAGATGTAATACTAGAGGCTCATTGGAAGCGGAAACAGGAGCCCTAATTTGAAGCGGGAGCCATTCATAAAATGACTCACAAACTTGCTTGCAAGAATTAAACCAAGTTTATGAAGAATAATTCTTGTTTGCATTTTTTTTCCTTTTCGAGCAAGTAATGAATAGTAGTGTGGCCCATGCCCAGGGTCACATCAGTCTTCCTCTGGTCATTAACCATGGGCATTATTAAAGCAATACATATGTTTTGTAGTGTGGGACTGACTGACAGAAGGGGGATATTGGAAAATTCTGGCTCCTGGCATGCACTGGATTAATAAGAGCATAGGGAAGTTAGTAGTATTTCATACTGTAGGTACATCTGAGACCCAGATTTCTCCCATGAAGGACATTAGGCAGCAGTTGAGCCAGTGACGGGTCCTTTCATATGCCACCTTGACTGCCTCAAGGGATCTGCATGATGAAAACAGGTGATTAACAGAAATCACGTTTTCACTGTGGGACTTGTATGCATTTCCTGCTGGACAGCTCAGTAGTGACACCGCGCCCTTGACTGAATGAATGGATCAGATTAGTACCAGTGCCTTGCCGTGCTGAGTCTTCCCCCACATTCATGTATCTTACCTCTATCTGGGACAAACACAACTTTGCAGGAAATGGATGCCAGAAAAGCTTCTACAACTCAGAACCAAAAGAGCAATATCTCCTTCTGATTCATTTCTCAAGACTCCCGACTATTACCACTTTGTATCACATTATAGGGTGAGCAAGCTGCTCTGGATCACAGAGTTGCTGTGCATTCCAAACTCCTTCCCCAAGAGAGAAGACAGTGTAATGTAAAGTCGTGGGTCTGATGAATTTCTATTCTCCCCATAAATTACTGTCGTCTTCTGTTAGAACCAAGGGGAAATAACCTGTGTCACTGTAGTTTGTTAAAGCTGCCCTCTTGCACTGCAGAACTTTAGTATCAGAGAGAGAATTAGACATTTAATTCCCTGGGAAATCCAATTCCAGAATGTTAAGGGTTTCTCAGGTGAAACATGGGTCAGGTGTCAAGTCCGTCATTGAAACAAGGAGAACTTAATCTCTCTTACTGGTTTTGTATTCTCATTTCTCCTCTCCCAATAGGGAAAAAGTTGGGACACCCCCATGCTATAGGACAAAAAGTTAGGAAAATCATAAAAAACAGTTAACATTTATATAATGTGGTTCCTGTGTAATTTTCTAAGTAATTACTTTCAGTAACTGATCTAGTCTACATACAAATCACCTTGAGGTCAAATATGTTTATCAATATTTTACAGATAAGAAAACTGAGGATTGACAAAGCTAAGAAACTTGTCCAGGTTCACAAAGGTATAAAGTGGTGTAGCTAGTATTCAAACAGTCTGGCTCCGAAGTATATGCTAAGTGGCTTCTCTACAGAGATGTTCTTATTAGTTGGCATATTTCTGCAGGTATTAGATTAAGGCCACTAAAGATTTGTGCTAATTAGTGTAGTTAGCTAATGGAGGGAGGCAGATAACTAACAGGAGCTGAAATAATATGGGTATTATATATATATCACGTATAAGTATAAATATTATACAAACATATATAAATATTATTCTCTGAAGTACTTAAGCACTGTCTTTAGAATAGCTGTTTCTTACCTAACTAGCAAAGAAAAATCCATCTTTTTTCTATAGACATTTTTATATACACGAGGTGGATATTTACCATTATGAAATTTGAAATTGGCTAAGTATGTAAATAATGCTAAGAGAAAACAAGGGCAAAAGGGAGGCCAGATTGGTGATATCCTAGTAAGAACTTAGGACTTAAGCAAACTGAAGTTTTTTTTCAGTGATTTCTATTGCTTTTATCTCTCCTAAAAGCTAAATTTTTGAACAATAGCTATTAGACTTACTGGATTATGAACGTGTACAATCATGCATTTATCAATTATCCATTCATTACCTCAGAACATGTCACCTGCACATGCCACTCTAGAAAAGTTCATCCATTCTCTTTAAGACTTTCCAATCCTTTGTCCAATGGAGATATAATAGGAAATATAGGCTTTTGTGGGATTTAAGTTGAGATATAGCATGTAAATCATAAGCACAGTCTGGCCTATAGTATGGTTCCATTACTACTTATTTAAACTAATTCTGTGTCTAATTATTTTTAAAACGAACAGGTAAAACAAGCAACTAACATTAATCGAGCCCTAACTGTCTACAGAGTCACTGGATTTAGAGAACAAGATCATTATCATGCCATTCATCTCTGTTTATGTGATTTGTGCATCTCGTCTTTCACTTTCATCCCATTCATTCTTCCTCCATTGATTTTCAAGTCTTTGGAGTGGGGCAGTTCAGTCATGGGCCAGTTTGTGTTACCACCCTTCTAAATATCACTTCTTCCTCTAGCTCCTTTCACACTTGGTGTATTTTCAAAGGTCTGACTTTACTTTCATGCCGTCTTTCATGATCCAGAGCCTCATTCAGTTCAATCAAATTTAATTCGATTTAGTTCAGTTCAAATAAAAATAAATCATGTGGTTTCTGCAATATAATAGAGAGATGATTAAGGCACGATCCTACATTAAGTTCCTCACAGCCTTTCCTTTTTCTACCTCAGGTCATGCTGCTGCTAATCTGCCTTTACATTTGGAGTTTTGGCTCAGTTTTTATCACGCCACCATCTTACCTCTAACAGGCGTGAGCAAGTTAGACATCTGAGAACAACTGGCTGACCCTAAAGGGGCAGGAACAACTATCACTGAAAATATACTCATTATGTCCAAAATGCATTCCCAAAAAATTCTTCCAAAGAATGGCTAAGCTTCAAATACATCACGAATTGAACAAAGCTCAATGAGGGCATTTCTAGAGGCAATAAAGAATGCACTATTAATGGCCTTGCTCTTTGTAAGCAAGCGCGTTCCAGTTTCCGTTCTAGTGTTTGTCTACAAGAGGCTGACGCATAAGTCTCCTTCAAGACTATTTTCTTCCTCCTCTCCTCTTTTGTTCAGGACATTATCACTCCACATTCATTTAGTAGCCTAAACATTTCCCTTTGTTTGCATTAAAATACTAACAATCCAAATACCACAGCTATGAGAAAGAATTGAGTCTTAATAAAGTAGGTATACATTCTGCCCAGATTCCATTGTTTTCCAATGAAGTAACATGCTCATTTATATCTAATATTCCTGCAGTGCTCTGACCATGTAAGGTAAAGAGCAGACTTCCAAAAGGCAACAGCCCCTTTAGGCTATGACTTCATTAGGTCCTGAAATGATTTAATGAAAACATCAGACAGATGGGAAAGAGAAGAGAAACTGAGTTACCATAAACAAGACTCAGCTATTTGGTAGCATGACCGTATTTTTTTGTGTGCTATACTGAGATGTTACAGAGAGTTGGTAATATTCCTTAACCCCGATGTTAAAAAAACTATTTTGGGCCCTGGCTGGTGTAGCTCAGTGGATTGAGCGCAGGCCTGCGAACCAAAAGATCGTGGTTTGATTACCAGTTAGGGCACATGCCTGGGTTGCAGGCCTATTCCCAGCAGGGGACCCACGAAAGGCAACCATACATTGATATTTCTCTCCCTCTCTCCTTCCATTCCCCTCTAAAGATTAATAAATAAAAATCTTAAAAAAAAACTATTTTGGGTCTTGTCAATCCCTCATATGGTGTCTCTAATACAAAAACACTTTTGTTCAGCTAAAGAGTGGTTTTGTCAATTTTAAAATATTTCAGAACCAACTGAGGGTACCCTATTTTTTTCTATAGTGTGCATTTATTTTACATTTTATTAATTTTTGCTTTTACTCATGTTATTTTCTTGCTCTAATTTCTTTGGGTTTAATTTGCAGTTATTCTGCAAAGTTCTTGAGATAATTGCCTAGATCATTGACTTTCAGTTTTCCTTTATTAATGCAAGCGTATAAGGCTATATATTTTCCTCTAAGCATAGCTATAGCTGACCAATGACTCAAAAAATAAAACAAAATAATGCAAGTGAAAATCCAGAGAGCAGTATTGGACATGAGACACCTTGACATAGCCTTTGTGGTTTACAATACAATTGTTAGGTGCCATGTTTCAGAGTGTGAATAGTAGCTTCCACTGTGTACTGGCATTCCTGGTGTGTCAACCTGATTACAAGAAAACAGGCCAGTGTTCAAGCAATGCTCACGCTTTATACCCTAAACCACCTCTTATTTCTAGGGTTAGGTAAAAGGAAGACTTTGTTGCACCCTTAACCTAAGTGTCCCCCTCAGTTAAAGCTAGCCTCTGTTTGTAAGCTCCTAGTTGTAATTCCTCTCTAGATTCTTCAGCCACCATTATTAGCCCCTGCTCATTTAAATTAAACCTTATTTTTTTTTTCAAATCAGAGTCCTTCCCACCTACCCCTTAAGAATCACATTTTGACAAGGCAATTTACTTCAAAGGAAGAACAGAATTTTGCCATGTTATACATTTAAAATTCACATTTTTAGAGTTCATTTTAGAAACTGATGCCAATAATAAAACTACAAAGCTTCCCCTCCACACCTTCAAATCCTACCCCATGAGATAAAAAAATTACTACATCCTCTGGTCCCACCATCTAAATATATCCCTTTCTTTGTCTGAAACAAAATGAAGCAAAAGCCTATGAAGATGGAAAATATTTTCTTACAATGACTCCAAATCACCCTGATGCCTAAATGAAACCTCCTGTTTTGACCCGATAAGAATGACACCTACCCCTTTTACCCATTAACAGACCCAGATTTTATTCAGATATTAGGCCAACATCATCAATATAATAGAAGATAGGCCCAACCTCAACTTCTAAGCAATGAAAATGTAAGAGGGACTCTTAAAAGGTGTTTCTGGAAAATATATCATTTCCCAAAAAGAACATAGTGGTACCTCTTTCTAACTACTTATTACAGTCTCTCTTCTCCTCTCTCTCCCTATGCTCATGCTTCTTAGAGCTGGGGCAACCATCTTCTGAGTGTGGAGCAATACCATAAGGATGAAAAGCCAACCAGCAAGGAATGGCAGAGAAAACACAGAAATAAGCCTGGGTTCTTGGTGAACTTGGGGAGCAGTTGAGTCAATGCTAGCAGCTGCTTACCTCCAGATTTCTCATTATGTGAGATCAAGAAACCTCGAGTTGTTCAAGCCATCATTAATAGGATATTGCATTACTTTCAACTGAAAGGCTTCCCTGACAGATAAACATAACCTTCCCTGCCTCCAAAATAACTGATATTTTATGTATTTCCCTAGTGCTGAAACCAACCTACTCTCTGACTAAACTGACAAACTCTTTGGTGCACAGCATTAATGGTTAATAGTGGCTTAATGAGTTATATCATCCCAGGAGGCATTTATGTTTTAACAGTTGGCTTCAAATCTGAACAAAAAAAAAACAGGGAGTATGATAATAAAGGAATATTTGAATCAGTGGAGAAGGTGTTTTGGACCAAAAACTAAACTACTTGTTCCTCAAAACACACCTTTGCTGACCTAGGTTTGAGGTCAGCTTTGATAGGAGCACAGATCGTGTGAATTATGAAAGTGAATCTCACTGTTTATGAGCAACAGGTGAAGTCACGTGTTAGATAATGACCTAGACTAAAGAAAAATGAATATTTGGGGGATTTCCTAAGATATCTATTAATTTTCCTAAATTATTATTGATGAAGATGATTTCCCTTCTCGATAGCAGGTAGAGACTGAACGTGGCAACCCATTATCACTTTAACCAGAGAAAAAGAAAAAATCAAAACATTAGTTCAAAAGAATTCTCTATAGGCATTTCAAATTCAGTGTGTTTAAAACTGAACTCAAAATATGTTTCACTGAATTTTTTTCTCATATTGCCCAGTAAGTTTCCGTGTTTTTATAATCATTTCCTCCCATCCTCATTCCATTGTGTATCAAAACTGGCTACTTCTCTTAAATTGTTTGAATTCATCTCTTCCTTCCACTCTAATTGTTGTGCTTCAGGCCATTTTATTTCTCTTAAGGGCCGTTTACAGAAGCCCCACACTTGGTTGCACTCGTGCTGTACTCACAGTGATTTCTCTAAACTTCAGCACCAATCATGTCTCTCCCATGAATAAGCTTTTAAAATCCTTCCATATTTCCCCAGATATTTCTTATGATCTAATGCTTGTGAACTTCTTTTAGTAACTTTTCCTGCCATTTCATTTGTATACCATGTTCTTCAGCCACACCCAATGCCAGGTAGTTAGCTGTGTATGACGTACAACCTTCTTTGTTTTGCATGACTTCAAATATGCTGTTTTCTCTACCATCTTTCTGCCAACCTTCAACCCCTTTTCAACTTAGAGAGGATAAACATGAAATCATGAAGAAAAGGAAAGGGTGCCGTAGTTGGAGACAGCTCAGATATCATTTTTTTTTTTTGGAAAACCTTCCTTTTACTACCAGTTTGCTTGGAGAGTCCTATAGTTCCTAATGATTATCACCATCACTAATGTATTACAATTAGTATAAAGGACACATGGATGAAAACTGGAGGGGATGGAAATGGGAGGGAGGTGGGGAGGGCTGGGAATATGGGTCGGGATGAGAGTAAAAAAAAACTGTACTTGAGCAACAATTAAAATAAAATAAAAAATAATGTATTATAATTATATGATAAAATATAATTATGTATCTCTTTACCACTAGACAAGTGGTTCTCAACCCTAAACTGTACAATTTAGGGAGTTTTTTTTTAAATGCCAATACTTGGTCTCCATTCCAGACCACATGCTATGGTTTATTATAGAACCAATCTCAGAGATTTGAAGAGCCTGTTCTTTCACTGCCAGTTTTGTCTGTATGCTTAGTGACTAAAGTTGGGAACCTGACTCAACTATTCTATATATAGTTGTTAATTCATTACACTGAATACCATTTCAGAGTCAATTCTTGATGTTTGAGCCTGCATTCTCCAAGCCTGGAGTCTCTGTGAGGTTCTGCTAATGGGTAGCTTCTACCTCTGTGATTCTTATTACCTGATTGGTATTGGGGATGCCGCTTCCTCCACTCTGGTTAAATTTTCAGTGAGATACAAAGAGCTATCTCTCTTGCAGAAATTATCACATTATCCTGTCCTTACACCCCCTTTCTATTTTGGGAACTTTTATATACTCATTCCCTTTTGAGTATTTTAACTGTGGTTCAACAGGATGTGGGAGGGAAGGAAGGAGGTATATTTCCAAAGTCTGCCATTTTGTCTTGAAGGCCATTAAGTCCTTTTATTTACCTCATCACCACATTTTGTAGTACTATTGTTAGTCAACATATCAGATAGGAATGTCAAGCTTCAAGTAATAAAAAAAGTACTACTTAGTGGATTAAATAGAGGGATATTTTCTCACACAATAGAAAGTTTGAAAGTAAGCATAGGAGATGTTGCAGATTTTCAGGTATGTCACAAAAGACTTATTCTTAGCATAGTACCTAATTTTCCTAAGGTGGTTTTTATAACTCCAAACATATATAACTCCATATATATATTCTGGGCTGAAAGGGGAAAAAAAAAGACCCTTCATCAGACTTACTCGTATCTACACTATCACATGTAGTCTAGTATAAGGGAGACTGGGGAATTAAGAATTGGACTTTCTAAATTCTGAGTAGAGAAAAAAAAAGAAGGTAGCAAGAAATTAGTATTTAGTGTGCCAGCTTATGGGTGTGATAAAAGTACTGACTGTTTCTCAGAATTTACAAGTAGATAAAAAAGAAATTATACAAAATATCATATGCATGTCTGTGTCTAGTTGAAAGAGAAGCTGGCAATGAGTCCACTGCTCTGGAGGGACTAGGCTGAAGGGTGCTGGTGAGCCAGCAAGCAGTGAGATGACAGAGAAATGGAGCACAGGTACCTCCAGTGCTGTAACCTTGATAGAGAGAATACAGGGTGTATGTACTGTGTATGTGATTGCTCTTGAATTTATTTCTTTATATTATTACTTTATAGCTTATTTAACTTAGATTTCCTTTGAAGAACAGATCTTAGGTTTCTACTCCCAAGATTTGTGAGAAAATTCAGTGAGTATACCTATTTGCTGGTATCGAAGACCCATTTTCCAAGAGACCACTGAAGACAACCCAGAGATGGATCAGGCTCACATTACCAAGAGAGAGCAATGTTTTCCTTTTTATATGCCATAGGAGGGTTCATTTCTCTTTGCTTCAGCATAGAATTCAATAGTTTTCTCAATTCAATCTCTAAATACAAAGTAGAAAAGCCACATCTTAAGAGGTATCCTGGGGTTTCCTCTGGTTATACTATTAACGTAAGGAAACCTTCAGATAGCATCCTCAGAGATGACTGTAGAGTGACAAAACAAATACACAGGGCACAATTAGGTGTCACTTTTTCTGAATGGTCAACTGGAGTGGGAATTTGGGATGGAGATTGTGAAGTTTGTATTCATTTAAAGAGTAGACTAGAAAAGGTCCTGAGTACAAAGATATAATATTCAACTCTCATAAAATCTGGTTGGTACTGATGGCCTGGTAACATGATTCTGGCACTTAAGCAGTTATGCTTCTATCCCACTTACCCAGTGTCTTCCAGGCAACAGGCCTGCTCTCCATCCCAGCTGAAGTCTCATAGCATTGCCCATTCAACCCACCTTCCAACTCACTTCTTCATCAACATCTTCACCGAACCCAGATGTATCCCTCTACACCCCAAGCTCCATTAACTCATAACTGCACACAGGAGGGAACTTGAAATCTCTGTCTAAATCATTAGCAATAGGCATACTAGATTATTTTTCAAGCTGAGAATTTAAATTTCTTGAGAGGGGAGTTTATTTCAGATTTGGCGTAGATTTTCCTATTCCATAAAATGATCCCTAGACTCCATTTAAAGCACTGAAGAAAAAATCAAAACACCCAAACAACAAAACAAAACAAATAAGATCTTGAGTTTTCAAATAAATGTAAATAGCAACCATGAGCCAGGTCCTGGTTATTGACACCTCTCATTTTCTTCTATTTGGTATTTGATTACATTTGATTCCTGAATTAATGCATAGAATAAATATCTTTTCACAAGTAGTTGCACTCTCTTGGCCTTGGTTACCTCAAAAAACAAAAAAAAAAAAGCAAAACAAAACAAACCATAGTGTGAGACTTGAATAGGATTGGTTCGTAACAATAATAATTCCAATATATTGTTTTAGAAATCAGTTATTTTTACATGGTCAAATTTTAGAATGACTTTCTGATACTTTTAATGGAAACAGAGAAGTATAAAGAAAAATATGGCAAATATTTATATTCTCACCACCCAGAATTTAAAATATTAACATTAACTTACATTTCTTTTCAGTATCTATGTAGATAATTTTAAAATTTTAAATTCGTTTAAAATATAAATGTTAAGTTATCTCCATTAATCACATTTCCCTAATAGTATACTCATTTCCTTTCTTCAAAGAAAACATCTCTATTTGATGAGCTTTAGCTATCTTTCATTCTGAAGTATGGAATATCTAACTAATGCGTTGCTTCCCAAATTAAAAGGCAAATAATTAGCACTGTCTAACCTTTCCTTATATATAGTATATATAATAGTATATACTATAGTATATAGTACAGTATATATAGTGACCACTGTCCAGGCTTTGGGGCCAGATAGATGTTGATGTTAACATCTGTTAACAGGAGTTGTCAGACTACTTCTGACAACTTAGATAAGGGCAGTGTCCTCCTCTGTAAAAAAATAAATATTAACTGTAATTATTTTATAGGGCCATTATTTTGATTAAAACAAGTTATAAAGTGTTTAACTCGGTAGCTGCATAAATGACAACGTGTCACTGAGTGTGGATATGAGTGCAGACACAGACACACACACATAATCTGCGATGCTGCTCTTGTGCTCTGCTGATACCATGCCTGACAAATAAAGCAGAGTTTACAGTGTTTAGAAACGTACATCCAGGTTCCAGACAGTGGTTTGCTTATTATAATTGTGACACCCTGAAGATTTCCTCTTGCTTCACCATTTTTTGTTCTGGGGAAACATATATATGTTGGTGCTCAATCAATGCATGTTGTATTAAATGGAATAGGGTAAGGGATAAAAAGTGCCAATATTGTAGAGCTGCTTACCCGATGTTTTAAACAACTGGAATACACAGCATAAGGAAAACACGCCCTCCACCAGACACACAATGAACTATTGAAAACTGAAATAATCCTTCTTTCTACTATATTATCTCACACACACACACACTAGCAAGTAGCAGCCATTGAAATGTTTGTAAGTATTAGTCTTGATCAACTAAGAGTGTGCACTAATAAGAAATGATTACAAACTAAAGTCTTTGGTATTAAATTACATGTAGACTTTCATTCTCAGAAATTCAAGTACTCATCTAGACAGACAGATCTTCTAATCACCACTGCAGTTGGCCTAAATGGAAAATTTCTTTAGCCTAAGAAAAACAATAAATTAGGAGTACTTATTCTCTTTCCTCTTCCGTATATTTGTTTGAGTATGAGAACCCTCACTATTGTCACCCTCAGAAATAATAGCAGTAACTGTGACAAAGCCAGAATGTTCATGTTAATTATTAACATATAATCTTAGCCATTGTCTAGCCCAAACCTGTAATGTTCAGCTATAACCATTAGAGTTTATGACAGATACATTTCAGGTTATACCGATGGAACAAAAACCATGTCTCCAAACTCTTCGATCAATGCCTTTCTATTCAACTTTATGCACATTGTCTCTCTCAGCAGATGCCAGAGAATTTGATTTCTCGTTCTGCCACAGTTTAGATCCAATGCTGCAAGACGTCAAATAGTAGCTGCTAACCTGACCCATATTCATTCTCAGAAAAGTTATGTGACTTGAGCAGAGGCTCGACCCCTAAACATGTGGCTTCATGCTGGCGTCACCTAGGGAGGGTCCAACACACTATTGCCATGCCTGAGTCACTCTTTCAAAGTTTCGGATTTAATTGATCTGGGCTGAAACCTGGGCATTATTGGGTCTCAAAGCTACCCAGGTAATACTAATGTGCAGGTAGAATCATGCCCTAAAGCCTCAACTGTAAATCAAAGGAATTCACACAGGTAGAGGCCCACTCTATCTGGAATTAATCAGCAAAAGAAACCACTGGAATAGTTAGAAACAAAAGAGCTAAGTTGTATTTTTTCTATATAACTCCTCAAAATACTTTGCTGTTTGATTCCCATGTGGTCTCAAAAGAAACTAATTATTTCTCTACAGTTAAAAATTAACTGCGCTAACTCACGGCCAAGAGGAGTCTAAAAAGATTTGACATCTAAATGCAATGTGTATCCTGGATGGGATCCTGGAACAGAAAAAAGACATTAGTTAAAAACTAAGGAAATTTGAATAAAGACTTTAGTTAATAACAGTGCATCAATATTGGTTCAGTGATTGTAACAAAAGTATTATACAAATGTTAAAGTATTAATAATAGAGGAAATCGGGTACAGGTTGTTATATGAAAACTCTTTGTACTCTCCTTGCAATTTGTCTTTAAATCTAAAACTGTTCTAAAATTAAAAGATTTAAAAAAACAATAAATGTTCTAAAAGTGACATGTTTAGCTTCTACAAGTGCAAAATATTTTATCAATATTCTTTTCAAGTGAGGAGGCAGTATATAATTAGCACTTTTATTTATAATTTGTAGAGTTAATATTTCTCTAACCTTAGCTCCAAATTTATGATTCCAAATTTTGTTATATATAATTATCATTTAAAATCTATTATAATTCATTCATATTTTTAACATTTTTCAAAAAATTGATAAAATTTACAATAAAAGACATAAATAATAAAGCCACAAAAAAGAAAACAAAATATCAAGACTGTTTGGAAAGGTAATAAAAAAAAGCAATTGTCTTTAGTACTAGTAGTAATAAAACCAGTAGTTACCTAGGAGTATTGCTAATGTTACTTTAAAATTTACCTTGACTGTTAGATTATTTGTAATTTATATTAATATAGTAAACATTTTTGTATATATCAGTTGTCATTATTTTTGAAGTTGTAGAGTTGAACAGATGGAAAATATTAAATAGTGTGGGTGGCTTACTTGGCTTGGCATTAGAAATTAAATGCTATAAGTGAAGAAAATGTACTGAATTCAGTTTTGCCAGTTCTTCCAATACACCCTCTAGCTTGCCATTCTGCCCGGAAGAAGACAGACAGCCCTACTACTTGGGCTCTTACACAAACATTCGTCAACATCGTTTCTTTCACTTTCCATTGTCCCTCACAATGGAATTTAAAGTGAAGCATGTGGGCTGTTTTTACAATCTTCTCATTCAAATGTTGAAACTAATATCAAAGTTTTAACTTATGAAAAAGCAAATAAAACAGGGAACCACATCTCATTAAAAATGAACAAGCCTGGTGGAGGGCAGTGTGGGGGTGGAACTTGGAATGGAGTCTACATAAAAAATTCATCTTGAAAAGAGAAGTACTCTAATAATGTCAATACTGGTCAAATTTTTGGAACAGTTCATGTAACACTTATCACAGGTATTCTGACTGTTTAGTGTCTTTGGGTTAGGAACAATCTGACAGGAAATTCCTCAGGAACAAGAAAAAATAAGATAATGCTGTTTGTGGTATCAGACAAAACCAGGTTTCATTCCTCTCTGACCCTTATCAGCTCTGTAAGTGTGCATAGATTATTTCTCTGAGCTTCACTTTCCTGATAGATAAAGATGAAAACAATAATACAAACTTTATGGTATTTTTATAAGAATTAAATTAGAGAATATTAGTTAAGTGCTTACCATGGTGTTAAAATTTCAGCTTGAAAAGCATAACCATAGATGTGGTCCATGTTTTCCCAGCACTTACTGATTCATTTGTCTGCGTTGTACCTTCTGGCACAGAAAGTAGTGTTCCAGGTGTGTGATGCGTTGTCTCCTGATAGCTTTCCCTGTAACAAGTATATCCTATGATTTTACAGGTCAGCATTTTACCAATCAATAAAATACTCCTGAAGGAGAATCCCTTTGAATTATCATTTAATTTAATAATTAGATTATTATTGAATTAAATGAATGTGTCAGATTAGTTTAGTTTTCTCTGGAATCTGGGACTTCCACTAGTAGAGATACAGCAGGTCCTACCGCTCTAGCTGATACAAAAGTGATGGCTGTGCATGCACACTGGTGCTCAACATTCATTCTCGTCTAGGGGTCTACCTGTGTCTCCATGTCAGGAGAAGTGGAAACTACCTTTCTAAGTTTCTCTTGTAATTACAGTTCCGGGTGAAAATTAGATTCTACAAGTTAGATGTGTTTGTCTGACATTTGGAAAGTGATAGTGAGGCAGAGGCCAATGTTCTTTAGTTATAATATTGGAAGCAAAATCAAAAGGCCCATGAATCTTGAGAGACAATGCTAGCAGCTAGGATTGGTGTTTGCTTCAAGGGTGCTGAAAGCTGATGGTGGTGGTCACTCTGGAAACCAGCCATCACTGTGCAGAGTTGAAGTCAATAGTTCAATAGCTATTCTGAAAGTGCATCTCCTCTGTAGTCCCAAAAGTTTTGTGAATACCCAATTCTCTGTGCAAAACCTCATTCTATGGGGAATACTGGAGTTCTTTCTGTTTCTTTTGTTGTTAAAAACATTTACTGAACACCCACTGATTTTGGAGTGTACCAGTGGGCAAAATAGGTAAGTGGTAATATATCTGCATTCAGTATTATTTTGTATTAGTTTCAGGTGTACAGCATAGTGGTTAGACAATTGCATATTTTACAAAGTGTTCCCCTGATATTTCTAGTACCCAACTGGCATCATGCATAGTTATTACAACAGCAAAGGAAATACAGTCTTTCTGTTCTTTGAATTGCATGTCAGCTGATAGACTATGTAACATTCAGGAGGACTTGAGCTTTGATTTTCTTAATTTTTAGATGGGAGGAAAAGCAGAAAAAAGGGAAAGTAGATAATTTTTGGGTCTATTCCAGCTTTAAAATAGCTACCATCATAGTGGTCTTTTATCTGAAGATTTACTTGTGCCAGATTTGTTGTTCCTCCCCTACAATATCCACCTTGCCTTATCTTTCAAAATCCAATCCAATTTGCAAAGAAGCTCAAGTTCTCTCACTTTCTTGTGTACAGTAATAAGCAGTGTAATCTCTTTGATTGATTGTAATCTCTTAAATGTGAAACAGAATGTATAGTGCATTTATATTATTGTATTATATTATATTGTAATTTAAGTTGATTTATTTTACTTGCCTCTCCAGTTATAATGAAAACTAAGTTGACATTTATTGAATGTCTACCACATCTTGGACATTTCCTTTACCACATTTAAATTTCATGATAACTCCATGAAATAGTTACTAAAATCCTGGCTCCATCTCTTTCTAGCTGTATGAAATCCTAGGAAGTAATCAGTCTGATACCTAATTTTCCTCATTTTAAGATGAGGGTAATAATAATTTTAACTGTATAGATTATTGTGAGGATTAAGTGAATTAATATATGGAAAATATTTAGAAAAGAACCTAGCACAGTGTAAGCACTCTACAAATTTTAGATAATAGTTGTAGTAGTATCCCATATTACAGAGCAGAAAACTGAGGTTTGAAGATAATAATTTACCACAACTCACTTAGCCATAAGCTGAAAAGCAAGAATTTGAACCTGGTGGAGTGGTTAGAGTCTGTACTCTTAGCTACTATGCAATTCAGCTACAGGGCTGAAAAATTGCTTTGAGAACAGGAAAATTGTTTTTATTCTTATATAAAAAATAAAACATAGTAAAAAAACAGAGTAAAACCTTTTAAGAGGTACTTATCATAGAAAAGCTGATATCTACTGAAAAACTCCTATTTCTTTTGTAATGTCAGGGAAAAGATATTATTCACTCTTTACCGTAGACGGGCTAGTAAGTTCAGGCTAATATTTAATGTTCAAGAGCAATAGTTACTGGTTACATGTGCTACAATGTTGATACAAGTGATTTCCTTTCTCTCCATATAATTTGGATAATATATTTCTATTTTATTAAGGAAATGTTATACGTGTATTCACCACAAAATACAATTTGGAAGGAGGTGAAGAAAGATATATAAACAACTGATCCACCTTTACAGCATCATGTTACCTACCACAGTGTGTTTTGTGTAGCACACATACAATATATTGTTTAAATCAACTTAATATTTGCATTTCTGTGTGTACATATGGAAATAACACAAATGCAGCTAATTAAAATTCAATCCAACTTCTCAAATGGGAAAAGTCTCAGGAAGTTAAATGAAATTCCTATAAAAATGTGGAGTTTTAATTCACATCTTCCCTGGTATCTCTTTTCAAATTTTCCTGCCCAAATTATTATATTCTGCTATAATTATCCAGAGGTGCTATTTTACCCTTGGACTATGATTTCAGAAGCTCTGCTTCCGATGCCTAATAAGGTTCCACACATAACTCCCACACCCCGAGCTGCCTTCAAAGGTCATTTCTCCATCGCGTTCTTTGCCGACATAATTGCACCTGCCAGGTGACCTGCAGAACAAGTCCCAGGCGCGCAGGGTGAGTCAGCCGCTGTCATCCAAGCTGTTTTCCTGTTTATGCTCATCCTGAGCATTGTGGGCCGGGAAGGCTCTAGGGCCATTGGTAGTTTCTCTCTTTGATAGCCAGAATTTTCCATACCTTGGTTCTCAATTCCCAATTTCCCATAACAGGACATCAAAACAGACTTGATATCAAAAAGGAAAGTTGCAATGATCTCAAACAAAGGAGAGAGAGAGACCCCCAACGTTTCTAAAAATCCCAATTTGAAGAGAGAACTATGCCATGTTCCTGAAATGTGTTAAAAGAGCTTACAACTGGCGCATTTGTGCTCACGTTTCCCTGTCATGTTTGCCTTTCTGATCATCTCCCAGGGGCTCTCTCAGTTAAAAGTCACATTTCCTATTTCCAGTTGCTAATCTCATAGCAAAGTCGAGCGATTCTCTGTGAACAAAGAGATGTGCTTAGTATATTCCCAGCTACCTCTGCAATTGGGGAAAATAAGTATTTTCAAAATCCTATCCCAGCAGTGAAACATGACTCAATGGTGTGACCTTAACAAGTGTCTGTTGTCCTGAAATGAAGAACGATGTGAAAGGCATAATCCTATAGCTAATGATACCACCTGTTCTCAGTCATCAATTGTGTTTCTAAATATATGAAGTATTTGCAAAGCCTTGAAAAAAATGAAGATAAATAGGACAGTGTTCCTGGAATAGAGTCTTTTGTTTTTGTTTAAATCTTGGAAATATCTAGGAGTAGATTATTCAAATACAAAGTAATATCCAGCATAGCATGAGGTACTGTAATAACTCAGATGCTTTATTTTTATATGATTTAACATATAAAAATATGGTTCCAATATTTTTTTTTTACTCCCACTTGAGAGAGGGTCAGGTAAAATGACCATATAAGTGACCAAAGAGTGCTGGGTACTGTGCTAAGCTCCTCAGTCTGCCACTCCTCATGAAATTCCCCTGAGATATGTATTCCTGTTTTCATGTGAAAAATAGACTCAATGGTATTTCCTATACAAAATTACATAGCTAAAAAGAAATCAGTGTGTACTACCGCTCAGAAAAGTCTGATTCTAAACCTTGCAGTACTAATCTCTATCAGAGCAGTCTAACTCAAAACATTATATTATTATTATAACAATAATTATAATAACTTTATAATATAATATAATATAATTAATATAATATAATATAATATAATATAATATAATATAATATATACTGTCACAATTTGATATGATAATTACCATATCAGTATAATGACCCTAAAGAAGGTCATGACTAGGTGGGAGTGAGTCTAATTTGTAGGACGTGAACTCAGGGCTCTCTGAGGATGACTGAATAGATGATGGAGAGTGAGAAATGCTTCAACAGATGGCAACAAATCCCAAGAGTGACGCAAGAAATGGAGTACAGTTGCCTACCTGGCAACTGCTGGTTGAGGATAGAAAGTAGCATGAGGTCTTTCAGAAACCACGGTCTGCAGACAGAGCTTACTTTTAGGTACTTTCTGGAAACTGATGTTATGGTAAGCTCTTCGTTTAGAGGCCCCAGGTCAAGATGAACAAGCCACAGATCAGATGATCATAGACTGATGTTTGAACTTCAGTTGTTTGGATAATTCATTGCTGGAGTCCTTGGAATAGAACTCCATTGATACTCCAGTGGTGACTCTTTTTTCTTTTTTGGTTTGTTTGGTTTCCAAGCCCAAACAAACTCTACAATTCTCTTACAAAGAATCATATGATGACCTATCCTATTCCCTTCTTACCCACATTTTAAAATGTAACATTATATTTTAAATGTTTAATGGGAAAAACAAAAGGTTATTTTTTATTTAAAACTAAGTACAAATAAGGACATATGGAGGTGCCATTCAGGCAGAGATTTATTACCTATAACTCATTACTTTTTTGTCAGAATTCATAACTTGCCTCAAAAGCTAGCTCATGGTTTTGTCCCTTCCTGCCATAAAGAGCTATAACTCTTCTCACCTGAAATATTTTAACAGCCATATAACCAGTGTTCCTCCTTACAGTCTACCCCATTCAAGCTGTTATCTACTCTGTCTTATCTCTAATCTTTTTAAAATAAAAATATGTTATTAATCCTAAGCCTAAAAACCATCCCATGGCCCTGATTCATTACAGAATAAATTGCAAGTCTATAAATATTGCAGACAATGCCTTTCATAACCAGGACCTTGATATTCTCTCCAAATTCATTTTTCTCTTCATATTTTAGCAATACAAAAATATGTGTGACTCTGAAAAAATCGCATTGTTTTATTCACTGCAAGCATTTATAATTGCTATTACTTCATTTCCTAATGCCTTTCTTTTCTCTTATCCAGCACACAAACCCCTTTAAAGTAAATCATTTCTACATGCTTCTGTTGTAGTTTCTGCATACTTATTATTGAGTTTATTGAACTAACTATAATCACTTGCTACCCTTCTGTATTCATTTCTTAGACTGTTGTGTTCCATAGAGTAAATTCCAAGTTTAACATCTCTATTTTCCCAGAACTATTCTTGAAACATGGAAGAAGTGCAGTTAAGTTGGTTATATTGGATTGAATTTAATTGTGTCCCCAGTAAATTCTTCCCACAGGATTCTAGCCCACTTTGCAGGTCATCAGAATCATTGGGACATAAATATAGGGAGGTCAGGCAACTACTTTGAGTTGGTGAAACTTTGCCTTGATTGGGAGAGGGGATCTTTTCAGAAGGTTAAAGCCTCTTTTTTTTTTAAGCTCAAAAATCTTCAAATAGAACTTACTTATATGTTAGGCCATATGATATCTTGCATGATCTGCCAATTTGCATAGACAGAGTCAAGGAAATATATTTCTGAGCAATATTCCCCTTTGTTTTTAGTACTCTAACTTAAGGTACTTGCTATCTATGTCAGTGACAGCAAATGCATTATGCAGATGTTACCTGTCATCTGCAGAACTGATCACCATTTAAATCTATTGGATATCTTTTTTCTCTGAAAGGGAAAGCTTGATTTATTCCTTGGACACATGGCTTTACCTGAATAGAGTAGTTTATATCCTGATACCTACAGCATGCAATTATGTAATGCATTTTAGATTTTTTTTAAAAAATAGAATTGCCTGGATTAAAATGATAATTTATTATATAATATAAATTAAAGTATAACTGTTAGTGAATTTGGGGATTTTTTTCATGCCCAAATTCTGAAACAGTTCAGGAAAACATAAAATATTAAACATGGATACTAAAATATCACCTCTACAACTAATAGAGGTTGAGTTTGAGTATGTAGCTGTAATCTGGTATCAAATAGGTTTGTTATTACTCAACCAAACAATCAGGCATTTTTGTACCCGGTCCCAACTAGCATTGTACTGGAGTAGCCATATCCACAACACGGGCAGAATCTACAACATGAAGAAGATGACGACTGATGCTTTTTGTGAGCATTTGCTCACAAATTGCCCCCCAATTTATAAATCAAATACGCCACTTCAGCTTCTCAGTGGAAGTGAGAATTAAGGAGTAAAAAGAGGCAAAGACTAGATGTAAAGAAAAATTTTCCTCCTTGTTGATATGAGCCAAAATAAAAGCCCATTTTATCTCACTTCTATTTCAAAGCACTTCCACTATGATGTATGGTATATGTCTTGGATTTCCTTTTCCCAAATTTATCTCATTTCCCTTAAAAGGAAGTCTTTTAACTCATGTCTATATATAAGTGCCTAAAGCAGTGCTGTGTGCAGAGTAGACGTTTAATCAAGATTCATTCAATGATGCTGGTAGTTTCTCATGGAAACAAGTTTAGTTTAAGGGGTTGATGTTATATGAGCATTGTTGGTCTCTCAACTACCATTTTTACTTCCTATGGGTCTTGAACAATTACTAGCAATAGTTAAGTGTCTAAGATATTATACTGTCTTTTTTTAAATTCATTAAATCTACTCATTGTAAATACCTGTTATGTATGTTCTTTTAGTTGCTTGAAATGATGACTTAAGATTATAAATATGTGTTGAATGCTTTATTTTTAAACATAGATAAACCTAAGAGTATGTTACTTCCTTTCAATTTCTCAATTAATTCATCTTAAACACTAGAGGGTAAATTATATTAACTAAGGGTATTTTTTTTCCTCCAAAGTTTTTGAAGTTCCTTGAAAAGAAAATCATTGCTCAGAATTGCATACATGAAAAAAATGGCTTATTTTAATTTTCATAGCAAGTTAATGTTGTTTTAGGGTATAAACTGCTTGTTTAGCAAGTAATTCAGTTTTATTCATTTTTGGATTCAAGGACTATACAAAAGTCCCAAGGGTTTATTTGATCCCAAGGCATTGATGATTTTTTTTAAAGATTTTATTTATTTATTTTTACAGAGAGAGTAAGGGAAGGAGAAAGAAAGGGAGAGAAACACAGGTGTGAGAGAGAAACATCAATTGGTTGCCTCTTTTACACTCACCAGACAGGGACTGAACCCGCAAACCAGGCATGAGTCCTGACTGGGAATTTAACCTGGGTCCTCTCAGTTTGCAGGATGATGCCCAGCCCACTGAGCCACATTGGCCATGGTACATTGATGATATGTCTCTGTCCATTACTTATTAGTCCAGGTGGCTAAAAAGAACACATAAAATTGTCCAACCCACTTTGTCTCTCCTAGAGCTTTGTAGGCTACATTGCTACACCCTTATCATTGTTAATTTTAGCATGGGCACTATCACAGTCACTGTTGTTGCCTTCACCTACTCCATCATCACCACCATCAAAACTACCCCAACAACCATCTTCATAATTAGCAATGGCAGAGGCATCAAACCCTTTGACCTAAATGTGGTGCTTACATCTTGCACATATATTTTCTTTTTTTTTCAAGTTATTTTAACACGTTTTTATTTTTATTTTTTTTAATTTTTTTATGTTAGATTATTCAGTACAGTTTCTATCTTTTATTCCCATTCCAGCCCACCCACCTATCCCTCCCCACCTCCCTTCCATTTCCAAGCCCCGTAGTTTTGTCCATGTGTCCTCTATATATATTCCTGTAAACCCTTCCCTTCTCCCCTGAAATTCCCTCCCCTGTCCCCTCTGGTCACTGACATCCCATCCTCCAGTAAATGAATGGATCAAAAAACTATGGTACATTTACACAATGGAATTCTATGCAGCTGAAAGAAAGAAGGAGCTCATACCCTTTGCAACAGCATGGATGGAGCTGGAAAGCATTATGCTAAGTGAAATAAGTCAGGCAGTGAAAGACAAATACCATATGATCTCACCTTTAACAGGAACTTAAACAACAAAACAAAGAAACAAGCACATATATTTTCTACTTTTCCCACATAGCTCTTTAATTATTAAAACCTTCACATTAAGCTTAACATTTAAAAATAACAAAGGCAAAATATCTAATCATGTATTTCAAGATTTTGAGCTCCTGTAGTAGGCATGCTTATTTGACAGACTTTCTTAGAAGACCTCTAATGCTACAGGAATGAAGAAGACCTCTCACCTCTAATGCTACAGGAATGATCTTAGGAAAGTGACTGAATACTACAAGATCATTAAATCCATTAGCAGACACCCAGTAAGCAATCCCTATGTGTGCGATCCTTTGATAGTTGGAAAAAACCTCAAAGATATTAATATCAAAACCAGTTTTCTAGCCTCATTGAGCTGACATGAATTCTTTAGACAAAAAGAAATAGATGAAATTTTGCAACTTATAGAATATCAGTTATGTTCCAGACACTGCACAAATTGTATGGAGTACAGCAATTAATATAATTGTTGTATGGGTATGTTACTTGCAATTTAAAAGTCACATACTATCCTGAAATGTTATCCTTGTACTACCTCCTATGATAGGTTGTGATCTCCTGGAGGGCAGAAATCTCTCTGTATCTCTACAAAAATTCTCTGATAGTAACAACTCATCATGTTTTTTTTTAAATTTTGAATGAATGCTATTTGGATGAATTATTTAACAAAACCAACAAAAGGGTTCATACAACCTAAATTATGACCACTAAGGGTTATAACAACTTAAATAGTACATATTTAACTTACCTATAGCTATTGGGAAGATACATAAAATTAATTTTAAATCTTGTCCATAGATATTAAAGTATGATGGCTGTTGTGAAGCACTTTAAGCTGAAGAAAAAATATGCAGGGCAAAGTGCATCAATTATCAATTAATGAACCTTTCCTTGAAATGAAATTGAAGCACTGCCTTACCTGACCTTCCTGGAAACAGTAGCCCGCAGGAGGCTCTCTAAGTCCCCAGATATCAATTCCACTCCCACCCTTGTTTAAATATGATCTCATCTCTTCTGCTTTCCTGATAAAGTTGAGGTCACCAGGAACAAAAAGCTCTTCTCTGTCTCCGGAAATTTCATTTTGGAAAATCCTTAAAAGAATCCACAACCTCATTCACCTCTCATGGTCCTGCAGTACTCCAGAAACTATGGGATGTCTCTTTCATTTTCACTTCACAATTTTCACTCAAATAGAGCAACTTTGTTGAAAGGGAGTTTTGAAAATCTCCACACTGCCTCCTAACACTTAAATGTTAATCTGTAGATTCAGAGATTTCCAGCCTACTTGTCTTCCTTCTTTCTCCATCTCTACTTCAGGGTGGGTTTTTTGTTTGTGTGTTTTTGTATCTTTATTGTAGTTTCTGTTACTGTAATTTTGGTCCATTAGGTTGGTATCCAAGGTTTGAATATACTGCAGTGAAAGAAATGATGGTACTACTGAGATGCGGGTAGAAGACATATTTTGAAAAACATTTACTGTAGAAAACCCATGTATTTTTATATGTTTCTGCTGTGTGTTACGAATAAAAACCACATATTTTAAATGAAATAATGAAATTTGGGTTATATGACATGATTAAAAGTAAAGGAGCTACCTCAAACACAGGAGATAATAAAATAGAAGACATATGAGGGAAATAAAAAGAAACTAAAAATTCACTTACGGAATTAAAAGGAGTATTAGAAAATATAAGGTCCAGATCAACAGTAGACAAAAAAATCATGTGAATAACAAATCTATGAAGATCCCACAAATAAGGATGGAAAATACTAAATAAATAAATAGTAAGAAAAATGATGCTGAGATAACAGAGGTAGCAAAAGAGTTACAGGATACAGAACTTCAATAGATGAAAAAACTGTGTTCAAAAAAGGAGAAAAGCACTGGCTGGTGTAGCTCAGCGGATGGAGCGTGGGCTGCAAACCAAAGGGTCGCTGGTTGAATTCCCAGTCAGGGCACATGTCTGGGTTGCAGGACAAGTCCCCAGTATGGGGCATGTGAAAGGCAACCACACATTGATGTTTCTCTCCCTCTCTTTTTCCTTCCCTTCCCCTCTGTCTAAAAATAAATAAATAAAATCTTTAAAAAAGGAGAATATATTTACAAAAATGTTTTAAATGATAATTGGAGTGTAAAACAACACAACTTTCCAAGCTAAAATGACTATACTAAATCATAGGTACCCATTTGAGAGATTAATATAAAGTAAGTAATACTGCCATAGATTAACTGTCTGTGACTGTTCTGTCCAATCCATATATTGAATCCTAACCTCCACTGTGATAATATTAGAAGACAGAGCCTTTGGAAGGTGATGGGTTGTGAGGACAAAGCCTTCTTTAATGGGATTCATTCCTCTACAAAATAGGTGCCAGAGAGCTCCCTTTGTCCCTTCCACCATCTCCACCATGGCAAGAAGGCAGCTTATGAACCAGAAAGTAGGCCATCATCAGACAGCGAATGTGTTGGCACCTTAATCTTGGACTTCCAAACCTTCAGATCTATGAGAAATAAGATTGCGTTGTTTGTAAATCACTCAGTCTTATGTGGTATTCTGCAGTCAAATGCTCTACCCCATTATATGACATTTTATTATAGCAGCCCATACTGACTAAGACAAACACCTAGAAATAATCTAAAGAATAACATTTTCAAGATCAAGAATAAAGAAATGCACTTTCAATCACTTAGGCCAGGGAATGGGAGTCAGAGTGGAGAGGAGTATTTGCTGTGGGAGAGAGACTACATTTGTCAAAGAATAAAGCCTTTGTCTCCATAAATTTAAACTCCAGAAGAAAATGGAGCAATGCCCGGTGAGTTTTTATACCCAACTAAGCTTTATTTCATCTGGGAAGAAAATGAAAAAAATAAAGGACAAAGAAAGATAACAAACATGTTCTTCTTTGAAAAATAAAACATTCAAGTCAAATTTCAGACAAAATTATAACACCTGAAAGGGGTGGAGATATAGATTTGTGGTATAAAATGGCAAGTGTTAGGATTATAGCTAACATTCATGAGCTAGTTATGAATTATCATTTTAAATAGGACCCAATGCAATAATTACTTGAATTCATTTATTCCACAAACATTAATTAAATGCTTACTCTTCTGGTAGCTGGGACACTGCCCTAAAGGAATTTATGTCAAAATTTGAAGATGTAGTCAACAGGCCATAAAGAAATATGAAAAAATCAAGGTATGATAAGCACATAATGGAGAAATTGATGTGGTGAAGAATGGCTTCATTTACTTTAGGTTGGGCAGGCAGTGAAGCCCATCTTCAAAGGTGACCTTAAGTTGAGGTATCGGTATTATAAAGCTTCTTTCTATGGAACAAACTGGAGGAAGAATAGTCCAGTAAAGGGAAGAGGTGCTGCAATGACCAAGATCACAGTGAATGTTGTATGTCTGAAGAACCACATGAAAACAAATGTGGTTAAAACATTGTAACCATAGTAAATCAGGGAGCATACATATGAGGAGGGACCCCCAGAGTGCAATTTATTTGTTAAAAAATTTTGTATTTATTCTTACATGTTTAAACTTCAGTCTCCATGCAATATACCCATGAAGACATTTCTTCCACTGCTCAAAACAGTTTTTGAAATCACTGATTTTGATGCCTTTTAGTACTTCTGCTGTTTTTTGTTTCATCTTTTCCATATCACAAAATGTTTCCTTTTGTAGACTTTTTTTTAACTGGAGGACCAAAAAAGTCGCTCGGGGTGAGCTCAGGCGATAGAGAGGGTGGGGAATGGGAGGTCATACCGTTTTTGATCAAAAACTGCTGAACTCTTAGCCTAGTGTGATCAGGTGCTCTCATAAATCACCCATCATGAAATGGGCAAACATGTTGAAAGAGTCTTCAGAAAAATTCACTGAAGCCAAATGCAGCCTCTCACAACAATGCCAACTGGTACACTGATACAGATGGGTTTCTAGAACACTCATCTTGCTGGGCGAAGCCTGTACCATAAAAGGCCTGCCCTCCAGAAGATAATTTCATTTTTTGGAGGGGGTCTCCACTTGTAGTATGTCTTAGTTATCTCACTATAGTCCCAGTTAGTACCTGTTGCCTAATATAATTTTAATAGCACTCCATTTTGTATTCAATAGTGGCCCAATTTGGACAATAAATGACATAGATACTCTCAAAATGGTATGAAATAAAATCTGAAAGGTAATACAAGATCATAGACAAAATTTTTGACTCTCTACTTACTCTTACAAAGCCTTAATTTTATTCAGCAGTAGATTAGAGAGGAGTGGATTCACAACAGAGATGCTCAATAGATTATTTTTTACAGTACCTATGAGATAAGTGGGAATGCTGTAAAAGCCCCAGTTACCCTATAAATTACATGATTTTCCTCTTCAGATTTTTTCCTGATGCGGAACCCCTATAAACTCTTCCACATACTTAAAAGTGTAGCTATATAGACTGCTTTGGTACACCTTGAATTTGCATGTGGCTTTTCTACTTATTGCATAAATATCATTTTGCAGGTGCTCTATCACCAAGGCAACAAGATGTGGTGCATGAGCAGTTCAACCTTTGCAGATAACCCAGATTTAATTGGTCATTCTTCACTCTGTGGTGAGAAGAATGTAAACATTCTGCAATCCTTTATTATTTTTTTAGCTCCTTTGCAATACATCACAGAAGAGTACATTTTCCCATGAATCTAGCTACTTAATTTATTTTATTTATACCAATTCATGTTGATGTATTTTCCTTCTCTAACACAGTAATGTTCCTTTCTGATCAATACTGCGTACATAATAGAAATGCTTCTGGACTTTGTAACCCAGGGTAAAGGATTTAGATTTCATTCTGAGTGTCAGGAATATCATGGCAAGATGAAACAGAGAAATAATACAATCCGATGATTACTCTGACATGGTGAGAAAAAATTGAATAGAGAAGAATAAGAGTAGAAAGATAGGAAATAATTACAGGGTTGTGGCAATATTCTATTTCAGAGATGAATGTGGGTTGGAATAGGATGGGGCACTAGAGATGGATAGAAATGGGTGAATTCAGGCTATGTTTTGAAGGTACATTGAATAAGACTTGCTAATGGTTTGATTGTGGGAAGAAAGACCATGTAAAACAGAAACCAAGAATTTGCCTAGATCATTGGATGGAAAATGTAACCAGTTGTTGATATGAGGAAGACAAAAGGATGAAACAGCAGTAGGAGATGTCTCAAGAGTACAATTTTAGACTCATGCCTAGGGTGCCCATAAAACAGCTAGTAGAGGTAAAGGAGATACAAGCCTGACATACAAGGACAGATACAAATTTTGGAGTCACCAACATCAAGATATTGTTTAAAACCCTCAAAATGAAGAGAATCACATGTTGAAAGGGTGTAACTGGAGAGGAGATGGGGTGCCAGGACTGAGCCATGGAGTACTCTAATATTTAGAGAGTCTAGTAAAATAGGATAAGCCAGAAAAACCTTCCAGGCTACCGCTAGTGATTGAGAAATATACACATGTCTGCAGACGCTATATGGAGATAGATAGGCAGCCATAATACCTTGTTCTCCTGATTACAGTGTTTGGTTTCAGTGAGAGTGAAGGAATAGGCATGATCCTAGCAAGATTATTAAGAGTTTTCCTATGATTTTTTCTTATTGGAATTTTCAGAAAATATTGTCCTCTCATCTGTGGGAATGTAAATATAAACCAAGATTTCCATAAGTAATCAAGGCTCCAGCTTCCTGGAGAAAACTGGAACATTTTATTTGAAAAATAAAGCTGATATTTATGCTATTTATGTAAGTAACAATTCTATACCACTGAACAACACCTGAAAAAATATAATTTTATTTACTGTCTCTCTCCACTGAAATATAAGCTCCCTGGGGCCAAAGACTTTATTTTGCTCAAGTGTTTTTAACACCTAGAATAGGGTGGCATGCAATAGATTTTTCAATAAATATTTTGAACAGTTGTAATAGTCATGTATTGCATTGTCTAGAACACTTTCACAAAAGGTATTTGTAACTAAGTAAACCAATACCTACCATTTCGACTCTTTATCCATCACCATCTGTATAACTAGTCTCATACCATTTATTCTGTTTAAAATACTTTCCCTATTTTTCAACTGGGCTTGAATTTTCCTCTCCAAATCCAAGGTTAAATTCATATCTGCAACCAAAAAGATGTTATTATCTATGTTATTTAGCAGTTCACATGTATTTCCTCACTATCTTTTGCCTTCTTTTCTCATCTAAATATAAGCTTTTGAGGTTAAGTATAGGAGACATACACAATCATCTGTCTCATCCAAATCTCTTCTTAAAGACCTAGCTTTTCCATAGCTCAAAGCAGGACTAGGCATACATGTCATGTATGGGCACACTTGCAAATCAGTTCTTGCTTTCAGGAAACAGACACACACCCAGCCCAAAGTCCTTCAGTCAGTTTTCTGTCCATCAACCATCAGATTTTCTCTGAAGAGAGGATTTAAACTGAGAGAGGGCGAAGCATTGTCCTCTAACTTAATGTTCTGTGAAGCAGAGGCTGGAATCATTACCTTTATAAGACAAAACTGTCTGTCACCCAGTGTTATAGGAGAACGAAGACTAGACATGTGGTTATTTTGTTCCTAACAGTTGTCTATTTCCCAAAGACTGCTTTGTACTTTGTTTTCTGCCCTTGGGTCATGTGGGATTGTCCTGTTTTCCTTTCAATGAACCCCCCTTGTTTGAAGTACTACTTCATTGTTTGAAGCGGATTTCCGATTCTTGCAGACATCAGCTTCAACTGCCACCATAGAAACTAAATTCTCTACTAATTCATTTTCTTTGAATCAGTTCAGGTGCTTTACACATAGTAGGGATTCAGTAAATCTATAGCAGTATGTTTATCTTTTTGCAATCTACACCTCCACCTCCCACTCTGCCATATTTGCTTCATAGTTTATCCACAAAGGTCTTTATTATCTGTTTTTTACTAAATGCATTTCATGCAGCAAACATGTCATCTCTATTCATACTTAAGTTACAAGATGGATAATATATCATTTCAGCCTGTTGTTTCAATTGTTGGTGGCAAAGCATGAATACTAGACTTTACAGGAACAAATTAAGAATACTTCTTTAAAATGTCAGTGGTAAAAGCCACTTTGAAATGGTCTCTTTATACAATATGCATCTCCAGATTCCTGCAGTTACTGTGCCTCCTTTACTTTCATACAAAAGGATTAAGTCAAGTTGTTTCCCTCAGTGCTGTCAATATTCACTAGATTTATGTGCCCAATGGAGTATTTTTATTTTTTGTTCTTCATCAAAACATCTCTCGTCCTTGCTGGGCTGATGGCCGAGGATCAGAAAGCAATATTCCAGCTGTTCTTAAAACCAGCATTTCTTAGCAAGGTTAAGCAGTGCCTTTTCAAACTCCCCGTGCTGTATGCGTCATCTCCTGGTGAGTCAAACCTGTTATGTTAGTGCATCGCACAGAGAAAGGCCAGCAAACTTTCCAACTTTGAAAAAGCAGCTTCTCTTTTTGGTCTACCTAAGTTGGCTTGAGATGTGTTTATCTGTACTCCACCTGCCGCTTCAGACTCAATAAGCCCTTTTCTTTAAACAGCTGATGCCACTTCCTATTTATCTCCTCCACTGCCACTACTTCCCTAACTGGGAAGATAGAAGGAGTGAGGGTATAGAATCAAATCTTATCTTGGAAGAAACTCACTTGGGTGGGTTCTCTTCTTTAAGGGTTTGCCTTTGAGAGAAAGCCCTGAACAGCTAGACAATGACCCTTCTTCTTCCTAACACCTGAGACCTGATTCTGCCTCTTAATATTTCTGATGCCCTCGATCCTGAACCTTGGATAGCCTCTCCACTGCACTAAAATAGTACATGCCCTAGTGTGTTAGTTGATGGAATGCAAATAAATATAGAGATGGTATTCCAAGTCTGAATAATTTGGGAAATGTTGGACTAAACAAACTTGATGGTTTTCTCACTGCAGAAATCCTCTAGGTCTTTAAAATGTTAAAGTTCATTTGGCATTTTCAGTGAGGAGGTAATGGATGTCTGTTTGTTAGGCTTATTTGACCACAGAACCCTTTATTTGGTGTGAACGATGTCAGGAAGCCTCTCATTGGTGCAGTTCTCAGCTTTGATCTCTTGGACTCCTGACCATGGATTGGTATGGGAATTTTGGTACCTGTTTTGGTCTTTGGCACATTTCATGTTCCAAGTCCCAAGACCCTCATGTCTCCATTCCAATCACACTTATCCTTTGTCTAAGTTTAATCATCTAGTCCCACCTACTCTCACTTACATATTGTAATTTATATATTTTACTTATACCTTATCAGCCTAATGCTTCTCCATTTAAAATCATTATATTCCTCTTCTCTCTGGGGAAAAAAAGAAAAAAAAAAACCTCACATTCTCTTTTATGGGTTAGCTCAAATGCTGTTGCTTCTATCCTTGACTAGAGGTGACATCCTGGAAGAGATCACAGTAATTATTCTAGTTCAAATATCTTTTATATGAGAAATGTTTAGTGGAGGCAACACAACTTACCATGTGTCACATTGGAGGGGTGTGCAAGGACTGGACCCTAGTGTGGCTAACTGGACCACATACAGAATAAGGCTTCTATGAGCTGTCAGAACTAGGTGAGGAGATGGAAAGCAAGTAAGAAATAGGTAGATTTTGGACTTTGTTCCCTGCAAAACAAATGGAGTCACATACTAATTTCAGTTGACCAAATATACAAAACAGAGTTGGATTAGGAAAAGCTGCAATGCCCATGATCAAATCATGTATTTAAAAAGTAGAAATTCTTGGCATTGGGGGAACATAAGGTCCAGGTTCTTCAGATTAAATCATTCAGTCAGCAAGAGTTGTTCATTGACGATCCTAAGCCCAGTCCCTACAAGGAATACATCACTGGGACTTACAGAGAGGTTTTGCAATTCTTTGAGCTTCATTGCTGATGGCTAATTCTAAAACCTAGGTCTCCTGACTCCAATACAGCATTCTTCACTATAGCACGCTCTCTTGTTAAATGGGAGTTTGCTAGAATTTCAGGGGGAAAAATTCATTGGATCTTGGGGCGATGGGAAAGAATATAAGATGACAGCCTCACTCTACCAACAGCAGGAGCTGCAGCGTGAATTTTTCATTGCTAGTTATGGAGATAAATCTCTTCTGAGTCATCCTAGTTCTTTCATCTGGTCCCCTTGTGAACATAATTTTTTTAAAAAACCCACTACTAGTTTCTTTGTTACTATGTAGCTGAGATCTGCCTTATCACCAATAATTATAGTATAACACATTTCAAGTAACTGCTTTCTACTCACTACACAGCCATTTTTAACAGAGATGTTGGATTTATGATAGGCCTATTATCTCATTTTGTCTCTGAAATATTGAATGGAATCCACTGATTTTTAAGGTCAGTACTCCTTTGGCATGCTCTGCATGTTAGACCACTTGTAGAGGTCCCTCATCCTTATGCTTAGGTACTGCTACACTTGAGATCCCACTGGAGCTTAAAACAATCTTTTCAATGCAGAGCACCTTTTTTTCCTCTTAAACAGGCTTTTCTTCCTTCATATCCATCTTAGGAAATAGCATCACCATCCCCAATCAACTAAGCCCAACATCATCCTGGACTTAGCCTTGATAAAAATCTCCACCTCTGATTAATTAGAATTTCAGATGTCTTACTTCCTTAATCCTTGCCTTCTTTCTTGAATCATTGCTTCCTTTCTAGATCCATGGCCATTATCCAAATCTTCATCATTCTGGCCTGAGATGTAATAATGGATTCTTGAGTGATCTTGTCTCAAGTAGTTATCATTGCTGCTAGGAGTAATCTATCCGCAATGCAATATGACTATGCCACTTTCATTCTTAAAATTATACAAATTATCACCCATGGGGTAAAGATGTCAAAGATGTCTAGTATTGCCTTCTCTCATCTTTTTTTTTCTTCCTGCAGTACTTTTTTTGGTGATCGTTTCATCAGGTTTATGTACTTTATTTTTTATTTTATTCTTTATTTGCAATTAAAATTGGTATTCAATATTATATTAGTTTTAGGTATACAGCATACTGATTAGAAATACATATAATTTACAAAGTGATCACCCTGGTGAGTCTAGTACCACCTGGTATCAAATATAGTTATTACAATATTACTGACTACATTCCTATGCTTTACTTCACATCCCCATGAACATGTTGTGACTAATGGCCAATTAGTACTTCTCGATCCCTTTACCTTTTACACCCAGGCCCTCCAAACTCTTTCCCACCTCATAATCTTCAGTTCATTTTCTATATCTGTGAGTTTGTCTCTGTTTTGTATGTTTATTTTGTTTTCTAGATTACATATGTAAGTGAAATTATAGGGTATTTGCCTTTCTCTGTCTCAATTATTTCACTTAGCATACTACTCTCTAGGTCCACCCATGTTGTTACAAATGGTAAGGTTTCATTCTTTTTTATGGCTGAGTAATATTCCATTGTATACATGTACCACCACATTGTATTTATTCAGTCATCTATCCATAGACACTTAGGTTGCTTCCATATCTTGGCTATTGTAAATAATGCTGCAGTGAACATAAGGATGCATATATCTTTCAGAATTAGTGTTTTGGATTTTTTGGATATATACCCAGAAGTGGGAAATGTCTAGGTCATATGGTAGTTCTATTTTTAATTTTTTGAGGAATCTCCATAATGTTTTCCACAGTAGCTCCACCAATTTGCAATCCCACCGATAGTGCACAAGGGTTCATTTTTCTCCACATTCTCACCAACACCTGTT
>CM052543.1:21898796-22240269 GCA_028533065.1 Trachops cirrhosus | reverse complement strand
CCAGTATGCCTGGAGCGTGATGGGGAGAGTGGTAGGAAATGAAATCATAGAGGTTATGGGTCCAAGATTATGTTGAAATAGGAGAAAGATGATGTTGTTCTTCCTGTTACAAAAAAAATATCCCAAAGGAAACATACCACTAATAACAATTCTTTGTAGCAGTATTGTCTTTGTTTCAATTACACCCAATCCACAGACGCCGGATACCAAAGAACAAGCCTTTATGTGCTAAGTTAGTGGGCATCAGCTGTCATCTGGATTGGTAGGAAGTTGGCCAACTGACGGAAATTGCCTCTAACCTTGGAGATGAAAATTCAGGTCTCAAAAGGGTATGAGACATCCCTTCTGTCTGAGTCTGTTCTCTCTGCCTGCTTCATGCCACATCTGTGCATATAAAACGCCAACATATTCACTGACCTGAATGGCAGAGGTATTAATGGAGCTGGCATTTAGATGTTTAGATTTGTACTCATGAAAGGAACTCACCGAAGATTTTGAAGGTTGATTGTCCTTGTGTGCATTTCCCTACTCCCCAACCTCTAATAAAATTGGGTGAATCTTTGCCTTGTCATCATTAACATTGTAAGTAATAAATAGAGAGCAGCTGCAACAAAACCAGCCAAATATTCAACACATTCTTATAAGTCACTGTGGAGTGGCTTTGGTGGCCCATTGTTTCCAAACCTGGTGATAGATGAGCAGCACCTGGGGAGCTTTGCCTACCTCAAAGCCCCGGAGTTGGGCCCAGGCATGTTTTCCTGTTTGCTTGTTTGTTTTGTTTTGTTTCTTTGTTTTAGCTTTCCAGGTGATTGTAACATGCAGCCAGAGTTGAAAATCACTAGGGTTGCTATCAAGCAATGACTGCTAGTTAGGACGGGAGGACTCAGATTTCATTCTGTCTTAAACAGTACTACACAAAATAAAGGCATATGCCTGAATATTGAAACCTACTAACATCCCTATTTCCAAATGGTTTCTGTGAAGGCCCATTCCTTGGTAGGTACTAAATTTACAAAATCACTGGAAATGTGTGTGATATCCCGTGGCCTGTCCAGCACTCCACCCTTTCTTTCCCAAATCCACTCTCATTTTCTTTGAAAGAGCAAGCCCCATTGTTCCTCTCTTGTGAGAATATTTTGTGAGAATATCAACCCCTTGAAAAATTCCCTGAGGCTGTGTTTTCATACTTTGGTATTATGATACTCACATCCTGATTAATTTAAAAATGTTTCTCCCATTCCTTTGTTTTTCTTTATTTTTCTATTTGCATGGTAGTCAACTGGTTAATTACAACACATGAGATTAAAACATTGATTAGTTTGAGCAGACATGTGCTTAAATTACTTTGAGGGGTTTGGGGACAAAGCATTAATGATTAGAAAAGACAAGCCAGAATAAAAGCATTTCCTCCATTGAAGTTGATATAATTATCTTGTTACCTCTTTTTTTTAATTTTCTCATCCCTAACAATAAGGCATGAGAACTTCTCACAAAACCACCTTGACCATATTCATTGATATTCTTCCTTTCACATAGCTGTACAGTAATGCCCAACTGGATCTCATAATGTGCAAAATGAAAGTCAAATGTTCTGCCATCTCCAAGTATGCTTCTGTTCAGTGATATCACCTTATGCAGGGTTCCCAAACTAGAACTTGTTGGAGTTATCATCTACCCAATTGGTTTCAAACATTTCTTTAAGAAATATTTTTTTATCAAATAAAATGGTATTTACCAACATAGTAAATACATAAAAATATACTTTGGGGGAGGATGTTGGGGATCCAAATATCATTACTTTAACTTCCCACATCCTCCCCAACACATGAAGATTTATCATAGGAATTGGTTCGTACAGTTATGGAGTCTGAGAAGTCCCACAATCTGCCCTGTCCAAGCTGAGGAATGAAAAAAGCAGCAGGTGGGGGGGGGTGTAATTTAGTCTGAGTCTAGAAGCCTGAGAACTGGGTGTCCAAGGACAAAAACTTTGGTCTCAGTCCAAAAGCTGGAGAACCAGGAGCTTTAATGTCCATGGACAAGAGCAGCTGACTGTCACAGCTCAAGCAGAGAGAGGGAATTTCTCCTTCCTCTGCCTTTTTCTTCTATTCGAACTTGGCCCTCAGTGGATTGAATGATGCCCACCCACACTGGGGAGGACAATCTTCTTTAATCAGTCTATGCTTCAAATGCTATCTTTTCCAGACACATCCAAAAACACATCATGAACACATCCAAAAATAATGTTTTACCAGCTATCCTGTCATTCCTTATCCCAGTAAAGTGGACACTTAACCATCACACTGTCCTTAAACTTTCTCCATGGAACACTAGGCATTTTGCAAATTATTTCTCTACAACATCCTCTCCACATCAGTCAGTCACCAAAGCCTCTGATTTTACCTTAGAACAAACACCTGATCTCAGCATTTCTCCTCCATCTCTACTAACTCTGCCTATCTCTCATCTGGACCATTATAATTTAATTACCTCCTTCTCTCCAGATTTTTGCCCTCTGAGGTCCATTGCCAACAGTTTACTTTTAAAAATGAAGTCATTCTTGTCATATCACTCTGTCTTTAAAGCTGTAGTTGAACTCATACTTCCAAAGGGATTATGGTCAAACTCCAAGACCTGGTACAACAATTCATGATATCCATTTTCTATTTTATTCTCTAGACTCACTCACTGACTCTTTCTTATAGTACGTGATGATCTCATCAACCTTTATGACTTTGACATCAAAATGTTGAAAACCCACAAATTCATATCTCAGGCCTAGAACTCTCTCTCTCTGAATTCCAGTATCTTGCATTCAATTATTTGCTCAGGATCTTAAGTTGGGTCTCTAGTAGATATTGAAGACCTCAGTAGTTCAAAGCAAAACTTTTTATTATCTCCTATCCAAAATTTGTTTCTCTTAAACTCCTATCATCTTAGACAATGATCATCTCATCATTCCAGTTGGCTAGGGAGTAACATTTTAAAGTCATCCTTTTTTTATAATCCATCATCATTAAATATAGAGGAAAGAAACCTCAAATTTTCTGAGTGACTGTAACACGTTGCCTTCCACCAGCAATTATGAACGTTTCTGTTGTCCCAAACCTGTTTCAACATTTAGTTCTGTCAATTTAAATTTTTTTTGTCATTCTAGTGAGTGTGTAGTGATTCCCCATTATGTTTAAATTAGAATTTTTGTAATCATTAACAATGTTAAGCCTTTTTTCAGAGACTGTGATCATTTGTTTATCCTCTTTAGTGAAGTATCTATTAGAATCTTTTGCCCATTTTTTAAATTGAGTGCTTATTATTTAATTGTGTTAGCTCTTTATATATTTTGGATAGAGTACCTTTATAAAATATTTGCTTTACAATATTTATTCCCATTATAACTTCTTATCTTATAATTTTGCTAAACTCACTTATTAGTTCTAGAAGCATTTTTGTAGATTTCTTAGTTTATTCTTATCACCTCTGTGTATAATAACTTTATTCCTACTTTCTAATCTATATGTCTCTATATATTGATTTATTGCATTGGCTCAGACCTCCAAAACAATATTTGATTGTTGTTATTGTTTTAATTTTGCTATATTTATGATCTTTTAGGAAATTACTCCATACTTCTCCTAAGTATGGCATTAGGTATATATTTTTCCTAGATGTTCTTAACCAATTTGAGAAAATTTCCTATTACTCTAACTTTGAGAGATTTTCATTATTACTATTATAAATAGGCATCAAATTTGTCAAATTCCATTTCTGTATTTACTGAAAAATATGAAGTAGTTTTTCTTTTTGATTTTGTCAGCATAGTATTCATTGCTGGATTCAGTTTGTTAAGCATGTTTGTGTCTGGCTTTGTGAGAGATGCTGTTCCACAGATTTACTTTCTTATAGTACCATTGTTTAATTTATGTATCAGGGAAACTCTGGCCTTACAATGTAAATGAAATGTCTTCTATTTTTTAGAAGAATTTGTATAGAGCTGAAATTTTTTTCTTTTTTAAATTTTGGGAGAAATCACCAGTGATACCATCTGTACCTGGAGTTTTCTGGATATAAAAGTTTTAAGCTACAAATTTATTTTGTTACTATGTTTCGAGATATTCTGATTATCTCTTTCTTCTTTAATGTGATTTGATCATAGGTATCTTTCAAGGAATTTCTCTGTCTTATATATATGACAGAAAGTTGTCCACTGTACTTAGAGCCTTCTTCTCTTCACAACTGTAGCGTATGCAGTAAAGTTCGCTTTCATGTCTGATATTAGTAACTGGACTTGTTTTCTTTGTTAGTTTGTTTTTCATCAGTCTGGTTAAAGGTTTATCTAGTTCACTGATATTTTTGAAGAACCAGCTTTTACTGACATTCATACCTTCTGTTGTGTTCTTGTTTTCACGAACAAATTCAATCTCTGAAACTCCATCGTGACTGGAAGTTAAAGTCTTATATATTAAAAATAGCAGCCTTACTGTAAGTATCCATAAATTGTTTTTCAAAAATCAATGGAGTTGATGTTTCTAATTAAATAATGTAGAAGGAATACTAAAAAGTAAATCAGGAAAACTAAATGTTGAACTTTTAGGTGGAGTAGATCTGTTAAACACTTAAATAAGAGATATAGAATCATAAATATACTTAAGTTATATTTCTATGACTATGGATTTTCTTCCCCTGACCTCAATTAATTTAACAAATGTGCTCTTGATTGCAAAACACCGCTAAGGATAGGAAAGTAACTAAGACCTCAGGGCTGCCTTAGAATAGTTCACAACAAAGCAAGAACATTTGATTTAAGGAAATAGCAACAGTACAAGCTGGAATGAGATTAGTGTCATAAAAATATATGGATAACATATTACAGCATTTCATTTTACTATATTTGAAAAGAGTTTTCATAACTCACAGCTAGAATCAGTCTGAGAATCAAGGCAGAACTCAATATTTTCATTAGAAGCTCTAACTTTTTTTTTCCTATAATAGAGATGAAAGCATTGAGATTCTAGAAAAAATCCCAATTGCTTACTTGCAAAAACCAGAGACTGGGCACAAGATGAAGCAAAGAACTAGAGGCAGGTAAGAAAATGTAGGGGAACTCATAAATTATCTTGATAATTATTACTTCATTGTGGAGGTCTCAGTGAGTACAGTATATCAAATAATTGCCTTGAAAACTCTTTTTAGACAGAATACAGTTATGAAAATAAGTATGGGTCCTTATTTGAATGAGTTCATAGTACCTAATTTGGCCTAGAAACTGTTTTCTAATTACTAAATTATGAGGTGTTTCATAGATATCATGAAAGCATGATCCACCATTTCATTGTTTCCATACTTCATGAGAGTTGTGAGTGTAAATTAGTATTTCTGAGATGTATCCACCATGTTGCTAAGAGGGAAAGCAATTTAATAATTAGATTATTTTTCAAAAAAAAGGGTTAAGTGTAAAATTAGACCTGCCTTATGGTATCTTTGTTGTCATATCCTATTATAAGTGATAATACCATTTGGCCCTTAAAAGAATACTGTTACCGATTCAGAGCAAGTTCTGTGTTGTTAAGAATGTAATGATCTAAAAAACAGATTGCAAAACTTTGCACTGCTACAATTAAAATATATTTGCAAATGTTTCATTGTTTGGGAAAGTGATTATAATGTAATTATTAAGTTTACAAAACAAAATATAAACAAATATAATGGAAACTTCTTTGTAAAGAAACATATATTTAAAAATGCCTTCTAAAAATACTAAAATATTAGGATTACAAATTTTATATGCTAGGTTATTATTCTGTGATAAAGATTTCAGTTCTGAGTTTATAAATGTTGTCTTCACATGTGTTGTTTACTTTCCAAATGCTGTTTTTAAAATTTAAGTGTGTTGCCACTAGAAGGTACCTAAGTTTCAGAAAGTGAGCTCTCTTCTCAAAACTATGTAGAAGTGTATGATAATAATAATATTCTGAGTGATAGACTAGGTACTGTGGAAAAATATTGATCATCTAATCCCTTTCCCCATCCTAAAAGAATCCTAATTTTGTAGTAGGTGGTCCAATTTAATTTATACACTTGACATTTCCTTCTGCTGATAACACCCATAGGTTCAGAAAATGACTTGACCAGCGGGAGTCAACCAGGGCATAAAGGTTGCCGGGAGCTTTGGGGAAAAATATTCTCATGAAAAACACAGAAAAATAGCTCCTTTCCTCTGCATATTGTGAGGAGTGGCATCTGTCCTCCTCCTGAGGATAAAGTGCACCCCTCGAGGAGAGCAGAGCCGAGGAATTCACAGAAAAGAGAGGCAGAGAGCCACTGGATTAAGTTTCTTCTCCCATTAGATCTATTTCTCAACTTTCTGTCAGGTTACTCAAAGCAGCCCTAACTTTTCTGAGCCAATTTGATTTGAATTTTCATGTAGCCAAAGCCTCCTGACTCAGCAGACAGTCATGATCTCCAGGCAATCTCTTTGCAGGGTGAGCACCCAGTCCACCTCAAGACCCCTCACAGTCACTGTCGTGCTTTCTCAGTTGCAGCTTAAAGTTTATTTTTCCAATCACCATCTCTTAGTCAGAATGATAAAAAGGATGCCCAAAGGGGCTTTTTGAAAATAACTTTTTCTACTGCTCATATATATTTGTCTGTTTGAATAGATGGTACTGATGTGTAAGTGCGTGTGTATAATATGCATATTGTTTGTGTGTGTGTGTCTTCTTTGTGTAGCTTCATCATGTTTTACAACAAAATGTTCAAAGACCAAAATGCATTTATCAGGTTTTCCTCAGGAAGACTGGGATATATGGCCCCTGAATAAAGGGTAGAGTTTGGGTTGTTTTTTTTTAATAGAAATAGTTTATGAAATAAAATCAAATCAAGTGACTCCCAGCTCAGCCACTCTCTAGCTCTGTACCCGGGACAAATTATTTCCTCTTTTCTCTTTAGGAATACCTTTGTTCTTAGTAATAATAGGAGCTACCTTACAGTGTCATTTACAGGTTTAAATGAAATAACACATTTCATACCTCAAATTCCAGCACAGGCAATCAGCCAAGCGTTTATTCCCTCCTCTGTTTCCTTTGGTCACGAGAGAAGCTCATGTGACTCTCATCCCTCTACTTGAGGAACAAAATCCACAAGGCCTATTATCCTCCCAAAATTAGAAGGTTTAATACTTTATTCTTATAATGACTTTTTTAAAATTTTTACACACAGAGCTCTTTAATTCTTTCTGAACTCCAGGAAAATCACTTAACACCATCACTTGAGTTTATTTTTCTCCAGAAACCTCACTGACTTCAAAGGGGTTCTAATGCTTCATAGAAAAGGAATCTTGAGCAGACTAATTAAACAAAAGTGATCAATGGAGGAAAATCCAATCCTATCACTGCCTTTTACTATAGCAGGAGAAATCAAATTCCCAAGGCCCACCTAGCATCTGCAAGGTATAAAGATATTTACATTTCATCTTGTTTTCAAGAAACTGAACCCACCAGGTACTTTGTCTTTCAGGAACATATTGCATATTTATGTGCTAGTCCTAAAGTTTCCATGACCTTGCAGCTTGCTATTAACGTATTCCATAGTCTTTGTCTTGGCTAAAGATATATGGACACATTTTACACAGAGCCCAAATGCTAGCCAGACCTTCTTTTTGCATAAAAGACAGATCTTTCCCTTGAAACTAATTTTCCCCTAAGATATATTACAGAATATGTTACATTTTTCCTAGCTAGCAAGAAAACTGCACTCTATTCAGTATCAAATGTGTGAGTTGATACACTAAGAATTTTCAATAATCTTGGGTTTTTAGACGGGTAAAGGAAATGGAGCCATTTTTAATTTCTACAAAGTCTGTTTATATTACTAGGACCAGATTAGCAAAAACAAAACAGCAATGGCAACCAATATTTTGTATTTATTATGTGCCAGGTGCTGTGATCTTTTGTGTTTGTGTGCATTTTCTCAATTAATCTTTAGAATATTCTGTCAAGTATGTGATATCGGTATGGCTATTTCACAAAAGGTATAACTAAAGCTTAGTGAGTTTGAGAAGTCTGACCGAGGTGATTGGGCTAGAATATGGAAGAAGGGATATAATGGTATTATATCGAAAAATATGTCTAACTCTAGACCCAATATTGTCAATTTAGTAAGGTATGCCCTCCAAAAAATGGCTGGGTTTGTGGTTTAGTTTTAAAACATTAGCAAACAATTAGTCTAGTTTGAGATATATAAGAGAAAATGATGCTGAGAAAGTGACAAATATATTTTATTTAACTTATAAGAATACATGAAATTTCTTTTAGTCATAGGCATTTGCTCATTTGAATAGCATTTACAGATATTTTCCAAAACAGCAAGTTTTGTATTTCCTTTACATTTTCCATTGATTCTTCCTCATCACGAAGAGCAAATTGACAAGCATCAAATGCTATTGACTTATTTTGTTAATTAAATATGGCATTGATTTTCTAGAAGTTTATCTGTGTTCCATCTTAAAAAATTCAATACTGAGCATTTTGTTTTGAGCTCTCTTCAATCTTGACTTCTACAAACTGTTAGTGTATAATTACTGAGCAGAGACTGCATAGAAGACGCTCAAATACTAGAATAATCATTGCCTAAAATTACAGTAAGAGCTTTTAATCCTAATTCAAGAAACATCTCTACTTCCACAAAATCCACTTTAATACATTTTATGAAAGGCATAATTAAACCTTTTGGTTAAAAAGAAAATACTTATATTTTGCTTCAGTTTCACAAATGTTTTTTGCTAATTAAAAACCACTTGCCAGAATCTTTACATAAACCAATAAAATCAATGTGAGTGTTGCCCAACATATCTGTCATACATCTATTTTAGGTGGAGGACCACTATCAGGCATTAGTATAAAATTAACTTCGTATAACCTACGCAAAATCCAATTTACAAGCCAATTTTAAAGCAGGGATTACTATGAATTCCAAAAAAAAACTGGACTATCTTTTCTCTCTTTTTCTGATATAATCTAATGTTTTGCCACTGGCTCCATAATGTAATGATCAAGTTGGATTATGATGCAGTCAAGTGAATTGTATCTGGTATGTTTCAAAAATACCTGTGAAGTTAAGCCTAGCTGTAACTCTCAGCAAGAAATGCCCTAACCTAACCATTCCCCCCCAAATAATACAAAAAAAAGTCAAATATTCACAGGAATTCATCCTCAGATTCTGCATGTAAGAGAGGAATCCCGTGGCAACACCCAGGCTGCTGGCCTCCTTTTCTGGCAGCTTTAGCGCTGTGCATGCCCTCGTATTGGGTGAATGCGTGAGGATCAACGAAGAGTCCGGCAATCTTACTGCTACACAGTCTGGGGAACTTCCAGCCTACTCTTCAATTCTACACCTGAGAAGGTGAGACTCCCCTAAGTTAACTGACCATGCTTCCTTCTTTAGGCCACACCACTAAATAGTGGCAGAGAAAGGGTTTCAGCATTATGGGTGAGTCATTAGCTTATCATATAGCTTTCCAATGAAACAGCTAGATGAAGAGAAAGATCTGAAATATCCTCACCACACACATAAAAAGATAACTTATGTGAAGGGATAGATTTGTTAACTAACTTTATTGCGGTAATCATTTCACAATGTATACACATGGCAAACCATCACATTGTACTTTTAAGACTTACACAATATTATAAGTTGATGTTGCCTCAACAAAGCTGGAGGAAAATGCATTTATCCTTTTTTGTGTTCCTGTTTCTTCCTGTACGATAACAATAACAATAGTACCGGTTCACAAGAACTAAGTGAGATAAGATATGCAAAGGACTTACAATGGTGCTTTGACCATAATTAGTGCTGCCTACATGTTTCTGACATTTTGAAAAATGAGAAAAAATGTCCATTTTCATTATTGTTAATGAATATGATCTTGACACAAATTACCATAATGCATCAAAAATGGTGAGCTCTGTTAGCTATTAAAAGACAAGTTACTACAGGATTTTGTAAAAAGTAAAATATTTCAGGCAGAAAGATGATGAGAAATCTTAAGGAAGGAGAATATATTGAGAAAAGCCAAGGGAAGAGGTAAAGAAAAGACCTATGAACTGATGGGAAATGAGAGCCCAATTATGCTTAAGCTGTGGGTACATACAATACCGTGGATTCCAAGTTGTGTAGAGAACAGGAAACAAATGATGCAAGATTAGTTACTGTACTATTGTCATCTCTAGCTAATAACAACATGGAGATCAACCCTGCTGTTAACTCTCTCTGGACGTATTTGTTTGCCTTTGGCAGAAATTAGGGAAGCATAGAAGCAGGAAAAAAAAGATAACACAAAATAAAGTTTGTGCCTTGGGGGGAACAGAATTTGTTATTGCTTTGTCCCTGCAGGCAACAGGGTGTGAAGCCAGTAAGAAATCAAGCCAGTTCTTGACGTCGGTTATTCCTAATTTGGAGAATTGAGTGCATCTTTGACTTATGTGCAAGGGCTGGTCATTGATTAACCCGCAGGGGTGTTTCCGATGGTGCTCCTTTGGCCGCATTACTGTGAATAGCAATGCGTTGTCAGGTTGCTCTTTGTTTAGTGTTTCTGTTTCATTCTCTTTCTTTAGAAGACGCTGAATTAAAACCTTCCTGAAGTAGGTTAGAACCAAATTTAGTAATTTCCAGAGTGTTAAGCCCATAATCTTTCTGATTTCAACCTTCAGCTTTGGGAAAGCAGATGTAACATTTTGGAGGTTTCCTAGATACAGAGAAATGTTTTAATCTCATGTCCTCAAATTGGAATAAATGGCACCAAGGGTGATCATTTTGACAAGAAAAATAAACTGTTCAGCTATCACACAGTTATAATTAGACTTCAATTTAAATTAAATATTAACTTATGTCATGTTGCTATGAACATTGGGGTGCATAGGTTCTTTTGGATTGGTGTTTCAGGATCCTTAGGGTATAATCCCAACAGTGGAATTGCCTGGTCAAAAGGCAGTTCCATTTTTAGTTTTCTGAGGAAATTGCATACTGTTTTCCACAGTGGCTGCATTCCCACCAACAGTACACTCGTGTTCCCTTTTCTCCACAACCTCTCTAGCACTTGTTATTTGTTGATTTGTTTATTATGGCTATTCAGACTGGTGTGAAGTATTCGTGGCCCCACAATTTACAATAGCCAAGTGTTGGGAGCTAACTACATGTCCATCATGTAAATGAGTGGATAAAAAAACTATGGTACATTTACACAATGGAATACTACGCAATAGAAAGAAAGAAGGAGCTCCTACCCTTTGCAGCAGCATGGATGGAACAGCATGGAGCATTATGCTAAGTGAAATAAGCCAGGCAGTGAAAGACAAATACCATATAATCTCACCTATAAGTGGAACCTAATCAATAAAACAAACAAACAAGCAAACAAAATATAACCAGAGACATTGAAATAAAGAACAGAGTGACAGTAAGCAGAGGGGAAAGGAGAGAGAGAGAATGGGAGAAAATAGGCCTATCAAAGACCATGTATAAAGGACACATGGACAAAGCCAAAGGGGGTAGATTTGAGGGTGGGAGGTAGGGATGGGTGGGGTGGGGAGAGTGGGGTAGGAAAATGGAGACAACTGTTTCAAAAAACAATAATAATGATAAAAATGGCAACATAAATAATTATTAAAAAATAAATTAAATATTACCTTAAAAAAACACCGCTGGTGCAGATCTATTTTCAGGGTGTAGGGAGCTTAAAAGGACATTTCATATTTGATAAAATTAATAGCTATTGTGCAACCTAAGGAAATGACCAATATTCTGAGGTTGTCATGAAGAAAAATGGAAAGAATCCGGTTTCTGATGACCTTTCAGAGCTTCTGAATTACCCAACTCCGCCACTGCAGCCTCTAAGTGTGTTTATTTGAGCCTCCCATGTCGGGCAGGTCTCATTGTCTACTTCTGGAATGTTATCAAGATCTTTTCAAAACATAGGTACAGGTTCTTCCCTAAGATGGGTTTGGATATCATTTGTTAAGATAAAGCTAAAAATGATCATTCTATCTACAATGAAAATTTATTGAAATTTTACTTTGTACCAGGTATCATTCTAAACATTTTACACAAATAATCTCGTGTACAGCCCTGGAATCATGCATTAAAACCATTCCCATTAAACTGTGGAGTGGTGTTTCCCTTTGAAAGGGGACTTTAGGTTCAGTGAAGTTTAAAGAACTTGCCTGTGTTCAAACAATGTGTCTGACTCAATACCGAATTACCTTGTTTTTTGAAAAAAAAATTTCTCTTAGATTAGTTGTTTAGTGTGGAAAATACACAAGAGTAGTTCCATGTAAATCTCTTCTTCTGAATATGAAGTATTCATTCCCCATCAGTTACCATCTTGTCCAGAATTGTGTCTGTATTTTGGATGCCAGCTAAGGCTCCTCTGTTTTGTTTTGGGGTTTTTTTTCAGTCTTAAATTTAAATGACTTCAACCCCCTATTTCATTTCCTCTGAGGATTCTAATGCCCTCTCCAAGATTTCTCATGGTATTATCTGTCCTTCAGTTATTGACACTTCTGGATTCTCTCATTTCCGTGAGTTATCACTTACTTCTTTTCAGTTATTGTCCACTCAGATGTAGAAATCATCCCCATTAGGATATCTGTGCAAATTTCTGATAAAAGGCATGGGGTGCATAGAAGATGTTGCTAAGGTTTTGGAATGATTGTGAAGGTTTTCCTAAAGCAATGAAGAAAACATAAAATTAAGTATTAGGTTCTCTAAAAAAAATCTTTCTATCACTCTACAGCCAGAAATTTCTTACGGACCCTCTGGCTTTGCAGGATCATCCACCTGTCCTGCTGGTTTCCACTGTACACACTCATATTCCTTCTCATTGTTCCCCTTCTCCTTTCTATGTTTATGTATATTTATTATATGGAGCACTTTAAATATACTATTTAAACTAGTGTTTGATATTCTGCCTCTAAAATCTCAATTCCACATTAAACTTACTTAGCCTGGCATTCTTTTTACCGAAAACCTTTTTTTTTGCCACTATATGTAATCTTGTGCCAGTTGATAACATAGTTAATTTAAAGAAGATCTGCTATCCATTCCTAGAATTTTGTCCCTAATGCTTTTGTGAGGGTGGCATGCAGAATTGAAACAGAAAACAATATTTGCCTGTCCACTTAGGCAAATAGCTAAAACCAACACGGACAGATAATAAAATGGTAAGACATGTAACATCACCTGAAAATGAAATGCTGGGGCAAGGGGGTGTAAGGTGACCAAATGATAATAGAAAAAATACAATAAATACTAAATAAAATTTAAAAAATTAAAAACTGAAAAAAGAAAATAAATGTACCTGGGTCATCAATTCCTTAATATTTATACACCTAGATACTGCCACCATTGTCATCCTCAGCTCCTTGGGGACCATCTCTACTATCCATCAGAATGTAAGCTTTTTAAAAATGTATATAAAGATAAAAATGAAAAAATGTTGGCCACTTATCAGATAAAAATGATAAGAAATATTTTATTAGGCACATGCTTTATCATAAGTATAAAGCAAGACAGACAATTTACATTCTTTTTAATTCCTCATACTAAACTGAGAGATAAGAACTGATAAGGGGACAAAACCTCTGGTCGGTTAAGCAAGTTGCTTGTCACACAGCTTTTAAATGATAAAGCCAGAATTTCCCACCAGACCTGTTTGATTCTAAACTCATGCAATTCTATCTGGTGATTCAGCGTGTAGCCATTCTTACCCCATCTCATTTCCAATGTATCTTATTAAGAAGGAAGAGATAGGAAGTAAAGGCATCTTGCTGAGCCTCTGTTCTTTAGCATAGAGTGTGTTAATAAAATCATTTCCAGGACTGAAAAAGCATGCAAAAACTGCTTTACATTTCACAAGGTTCAAGGAAAACAGAAAAACAATCAACAAAGAGGAGGCAGAGTGACAGATGCTAGGACAGATTGTGTCCCTTCTCCCCAACCTCAGACTAGAAAAGAACAAAAAGAACAGGGAAAAGGGAGAAAAAGAAAGAGAGAGGGAGAGAGCAAAACCTGATCCATTTACACAGTGGGCATTTTAGCACTCCTCTGGCAGAGCTGATGCCTAGCTCCCCTAAAAGCGCAGTGCGCATTGCAAATGTCCCATCGTCTGCCTTACACCTCCCCTGTTGGCCAGAATAGGATAACTGGCTCCGTGCAGACCGTCTCAATGTCTAATGACTCAGTATTTCACTATTTGGTTGCAATTGTCTAAAACAAATCTCATGCTTTCCTCTGTCTCTGAGTAAACTGGGCTTGTTAAGATGCTCAGGAAATATAATGTAAACATTTAAAAGTTTCCCCTCGTATTTTCACTTCCTCATTAGTGAGGCATTTGGAATTCTTCTCCCATGTCCTCCTGTGGGATACTGCTAGTTAATACGTGGCTTTACCTACTTACCTACTTACTTACTTTGCCCTTGATTTATTTTGTTTATTTTTACAAGTCTCAAAAAAATGATTCTGGAGTTATAAAATGAATACAAGGCTAAGAATAATAATATTAAGCAAAACTGAAAATGCTCATCTGAGTCAGCAGGATGCTAAAACATCTGGCTGCATGTAAAAAGTTTAGACAATCACTCTTGAGTAAATATATTGAGGTTTCATTGTTTTGTCCTATCTCTGGATTCACCAAATCTATGAGTTGGTCACACTGGTGAAGTATAAACCCAGCTGTAGATTGATTTCCATCTTGTAGAGTACTTGAAATATGTAGTTACTAGAGCATGCTTTAAATAACATCTAGAAATGAGGTAGGGGGAAGGAGTCAATAGTTGTTAAACACTTGTTGAAAATTACACTGTGATGTAGATGTTATTCACAACTTAAAAATGAAAAGTTTAGAGAACGGAAGGAATTCATCAAAGTCCTGGCTGGTCTGCCTGAGGTGGTTGGAGAATCATCCCCTAACTAAGAGGCTGCAGGTTAGATTCTCAGTCAGGGTGCAGGGTGAGGTTGCTAGTTCATCCCGCGTGCAGGTGTGAGCATGTGTGACATCACCTGGTCGGTTGCACGGGATCCCCTGACTGATGCTTTTCTCTCCCATCGATGTTTTTCTCTCTCCCTTCCTCTTTCTCTAAAAGCAATGAAAAAATGTCGGATGAGGATCAAAAAATAGAAAGAATTCATCTACAGAGTTAATTACATATGGAGTTGAATTTAAGATTTCATCTGTGAAACTTCAAAACTACGCTTTTCCCACTATGCCAGTACAATGCTGAAAATCATGCTCCTGAGATTACTCAGAACCAAATTTAGTAAACATTTATATTTCAATCATTTCATAAGGATCATTTCAATGCACAGCAGGTGAGCAAAGTGCACATACTCCTCAATAGGTAAAATAAAAATGACTATGAATGACAGTATTTCAATACATCACTTATTCCAGGATAATTTAGAAGACTACTCAGACCTGAAAATCTTAAACTAATAATTGGAGACCTGAGGAAGCAAATTTTCTAGGAGACAGGGCTAAACTAGTGCTGACAGTTTCCTCATATGTATGAGACACTATTATTCATTTAACTCTTTTTAAGTGCCAGAAACATGAGAAAGTACTAAGCATTCTACATATATTACATCCTTTAATATCAACAACCTTGTGTGGTATAACACATTATGGACCTCATTTTATGGTCAGAAAAGTGAATTTCGATAGTAGCGAGGCTGAAATTCAAACCCAGGTCTTTCATCCACATGCTGGAAGACACATCCAAAGCCAGTATCTTTTACAAATAAGTTCTGCCCAGAGCAACTCCATGGTTGCTTCCCAGACCAGGAAGTGAGCAGAGAATTTTCATCACTTTAAAGATGAATTACTCAGGAGTTTCCTTCATTCTTTAATTAAGTCATTCCTCATCCAGTGCTAGTGTTTGGCCAGCCTTCCGCAGTCTCCCAGCCTCATTGTGTTTATGGACAGGTCAAGCAGCAGAATAATTTTCATCCGACAAGTTCCGATTGAACTTGTTTCCCCAGATCATTAAGCACATCGGCATTTACATTTACAACTATTTTCTACCTTGTTGGTCTCCTTCTATTTCATTCACAAATTAATAAGAACATAAAGAGAACTCAGTTAATGTCTTCCCGCGCACAGCCACCAGCCTTCTTGATGGCAGATAGTGAAGCTTTGGTGTTCAACGAGAAAGCCTGGGAACAAGCTGAACTCTGACTGGAGTCAAGATTCATCCATGTTTTCAGACTTGGAAACTATGCTGATATAAACAAATCACAGATTTGTAAAATTAAATTTGCTTTACACATTATCAACATGACCTTATCCACAGCCCTCTAACCTGAGGTTCTGAGCCTCAGCACTATTCACATTTGCAGCTGGAGAATTGTTATTGACACTACCTTGTGCACTGGGGCTGTTTAACAGCATCATTGTCCTCTATCCACTAGATGTCAGTAGCATCCTCCATCCTCTCCCCACCCCTTGTAGTGAAAATTGTCAAAATTGTCTCCAGACATTGCTGAATTTCTTCCTCTTGCCTCTCTCTGCTATTCTCCTGGACCTCTGAAATTAGCACAAGTCTTGAAGACCACACTCTCTCATTTCACTGATAGACCTAAAGCCTCAGAAGATGAAGTGAGTTGCATTAAGTGAGCAATATTTGGGGAATATAGACTGTGTACCAGGATCTTTTAAATATACAGAGGGCATCCTTGTGGGAGAATCCTCACTGTTCTTAATTCATAAATGCAGAACTAAGGACCAGATCACACCCAAAACTCCCAACCACTAAGCTGACTTGCTAAGACTTGTGTGTGGGAAACCTAAGTTTGAATCCAATACAAAGATCTCTTGAAACTTTTACAAAATCACTATAAAGACTTGCAAAACTTTTTCTTTAAAATTTACTATCTGAAATGAAAGTCAGCTCTAATGGATTCACATGAACACAGTAGAAAAAATATTCCAATTGCCCTTAAGTTTAGGCGAGAAGATATTGAGTCCTCCACAGTTATGACGCAATTGTTTCTCAGTGAGTATTATCTCCTCCTCTGTTGTTTGACATGTTTGTATGATCACTATCATCTTCCCCTCATTTTTTCTCAAAGTTTAACTCTTTATGGGTCCCCAGTGTTTCGTTTTACTAGGTCTTGGGATACTATTAGCCAGTTCCAATTCATAAAATACTTTAACATTTTTAACATTATTGCATTGTTTGTTTCATTAAACATCCCTTAGTTCCTTAAATACCTTGAAGTGTAAGGAAAAATAACCCAGTGCATATCTGGTACTCCACAGTATTGTAACTTACTACATAGATATGTTAGTTCCTTAAGTCTTACATAATTTGATGAATGGTCTTTCAAGTGCTGTATTTTATGCTGAATCCCTGCTTGAGAGTGTTTCAACACTACTTGGGGAACTTATTTGGGGTTTTGGAGTGGATTGGGAACACTCTTACTTTCCCACTTGTAATATCTGAAAATGCCATAGCCAAGGCATTTATAGGAATACATTAGAAATGGCAAAACAGAATCTCTCTGATCATTTTTCTAAAAGCATCCAGGATCCTCACACATGTCAGAGTTTCCCTACAAGCTCTTTTCGCCCCCTGAGAATTTGCTTGCCTTTAATAACAACCTATACTTTCACCTTGAACTTAATGACAATATAAATGTAGGTGGAAGTTTTGAATCATGGATCTAAATAGTTTGTCTTCCCATCAAGATTGGGATCGCTGTCCTTTCCCTTTGAGTCTGACTGCTTTGACTGATAGATTTGGTGGAAGTGATGCCATATGACTTCTAAGGCTAAGTTCTAGGTCATGTAGTGTCTGCCTTTGCATCTTAGAATGCTCATTTCTGGACACTCCCTCTTGAGATATTTTATCTGAAAACCCAGTGTCCACGTTGTGAGAAGCCCAAGCCATGTGAGGTCCATGTAGTTGCTCTAGTCAACAGATTACCAAGATGAAAACAGCTTTGAGTAATCTTACCACAGGGACGTAAATACATGTGAGTGAAGGAGCCCATTTGAACTTGAATCTTCCAGCCCCAGATATTTTAATTCATAGCTATGTCAGTCACTCTCAGCTCTTAGATTGTATAACTCATGTCCCAGACACTGTGGAGCGGAGACAAAACATCCCCACTTTTTAAAATCTGGATTCTGGACCACAGAAACTATGAGTTTAATAAAATACTGTCATCTTGTACCACTAAGTTTTTTATTGGTTTGTTATCATCCATAGATAATGGGGGCATTGTACACATGCTGGTCCATTCCCTCTGGGTCCTGCTGTCTAACAGTTAATAATGGAAAATATCTGAGATGATCAGAAAGTTCCATAAGTTTTAACTTAGTTAAAACAGGAGAAACATTTTCTAGAATATAAGATTTGAGGCTGACCATTTAAAAAATTACTTGGTTATAAGAGAGTTCCTGTCAGGCCATTTTTCAAAATATACCTAATCACTATAAAAATTTCCAAGGATGTAGGAGGAAAAGAAAAGGTAAGCGCTAAGAGATATGGATAAATGACAAATGAAAACATAGAGAGAAATGTTCTGAAGTTAACAAGAAAATTATAAAACTTTCCATTGCAAGTCTTGATCTGAACAAATGAAACTGACTTTTCAATCAAGGTGCAATAGGGTTTGAATTGTGCTTTTCAAATTATGCTCAACAAAGTAATACTTCCCACAAAGTAAACATAAACTGTATACGCACTTGTACACGCTGTGATGGTTAAATGTCTAGATGTTGCCGTGAAGATACTCTTTGACATAGTTCACATCTATAATCAGTTTACTGTAAGCAAAGAAGATCATTCTCAATACTTAGGTGGGTCTCATTCAATAAGTTGAAGACCTTAAGCGCAAAACCTGGTTTCCTGAATTAGAAGGAAATTGGCCTCAAGGATCTACCACAGAAATCCTGCCTAAGTTTCCTGCTGTCATCCGGCCCTGCAGATTTAGGCTTTCGGTGTCCAGCAATTGAGTGAGCAAATTCCTAAAAATCTCTCTCTCTTTCTCATTCTTTCTCTCTTTTTATGCACACAGATACATGCACCGTTTCTTTCTCTGCAGAACCCTGGCTGGTACACACACAAATACAATGTGCATGCTTATAGACACATTATGTACACACATGGACATGCATATGTAAGCACTGACATTAAATATGAAAAACATTAGGATAAGCCAATATTAATAACATAGGAATGTCTCCAAAAGTTACTATGCATGCCACCATATACACGGCTTATCTAACTTTTTTTACCAAGAAACATTTTTGTGACCAAACATTCTGTGAAATTCATATTATATGGGAAGCATTTTGAGAAATTCTGGGTTAGCAACCTGAGGGAAGCTGGAGAAGTCTGGAGTACATACCGTGGGAAAGTGAGTGAGGTAGGTCACACGCGATTCGCAGAGCGGTGCTGCCCCAGATATTTTATGGAGCACAAATATTGTGCAATCAGTTGGCCTACTTTATGACTTTCTTCTTGGAAACAGTAGATGGTGGGATTTACACACCTCTTGGTATCAGAAAAAGGTACAGTATAAAATCCAAAGGGTATGTAACCCTAAATCCTGAAAGCTGGTGATCATTACTGAACTTCTCCTTCCTCACTTTGCATCGTAAGTATGCAAAAGTAGATCATTATTCCTCTTAATTCCTCTTAACTGTATCTTTTCATCAATACACCTTGCCTTAAATGGGTCCCCTCATTTTTAGGCTATATTTATTTATTTAATAGCTTGATAGATTTCCCTCGGTTCAGTTATCAAGGATACTCCTTGCTATAGCCAGAATGATATATCTATAACATATATACGATTTTATTACACTGAGGCTTAAAACCCATTACTTTCAAAGTAATGGGAAGATCCAAATTCAGAAAGGCTTACTAATAGCTACATGATGCCACCCTTCCCAATCCTCCTTCAGCCTCCTCCCTTACCATATCCCCACATGAACCATAAACCCAAACACAATATATGGAACACAGTCCCCTAAGTCAAGATGGTGAGTTTGCATGTCTTCATGTCTTATGTAAGATTTGTCCATTGCGTGGAATGCTAAGCACCAAGCCATCGAGATGCAGAGCCATGTCTAAAACATGTACTCACGGTTACATGAGTGAATAGAAAATAGATCTAAGAAAGTGGGGCCTTCTGCAGTCACTACTTCTTTTAGGGGACAGAGGACTTAGAAATTTATTTCCAATTTAAAAACATGCATAAAATATATACAATAATTGTGGAGTATCTGCAATATTCAATTAATTAGGATCAAGTGCTCATAAGTGATGCCATATCTCCATTTTATTCTTTATTGTTTTAATAATACATTTTAAAATATTTGTTAGTATATTCTGAAGCTATATAGCATACAGTACAGCTACTGTAATTGAAATAATCACATGTATACATATGATGAAAAAGTGACAAATGTATTACACTCAAAAAAGTTAAACTATAAATCATTTTGCTATCCAACCAGTTACTTTTCAAAAAATAACATTTTATTACATTTGTAATATAAATTATTTATTTAGAAATGTTAAAGTATAGACACACTTAAAGAAGAAAAAAATTTTGTTCATACATGTATTTTTGAAAAATAGCTATTACTAACATTTTGTTTTGGTTTATATCATTTTATCACATTTTTTATGCAAATATAATTTTTTTGTATTAACAAAACTACATTAAACAGTAGTTATCTGATAAACTGTTTTTTCTGGAATAAAATATACTGTGTTTATCTTTCCACATTATCACATATTTTGTCATAAAATAATTTTCAAAGGCCTCATAATGCTGTATGATATGAACTACTGTAATTAATAATTAATTTTCTATGCCTAGATACTAAGTTTCTTTTCACTGTTGTGTTATTATAAGATTAAACTATAAGATTCTCATAAATATGTCTGTGTACAAAAGGCCCCTTTCTGCTTTAAGACTGATTCCCAGCGGAGGAATTGCTGAGTCCAGGGGTACTGACGTTCAAACACACTGATAAGGTAATGCCACTTTTCTCTTCAGAAGCTGTAACAATTTTCATTCACATCAGAAAATGAGACTGCCCATTTTCTACAACATTGACTGATTTAGCTGTTTAACCATTTCTAAAATGATTTTTTCAATGATTATTTGTAGCCAATTTCCCTAAGACCTTGTCTTTGCTGCCCTGGCTTTCTTTTCTTTAAAATAAAAGAAACTTTGATATGAAAAACATGATTAGTAAGAAACATGGCTCACCTCCCAATAAGCCTAAAAGACAGGGGCAATGTGGAAAGGAGGGATCTTGCAAAATGTCTAGGAAAATTACTATAAGGAAGAACTCAGGTACATGATTTTACAATGTTCATGGCTGTTATTTTTTAGTCAGATAGTATGGAAAATATCAGGGAATCATATGTGTGAGTGTGTGTAGTATATGTATATCTTTAAAAATTTTGGTTCGCATAAGTTAACCGTGTTAGAACAGACTTAAATGCACAATCAGAAACTGAAGAAAATGCTGTGGTAAGATATTAGGATGTAAAATGAGAACATTCCACAGTATGTTTAGGTTGGACTAATAGTCCAGTGAATGAAACAGAAAGAAAGAAAAGGAATACATTGAATTAACTGACTGTAAAAAATTAATGAGAGAAATAATGATACATCCACATAGGCTTGGAGGTAGGACCTATTTAGCTAAGCAAGCCGACATTGATATTCAGCTGACATTGGGAGATTAAACCACCAGCAACAGAAAAAAAAACCTGACTATTATTCACGGAGGACTATAAAGCACAAGACTACGCATGTGTCTGTTTTTACACTTACACTCCCTCACTTCGCACATTCTCACTATGCCCATGTTAATTCTGCTGGGCAGCTTTTACATTTACATTTCAGTTTTCTCTAGGTCGCTGCAAAGGAGCGCTTCTATCGAATGGATGTAATTACGACATTCAAATCTTACCACTGTTGTCATTTTCCTCTCAAGAAAATAAGATTGTTTTATTTCAACAAAACCTTGCGTGTGAAATGAAGAGCCAACTACGGAGTTTTCTGTACACAGAAAATAAATATTACATAGAAGCTTTTCCTTCCCCTTGGGAGTGGCCCAGAGCGAGGCAGAGCACCTACCCTGCCCTTTCAGCTCAGGCCAGGGCTTGTCAGTGGAGTGAGAGTCAGACATTTAATTACTTCAACAGGAGAGGGTAACAGCAAAGAATAAAAAGGAAGTATTAGGTGAGAAGGCTTTACTCCTCCTCCAGCAAAACTGGTCACCCTAATAAAAATATAAATAAATGAATCAGGGAAGAAGCACCAGCAGGTCTGACAAGGCACTGTCATGGGACTGTCCATCATTTATTTAGAGAAGTATAATCTTTTCTCACAACATAGTGTTCAAGGTGAAAGGACTGGGATTCATGGGAAGAGAAACTGAGTCATGACAAAGCCTTGGTTCTTTAAATAGATCTTTTTTTCTTTCTTTTTAAGCTTTTTTTTCGATATTCAGAGGGGGGAGAGAGAGGGAGAGAGCGAGAGAGAGAGAGAGAGATGTTGCTTTGTTGTTCCACTTATTGTATAGTCACTGGTTGATTCTTGTATGTGCCCTGACCAGGAATCGAACTGCAACCTTGGGATATGGGGATGATGCTCTAACCAACTGAGCTAACCCAGGCAAGTGCCAGGAGGTCTTTTTTTATACATGTTCTAGCTCTGGTTCTCAGGGTCCTTCCCTTGCAGCAGCTGGGCTGAGGAGAGACAGAGGGATGGCTTGCTTTAGATTCACACTAAAGAAACACAACCCCTGGTTTCACGTTAATTAGTAAGTTGTATTTTTCATGACTAGGTTGGAGTGTAACTGTTTTTGTCCCTTTCTGTTTTACTTTTTAATTCTTTAAAGCAAACCAGCCAGCATCCTTGTGATTGCCAACTCTGTGTGCCACGTGTCCAAGTCTGTGAGTGCCCGTGTGTGTGTATGAGATTTACCTGTGTGTGAATACTCTAACAACAATGTTGGAGTTGACCATACTGTCCTCTATGGCCTATAGTCATAGAGAAGAATAACCAGAAACCTGAATTTGATAAATGATCTCTTTTTCCTTTTACAATGCAAGGGTTGTTTAGAGTTGCTGTATGATCACAAATCTGTAGCTTTATTAGGTCTGTCCAGAAGGTATCCAGCCATGTAATATGAAAAATAGAGACATTTATTGAAAAAGATACAAGATACAAAAACATTGGACGTAGGACAATGAAGCCTCAGTCCCCTTTAAAGTAGGCACCTAGGGACCTCACACAGTTCTCTAAATCACCGTCAGCTACCCCATTGTATTTTCCTGGATCTCATCAACAGTCTAAAATCTCTTCCCCTTTGAAGGTGATTTTAATTTTGGGAAAAGCCAGAAGTTGCAGGGCACCAAATCTCACCTATAGGGGGCCTGAGCCACCTGGGTAATTTGATGTCTTGACAAAAAACTGCAGGAGACATGATGCATGAGCAGGCAAATTGTTATGGTGAAGCTGCCAGTCACCAGTTGCCCATAGTTGCAGCCTTCTGAATCATCTGAATAGTTTCCATGGAGGAATATTCAAGCTTCATGCAAAATTTGATGCAGATTTGTTGCTGTACTCACTCAGTCATTTTGAATGCAATGGCCACACAGTACATATGCTCACTCAACAGCATCTACCGCCCCCACTGACTAGTACAGTGAAGTTATCAGTGATCACAAGTGCACATTCCAGTCCACTCTTCTTAACTTCCAGGTACATCAATGTCATGCAAACCATTCTCATTATATTAACAATGGCTGGACTTTTTCTGGACAGACCTTGTATTGCTCAGATTGTAACACTGAAGTCAGGCTGTCATGAATACTTGCACTCTTTTATTCTGAAAGAGCATTTTAATTAAAGGGCTGTTGGTGGCTGTGGTGGAGCTATGTGGTTGCGGCAGGGAAGGGCCAAGAGCTGGTTTTAGAATGTCACGGTATCCCATAGCCACAAACACATCATGCTATTTAAGTTATATCTTTTACCCACTGCAGCTGGCAACCATCAGAATGCAAAGGAAACCAGGAGGGGAAAAAAACGACATCTTCTAAAAAGAGTGAAAAGATTGATTTTTACATCAGTCATTTGAATGAGTGGTTCTCTCCAGAGGGTGCAAAGAGGAGGCTCCTCTCTGAATGCTAGGAGTGTCTGTGGATTTGAATAATGGATTAGGAAGTGCACAAACATCACGATTTTCAGATTTCTCCTGCTGAATCAGGACAGCTTGTCCAAAGCATCTGGGAGAAAGCTATTCTTTACCTTGGAAATGCTGTGACAGGGGGCCCGAATAATGACATTGCAAGGGGGAGCAAGTCCCCAAAGACCAGTGTGGCATGAGGCTGTGCTAGAATGATCAGAGGCCATTAGCTGTAAGTGGGTGGGTCTCTGAGCACTTTTCTGTTTGTCATTTTCTTTCCGCTAGGGCGGCTGTGTGGGGGCAAGACATTGTACATTCTGAATGCTTTAGGGAGAGCAGGTTGTGGGGGGAGTAGGGATCCTAATTATGTTCTGACTAGAGTCTTTGATGATGCTGTCCTTAGAGACCCCCATGCTGCCAACCTATTACTCATTCCTGAATGCATATTACTTTAGGAGAGGTCCCTGGTTTATGTGACATCTGAATGGAAGTCTAAAAATCACTTCTAAAATAAAATAAAATAATAAGAATAATACTGTTCAGTCTATAGGAATTGGAAATCATGATATAACCCATTCCTATATCTTAGGAAAGGATTATATATTTAAAATAGGCAATAAGAGCAAACATAAACAATCCAGGTCTCCAGCACTGTCTCTGAAGGGGAAAAAGAAACATTTACCTTGGGAGGTGATGGGGAAAGCTGTGGGGAAGAGTTGGCTGCTTCACAAGAAGAGGATAAGACAGTGAGTGGGAGGGAGCACAACCAAGTCATTTTTCTGGTCAATGAACACCACCAAACAATTTCAGGGATGGAAGCAGACATCTCCCATCTCCTTCTAAAGAAAAAATGGGATGAGCAGCCATATGTGAGGCTATGTAAACAGGACACTTCTTCTGATCCCAGGAGTTAACAAAGACAGTGCCAGGAAAATGAGTCATTCAAGCATCACCACGAAAGCCAAGGCAGAGGTTGGGGCTGAGTCATATGAAAATAAGATCTAAACTCCTGTCCCTGCCTCCTTGTCCAGCTCCCTGGATGGTGCAGGAGAAAAGGACTCTCAGCTGTGCCTCCTATGAACATTGGCTGTGTGGATAAAAAAGTCATAAAGTTAAGACTTTTTGAAAAGGATTTTTTTAACTATAATTTTTCCCACTACCTTAGCCAAGTCAGCCTCTCAGCCCTTCTTTTATTTCATCTGAGCTATCCAGGCTGGTGTCTGGAGTGGGGAGTAACTGTACCCAAGACAATAGCACACTCCAAGGAGTCCTCTATAATTAATGCATGGAATTATCCATATGCCCATCTGGCCAAATCAGGACTATTGGGTGAGTAACAATCCCTGTACACAGAACACCTTTCCTCCGCCTCCTGAAGCAAGTCCTTGTGTCCCTGAAGAGCTCTCTTCAATCTCTGACTACGATGTTTAATGCTGGCTTAGTCAGCCCATGTGTCTAGGACAAGTCATTGGCCAAGACGTAGTCACTGCCCTAACGGAACTAATAGTCTTTTTGGTAAGATGAATTAAGCAAATATATAACTTTCAATCATAACAATAAAATAAGGGAGAGCCATGTTTATAGTTGAGAATCAAGGGAAGTTTATGGAAAAAGTTATAGGCATCTCAAGGATACATTTTTTAAAAATATATCTATATTGTTGGTCAGTAAGTACAAATCTCCAGTTATAAAATGGATAGGTTTTGGGCATCTAATGATAATTTATAATAATATATTGCATTCTTGAAAGTTGCTCAGAGAGTAGATTTTAAGTGTTCTCATCATGAAAAGTTAATTTGGCCTTAGAGAGGTGTTAGATAACACTACAGTGGCAATCATATTATAATATTTGAGTGTATCAAATCAATGTGTCATACATCTTCAATTTACTCAATGTTATGTATGTCAAATATATCTCAAAAAGCTGAAAAAATAAATAACAAAAATATATCTATATAATATATATAAAAGGTATACATTTATAAGATGTGTGTGTGTGTTTAGTCCGAGTTGGATTTTAAAACTGAGATGGGATGATCTCAAAGCCCTTCAAAAGCTGTAACAGTGAAACAGGCAGAAGGGAAGAAGGAAGATACTCCTCCGTTCACAGTGGAACACAGCTTAGCCTGAAGAGAATACTGTTTTTAACCCACAAGTAAGCATGACACAAGCCACTTTAAAATGTTTCTTTCATCTTTACAACTCCTTGAAAACTTGGTATGAGGTACCCTCTAGGATGGCCAAGGTTGCACATGAGTTGAGGAGTCAGGATTTACACCAAATTATTTCCTGACTTCAAAGCCCGTGCTGTCTACACTGCACATATGAGATTAAGAAAGACACATTGAGAAACTCAGCTTCTACTTTTCCCATGTCTCAAGAACACGCAGTAAAGTCAAATAAATAAAAGACTTGCACATTATTGGAGAATTTCTATGTGTGTAGCACTAAAATATGGAATCTCTCCTTCGACATTTAGCAACAGTTTTTCAAGCATGTGCTATCATTTGTTCTTTTGTTTCCAAAGTTGAATAGTCAGTAGCAACCAGCTTGAGTTCATTGTGAGTTGAACTGAGGCTAAAGAATCAACTCTTCCTGGAATCCTGATGATTTATCTCTGTGTCTGTTTCATTAAGTTAAGGAAACCTATTGTTTTTATCACTTTAGCCTCAACATTCTTTCTTTCTTTGTAATTGTTTTTTTAATTTAAGAGAAAAACATGAGTGAAGCATTTGGTGTCCATCCTGCGTGCAACCCAGGATGGCTACAAATGCCGCCCAACCATAATGGTAAATTTACTTAAAACTTTTTTTCCTCATCAGTTTTCATTAGTGTTTGTGTATTTAATGTGTGTTATAAGACAGCTCATCTTCTTCCAGTGTGGCCCAGAGATGCCAAAAGTTTGGACACCCCTCATTCACTGCCGATACCATAGCTGAAGATGGTGGTGCTCGTCAAATTGTTTTGTTTGGCCAGAAAAACAGCACCTGCATTTATTAAATGTTTATTTTGAAGTTGACCTATGGAAATCCCAATTCTGGGTACAAAATGAAGCCTCAAGTTTTTGAACAATGCACATGCGAAACTGTAAGAGTTGTGAGGAGTCAGGTTGAAGAATGCTAGTGTTGGTTATTATAACACGGGTCCCTGCATTTTCAACAGTCTGGAAATGTGGAGAACAATTCAGTCTCTTGGAAAGTAGAATAATTTTGTATTAATTCACTCTTACGTAAGACAGTCTATCGAGGAAAAGAACAAAAAAAAAAGTCTTTCAAAAAGTGCTTCTCTAAAGCAGAGTTTGAAAAACATATTTATGTTGTCTATGAAATATGACATATGGCACATATATTAATCATCAGAATGATCAAATTTTTGTATATTTGGTATGATATTTAAATTCTAATTCTAAGCAGTTTGTATGGGACTAATAGTTTCCCCAGAGCAAGAGAATTACAGGGACAGATCACCTTGAGAGAGTTTAGCTAGAAATGAGTAGTATTCCTTACAGTATATCAAAATGTATAAAGAAATATGTACATGTACTAGTGTTATGGCTAAGATGAACTAGCCACCACGGTAAGAAAAATGACCTGATTTATAAGGTGGAATACTTTATGTTTTGAAGAATGATTCAAGTACTAATGACCTATATTTTGAATACCTAAGGTCAGGGATTATCTATCTATCTGTCTATCTACCTACCTACCTACCTACCTACCTATCTACCTCTTTATCATATTTCCAGAGGAATATAAATGTAGTAGATACTTATATAAATACAGGATCAAGTATGAAATTTAGTTCACAACCAGAAAATGCAAGACATCTTTTCTTCTAAATCAGATTTAGTTGCCTCAAAGTTTCCACCAGTGAAATACAGGAATTTCAATTTGAGTAATTTGGAGACTATCTACCTACAGGGATTTAAATATGAATGAGGCTAAAGTCTTAATCCATCCATGGAGGTTGTCATTTTTTTATGACCAATGGTGCTGTTGTCAACTACCAGTCCTCGCCATCTCACTCCTTCACACTGCTGCCGTAAGCTGCCTCTGACATGACCCTCGCACAAACTCCCTCATTAACGTGAGGCCCCACAGCCCTTCTCTTATCTGGGGTGCTGAGACACGCCCAGAGTCTCTACCATCCCATCACCTGGCTCCTCCCCCATCTCAGGGGCAGGTACCACTTTCCCTCTGGGATAGAATCTTCCCCCTCCCCCATTCAAACAAAGCACATCCTTCCCTATGTGCCCCCTTGTCTTCTCCTTGGCCTCTAGAAACATAACATTTTTGTTATTAACTTCCCCTGTTAGATATGGAGCTTTCATATTGTATTGTTTTTTAAGTTTATGTTTCATTAATCATATTTTGGAAAATCTGTGAGGCAGTTTACTCCATTCAACAATGCCATGCACAGTATGAATGACTATGCATTAGGTCAGCATGCACCTGAACATACAGTGCCCAGATAACTGATGTAAAAATTAAACTGCTCAGTATCAGGTGCACATGTCCCTTTTTAAAAATTTTTGTTGTCCCATTACAGTTTACATTCAATATTATTTTGTGTTAGTTTCAGGTGTGCAGCATAGTGGTTGGACAATCACATACTTTACAAAGTGGTCCCCTCAATATTTCCAGTACCCATCTGGCATCATACATACTTATTACAATATTATTAACTATATCCCCTATGCTGCAATTTATACCCCCATTGCTATTTTGTAATGACCCATGTGTACTTTTTAATTCCTTTGCCTTTTTCACTCAACTTCCAACCCCTTTCCTCTGGCAACCATCTGTCTGTTCTCTATCTGTGAGTCTGTTTCTGTTTTGTCTGTTCATTTATATTGTTCTGTAGAACCCACATATAAGTGAAATCACATGGTATTTGTCTTTTTCTTATGGACTTATTTCACTTGCCCTTTTTTAAAGATCATTTGATACTGGATGCTAAGTATCTCAAAGACTCACAGTAGGAAAAATCATGGTTGTTAAAATAGCCTTGTACAGTTGCTATAAACAGAATTTTTTAACATGCAAACTGTACAGTGAGTACAGTGTTTAAATCCACAAAGATGCTTTAAATAGAGTATTTCTGTAATGCAACATCTTGTGTTTTCATATTTCCCATCATATTCAAAAATCCTCTTCAACATAAAGAAAAAGTACAATATATTTGCATAGTAGGAATTAAGAACTAAAAACACCAGAGACTGTACAGATACTAGAAAAATAAAATATAGTACTTTCTGATTTCTGTATATTTTAAAAGTGATTCTACTTATAAATTATTATATACAGAATTACTATCAAATTCATAGTGCTTTTAAAAATAAAATAACAATGTTTTATTTAAATGCTGGAGTCACAGGATTAAGCTATGATTCTTTTCTTGAGGACAAGTAGATGTCGCAATAATACTTACTGACTATTTTTTATAGACAGGGATAAAGCTAAGCAAAATAACATAAAGGAAAAAATCTAGCAATAATTGAAAAATTAATTAAGACTTGTGTTTATACATCTATGAATAAAGGAACCTACTCACTTTTTTGAAAAGATATCCTGCTTTCTTTACAAATCCCTTATAAAAATAATTAGGCATTTTAATTTTTATAATTAAGCTTGCATTTCATTGATGTTCCACTTCCTTGAAGGAATGAGACAGTACAGGGGGAGGAGGGGATGGTTCGTAGGTTGCTTCAGGCAGTATCTGCCTCATTCATTCAATAAATATTCATTATGTTAGTTACGAAGCATACAGAGCTCGTTACAAAGCATATGGAGCAGGAATGTCAAACTCATTTTCACCGGGGGCCACATCAGCCTCGAAGTTGCCTTCAAAGGGCCGAATGTAATGTTAGGACTATAAGTGTAATTACTTCTTAACAGTTAATCGAGAGCTTGGCACCGTCGCTGGGTAGAAACAGGGTGCCAGGCTGGATAAAACAAGATGGAAGGCCGGATTCAGCCCATGGGACTTGTGTTTGCCACCTGTAATATAGAGAATAAGACAGGCAGAGTCCAAGCCCTCACACAATCAAACCCAGGCCATTATTAAATTAATAATGATTATGCATCAAAATGTATATAGACACAATTTCTTGGTTTTGAATTAATCGATATTGTTCTTAGGTGTGCGTCCTAGGAACACGTGAATACACAAATGTTTTATTTCTAACAATGAACTTGGCTGTACATTAGTTCTTTCCCCACACATTATGTGTGGCTTGTTGTCTCTAGTATTCCACTATTCTGGAAAGCTAGAAGGGCCTCCCAAAGCGAATTGGATAATTCCAATAAGAAAAGTTAACAACATTTGAAAAGGCATGTTTTACAGCAAATAATGACCCTTAGTCAGCTTATATATGGTTTATTCCTAAAGTTTGGTTCAAAATGGTAATTAATTTCTTACACACTCCTGGCATTATTTCAGACCTCCTGGCAATTTATATCATTTTGAAGGTAGACTAGAAATGTAAGTTGTTAAAGTCAGTTATTGCTGTATAACAGACAAAACCCAAATTTGATGGTCTAAAACAAAAAATCTTTGATTATGTGTGTATATTCTGTGGGTCAGGAATTTGGAAAAGGCACAGCACAGATGGCTTACCTCTGCTCATCAGTGTCAGCTGGGAAGACTTAAAGACCTGAGGTGACTCGAAGGCCAGGACTGAGATCATCTAAGAGCTCACCATTCACAGGACTAGACAGTGGTGTCAGCTGTGGCTGACCTCGCCAGTGGCTGTCAGCCACAAGAGCTACTGTGGCCTTTCCACGTCATTGTTCTTTCTCTTCAGAGCCTAGTGACTGGTTTCAAAGAGTGAGCTTCTAGGCAGAAACTGGATCGCCTCATAGGACTTAGTCATAGTGTCATTGTCGCCATAGACATAGGCCTACATATTCAAGGGGACCAGAGACCCACATTTTAAAAGGAGTGTCAATATTACAAGGTAAAAAGAACGTGGAGAATGAGATAGCTGGTTGTGGTCATGCTGGAAAACTCAGTCTACCACAGAGGCAACTAAAATTTAAAGACTTTTCTTCTTCGTCACATGTTTTGACTGTGAGCATTTTGTTGTGCTATATGCTTTTGCAGAAATGATTGCTTTAATAGTAATAATAATAAATAATAATAGGGTATGTAATATATATTAGTATAATTATATACAATATATAATTTATAATATAATAAGTAAGTGTACTATAAGAAAAAACACATTACAATAAATAAAAATACAATAATAACTTTTTTTATATCATGGCTATAAGAATTTATCTACAGATATGCTTTTTATGACTCTAAATTTAGTAGATAGAAACTTAAGGATTAGTATTTTTAAATAATTGAAATGCCATATGTTAGAATAAAATGGGAAATGTGAGAATGCTTTATGCATAATAAGTATTGCTCCAAGAGATTTTCATTTTAATTGTGTGTGTGTAACTGGCTATAAATAAAATGTATGTCTTGCCAATTTTCAGTCAAAAAGGTATGAAAGCCACCTCCCTAAACTATAGTAAGAGAATTCTAGATAAACTTTGCAAACTGTGAACAAAGAAAACTAAACTAGATAATTAATTACATAAGATTGTTTCTTAAAAATTGGTTAAAGTTTGGTTACTATTTGTTAGTGAAATTTATTTTACTTTTAAAATAGATCAGATCCCTCCTTCCATAGAAACCACTAAAAGAGTCCATCATTTGCTCAGCATGCCTGAAATTTAAATTATAAAAGCAAATTTTCACATATAAGTCATTACTTCACCTCCTCATCTTTGTGTAAGGGAAGGAGATGGGGAAAGATAAAGGCAGTTCTTTGAAAGTGAATCCAGATCATTAAAGAACAAGCTTAAAAAGATGGAGAACATGGCTCTTGTTTTGTTTTTGTAATAGTATGGGACACATGGTGGATAAACTTTTATAAACGGGGAATCTTATAGTGAATTTTGACACGTTGGCCCATACAGGAACCCTGTCCAGAGACTTAAAGGTGCAGTGACATCAGTGAATGCTTTATATACTTGATAGTGCTCCAAGTGGACTTTTCCACTTGAGAAAAAATTTTTTTTAAGTGAGACCAGAGTGTCGTACATTGAAATTCTCTACATTAAGTAGCTGTCTTACAATTGGAAGAAATGTCCAATCAACTGGAAGGTCATGACTGAAAGACAAGAGAGATACTCTTTGCAAATATGAGACCAATTCTTCTCAACATCCCATTGAAATAGTGATGATGTCCCCCCAAAATAAAAGTGAATTACCTAACGATGATTATTCAGTTATGCCTCTGTGCATTTATCAAATATATACTGACTCTCTATTATATGTCAGGAGCCATGACAGACCCAGGAAATATAATAATAAACAAAACAGGTAAGTTCCTTGCTCTCATGAAGTTTGCACTGAAAAATTCAGTTGTAGAGAGTGACTCTGAGCAGCAATTATTCTACAATGTTTCAAGTATTTTTCCCTTAACTCTTGTGCACATGAATTTTTCTATCCCATATATTTTGCATCAAAGCAGTCACCGAGTTACCAAGAGAAACACTGCAGGTATATTGTAATAGTCTAACAAGTTATAGAAACCCCTTTTTGCTTTTTTTAATTGTTAAGAAGCATGATGTAGTTTAAGTTAAATAAATCAGTATCAGCAAAATAATTGTTAATCCTATGAACCAGAAATTTTAGCCAAAGCAGGTATCTGTATTCTTCAGTTATGAATTACCATGATAAACTACAAACACTAAGATGTTTCTGGGCCTCATTTCCCTTATTAAGGTCAAGTATCTTTTACTGTTACCATTTAAAAATTTGGGCCTTGTTTTGTTTCATTCTCCCTTCAAAAGGGGAAGTGTGGGAAAATTACCGGGTGTTTCTTAGTCATGTTTAGATTATATAATTCGTACAGAATGTTCTTCTACAGAATTTTGTTAAAGAAATTAACATTAAGTATTCATTGGTTTTAGAATTTGAGTTTGTCTACAAAATGGGGAGAAAAACTTGCAGCAAAAAAAAATTGTGTGTGTAGACAGAGGAAAAAGGAGAGAGAGATGGAGGGAGAAATGCACTATTCTTCTTGTGCTTTAGTTTCAGAGCTGCTATTATTATTGTTGTCATCTTTTCTGGGGTGGGTGGGGAAGCCAGTTCCACTCTTTCAATACTTATGAGTGAAAGTTATGTTCAATTAGCTAATATTTCATACTCACTGATCTTTAACACATTTATAGAATGGTTAATGAAGAGGGTGATCACATTTCCCACTTCCAATTTCAATAACAATGTTCCCAGAGTAATTCATTGTGTTTCTTTTAACTCTCAAAATTGTCCCTATTTGGGCAATAAATTCCACCATCATTTTACTAGTGAGGGATTGTGGAAGTTTCAAAAAAAGTTTAACGTAAAGAATTAAATTCTATTTTGATTTTGGCTTTTGTATGGTAGAAATCATTGGTGATCATAAAATAAGAGACAATACCTGACTTTCAATTTTGAAAAGTGTTTCCTCAATAAAAACTCTAGATTGAGGACTCAACCTGCATAATAACTCACTATGGCTATTTTGGTGAATGCCAATAAAAGTGGGAGGAGAATCATTTGGAACCAGACTTTTGGGATTTCTAGTCCCATGTGGATCAATCCTATACTTCAGCTCCTATTTTGCGTCCCCTGCAACCAAACCAAACCAAACAAAACCACACCAGAGCCACACTGCTGAATTTGAAAATCTTCCCAGTAACAGGATGAAGCCAAGTGGTGAGGTGGTGAAGGTGGAGGAGCCAGGACCTCGGTTTTAATCCTCACTTTGCCCCTAACTGGAGGTGGGGGTTGGTAACCTTGGAGAATCACCCATCTCCTTTGGGGTTCAGTTTCATCATCTATTAACTGAAGAGCTTGGGATCCATCCAGAGTTTTCAGACTTTGTTGTTTGTGTGGAGTCGAGAGGCAAGGAGCGGGTGTCCATCAAAATATCCAGAAGCTCTTTTCTCTAACTATATCTCAGGGCAAACCCTAAAGAAAATGAAAAAGTTAAAAGCGAACTACTATACTCAGAAATTTCTACCCACACCTTATTGTACTTATGCTGGTCAGGACTCTTTTGGTGGCAAATGACAGAAAACACAACTCAACCCCAAGCAGCCAACAAAGAGAACCTACTGGCTTATCTGAACAAATGCCAAAGGTGGATGAGACTTGAGGCAAAAACTCAAAAGGTGTCATAGGGACATAGTCTCTGTTTTTGACTTCTCTTGTCTCTGTCTTGCATTTATTTTCATGTTACCCAAGGTGTTAACATAGCCACAAAACTCTCCCGGTGTGAATTATTCCAGACTCAGTTTCCCCCAAATCTGTCTAGTGTTTCTAATACAATGTCCAGAATTCACATAGACTGGAGCATCTTGGCTTCATTCTCTCATCAGCCATTCATGCCTGAGGGATGAAGTACCCTAACTGGCCAGGCCTATTAAGAGGCAAATATTAATTCTGATGGACTTGACTGCTCCTGATCTAGCATCTGTCTGATCTGCAAATTGATGTAAAATGTGGAGGGCAACAGCCCCCTGCACAGCATTCTCCATAAACAAAGTATGTTCCAGCTTTATTTTCCTCCCTAGTACCTGTCACTACCTGATACACTTATTTGTGCATTTGTTTATTTATTGTCTATTCCTCCTCAACTCGAACACAAGCTGCATGAGAGCAGACATTTTTATCCCCTGACCTAGAAAAATGCATGACATTTGGGGGTCAGGGTTCATTAATGAATATTAATTCACATGTTATTATTACTCACATTTTATAGATAAGTAAGGAAACTGAGGTACAGAAGTAAATGTTAAAATTATCCAGAATCATGGAGCTATTAAATAGCTGAGCTGGAATTCACACTACAAAGTTTGAATCAACAGATCATACTTTTAATCATTATACTAGTTGCCAGAAAAAAAAAAACACATGTTTTTTTTTAAGCATTCTGAAATTATCAGGAACATCAAGACTCAACCTCAGGTTTCCACACTAAAATGAGGCCCTACTACAGAAGATTATGTCATATTCATAAAAGAACAACCCAACTTCCCTGAAAATTGGTGCAAATATCAGCTCCATTTGCACAGCAAAGTTTGGAGTGTCTCACTCAGCCCTATCACCATCATTACCTTTCTCTTATTGAGCTCAGACACCCCTATGTAACTTTCTCAAACTTCTCTCATTCATAGATGACACAGCTGGGTAGAAATTAGTCTCTAAAAATACTTTCACACAACCGGCTTGTTTTCTAGTCACTGTCTGCTTATGTTGTGCTCGTTCCATCTGTCAATAGACGTGAGTCACACATTCGACCTTTCAGCTTTACTTGCGCACATAAATTTCTTCCAATTTCCTGTGAAACAAACACTTTTAACTCTTTAGGGTTTTGTAATTTGTCCACAGGTCATCCAGGGATGATTCAAAGAACCAAGGGAGCCCTCTGTGTGATACATTTGGCTTGAGGCCTTTATAACAGAAATACATTTTTCTTTTACTCTTTGACTAATAAATGTAGGTCAATACACAGAGACAGACTTACATATATATTTGTATTTGTGTATGGTTGTATGTACATATAACCAAAGCTTCCAGGGGGCTTTCTGGGATGGAGAAGCAAAACGGTTTAAAGAAGACACATGTATCTACTCGCAAATTCCTGCTAACCCTTCCCAGATCCATGTAGTTTTCCCTCTCACAATTTTTGTGAAAGAAGACTTGAAAGTTCTGGCGAGCAAGCAAAGTTGATCCCTCTCTAACACCTACCTTTGATCACAACTGTTTCATCAAATTGGTCAATTTTTTTTTAGATTCTGACTACACACAATAAACTATCCAAGTTAGAAAGAGTGATGGCAGAAACACATCTCTGTTTTGATAAGTTATATTTGACTGAGTTTAAATTAAAACTAGGTCCATGATGTCACATAATCCACAAACCATCCCCACCTGGACAAGGTCTTTTATGACAAGCACACAATGCTTGAATAATGAAATGGTGAAATCGACAAAGGTAGCAAAAACACAAAGTGTTCTTATCTAAAAATATATTCTTACCATGAACAAAAAATATATAACAAGACCTGTTTCTTCTATTCCCTCCATGGTTACCAATCCAAGAGCAGCTGAGTGATGGGGGTCTTGTTAGACCTTCAAGAACTCCTTCAAGAACTTGGGAAGAAAGCTGTACCTGCAAAATTCCAGGAAAATGGGAAGGAGGTATTCTTCCCAGTTTTGGGGTAAGGGCTATCCATCTGTGTCATTTCTATTTTACTTTTTGTGTCTCCTTTCCTATTACTTGGCAAATCTATTGGCCTAAATAAAATTTTCTGACTGTACTTCCTATATTATGAATACAGGTCTAAGATTACAGGCATAGAGAGTTACACAGGAGACAGTCTGGGATTTTTACTAATGTAATCAAAAGATCTCATCTAAGCCCAAGTGAGGGGAAGGGACTTCCTCTGGTCACACACCTTAGATATGGAATCCAGAGATCTACATTCACTGACCAGTGCGTGGTAGATTATGCCACACTAATCCACGCCTCTGTTTGAGCCTGTAGAAGTGGGTGTTCTGAATCATTCTAGCAAAGAGTATAAGCCACTGTTTATCCTTAATATATAAATCTTAAATCCTGGTGTGGTTTCCCCCGAAAACCTTTTGTATTTCTCTTGTGACTAAAATGTAAGAAAAAACATAAAATGGCCAGGGATATGGGAGCAGGACATAGCAACTGGGCACAATGATGCTTAGGGGCTCCTTTAAGCACATGAGAATAGGGTGGAGATGAAGGAAATTTTACTACAGGTGAACACATGGCACCCAAAGAAGGTCAGAGACACATCCCATTCCAGCTCTGCTGACCTGAAAATGACCTGAAAGTGACCTGAAATTAGTTAACTATGTGATATAATATAAATAAGTCTGCCTTTGAATAAGGCAGGCATGGGATCCAATCAACATTTCCAGCTCAAGGGTCTTACAGAAATGCCTGAATTTTCTCATCTATAAAATGGAGAGAAGGAAGGACAAGGGTAATCATAACTAGCTTGAATTATTATAGGGATTAAATGACACAGGACCCTGTCAGTCTTATTCACCATTGTATCCCCAATTTCTTGGTGCTGTTCAGGAATCAATCCCCAGTTCCCTGGATTTGGCACACAGTGGGGGTGTTGTTGGTGGAAATCAGGTTTTTCCATGGGATCACGAGGAAAGCATTCCAAGGACCCATAAATGGGAGATCGTGGTGTGGCAAAGTTTCTTTGGGTAAGAATAGAACCTGCCCCTGGGTTTCCACTGTCCCTTCTCTGTCTGTCCTGCCATGGAAAAAGTCCAACCTTATCTTTAGCAAGGCCAAAGCAAAGGCCAGTATCCAGAGATTCTGCTTCATATTAAAGCTTAGTCCCTCAGAGGCCATTCAGTCTGCCATGGTCCCCAGTAGCTCCTAGACCCACACAGTCACGTGCTCCCAGGTGGGAGAGCACCCACGAACACAGAGGGAGAGTGTGTTATTAGGTGTGGGGGGAGAGAGAGAGTACCCTTTGTTCTCCTGGGACTATATGAGATTGGGTTTGGGAGGGACCAGGCACTTTTTAAATATGATGAATCAACATCCCAAGTTTTTATGGGCTTTTGATAGGTCAACCTTCCAAACAACCCCTTTTTTCCCCCAGGCTAGATTGACTGGCCTCTGTGATCCAGCTCCTCTCCCTGTGCCCCCCAACAATCCAGTAGCAGAGAGGGGAAGGGAGAATGTTAATCCCTTTGGCAAAGCAATTTTATGATCCCCTGGGGTGCAAAACTAGTTCCCTGGTGAAACAAACAGGTTCATGTCCCCCAGTTTATTAAGGTCAATGTCTAATTCTCTTTGTGCCCATTCTTATTAATAATTGGGTAACTACCTATAGTTACATGTGCTGTCTATAGGTTAGTTGTTCTTCTCTCTCTCAACTTCTTCTGCCTAAAAGTAATGGGTCTTCTTTCAATTGTATTAATATTCATTATCTTGTGAATGTATGAATAGTGAAACGGTTAATCAACTTACTACCAATGATTTATTTGTTTATATTAATTATTATGGTATTCCTCAAGAATAGAATATCCTAATGACAGGCATGTCTAAAGCATAAGCAATAATGGAGATGTCTAAGAGGTAAGAAGGGACATTCAATGTGTGACCAATTACAGGGTCTGTTGTCACAAATGCCACCCCATTAAGGAAATAGCTATACTGTATCCCATATAGCTTTGACAACACTAAATTCAAGAAAGTTTGGATTTCATTTAAAAATGAATGAAATTTATTAGCAAGAGAACAGCACTCAAGTCTCAAACTAAAGGAAAAGCATTCTACATAGAAAATGTGTGCCAGTAGTTTGGAGCATCCAAAGAGCCAAATGATGCTAAATCTAATTTCAGATATGGAAGATTTCTATACAGAAGAAATAACCACGGAGAATTTCAGCCTCTTTGCCCATGCCCCCCAAAAAATAATCAAATGAGACTTTACCAGAAAATGTAGAAAACAAAATGCTGGTTGAAAATAAAACTTTCTGGCAGGAAAATCTATCACAATGATGACTCCTTCCAAGAGGGTGATTCAGCCAGCATCCCAGGAGGCATATAAACCCAGGTTGCACAGGGGAATAGGAGGTACATCATGGTGAACCGTCTGCTTCCCCAGTTCCCTGAGTGTGTACTGGCTCACCAATGAAGCCTTTCCATCTTGATTCTCTGTGATTTCAGCTCAAATTGCTTTGGGGGGTTCCTGACCTCTGCTGGAGCTTGTGAAGTTGCCAATAGGTGACTAAATCAGTGGAAAAGAGGAAAATAAGGACAAATCAGACGACTATGTAAATATTAGAGACATTTCAGAGGGCCCAGGGTATTTGTATGCTGGTTTCTGATTCAAAAGGCAAGTTTGTTCTGCATTATCTATGTTTTATAACCTCAGCCTACTGTCCAGTTGTCAGTGTTTTGAACAAGTAACTTTCTAAACTTTATTTCATGACATTTTAGTAACAGTGCAAGGTTATTCTCCACAGGCGCCGAGTGAAATGGAAGTGGCAAACAACATACCCACTTTTGTAGCCACTTTGCTTTAGCTAGAATTGAGGTGGTCACTCCATATTTCTTTTTCCATCATTCAATATTCTGGGAAGTCTATTTACACCCTGTTTGGAATAAGCAGGGAAACAAATAAACAGATAATGCAAACTGATCCTATTCCAGTAAGAAAAATCACTACTACAAATTATGAACAAGAATAGATCAGGGAAATAGAAATCACAGTACCAGTTATGTTGGATTCTTCTCCAAAAATTTTCTCCCCAAATTAAAACTCAATAAACCTCAACTAAATCAAATTGGCTGGATACACAACAGAAATTTAGCTTTCAAACTTTGTATTTCCACTCTTCGTTTTAGCCAATGTGTGCATTTCAACAAGCTTACTCCAAAGTTGATTCATATACAGCACGTCCCATTTTCCTTTTATTATCTTTAATATAACTGAAGTTCCAGTGAAATGAATCTCAATTTAAAAAGCAGTGGTTGTAAATAATACTGTAATGAACATAGGGGTGCTCATATTCTTTCAAATTAGTGTCTTGGGTTTCTTCGGATAAATTCCCAGAGTGGAATCACTGGGTCACAAAGCCATTTCATTTCTAATTTTTTGAGATGACTTCATACTGCTTTCTAATCTGCATTCTCACCAACAGTGCAAAAGGGATCCCCTTTCTCAGCATACTCACCAGCACTTGTTATTTGTTGCTTTGTTGATGATAGTCATTTCTGATATCTCTTTTCTCTGATGATTAGTGATGTTGAGCATCTTTTCATATGGCTATTGGCCATCAGTATGTCCTCTTTGGAGAAATGTCTATTCAAGTCCTTTGTCTATTTTTCAGTTGGATTGTTTTGTTTTTTTGGTGTTGAGTTGTATAAGTTCTTTATAAATTTTGGATATTAACTCCTTATCAAATGTGTCAGCAAATATGTTCTCTGATTCAGTGGACTGTCTTTTTATTTTGTTGATGGTTTCCTTTGCTGCACAACCTTTTTAATGTGATGTAGTCCCATTTGTTTATTTTTTTTTTTGTTTCCCTTGCCTGAGGAGGTTTATCAGAAAAAAATATTGCCATGAGCAATGTTCAAGATTTTACTGCCTATGTTTTCTTCTAGGATTTTTATGGTTTCAGATCTAACATTTAAGTATTCAATGCATTTTGAATGTCTTCTTTTGTGTAGTGTAAGAAGGTGGTCTAGTTTCATTTACTGAATATATCTGTCCAATTTTCCCAACACCATTTATTAAATAAACTCTCTTTAGCCCATTGTATGTGCTTACTTCCTCTGTCAAATATTAATTTGTTATAAAGGCCATAGGTTTATTCCTGGGACTTCTATTCTGTTCCATTGATTTATGTGTCTATTTTTATGCTAGTACCATGTTGTTTTGGTTACTATGGCCTTATAGTATAGTTTGATATTAGGTAGCATGATTCCTCCAATTTTATTCTTTTTTAAAATATATTTTACTGATTATGCTATTACAGTTGTCCGATTCCCCACCTTTATTCCCCTCTGCCCTGCACACCTCTTCCCACCAACATTCCCCCACTTTAGATCATGTCTATGGGTCATATATATAAATTCTCTGACTTCTACATTTCCTATACTCTTCTTAACCTCTTGTGTCTATTTTCTACTTACCATTTATGCTACTAATTCTCTGTATCTTTTTTCCCCTCTTCCCCTCCCATTCCCCCACTGATAACCCTCCATGTGATCTCAATTTCTGTGAACCTGTTCCTGTTCTAGTTGTTTGCTAATTTTTTTTAGGTTTGGTTGTTAATAGCCGTGATTTTGTTGTCATTTTACTCTTCATATTTTTGATCATCTTCTTTTTCTTAGATAAGTCCCTTTAATATTTCATATAATAAGGGCTGGGAGATGATGAACTCCTTCAATTTGTCCTTATCTGGGAAGCACTTTATCTGCCCTTATATTCTAAATTATAGCTTTGCTGGATAATCTTGGATGTAGGTCCTTGCCTTTCATGACTTCAAATACTTCTTTCCAGCCCTCTCTTGCCTATAAGGTTTCTTTTGAGAAATCAGCTGATAGCCTTATGGGAACTCCTTTGTAGGTAGCTGTCTACTTTTCTCTTGTTGCTTTTAAGATTTTCTCCTTATCTTTAATCTTGGGTAACACAATTATGATGTGCCTTGGTGTGTTCCTCCTTGGGCCCAACTTGTTTGGGACTCTCTGAGCTTCCTGGACATCCTAGAAGTCTATTTCCTTTGCCAGATTGGGGAAGTTCTCCTTCATTATGTTTTCAAGTAATTTTTCAATTTCTTGGTCTTCCTCTTCTCCTTCTGGCACCCTTATGATTCAGATGTTGGAACATTTAAAGTTGGCCCAGAGGTTCCTAAGCCTCTCATTTTTCTGAATTCTTGTTTCTTCATTCTGTTCTTGTTGAATGTTTATTTTTTCCTTCTGCTTCAAACCATTGATTTGAGTCCTGGTTTCCTTCTCATCACTGTTGGTTCCCTGTACATTTGCCTTTATTTCACTTTTCCTAGCCTTCATTTTTCCTCTAATTTGCAACCATATTTGACCATATACAACCAATTCTGTGAGCATCCTGATTACTGGTGTTTTGAACTATGAATCTGATAAGTTGGCTATCTCTTCATCACTTTGTTCTATTTTTGGAGCTTTGATCTGGCCTTTCATTTGGGCCATATATTTTTGTCTCAGTGAACCTGTTACATTATAAGGGGTGGAGCTTTAGGTGTTCACAAGGAAGGGGCAACCCAGGTTACTGCGTTGTGGTGCTGTATGTGGGGGAGGGGTCTGAGAGGGAACAGTGTCTCTTGCTCAGCTCTCTGCTGGCTTTCAGTCACTTCCTCTGCTACCCCCAAGCAAATTGGGACTTTCTGGTGCTGATTCCCAGGTTGGTGGGCTTATGTATGTCCTGGGACCCTGTGGGTCTCTCCAACGAACTCTCCCATGGGGCTGGGAGTTTCTCCTGCTGCCACCTCCCCCTCCCACAGGTGTTTTCACCTAGAGGCTTTGAGGCTTTATTTCCCCAGGCTGGAGCCCTGGGTTGCATGGTCTGTCTCGCTCCCCAGTTGTTCCTCCCAGTTTATCTGCAAGAGAATGTGGGACCACCTGCTCTGCCAGCCGCCGCCCATCTGGGCCACCAGCCATCACCTTGCCATGAATCCTCTCCACCTGGTTGCCCATCTCTGCCCCTCTTACCGGTCTGGATGAATGCTTCTTCTTTAACTCCTTGGTTGTCAGACTTCCATACAGTTTGATTTTCTGTCAGTTCTGGTTGGTTTTTGTTTTTAAATTTGGTATTGTCCTTCTTTTTGTTTTGCGAGGAGGCATAAGGTATCTACCTATGCCTCCATCTTGGCCAACAGATCCAACTTTATTCTTTATTCTTCTTTCTCAAGATCACTATTCAGGGACTTTTGTGGTTCCATATAAATTTTTGAAATAGTTGTTACAGTTCTGTGAAATATGTTGTTAATATCTTGATAGGAATTATGTATGTTCATTGCAGTTTTATTTACCATTGTCAAGATTAGGAAGCAGCATAAATGTCCATTATAAGGTAAGTGGATAAAGCAACTATAGTATATTTACACAATGGAATACTACTTGGCTGTAAAAAAGAAGAAACTTTTACCCTTTGTGACAGCATGGATGAACCTGGAGAACATTAGGCTAAGTGAAATAAGCCAGTCAGAGAAAGGCAAATATCATACAATTTCACTCGTATGTGGACTTTAGTGAACAAACTGAACTAACAGGTAAAATAGAGATGGACCCACAGAGAGCAGGCTGAGAGCTCTGCAGGGGGAGACAGTTAGCGGGTAGAGGCATTGAACTGAAAAGAAGGACGCATGGACAATGGTGTGGTGATTGCTAGAGGGAGGGGTTGAGTGGAGGTGGAAGAGGTTAAAAGGGAGATAAATGGTAATAGAAAAAATACAATAAAAATTTTAAAAAGAACAATATAAAAAGGAAAATAAGTAAATCAATAAACACTGCCCTGGAAAAAATCAGTGGTGTAGTTAAACTGGCCAGCCCTGTTAAACATTGGACACTGAAATCCTAAAATAATAATGTCTAGTGCTCATAAAAATCTTTACATTGCCCAAAGTATCCTCACATGCAGTCACCTTCTGTTTTTACACAAAGAAGGAACAAACTGTCAGGAAGTTAATTGGAGTGATACAAGAGTTGTACACAGAGCTGGTTATAGAACACAGTTTACCCAAACCACCAATATGGTCCGGCTCATGTTAGTGGCAGCCCACATACAGATGACTGTTTTTCCTTCTCCATCATTTTGCAGCCAACATTTCTGCCATCGGCGTTGTTTTCATCCCACTTTGCCACTCCAGATAACAGACTTTCAGATCCCTGGTAAATAAAATCTCAGAAAGGAATGCAGTGTGGATGCCCTGGGGCCACTGCGTGCCCACCACCTCAGTCTATTTGACTGCTCTTAACTCTTGAATCCTTGCTCCCTCAATAACTATCCAGACTTCATTGTCAGATAGATCTGCATGTAGATCAAAGTAGAGCCACTTAGTTGTGAGAAATGTACTGAAATCCTCTAAAATGGGCCTCTTAATAAAACAGTTAATGGTTGTTTTTAGTAGTAAATGACTGGCAATGCACCTAGCTTCATATTATTGACAATCAATAAATGTTTTCCTACTTTACTCACCCCCACTTTCCATACCTCAGACATATATCTCTTAAATTAACATAATAAGATCTTCCCACAATGTTCTGCCTTATCCCAATAGGCAATGACTTGCAGTAAATTGAGGCCCACGCCTATTTACTTAAGAGAAGGTTATTGCCAAAACCCAGCTGATATATGAGTGTAAGTTGCTTTGTCACAAAGATATTGCTTTAGAAGACACAATACTTATTTTATCATTTTATTGTGAAATTATATCTCATACTCAAAGGAGTGAAAAGGAAAAAAATGTCCAGAATAATAGTTATAACTCAAACAATTGTGTAATTAACACTCAAGAAATAGAACACTTTAATCAACCCAGATTTCCTGAGGGTACAGCTTTTCTTAGAGATAGTCACATACATATGTAGAAAGAAATTATGATATTGTAGAAAAGGCATAGACTCTAAAATCACACAAATCCTGTGATTAATTTTGTTTCTCTCACTTGTAAACTGTGTGACTTTGACCAAGTCACTTAATCTCTTTGACCCTGAGAACCCACATCCGTAAATGAGAATGATAAAACCCACATTTCAGTGGCACTGTGAGCTGGATATATGTACACAGACACATGCATGTGTATATGTTTGTGGAAGAACATACATAGTTACACAGTGACCAGTCAGTATTACCATTAGAAATCATACATACTTTGCATCTTTCAAAGGCATTGTTGAATATACTGGCTTCAATACATGACAACTTTACTCATTCCAGGAATTTAAATTATAATCATTTGCCTTGGCTAAATTTGTCTTTTCAGTGATAATAAATCTGAAAAAATAATGATATTTGGGGGCAAATGGGTATTTTACATCAGAATATAGAAGATTGATTTGACAAATGTTTAGGCATTGTTTGTGTGTGCTACAAACTGAAAGCATTTGTTAAAATATGCCCAGCAGAATTCCCAATTGGATTGTACATTGTTATTCACTAAAATGTTACAGAAGAGATATTTTATGAAAATGTTCTAAATTCAAACTGAACTAATTGACCAAAATAGCCATCCTTAATTAATCTGCCTTAATGGAGTTTCAACAAATTCTTACTACATTTCTATCAATAGCCTGTTGCAGCAACACAATTTTTAAAACTATGACCAAATTGAATGAATTGTTAAATGATCTCCTTATAAAACAAATCTCATATCAGAATATTCTAGCATTACATAATTAAGAAAATCTACACATAGATTAAGACCATGAAAGAGTGGTCCCAACTCTTAAAATTCCCAGGAGCTACATAATTTTGCTTAAATAACTTGTACATTTGTGAATGAGAGCAAAAGAAAGTTTGGATGCTTTTTATGATGGGAAGTTCAGGAAAGCACTAACTGGGAATACGTTTAGATGATCAACATTTAACCCTCCATGTTTTGTTTTGACTGTTGCCCGTCCCCCACCACGCTGAGAAAACCTGCATGGGCCACTTTATTTGCCCACAACAGTGAATATGTTATGTCCTGGTTATGTCTTGAGTTTGACTCTCATCTCTGAAACTCTCCACATTTCATACTGATTTTGTAATGTCTTTTAACTTTGGTTTCTTCACCCTAAAAATGGAGGTAACAATTCTAACTATACCTTCATCAAAAATTTATATTAAGGCTCAACTAATAATGTATGTAAAATATACTTCTAAAAACCATACATTGATATATTAATGAAAATTATGATTACTATGTTCATATCATACCAGAGCTTAGTTAACTCAATTTTTATAAGTTGTAATGTTCTTGAGATGGATTATTTTACAGCTACTACTTCACTGTTTACCTTACTCTGGGGATGGATGTATTTAGAATATAAAAGAAAAAGTTTCATTTATGACTACATACTTCATAGATTACTGATTCTAAGAAGAAATCTCAGCTTTATATTTTTGTTGGATCAATCAAGTGGAATCTCACCCCCTAAGAATGCACTAGTTATTATCCAAGCACTTCAAAAAGTCATTTTTACATTAAGATGGATAAGGCTGATTACTTTGACTGAGACTTGTAGCTACGATTATTCTTTAAATCATATGACTATAGATTAAGTGTGGATACAGAATAGAGCACATAAAACAATGTAGATCCATCAAGGAAATTGCTGTAACATGGTTTCCTCTTTCCAAAAGGTTCTTATCCCCCCTCTTCATATTGAAAACTGAGACATACTTCAGAGTTCAGCTCAGCTGTTGCCTTTTCTATAATGATGATTTCCCAAACATACTTAATTTATGGCCTCTTCTCACCCTCAAAACATTGCTCCTCTTTTACAACATTTATGCTGCTTCTTCATCCATTGGATTCTGGCATCCTTGAAATCAGAAACCTAGTCTCACTCATTCTTGTATCCTTTGGGTTATCATGGTGCCTTCATCCTTTCTCACTGCGGAGACAAATGTTAAGTTTTCCCCAATTGCGGTGGTCTCTCAGTATTCGCAGGGGTTGACTCCAGGGCCACCCAATACCAGTATGCCCAAATCTCTGATATTAAATGGGATGTTATTTGCATATGCCTATGCTTTTGTATAGGCTAAGTGGGGTATGCCTACTTATCGCCTCATTCTCATGGATTTGGCAGAGTGCTAGGCACGTGCAAATTCAACTTTAGCTTTTTTGAACTTTCTGAGATTTTTAAAAATATTTTTGATCCATGTTTATTTGACTCAGCTGACACAAAACCCACAGATACGGAGGACCAACTGTATCTGATGTTACTTTCTTTCTTATATTTTTCACTTGGGCATATGCCTGCCCAGAATAATGATCATTTTTCCCAATTTAGACGTGGCCTTGTGGTGAAGTTCACCTAAGTACTGATTTAAGAACAGGAATTATATAAGAGAATTCTGGATTGTTCCTTCCAAAGGGAAATGTTAGGTTTTTCTCCTATTTCTTTCTCCTTCCTCATGAGTGACCTTGAAACATGCAGATCAAGGCAACATTCTAGGGAGCAAGAGCGACAAGCTGTAAAGAGACCGTGTCCCCAACACATGAGCCACCACCCCAGTTCTGTGTGCTAGTTAGCAGACTGTCAGGTGAAAAGGAATCAAACTTCTGTTTAAGCTTCTATTGCTCTGAGTTTCTGTAATGGTAGTCAAAGTTACACGCTAACAAATGTACTTCTACACTGGACATGCGAATAATAATTTTGGACACAATATAATCATGTTTACATAATGTAAGTTGAAACAGTTGTTTATTAATTAATGCAGCCACATTAAAGACCCTTTGGGCATTATTTATTGTTTTTGCTCCTCTAGCTTACAGGTCATCTAAGATTTAGGGTAAGAATACATTTGAGTTATTTACTTACATCAATAAGATTTTTTGTAATATTTAACAGCAAGCCCTTTTCTTTGGGAATAGTATTCCAACAGGAGATTGCAGAGAGAGTATCATTCACTCCTTTATATAGCACTGGCTATGAATCTAAATCTAGAATATATTAGAGATGGTTTTGTTCATTTTCTATGACTTCATATAGGCTGTTTCCATTTTCTGGGGAGACTTTATATTTGGGGTTACTTTATGTCCTTTTTATCCTTTTGATCTCAATTTAACTGTTTCCTTTGAGAAAGCCCTCCTTGTGCTTAAATACTTATTAAAAATTAATGTAACATGGTATAATATTTTATAACACATTATTATTGCAGTTCTATAACACCTTCTTTAGGTTTTAGTTTAATGCCTGATTCTCCCAGCAGACTAAGTTCCATGAGGGCAGGACCATCTCTGTAAAATGTACTGATGTATCCTAAGGGCCGGGAATATTCTATATAGTCACTAATTATGTGATGGGAAGAGGAAAGGAAGGAAGGAAGGAAGGAAGGCTCCACAACCATGTAAAGAGGAAAAACTAGAAGCCATTTTTGGATCTGAATATTTTAAATACCCATATAATGGAGGAAAATATTTCTAAAGGAGGGAGTTTTGAATCACTAAAATTATTTTCTTCTTTATTCTGCGTGCCTAGTTACAGTAAGAAAGGCATAAGATTTTTTTTCAATTTTCTCCAGATCCTAATAAATCAAAACTTGAAAACTACATATTTGCAAAATCAGCAGTTACCTCCAAAAAATTCACTATAGTGTCTTGGGATGTATGCCCAGGATCTTCCATTTTCTCTTATTTCTTGAACAAGAACTTGCCGAGGGGGGTTGGATCAGGCCCCCCTCGGCGTCGCCAGCCTGACTGCATTTCCTGGTCCTCTAGGTGGTGTTGGAAGTGTCACTAGAAGGAGCACTGCCAAGTCGAAGATGACTGCTTAAGATTCTGCATGCAGATAGGGACAGGTGTCTTCATCTGGCTGCTGGCACTTTCTGTGCCGTGAGAAGTTTCCCGTTAAAGCAAAAGAGAAAACAATGATAAAAAGTTTCTTTTAAAATAGGGATTTTAAATTTTCAATGCATTTCAAATCGTAAGTATTTGGCACAGTTGATCTTCCTGCTCATTGATACACTTTCTTCCTTTGGCTCCAGGATACCACATTCTGTTGGTTTGCTCCCTACCCTACTCCTCTTGGTCCCTTTTGCTCATTAGAATGTCTCATAACTCATTCTTAGGGTCACTTTTCTTGCCTACCTGCACTACCTTAAAGATTTTATTTATACTCACGGTTCTAAATACCAGCTGTGCTGATGACTCCCAATTTTGCATCCCCAGCTACACTCCAGACCCATGTATCCAGCTGCCTACCTTACAAGTTTACTGGCTGTCCACAGTCATTACCAGTTCACCATGCGGAAAACTGAACTTTTATCCCATCGCCGTCCTTGCATAATCTCAGCTGATTGAAACTCAAGTTTCCAATTGTGAGGGGAATAAAGTGACATGAGGACGTCAGCTTTGAGGCCTCTCCTTCACATTTCACTGTTGACTCAGCAGGGTATCTTGTGGATCCACCTTCCACGTGTAGGAGGCCCCTTGTCTGCAGAGGGTAAGTTTCGAGACCCCCAGGGGATGCCTGAAACCCCAGAGAGTAGTGAACCCTGCACATACTATTTTTTCCTATATATACTCGTACGTACATGTGACAAAGTTTAATTTATAAATTAGACACAGTAAGAGATTAACAATAACTAATAATGAAATAGAGCAGTTATGACAATACACATAATAAAAGTCTGAAAAATTTGTGTCTGTCTCTCAAACTATCGTATTGTACTCACTTTCTTCTTGTGGCGATGTGAGATGACTGAGTGGATGAGATGAACCAAAGTGGAAATTTCCATTTAGTTGTTTTGGACTATGTTTGACCATGAGTACCTGAAACTACAAGAAAGGAAATTATGAGTTGGGGGTGGCAACTGTATATCCATTCTCTGGCTGTTTCTCAATCCTTTCACTGTCACCACTGTGGCCTGGATCTACAGCATCTCCCCCTACATTATTGAATATAATCTTGTAGGTGGTCTCCCTGATTTTACAATACTCCTGGCCTATCACCTAATCTTCAAACAGAAATCAGGGTGGTTTTCTTAAAATATAAGTCATGTCAGGTCACCTTTGTCTCCAAACACTGTTATGTCTCTCACAAAGTTACAACTGGAGTCCTTTACCCCACGACTTTGAGCGGTCTGCTCCATGAGCTGCCTGACCTCATCTCCACCCCTCCCAGTTGCTCACTCGGCTTCAGCCACGCTGGCCTGCTCCGGCTCTGCCAGTGCACCAGGTACGCTCCCACGCTGGCATTTCCACTAGCCGCAGTGCTCTTTCCCCAGATATGGAGATGGCTAACTCTCTTACCACCTTTGGACTCTGCTCAAATGTCCCTTCCTGCGCCACCCCCATGGCCACCTGACTCTCCTAATTCTCCTGATTTATTTATTCTCTGCTGCTTTTCCCCCAAACTATAGAAATTTCACCTTAGTTATGTGTTTATTATGTGTGTTATGTATTGTGCATCTCTCCCATGAGAATAGAAGTTCCACTAATATGCAAAAATTTATTGTCTTATTTAATGATAACTTGAACAGCTTCTGGCACATAGAATTTTAATAAGTATTTATTGAATAGATGACACTTTCTCACTAACGACAGGAACAGGTCATGTTTGCCTACTCTCACTGCTACTACACAATGTATACTGGATGTCCAAGTCAAAGCAGGAGGACAAGAAAAATGTTATAAATAATAGGAAGGACTATTGTGACTATCTGCATGTAACATAATTATCTATGTAGTATAAAACCCAGAAAGTCACCTAAAGAGATCTAAGAACTAATGAAAGAATTCAGCACAGAGGACAGAGTATTGTTAAATTTATATTTTTAAAAATTAATAATTATATATATGCCGAAAGTGACCAAATATGAAAATTAAATTCATGGACAAAAATGGATGCAATTTGCTATATGAAAAGACTGAGTAAAATGCCTAGAAATATACCTAATGTGAAAGGTTCAAGGCTTACATTAAGAAAAGTATTAAACAGAATACCATAAATAAATTAAGTAGCGTACCAAGTTCATGAATAGCAAGATATATTATTATAGGCAGAAAAATTTTCCCAAAATAATTATGATTTTAATCAAAATATAAAAAGGAATTTCAATGCATTTCAATTTCAAACAGAAGAAAAATATTTGAGTATATCCATTACTCTTCTGCAAAAGGTTAAATATATATATTTATTTATATATTTATAATTATATATATATAATTAGTACAGGAATACTATTTCAAACCTCTTAGGAAAAATGGACTATTAAATAAATTATGTTCAGGCAATTGGCTATTTATTATGAAAATAATAAAGTCTGTAATGCAGACATAAGGTAAGTTATATTTTTGATGGATCAAAGAGCTAAAACTAAACTACCTTAATATGGTGAAAAATATAGGAGAATATATTATACTTTAAAGTAGAGAAGAGCTTCTTTAAGAAAAATATAAAACCCAGAAAGCCTACGAAATAAATTTCCCCCTCCACTCTCATAAAGATGAGTACAAATAATGTTTTAAAATAGGTTAGCATAGGCATCATTAACATTCTGCATGAATATTCAGGATACATAAAGAGTTCCTTCAAATCAGTTTTTAAAAAATACACAAATTCTCCAAAGCATCCAGAAGATAAAATATATTAAAATATAGCTTATAAAAAACAGGCAAAAAATAAGACAAGACTTAATCTTACTGATAATCAGAAAAATCCAAACTGAAAGAGAGGGATTTTTGTAGACATCTAACAAATATAAAAGTTTTAAAGGTTGTCAACACGGAGTACCAACCAAGATGGAGGAAAATGTATCGTACACCCCAGGGTAATAGATGAACACTTTGTGAAGCCATTTGTTTAATGACTCCACTCCCCTGCCACTCTCTTCTGAACATGGCGTATGAACCTAGAAGGCTCAAAAGCTCATGTTTTTTTGTTTTGTTTTTATTTCTTTCTAAATGAGAAAAGGAAGAAAAGAAGAAAGACCTGTAAGTAGCACTCTCTTCCTTGTGATAGACATCATTTTTTCTCATTGATTCCAATTACCCCTATCAATTCAGCCAACATTTATTGACTACTTACTGCCTCTCCGTTATAATTTTTATAGCAAAAAATACATATAAATTAAAAAGCAACAGCAACAACAAACAGTGAATCAGAGCCCTGTTCACTTTCTGGGCTGCTCAATCTATTGCATGAGGAAGACCCTCTCATAAGTATCTCTTACTCAAGATAGATTAAGTGCTCTGATAAAGGCATACTCCAAGTGCTACGGGACCACGGGGAGGAAGAGATTAATCACTACCATTACCACATTTTTAAAATCAATTTATCAGGATCCCAGCTTTGCAATTAAAGGAAATTTGCCAAGGCACTTAGAACAAAAGTATCCATTTATAATTTTCTTTCACTAATCCTCTCCTTCAGGCCTTTTCACCCAGTGGGAAGTATACAATCAGCATGTTTTGTTTTTTCTTTTATTTTTTTTTCTACTTGCTGGTCAAAGTATGACTCAGAATGGGAAATGGACTTTGGGTACAGTGTCAGTGCCTTCTATGGCTTCACTTTTGCCATTTGTAATCTCAGAAATACCACACAATAAAGGTCATTCATTCTATCAGCATGACAAATAGCTTAGAGAAAAAAATTGCACGTAAGAAATCTGAGAATTCCTTACACTCCAAAAATGGTAAGGAGTTCTACCAGTCATTTATTTGGAAGATATCGTTCTGTTGATTAGTTCTAGTTTTCTATTTGCTGCACATTTTATCATTTATTCAAATTTACAACAAAGCCTTTAGAAATTAAATGAAGCACATGGAACTATTTTTTGTTACCAAATTACAAATTAAATTTCTTCTCAACTTTTATTCACTTATGCTTTCAACTAACATTAGTTGAGCATCTAATAAGCTCAAAATACTTCTCTAGGCACTAGGAACACAGTGGTAAACAAAATACACTAAGTCCCTGAAGTCATAGGACTTGTTTTCTGATAGAGGAAACTAACAACAAATAAACAAAGCACAAATTTCAGATGGCAATAGGTGTTAAAATGTTCAAGACAGGGGCATACTTAGAGGAAAGCAAGTGATAGGAACAAAGGCTATTCTAAGTTAAGCTGGTAAGGAAGGAAAGTTCAAAAAATGATAGCACATGCAACATGAAGATATGAGCAAATGCCACCTCAAGCAGAGAGAATCCCAAGTGCCAAGACAAAGAGAAAGAACAAGGTATGTTTTGAGAACTCTTTGAAGTGGATTGATCAACTGTACCAATTGTTGGCCTGAGGACTCCTGGAATACCAAAACATAAACTCCCAGGAAAACAGGGTTGTGTTGATCATCCTACTTGGAAAGCTGTCTCCTGACCGGATGGATAAAGAGTGGACAAAGTGGTGGGAAATGAGTTTACTGAAGTAAGGTGGGGCCAGATAATAGACAGGCCATATAATGGACAACCTGAGAATCTGGTAAAGAGACTGCAATGGCAGAAACCTTTGGAGTGATATGGTCAGGAGAACAATGTGATCTGAGTTACTTATGGTGGTGGAATAAGTAGGTATCCACTTTATTGAATAGGCTTACTGTTTTCTCTCAAGTCAGAAACATAGAAGGTTGGGCAGCCTTCCCATCAGTCTAAGCAATTCTTGAAGGTCAGCATTAGAAAATTCTCAGCAGAAGTTTCACCTGCTCCCTACTGTATTTCTAAAGATGTATTAGAAATAATTTCTGTAAGTGCTTTAGGGCTTCCCTGTTTGTTAAGAATCTGGAACGAACAGTTTTCCCATAGAGGAAAAGGTTGAAATAAACTAAAATGGCTTTGTTGCTATAGGTAAGAGTCCCAGACTGGGGCATGACCCATTAGTCACCTCTCAGTCATTCTGAACTGAGCGCACCAATGGGATCACTGATATGATTTGAGCCCAAGAGCTCTTTATTCTGCAGAAATACTGGAGATTTTTCTCACTACACTTTCTGTGTTAATGTCTTTTTTTTTGGTATATTTCCTGGAAAGTCTAAAAGCAATTTCTCTAAGCTAAGAAAATGTCCTTATCTTTTGGCCCAAATGGAGACATATAACCTTCATGGCTACAAATGACTTCCTCCAAATGAACTTGTGTTCAGTCAAAATTGTAACAGCAAACTAGTTAAAGGCTAAGTCTTTCGTGCTGTGCTTCACCCTACTGAGCTTCATATTGCCTAAAGCATAGATGCAGAGAATGAATGAAAAGATTAAAATGACTAGGAAAGGGGAGAAAGTGGTGGGGAGATTATGAAAGTGAAGGGCTGAAGAAGGAAGAAAGATGAAGTGAAGGCGAGGAAGGATTCCATTTAGTGAGGGTGCAGCTAAAGCTCATTCTCCTTTGGAGATCACAAGGGGTCAGGACATTCCTAAGTCCTCCAACAGAAGAATTTCTTAAAAGAAGGATGAGAAAGCTAAAAATGAAAGAAAGGAAAGAAGAAGATAGAAGCACAGTATTTTCCTAATTTTATTGGACCCCAAGTTCTCCATGAAACTGCCATTGCCCCCCTTTTTGCCACTTTTTTCCAAATTCATTTTTAATGGATATTCATTCTATAATTAATTGCATGTTCTTAAGTATATTTTATTGATTATGCTACCACAATTGCCCCATTTTATTCTGCCTTATATTCTCCTCCACCCTACACTGCCCCTTCCTGAAGCATTCCTTGCCTTAGTTAATGCCCATGGGTCATATATATAAGTCCTTTGGCTTCTCCATTTCCCATACTATTCGTAACTTCCCCATATATTTTGCACATACCATTTATGCTTCTTTTTCCCTGTACCTTTCCCCCCATTCTCCTCCCTCCCCCTCCCCACTGATAACTGTCCATGTGATCTCCATTTCTGAGATTCTATTCCTGTTCTAGTTGTTTGCTCAGTCTGTTTTTGTTTCTGCTTTTTAGGTTCAGTTATTGATAGTTGTGAGTTTGTTGTCATTTTACTGTTCATATTTTTGATCTTCTTTTTCTTAGATAAGTCCCTTTAACATTTCATATAATAAAGGCTTGGTGGTGATGAATTTCTTTAACTTGTCCTTATCTGGGAAGCACTTTATCTGCCCTTCCATTCTAAATAATAGCTTTGCTGGATAGAAGAATCTCAGATGTAGGTCCTTGCCTTTCATGACTTCAAATACTTCTTTCCAGCCCTCTCTTGCCTGCAAGGTTTCTTTTGAGAAATCAACTGATAGTCTTATGGGAACTCCTTTGTAGGTAGCTGTCCACTTTTGTCTTGTTGCTTTTAAGATTCTCTCCTTCTCTTTAATCTTGTATAATGTAATTATAATGTGTCCTGGTGTGTGCTTCCTTGGGTCCAACTTGTTTGGGACTCTCTGAGCTTCCTGGACTTCTTGGAAGTTTATTTCCTTTGCCAGATTGGGGAAGTTCTCCTTCATTATGTTTTCAAATAATTTTTCAATTTCTTGGTCTTCCTCTTCTCCTTCTGGCACCCCTATGATTCAGATGTTGGAATGTTTAAAGTTCTCCCAGAGGTTTCTAAGCCTCTCCTCATTTTTCTGAATTCTTGTTTCTTCACTCTGTTCTGGTTGAGTGTTTACTTCTTCCTTCTGTTCAAAATTGTTGATTTGAGTTCTGATTTTCCTCCCTTCATAGTTGGTTCCCTGTATATATTTATTTCACTTTGCATAGCCTTCACTTCTTCCTTTATTTAGCATCTGTATTCAATCATTTCTTTGAGCATCCTGACTACCAGTGTTTTGAACTCTGCATCTGACAGGTTGGCTATCTCCCCATCACTTAGCCCTTTTTCTGGAGTTTTGATCTGTTCTTTCATTTGGGCCATACTTCTTTGTCTCAGCACACCTGTCATGTTATAAGGGGTGGAGACTTAGGTATTCACCCCTTTCTGATCAGAATGTAAAATTATTTCTTCTTAGGAACAGACACTGTAAAAAAAGAAAATTAAAAATATTATAAATAATTTTGAAATAGTTATAACAAAATGGAGGAATTATTGCTAAATTTTTATTTAAATCTTTTCTGCCTTTATTATTATGCTTTAAAGTGCATAGAAATCAATATGCAGAGGGGTACATGTAGATAGAACCCAATTTATTGTTGAATATACAGTATCTAGTTTAAATTTAGTTTAAGTGGATATATAATTAAATGGATGTTACATAGGTATATATAACATAGAGTATACATAGCACCACGTATATATAGCACAAGGTCAAAGCAATGAGCCTGTTTATGAGATGACAGCCCTAAGGAATTTATCATCAAAGTCTGAAACAAAGAATAACCCATGTATTACTGCAGTTTCCAAGCTAAGTAGATAATAATAAAGGAAGACAAACTGAAACTATATAATAATCTGTACAATTTTAAGAAGTCATTTCACACTGGAATCAAGGTTGTAGGACAGTCATTAAGTAAAGCATCTCATAATCAGTATGTCATGTCTTGGACAGAAGCAACAGAAATTTGAGGAGAAGATGAGACCAAGTGAAGGACTGGCAAAGGAGAAGGCATCCAAGAAAACTGCCCTGTTTTAATTTATAAACTTAGTAATAATCAGTCATGCATGTTCTCAGCATGAAAGAGAAGCAAAAGGAGAGATATAGGATCTTAGCCTCTTTTAGAATTAGGTCAATTATCATTTATTGAACTTCTACATGCCAGATACCAGGATTTACAGCTCACTTTATTCTGACCAAAATAATCAGGGGTATATTAGCAAATTTAAATGGCTATTATAATAAGGATCACTAGGGATCACTCATATCCAGTTCTCATATCTTTTCTGGCACACAGGAATATTCTAGTTTCCAGGTGCCTTGAAGTCAGGCAAAGTTGCACAACCAATTTCTAGCCAATGAAAAGAGCTACCTTCTGGATAAGGCAGTTATGATCTTGTCTGACACCTCCACACATTCTCCTCTTCTGAACAAACATGAAGGCCACATGTGAAGATGGCAGAGCCACAGGACAGAAACAACCTTCAGCCTGAGTCATTGTTCAGCAGAGGTTTCTGAGACTAAAAAGATGCCCAATCCACACTGGACTTAGTCTCAGTAAGAGATAAATATCCCTTGCATTAAATCACTAAGATTATAGGATTTATTTACAACTACAGAAGAGCAGAGCTTGTCCTTATTAATATACTTATATATAATATAGAGTGGGCAAAAGGTAGTGTTAGATGTTAAAATCTATACTTGCCTAATTCCAAAGACCAAGCTCTTTACACTCTATCATACTGCTTTTAACAAGCAATGTAAAAACCACTGTGGCTGTATAGTGACTCACACTCTATATGCCCTATAAACTCAAAATAAAATAGATATCATTTTTAACTCAGACTCATGATTGTAGGTGGGCTTTGGCTTGGATCTTGAAATGAAGGTGAAGTACTGTCAATAAAAAGAAAGGGGAGCTGTATAAAACTAGCCCTAGAGGTGGACATGAGAATGACCTATTTGTGGAGGAGAGATATATACTGGGAAACCACAGAATACATGATTAGAACAGAAGAGGAGCTATTTTCTTGAGAATCTCCATGCCAGGCTGAGAAACTTAGATTTAAGACAGTGGAAAATGGTAGAGAAGTCACTGGACCAAGAGTCAATAGTGATGAAATACAATATTTCATGCTGTTGTCAGTAGCTTCATCTCTGTTGACCACAAGAACCTCCTTTTTAAAGAGTGGGTATAGCCTGAATCATCTTTAAGATCCCTTCCCAACTGCATTTTTTCAAGCCCGCATCTCAAAGTCCTTTGTGTGGATACATTGGTTGTTCTATTTAGGGAAAATTAGAACTGATGACTTTTGATAATCACCAGTTTTTTAATACAATGACTAATAATCAGAGTTATAAATATCTGCATACTTAGATCAGAAAATACAAATATTTTGACATGCTACAGACATAAAATCAAAGAAATGATTCTGCTGCTGTAGGTATAGGTGTGAACCCATCTATAGGCTAAATTGAATAACTGTTGTTTTCCAATGATGGCATCATTGCCTTCTCTTGGGCAAAGTTTGCTCTCATCAAATTCCAGGAACTTCACCACCAAATCTTCTGTCCTCAAGATCTTATTCCATCTCTCTCTAAAGCATGTCCCTCTTAGGAAGCCCCTTTGTTCAGGGGCAGAAGGAAAGGTGGCATATATGACTGCATATGAGCATAGGCATACATTGACTGTCCTATAAATGCTAGCAATCTGTTGAACACTAAAAATTATATAAATGTTAGCAGCTTTACTGATGCTTCATACACAAGCAGCTGTTGTTTCTTGGTCGCCTGATTAAATATGCTGCAAAATTTCTCCCAAGAAAATCTCACCAAAGTTGATTCCAGCAAATCCTTCCTCGCATCTCTGCTAGCAACTTCAGCGACTAAGTGATTCCAAGAAAAGACTCAATCAACAGCAGTTCCTTCAAGGAGGCCTCTGTTTTTCCTTTTAAGACAAAGCAGTTGTAACACCTGACCTAGTCTTGGCTCTGCTATTAACCAGAGATACTCAACATTTCCACAATGAAGTTTTGACTATTTGAGACAGACATTATGTGGACTGAAATGTGTTTTTGACAATATCTCTCTCTACATGTGTGTATCTATTTCTACATCATATACATACATGTGTACGTATGTGGATGTACATCAATAAGTAGAAAATTCTGGGCTATATTTTTATTTTTTGTCCCATGAGATTTTCTTTTTCTTTTATTTTTTTATTGTTGTTCAATTACAGTTTTCCCCTCTTTCCCCCATTTTTAGAAACAAAGTTAGAAAAATATCTCTAGCCAAGCCTAAAGCTATCAAAAACCAACACTATATTCATATAATTATTTATAAAACATTCACTAGGGAAATCAAATAAAAAATCTACCTAAAATGTGATTTGCAAGACTGTTTATAAGAGTAAGATTCTGCCTAAGCCTATGCAAGACTTTTGGGAATTTCTCTGATGCTGAGTGTTTAATCTACATTCACATCTCAACTGAAATGTCACTTTCTCCTAGACTTAGCTAACATTCCACCATCTGGATCATATGCCTTTTATTTTTGCTTCTACGGTCCCCAATAGTTACCATCATCATGTCAGTTTGATTTTTCCATTAAAATGTGCTTTAAAAAATGAATCATTCTGTTTTAATACTTGAATCCTTGGCACAGTGCTTGGTACATAGTATGTTCTCGATTTAAAGCATAAATTGTAGAAAGAATTATTGAAATTTTACATGAAAAATGCATTACCTTAGAAGTGGTACACATAAATTACAATGTCACCACATTATAATAATTGACTTTTAGAAAATGCACATTTTCTCTCTTGCCACAAAACTTTTATATATGCTGTTCCCTAAACCTGGAATGCCTCCTCCAGTGAATTCAGGTACTCTCCATTCAAATATCTGGTAGTGTAGCACTTCTTGGGCACCCTTCCTTGACCACTGACAAATCCAGATCCTCCTAGTTCATGCTCTGTATATTTATTAACCTCTTTCACAGTACTTATAACCTTCAGAATTGTGTATATCATTGCGTAAACAAGTATTTAATGTATAGTTGTTCCACTAAACAGTAAGCCCCATGATGGCAGTCGTGAATAGTCCTGATGGGGTCCTGAATAGTCTTGCTACTCACTTGCTGATCAGCCACCATAACTTCTGGATGAAAAACCCAGCAGGAATTTAGTTGGTGAGAGAAACTTCTGGAGTCCCAAGCAATTCCCCTTAAAGAACCCACACATAGATTTACTCAGATTCACTATCTCTGAGCTTCAGCACCAGGGTAACAACTTGAAAAGCACCAATGGCACACAGGGAGAAACTGAATATGGCATCAAAGCTGGGGGACAGATTTCTCTCAGACAGAAATGCTGTCAAAGACCATTGTCCATTTTTAAGCCCTCTCCCTCCAGAGCCATAGAGCCAGCAGGCCAGTGCCATACCTGAGACTCCATCAACCTGGCTAATACGGTTTGCCCCTCCCTGGAGATTCCCTGAGACTTTGTCCTACCCACTCTATGGGCCCACTCAACCTCTTAACTGTGACTTTTTTAAATGAATGACTGGTCTTGGCTTATGCTTCACAACTTCCTAAATCCTCTCAAATAAGTAACAGCTGCCCTCAGTGAGCCCCTAGCCCCAGTACCACTTGTTAAGTGGCTCCAGGCCCAGCACTAGCAACAGCCAGCCTAGATTCACAGTCTGGTTTTTTCTGGAATCTCCAAACCCAGCACAAGTAGCAGACACCTCAGATTTCTTTATAGTTCATGCAGAGTGGCCCTGGGCAGAACACTGCTGGAGACTGTCCTTAGCCTGCACCACCTGGGAAATTCCAGAGCCTGCCAACCCAGTGGACAACTACAGATGATATTGGCACACCTCCACCCTGCCCCTACACAGCTGATCCTCCACAGAGAGCAGAGGCTGATGGTCAGTGGTCACAGCCAGTCCTTGCAGCTGACTGGCTTGAATAAATCCCTCCCATTAACATGCCAGCAGCAGTCAAGGCTCAACTATAAGAGGAGGGTGTACTCAGCCCACATGGAGGGCACACCTCAAGCACCCAGCTTCGGTGATAGGTGAGACTGTGCTGTTGGACCCTATAGGACACCTACTACATTAGTCCAGGTTACCAAGACAGGGAGTCATAGCAGCTCTACCTAATATGTAGAAATAAAGACAGGGAGGCTATCAAAATAAGTAGACAAGAAATATGAGGCAAATGAAAGAATGGATCAAAACACCAGAAAGAGAATTAAACAAAATGGAAATAAGGAACCTCTCAGATACAGAGCACAAAATACTGATTATATGGATGCTCGAGGAACTTAGTGACAACCTCAACAGCATAAAAAAGATCCCTTCAGAAACCAAGAATACACTAATTGAAATAAAGAACAATTTACAGGGAAACAACAGTAGAGTGGATAAAGCTGAGAATTAAATAGATGGTTTGGAACATAAGGAAGCAAAAAACAACCAATCAGAACAACAAGAAGAAAAAAGAATCCAAAAAAAACAAGGACAGTGTAAGCAGCCTCTGGGACAACTTCAAGCATTCCAACATCCACATCTTGGGGGTGCCAGAAGGAGAAGAGAAAGAGTAAGAAAATAGAAATCTATTTGAAAAAATAATGAAAGAAAACTTCCCTAATTTGGTGAAGGAAGTAGATATGCAAGTCCAGGAAACACAGAGAGTCCCAAACAAGATGGATGCAAAGAGGCCCATGCCAAGATAACTCATAATTAAAATGCCAAAGGTTAAAGATAAAGAGAGAATCTTAAGTGCTGCAATAGAAAAGAAGTTAGTTACCTACAGGGGAGTTCCCATAAGACTATCAGCTAATTTCTCAAAAGAAACTTTGCAGGCTAGAAGGGATCGGCAATAAATATTCAAAGTCATGAAAAGCAGAGACCTACAGCCAAGATTGCTCTACGTACCAAAGATATCATTTAGAATTGAAGGACAGATAAAGAACTTTCCGGACAAGAAAAAAACTTGAAGGAAGGAATTCATCATCACTTTTTCATCACAGAAAAAGAAAAATATAAAAACTATAAACAATAAAATGACAATAAATACATATCTATGCACAACTGAATCTAAAAAATGAATAAAGCGAACAAAAGGAACAGAAACAGAATCATGGTTATGGAGAGCATTTCAAGTATTGCCAGATGGGAAGTGGGCATCGGGAAATAGGTGAAAAGGTGCGGGGGTGAAGAAGTACAACTAGGTAGATACAGAATCACCATGGGGATGTAAAGTACAGAATAGTAAATGGAGTAGTCAAACAAGTTATACACATATGACCCATGCATATAAACAAATGGCCTGAGAGAGTGGGGGATGCTGGGTAGAGGGGGCAAAGGGTGAAAAATTAGGACAACTATAATACATAGTCAATAAAAAATTATTTTAAAAAAGTTAAATTCCTATGTCATCTCATCAACATTATAATAAAAACACATTGAACAAAGCCATGTTATTTGAGTACCTGCTGTATTTTATTTACCCATAATGACTACATATATAGAAATGTAAAAAGAAAGTCACTAGACTTTAAAAATTGGTGGAAATGACTCACTGAGTGTACTTTTTTTTTTTGTTATTAAGGTCATCCAGGGATCTGATCTGGAATTTGGTATTTTTTATTAGTATAGATAACCAGCAAGAATATACTGTGAGACGCCCAGAGTTGAGTCATCTGCCAGAAACAGCCTCTATTGTATCTTAATCAATATATAAATCGGTTCCTTGACTTTAGTTACTTTGAGATGAGAATCAATAGGCAGGTGATATTCATTGCTGTGTGCATTCGTTCACACATTCGTTCATTTTTCCTGTATTTCTGAATGCCTACTAGGGTCCAGCACTGTGCCCACTATAGCTTTGGTGCGCTTAGCTGTATGCAAAGGGTTAAATTGGGCCTGGGCTGATACAGAATCAGGAGCTCAGTGCTTTCCCACTGTGCTGTTTCCTTGGAAACTACAGAGTAAACATGAATGTGGAATGGTGGGTCTGCCTGATCTGCTGCGTGGAACTAACTATACCTGGATTGAGGCAGCTGGGATTGGACATGCAGGCCTTGGGCCTATGTAAATAGAGACATAAAAGGTTGCTTGAAACTTAAGGAGCAGTTTGTCTGAGTCAAAATCATGCAGACAGTTCTTGGCTCCTCACTGAGACAGCCGTGTTCACCCTATGTGGTTGTGGGGAAGTAAAAACTCTGAACTCAGGTGGCTGCAGGCCTTCCCTTGAGATGAAGATGGCAAAACTGCTGAGCCTATAAAGTTAAATACGCTCAAGTTAGATCGAAGCCTATTTGTGCCTCATGTGACTAATCGCCTTCCCAAACCTGTAGCGCTGTAGTGGCACAGTGACAAAATTTGAAACTGAATTTCCGTGTCAGAACTACACCTTCACTTGAAGAAACTCCTTTCAAGATTCATCCTTTCCATAAAGACCCACCTTGCATCTTGCAGGCCTTTCTCTTTTGTTCTGTCTACTCTGTTTCAACATCTGATGCTTGTAGTAGCTTTTCATCAGCATCACGTTAAGAGACAGACTAGCGTTCATCGTTCAGCCCCACTACTTCCTCGCTCTGTGGCTTTGGCAACTGATTTAATTCCTTGCATCAATTTCTTCTTCTTCAAAATGAGTTCACACTGGAGAAACAGTATACTGGTTAAAAATGCAAGCTTTGCATCCAGATTGCATAAACTGAACTACCATTAGTAAATGCCTGGGAGTCTATGGTCAAGTTTCCAAATCTCTCTGTGCCTTACGTTACTTGACTACAAAATGCAGAAAATAATCACACATACATTATAAAGTTACTGTGAATATTATAAAAGTTTATATATATAAATTGTACTAATTTTGTACCTATGTATATATAAAATTGGTACAAACCCCAGCACATAGTAAACTCTCAGTAGATGTCAACTATCAACTATAATCATAATTATATTCAAATTACAACATAATACTTATTCTTCCAGTGTTTCTACTTCATCAAAATCAATGAAATAATAGGTGATTAGCCTGGAAACATTAAATAGTAAAAGAAGGGGTACAAATTCCAAATATGCATGAGAGAAAACAAAAAACAAAACACAACTAATCCAGAGTGGTAACTCTTTGTCTCTTAGACTGGAAAAACAATGGAACTATGTACGATGAGACAGCATAATTCCCAAGCAGCAAATTAATTAAAGAACAGAAAGAAGGCCAGGGCATATATAAAGTCACCGTGGTGATCCAGAACAAATCATCTCAATTGGCTCAGCCTATGTAATATGCACTCCTCTTTGTTTCATCAAGAATTACACAAATGAACACATCTCCTTCTTTCTCTGTGGGTCTGTTTTCTCTTCTAATGAGAGGGCCAGAGATATGAAAGCAGCCTAAGTGTCCATAAAGAGATGAATGGATAAAGAAGAAGTGGTGCGTATATGCAATATTATGTGACTCAGGCATAAAAAAGAATAAAATATTGCCACTTGCAACAATATGAATGGACCTAAAGGGTATTGTGCTGAGTGAAATAAGTCAGACAGATAAAGAAAAATGCCATATGATTTCACTTACATGTGGAATCTAAAACACAAAATAAATGAACAAGCAGAACAGAAACAGACTCATAAATATAGAGAACCTTTTCACGGCTGCCAGATGGGAGGGGAATGATGGGATGGGGAAAAAGTTGAAGGGATTAAGAAGTACAAATTTGTAGTTACAGAGTAGTCATGGATATGTAAATTACAGCATAAGATGTAAATTACAGCACAATAATATTGTACTAACTGTAGAGTGTCAGATGGATACTAGATTTATCAAAGTGATCACTTTGTAAGTTACATAAATGTTGAATCACTAGGTTGAACACCTGAAACTAATATAATATTGTATGTCATTGAAAATTTTTTTAAAAATTTTAAAATGAGAGGGTCACGTGAGGTGGCTCGTATGGTGATTTGTAGTTCTAAGTTTCTATTACCCAGTCAAACTAAGAAAAATGAAGCTAGGAACTCTCAGGTGAATCCTTCTGGCCAAGAATTAATGTTTTTTTTTTCTTAGCCAAAAATATATATATGTAACTCATCTTCCCTTTTAATTAATCATTTCAGAGACTTTTTAAAAGTGATTTGTCTATCTTATATTCTTCATCTACTTATTTTAAGTGTTGTAAAGGCTTTTCATTTTGCCTATGTGGAAACTGAATATTTAAGCCCCTCCCAGAACCTAGTCATATTTGTCTCCCACACAGTCCAATTGTGAAATGTTTCCATGACATTTTCATTGGTTCAATAAATTACTCTGCAATATATGCTCTTTTTCTTTGTCCTCCTTCCCCCAAAGTGAAAGTAAATAAATACATATAAATGAATCTGGTCTCAGCTGTGAAGGCGTTTCCAGTTGCCTCTCACCCACACTCACCCAATTCACCTGGCAGCTGTTCATACGATCATTTCAATTAAAGCCAAAATCGCTTTCAACCAGGGATGCTGGTTGGCTTTGTCTGTTCTGTCCTGTGACAAAGTTTCCTCAAGTTCCACAGATGCACTGTTGCTGATTCAAACTCCGTTGTCATTGATTATGCTCATGTAGGAGTTTAAGGTAAGTGAGCTGGTTTAGAAATAATTGCCTCTGTGCAGCTGCGGAGGAGTCCTTTGGCCACAGCTCTGGGGCTGAAGGTCCTATGGGAAGGTTCTTAGCCAAGCCAACCAATGCAAGAGTGAAAATAGATGACTGAATCCACATTCCGGGAAGCTCATGGATCACAGGGCTCTGTACAGAGAAATACCTGGTCCTCATAGCCTTCTCTGGGTACTGGGGATAGACTCAGAGTTAGGAAGTTTACAGGATGCATAGGTGTGTGCTGCCCAAGCTTCATAGAAATCAGAAGTCATAATGTTGCATTCTACTATGGGTTTTGGAATTCGAATGACTTCAATTGAGGTTTGGCCTTTTCAAGTTATATACGTAATGTCTTTGAAGCTCAGCCTTCACATCTGAAGAACAGGGGGGAATGGAATGTACTTTGTATGACTTTTATGAAAATTAATCAAGTGAATTCATATTAGCTGCTTAATACTATATTTGGTATGTAGTATTGGCACAAAAAGTACTTCTTATTACTCTTATTAATATGCCTAAATCAAGGGGGTGATTCTATCGACTCACTCAATTTTGTGTGTTAAAAACACAAATCTCCAAGTTCTAAACTATATCTCCCATACATATGCTATTAAGTGTACAACAAATGTGCCAAAAATAAGAATATGCTCATCCCTACTTCTGCAGAGCCATCTGAGTTAGATATTTATTTCTGAGAATGGCTTATTGCATCATTTTAGCATGAAGGGCAATGCATGGTATTATGTTCATGTACAAACAATATGGAGATGAGATTGAGAAATGTTTCCGGGTGTGATGGGAAGAAATCTTCAAGTTCTTTTAAAGCCTAAAGGAGGGGTATAGTTCAGGCCATTACAAGGCTGCCTCACCCTAAGGTTTTTAAAGGATGAAGACATACTCTAAGTCCTATTAATACTTGTATCCGCATGTGGCAATAGCACCACTTTGTCCTAAGCACAATTAGTCAGGCAACATGCTTCAAATGGCAGTGTCACCTGGGGAAGACTGTGTCTTCTGACTGTACGGCTAGAGATGCTTCTGATGAAATGCTACTGAGAAGGAGGCTCAAGATGATCTGTTAAACATTCATGGAGAAAAATAGCAAGCATTTGATAAGCTCCCAGAAATACCAAAATATTTATACAGTTTTAGGTATAACAAAACAACTGATCTACAGCCTATGTAAGAAGATCTAGTGTGTTGTGCTCTTTATGGTCTTTAGGGTGTTGACAAACTTGGACATCTATGAAAATGCCAGAGTCCCTGTGGCATGTATCTGGCATGCATTGGCTGAAGAAGGCAAGTTAATCCCAATCTCCAAGTGCGAATTGTGCATATAAAGGTATAGAGTCAGGGACCCATATATTGTAATCTTAAACATGCTTTACTGAGACACTGAATTATCTGTTGGGTACCTTTATATTCAGGACACTGAACTAGGTAATTTATATATATCTTAAATCTCATTAGATGTCAATCTCAGCCCTAACATGTTATTATCCCCATTTTAAGGATGAAATAAGTGATACTTGGAGAAGGGAAACAACTTGCCCATGATATCATCACTCAAATGCCAGGGATGGATTTTAAATTTATTAATACAAATTTGATCTCCTCATTCCTAAGTTAAACAAAGAGTAGGGGTTGGGTAATGAGGCCCGAGGTAGACTAAAGACCTGCCAAGCTGCAGAGTTCCTCCTTGAAGCAGGCGCCTCTTCAAACCTCCTAACAATGACAAACCATGAGGGGTCTTTTTTAAGCATGCCTTTATGTAATGAGTGCCTATTTGTCCAGGCTTATTCTAGGTCCGATGAATAAAGACATAGAAAAAAAAAGAAAGAAAGAAAATGTTGGGGAGAGGGTAGACAAAACAATCATTTTTAATAAGCTTATAATTTAAAAATCCATCTAAAGAACAGCTTTGGAACTCTGTTATTTTAAACCAGTGTTTGATCCAGGGATAAATCTGGCTTGTGCTCCATTTTGAAGCATATCTATGACCCACAGCACACACCAGTAAACCCATTACCTGAGCAGTCCTCCGCAAGGCAACTGAATGTTATTATGTTGGAATATTATATCGGGGGTTTACATAATGGGAGTGGCAATACCACTTTTCATGTAATCTCACTATTGAACAAAATAATTATTTGTTTGAAAACCAGTCATTAAATCATCAGTTACCATACTTAAAACTGCCAATTCAATTTACTGATTAAATCATTTGGATAATAACCTACAAATCATCCATTTTGAAAAGAAAATAAAGCTACCTAGCAGAACTGAAGCTGTATGTTGGAAAAAAATACCACCACACCATGGAAACGACTATGAAAATAAACCTAATTATGTTGACATAACTATTGACTCTTGTGCATTATGTGTGTAAATCATTTCACTTTGCAAATAAGCTGTATCTGACAGGTATTTAGTAAAATAAAATGTTGTTACGAAGCCTTCCATTTTATTTAATTGTGTACTATAAATATAAAATGAGTTCAGAAAACAACATGAGAATCTCTCGTTTGAATATGAAATTGCTTATGCCATCGCTAGATGAAATGAGCTGCTTTGGTTGTGTTTCCCCTCTTCTCCCCTCCACCATATGCTGTGGTGCTGGGTTTATTTTTCTCAAGCGCAGCTCTATTCTCTTCATAAAGACGATATGACTTCATATACATTCCCTAAACTTTCAGAGACCCCTGAAAAGGCTCTTTTCTGGGTTAATACTCAAGACCTTCTAGGATCTCATTAAACCCTCTTTATAGCACTATCACCCACTCTCCCCTTCAAATATGACCTCTATTTGATATGTTAGTTGCATATATTGCTCATCCCACACATAATTTTCTTCAAAACCTACCCATCCTGAAAGGCAGTAACAACACAAAGTAGTGGCTCCAGTGAGCCTATGCAGAATCACCCATCACATCCATTCATTCTCATACTGAGCTCAAATAAACACACTTTCTAAATTGACATAAACCACAAATGCAAGTTGGAAGGCTGATAAGGAACATTCTACTCATTATGAGGCTATTCACTAGAATTTAACTACTCAGCCTGTAACTAAGGAGATCAAAGGGAACACAGGATCTAGGACAAATGCAAGGGGCCTGACTCTAATGTCCTTCCTGTTTTATGGAGATGTAAACTAAATTTGAAGTTGTTAATCAGCCCATTAAAATAACAAGTCTGCTTGATCAGAGTAGGTCAGGGTCACAGATTCACACTTTTTATTCAATGTGGCTGGGGGACAGATTGCGTGGAGAGTCAAGAATGCTCTTATTAACATACAAGGCTGTCTGGAAAAAGTCTAGCCATTGGTAATATAACAAGAATGGTTTGCATGACATCGATGTAAACTGGCAGCCAGGGAGAGTGGACTGGAATGTGCATGCATGAACAATGATGACTTCACTGTACTAGTCACTGTACTAGTGGGGGCAGCAGACACTGTTGAGTAAGCCAGTGTACTGTGTAGCCATCACATCCAAAATGACTGAGCAAGTAGAGCAATGAACCTGCATCAAATTTTGCATTAAGCTTGACCATTCCTCCACGGAAACTATTCAGATGATTCTGAAGGCCGCAGGTATGGGCAACTGGTGATTGGCAGTTGCATCAACCAGACAACACGCCTGCTCATATATCGTATCTCATGCAGAGGTTTTTGGAGAAAATCAAATCACCCAGGTGACAGCCCCCCTATAGCCCAGATTTGGTGCCCTGCTGCTTCTGGCTTTTCCCAAAACTAAAATCACCTTTGAAAGGGAAGAGATTTCTTATTGTTGATGAGATGCAGGAAAATATGATGGAGCAGCTGGTGGCAGTTGGAAGAACTATGTGAGGTCCCAAGGCATCTACTTTGAAGGGGACTGAGGCATCATTGTCCTATGTACAATGTTTCTTGTATCTTGTATCTTCTTCAATAAATGTCTCTGTTTTTCATATTACATAGCTGGATACCTTCTGGAGAGAACTTCTATGTCATTATTTATGATGCTAGATACATATATTGTTGCATTCTATTTCTAACTATACCTCTAAGCCTATAGTTAGTGAGGCAATAACCCACCATGTAAATAAAATAGCATATGCTCACTCTGCAAACAAAATAAGACAACTCACCTAGGTGGGAGTACCCTCTCAGCTCATCCTTTAACCTAACCTTCTAAGTTGTTTTGAAGACAATGTTTTAAGGCCAAGCTGAAGTACCAACAATGTGGGACATTTTTTAGGTATATCTTTGGGTTGTTCTCTTGGGTTCTCACATTCTATTTTCCATAAAAACCACTAGAGGGGACACGAGTAGAGCAAGCCTGGTATTGGCCATAGTCTTTGTTGTGCCATTTATTAAAAGAACAAAAGATGTGAGTAAAGGGCTATTGATTTAGTTTGCTGCTTGGACAAGAGAGTTGATTCTCCTTTTCCAAATAACTCTGGTCCCTTTTCATCTCTGGATCCTGACCCTTTGTCCCCACCAGTGTCATGAAGACAGAATCCAGAGAGAAAGCCACATATAGATATACAAATGATAGAGATGCTTATGGAGTAAATGCATGTGCTTGACCCACTCTTATGAAAGTAACATGAGAAAGAAGCATCTGTATCTTAAAAAAATGGAATTGGGCCAACTGAACTTTGCACAATTCTCAAATGAAACAGTTAATTGGTGGCATAACAATATGTCAGCTTCCAAAAGTAAAGATAAAGCCAAGAGAACGAGAAAATAATAGAAGAGAATTATTTCATCTACTTCTGTGTGAGATGTAGGTACGCACTGAACAGAAATGAAAGGAATTAGTATCTAAAGCAAATAACTGTGTTCTTAGCACCGAGGGCACTTGATGTTGCTTTTGTAGTGAGGTCCTCCTAACGACCCCATGACGTCTCCATTTCACCGATGAGGACAGCAGGAAAGAGTGTAACTTGCTCGGGATCACACAGCCCCATGTGGCAGAGCTAAGATCCAAGTGTAAATCTCTCTGACTCTAACATGCATGCTGTCTCTCTTGGCTGAGCAAGCACAAGTATGGTGCTATTTTCTGTAATAATTACTAGAGGATGACATATAGGATGACTACTTAAGAAGAAAAGTGAAACCATTCTGACAGCCTAAAAATAGACTGAGGTTGAGGAGAGGTTCCAGTGCCAGAGAGGTTAATTAAAAGTAGATATTTAATAAAGTTTTCATTGAAACATAGAATGGCAGCTGTAATCAAATCCATGAGAAGGGTAAAGTATACAGGCTCCTAGTGTGTGAAAGGACAGAGCTATTTTTGAAATCAAAACAGTAACATGAAGAGATTACAGTTTGACCCATTTCCTGGCATAAGAACTTGGTATTTCCAGATTGCTTCAGAACACCAATAACCTTACCACAGCTTGAAAATATTATTTAGGATCAACAGATCTGCAGGCAATGTTGAGAATGGATGCTGAGGCACTTGAAACAGATTTATCTATTACTTAAATTAAAAATGTTATTAACGTCTTAAACGCAGAGATGGCCTGGGGGCCAGATGGCTGCACAATCCCATGTTCCAAAGCTCGCAGAGCACATTTGATTTCGGTTTTGAACTTGCAGTTTCCGCACTTTAAAAAATGTTATTAAAGCCACATATAGACTGCATTTTCAGTAATTAAAAATGACTTTTAAAAACTTCTAAAATGTTTCTAGCAGACAGAAGACACAGATTTATTTCTGAAATGATTTGTGAGGGTGAGTAGAGCAGCATGAATGGTTATTTCCCCCAGATTTTTGTGTTCTCCTTCAGTGCCAAACAGGGAACATAAAAATGTATTCGGTTATTAGGGATTGAACCCTGTTTCTAGAGCCTCCAGTTCACTGAGTTTTTAAGAAAAATAAATTGCTTTGGGGACATATAGAATATTTAACTACAAAACGGTAAACCATTCCAATGAAAAGTGAAAAATGCAATTTACTGTTGAGTTATTTGGAAACATCTGGATATTCATCTAAGCATAGCTCCTTCAAAGCACATTTTACTTGGCTTTGTCTATATGAACCATGAAGATGTTTGTCTGAAATTATCACTTTTATCTGAGTTGTTGAGAGCTTCCTCTGGAAAGAAGTAATAATGATATTCTAAAAACTGTAAGAAAAATATAAAAACTCAGAAACCACCCTAAAAAGACAGTGTTAGTATTTAACAGTGTGGACTTTGGAGTGGGTTCGATCTGGGTTTAAATCTCAGTAACAATATTCAAGAGTGATTTGACTCTGGGTAATTTATGTCTAACTTCTCTGATATTCAATTTCCTTGTTAATAAAATGAGGAATTTAAACAAAATAATGTATACAAAACATTTATATAATGCTTTAAATATAGCAATTTCTCAGTAAATGTTTGCTATCATTGAAACATTAGGTTGTATCACATGAAATTGCCGTTTTTGTATGACAGATTTGTCAAACGTAGACAGCTTTATGTGATTTCATGTACTTCAATGTAGCATTGTAAATTCTGAAAGTAGTGAAAGGGAGAGTGAAAAGTGAAAGCCCAACTTGCCCAACTAGGTCAAAAAAGAATTTCTCAAAAGGCAGAAGGAATCCAACAATACCTGTGTTGGACACACAGTGATACCAATAAGCTCAGAAAATGTATTGAGTTTTTAGAAGAGAAAATGTGAAATTCACCCATGGGGCAGAGGGAAAACTTTTTATGAAATCTGAATATTGAGGGTGATGAGAGAGTATCTACAGGCCTATATTTTTTACTGATAATTTTTTAAAAGTCTTGATAGATTAAAGTGATATAAAGGGAAAACAACACAGAAAGTAGTAAATTTAGCATACTCTCTTGATTGAGTAAAATTTCTATGATTTCAACTGAGGATAACGGTTTGATGACAACAAAGAAGAGTCTTTTCCCTTTTCATATTTTTTTCAAATTTTTAAGAACTGTCATTGAATATGTTTTTTTAAGTTTTTTCACACCCAGAGGAAAAGTAGTGAAAACATTTTTTCAATTTTTATAAATTTCAGGCAATGTCCATCCTGCTTTTCAAATGGATTAAAGTCATTCTAGTGGGAAAATTTGGGGGGTAGTTCCTGGAAAAAATATCAAGGATATCCAGAAAATAAAAAGAATGTGTATTTGGTAAGAACCAAGCCTCCCCTAGAATCTTGAACTAGCCTGGAATTCCCAGCATCACTGCCCACACATTTCAGTTCTATTCTTGTCATGTATTTTATGCTCATTCCATCCTTCAAGTAGAAATGCACATAAATTCATAAAAATGGATGTGTCCCTGAGATTGTTGATTGTAATAAAACATTCTGCAATTGAATGTTTTTTAATATTTGCTTCCAAAATACAAGGTTTCCCAAGAACCACATAATGCTAAATAGACACACTGTGCCAGACTTATATTCACAAAAGAAGAAGATGGAGAAGGAGAAGGAGAAGAAGAAGAAATACACATTAGAGAACGAAGACAATAGAGCTCTAAGATGAGGTTGAAGAAGTGAACAGGGTCTCAACCAAGGACTCTGAAGGCCATATTAAAGTACTTTATTTTATTTTTCTTATAGGTAAAATGGATTAAAGCAAGCCATGAAAAAAATTCAGCTTGCTGCTTAGAAAATTCCACCCTTATGGAAGGGTAGAGAATAACAAATGAAGAGAATCCACATCAGAAAATAATTTTGTCATCCCTTCAAGAGATGGTGGTGACAAAGACTAAAACATCTATTGAGGCCAAGGACTCAGAGACAGAGTCTTCTTTTCAATCAGTTCTCTGGTCTCCGAGGCAGTATAACGGTGAACAGCAGTTGGGAAAGGGTGGGCTGCATGTCCACCACAAGCCTAAGGACTGTCTTAGCAAGTTAGTTGTGCCATTTGAGCATCAAGGGACATTTGGAAAAAAGTTCTTACCTCAGCAAGTTTTAGTATTCCTTTAAGCCAGAAATTCCCTCTACTTTGTAAACTCGACTATCAGGAATTTTGTATGTGGGACTGACTTACAATGAACAGGGATTTTTGCCAGTAAGCTCAAGGAAAATTTCAAAAGGCATGGGAGAAAACGGTTGAAAAGACTTAGAAAATCACATGTACAGGGAGTTCCAGCCAAGATGCAGGAGTAGGTAGAAACCCTTCATTTCCTCACACAACCAAAAGGAGGATAACAACCAATCTAAAATCAATAAATGACCAGAAGTGCCAGAAAATCAAACTGCATGGAACCCAACAACCACGGAATAAAAGAAACAGTCAAATAGAACAACCAGACTAGTATTGGTGGCAGATGGAGAGAAACCACCATGAGGCAGCGAACCGTGGGGGCGATACTGGCTGCCAAGTTCTGAGGGCTGCATGGGCAGGGCTGACTTAAGGGGAAACTGAGACTCAGAGCTGGCTGTGGACAGCGGCAGTTGCCGCAGTGGGAGAAACTCCCAGTCTGACAGGAGAGTCTGTTGAAAGGTGCACTAGAGACGAGCAGGGGAGTTGCACTGTTCCCTCTCTGGCCTGTCCCCCACAGGCAGCGTTGGGATGCAGTGAGGAGGGTTGCCCTGCCCGGGTGAATACCTGCAGCCCCACCCCCTTATAACTTACCAGGTATGCCAAAAAAAGAAATAGGGCCAAAATGAAAGAACAGAGGAAAACCTCAGAAAGAGAGCTAAGTGATAAGGATATAGCCAACCTATCTGATGGAGAATTTAAAGCCCTGGTAATCAAAATGCTTACAGAACTGATTGAGCTTGGTCGAAAAATGAAAGAACAAATGAAAGATACCCAAAATGAAATAAAGCAACATATTCAGGGAACCAACAGTGACAGGAAGGAAACCAGGACTCAAAGCAACAATTTGGAACAAAAGGAAGAAATAAACATCCAGCCAGAACAGAATGAAGAAACAAGAATTCAAAAAAGTGAAGACAGTCTTACAAACCTCTGGGACAACTTGAAATGTTCCAATATCCAAATTATAAGGGTGCCAGAAGGAGAAGAACAACAGTAAGAAATTGAAAACTTATTTGAACAAATAATGAAGGAAAACTTCCCCAATCTGGCAAAGGAAATAGACTTCCAGGAAGCCCAGGAAGCCCAGAGAGTCCCAAAGAATTTGGACCCAAAGAAGAACAGACCAAGGCATCATAATTAAGTTACCCAAGATTAAAGACAAAGAGAGAATCTTAAAAGCAGCAAGAGGAAAGGAAAAAGTTACCTATAAAGGAGTACCCACCAGACTATCAGCTGATTTCTCAAAAGAAATCTTAAGTGTTTGAAGTCATGAAGGACAAGGACCTACATCCAAGATTATTCTATCTAGCAAAACTATCATTTATGATGGAAGGGCAGATAAAGTGCTTCCCAGATAAGGTCAGGTTAAAGGAGCTCATGATCACCAATCCATTAGTATATGAAATGTTAAAGGGACTTATCTAAGAAAAGGAAGATAAAAAATATGAATAGTAAAATGACAACAAACTCACAACTATCAATAAATGAACCTAAAAAAATAAAATAAAGAAAAACAACAAAAACAAAAGCTAAGCAAACAACTAGAATGGGAACAGAATCAGAGAAATGGATATCACATGGAGGTTTTTTAGTAGGGAGGGGTAGGGGAGGAATGGGGGTAAAAGTTACAGGGAATAAGAAGCATAATTGGTAGGCATTAAATAGATGGGAGAGGTTAAAAAATGGTACAGGAAGCAGAGGACTCAAAGAACTTATATGTATAACCCATGGACATGAACTAAGGGGAGGGGATGCTGGAGGGTCGGGGGATGCAGAGTGGAGGGGGATAAAGGGGGGAAATTGGGGAAACTGTAATAGCATAATCAATAAAATATAATTTAAAACATCACACATACAACTTGATAGAAGCCAAATAAAGCAGTGCTCATGGGAACTGTTTCAGATGAATATACAGCCATCTTTCTTAGTCTATATCTTCTCTCCAATCTGATATTTTCTTCACACATGCTCTATTCTTCCCTGCACGCTGACTTTCTCTGCTTACTCATGGCATCAGCATCCCCATGACTTCAAACTACTTAGGACTTTGATTTGCCTCCTACTCTGACAAAAAGTGACTTTTCAAAACCCAGAGCCTTCTGCCTTCTGAACTCAGGCATTTTGTCTCTTGGTTCAAAGTCTTTTCGGCATCTAGATGGGAAATTTCAGTTAGTGGTTGCTTTTCTCTTAGTTCAAATGTCCACCCTGAAAACAATTTATTTTCACACTAGGAGACTTGGGTAAACCTGACTGCGCATGTTAAAGTTTGCCATCAAGTTGAATCAACTTAAAAGAAAAAGCTGAGCCTAGAAGAAACCGAGTTCATACGCAGATTAAAAAGATAATGATAATGACAATAATGGTAAAGGCTAAAAAATAAAAAAACAACTTAAATTTGCACCCTAACCAGCACCTCTAGAAAGGAAATAAAAAGACAATGTGGATAAAGATAATGCTTACCAGCTTATCTTTAGGCCTTCCTTGAACAAGCGAGACTGTGCATTGGGAATCTCTGGTGTGTTTTTGTGCTGTTATGTTCCCTAATAACCCCCACCGCCTATGCTATGAAATGCTATAAAATTTAAAGACAGACTGTTGCTTCACTCTTTCAGTGTACACATATCACCGGCCTGAGCTTGAATGTTTGGAATGCGAAGACAAAAGCTTTCCTGGTCTGAGACATGTATTTTTCCGTTTGGAGACTCCGTCACTGGGCTACTCTTGGAAGAGGGAGGAGAGAAAATGAGACATCGCTTTTGGTTGAGTGGGAGCCAATAGTGGAGGAAGATGGCTGAGGACGGCTCACAAAGTGCACTCCATTTTTCAAATCTCTGGCCTTTCCAGTGCAGGATAGACACTCTAGAGCCATCTAGTGGCATCACACCATTGAACTGAAGCACTGAGAAGAGCCAGGTTTAGACTCCAGTGGAATCCGTCTCTGGGAACCACCTCACACAGAGGAATCTCTCATTTCAGGAAGGCAGTTCCAGCTGCAGATGACTGAGCCTAGGAAGGCAATGCACAGCCTCTCACCCTCCCTCATTCCCTCAGACTACAGCTTCCTCTAGCACTGGGCCCAGATGTCCATAATATTCAAGAGAGCATTTGTCTCGTAAAACTAGGGTTTGTTGGTGGTTCTGCCACTGACTCCTATATAACTCTTCCTATTTTCAAATAAACATTTTTGGGCTGAGGTTGGGTTGTCAAAGGTGTGTTCAATGGCTTTAACTTGTAAGGATAGTGCTATATTTTGACTGATATATGTGGGATTTGAGGAAAAGAAGGAATGGAGGCAAGTTCCTATCCCCAAAACTGAACACCAATCTTTGATGATTTGGATTGGATGGGACTGACTGGCAATAGCTGGAATAGCTTTTCCTTAGAAACTGCACTGGTAGCTTCTTTCCACTCATTTTACCTCATTTCTTTTACTTGGTAATCTAATGACAATTGTTCTCAAACTTGAACATGAATTGGAATCAAGTGAATTCCTGTTAAAATACAGATTTGGGGGGTCTGCCCTCAAAGTTTCTGCTTCAGGCAGGTCTAGGTAGGGTCCAAAGACTTGCATTTATAGTAAGTTCTGAAGAGATACTGATAGTGTTGCCAGTGGGCCTGTACTGTGGGTGCACTTTGAGCCCCACTGATGGGGGGATCACCACATGGGGGCTCCCCTTTTATTTTTCTACTGACTTAATGACAAGACCCAAATATTCTTTCAGAGCTCCCTAATATGCAACAGGTTTTATTGTTGGTGATGTTTTTATTTTTTAATAGACCTGATTCTTCGAGTGACATCCTTCACAGGATCCCAATATATAAAACAGATCAAAATTGAGCAACTCTAATTAAAATGCAAATTGGGCACTATCAACTCACCTGTTCTTCCTCACTCCCCACAAATTTCCACAGTGGATACTGGAACCTCATCAGCAGAACCCCTAAGCCATCATAGAGAATTGGAAAACCAAAGCAGTCACTAGTATGATTGCTGTCCCCTTAGCTCTCTGCCGATGGTCATCAGCTACACAGCTTCTCAGTAGGTTCTGATCATCCTCACATCTCTTTCCAGTTGTTCCATCTCAGCCTCCCATCCCATTTCTTACATCATGTTTCTTGCACCTTACTATTATTTTCCATTGGGTGAGCTTGGGAGAGAAGAGTGTGCATTTTTCTTGTAACATGCGATGAAAAATTTTGTTTCCCAGTATAGTGGCACATGCATTATTGGAGTGGGATGAAACATCAATCCTGCTGGCGCAGGCTCTTCTGCACAGCCTGGATCTTCGGCGCTTCGGGAGTGGAGCATGAAGGCTACCACTGCCCTGGACACTGCCACGGCCACTACCGCACCACCATGCTTCCTACCGATCCCTTCCACAGCTGTGAAGCAGATCATTTTAATTGGCACATAATATATTACTTATCCCAAACAACTACAAGTATTAACTTGGGAACACTTTTAAAACATATCTTTTAACTCAAGATTTCTTTCTTTCAATAGCCCAATGCTGGTTTATTACAGAGCGGATAGAGAGAAAGCAGGTTAAGAATTGTCCGCAATTTGCAGAGTTTCTAAGCCACAGCCTTTATCGAGCTACCTATAGAAATATATAACCGTGTGAATATTTATTTGTAATATTATAGCTATTTCTCTTTTTCTTTCCAAGTCAGTACTTGAATCTAAACCCTTACTCAAAAGGAGAAAGATGGAAAATTCTGTTCCCCTGAGCTGAGCTTGCTTTGGGATATAAACCTAGAATCACTTCACTTCAGCCTGCAGAGCTGTATTAATTCCTGGGGAATAGAAACCAAAGAGGAAGTGCCCCATGAGCTCACTGTTGGAGATACAATCCACTTTGACAATCCAGGGTAAACAGACCAATCACGTTACAGGCAGGTGCACCTTTGTTACAGTTGCACTAACAACATAAAGGAGAGTTTGGGACATAAAGAAACCCACTGGGAAGTACTTGTTCACTTTTGGCTTGTCATTTTCTTATTTGCATAGACTGAATATCAATTTCTTTGCACATAGTTCAGGTAGTCAATATTCTTTCTCCAGGAATTTGCATTAGTTCCCATACCCATTGTCAAGGATATGTTCCTTAATCTGATCTACAGGAAGACCTTGATCTAAAATCATTAATATTTATAATATCTGTTTCATACCTTATTGGGGAATTCAAGGCTCTTGCAAAGAGGTCAAGGGCAAAGTTAGCTGCGGTAAAGTATAGATTCAGAAGTTAGGAATGAGAGGAATGATTCGGAGGTAAAAACTAACACTTCATACAAAAGTCAGTCCTGCAGATGTTACCAAAGATCAACATTAAAGAATCCAAATTTGCGTGTGGAGTCCAGAGGTGAAAATTAACGTTAAAAAGGTTTCTGAACATATGCATGAATACGGAATTAAAGTAGGTCAACATCACATACAAAACAGACATAATAAATGATTGGTGACTCGACTTCATAGGTTTGTGCTGCTAGGCATATACAGGGCTCAGCAAAAGCAGGTTTACAATTGTTCATGTAGAAGTAATACAATAATTCATAAATAATGATACAAGAATAAACCATGTTTTGTGTACTCATCATTGTAAGTCCACTTTTGCCCGCCCCCATATATTGATGTATGTATTCAGAATACACACATAATATGTCATAACAATTCCCAGATGTTTGGTCCATTTTTTCCTATTCCTTAGATTAGACACACCTTGTAGGTCTGAAGGGGGATTCTAACAACAGAAAAAAAAAAAACATAGTCCAAACTGACTTTCCAGGGGGACAATAATGGATATAAATGGAAAAATATGATAGCATCTTATTGTTTTTTCCTCCAACCCTTAGATGTTGGTGTCAACTACTATGTTACCCACATTGCCTCTCTATTTAGTCTCAAACTAGTTCGCTCTGTGGGTATGGAGCACAAAAACCTCAAAGCAAAGTCTCAAAGGAATTCTTCAAAAGACACTCATCAGGGCCGTCCTACAAAGACTGCTTAGGGACCCTCCCCATGGCAGCGTGTGGGAGGTGTGATGTTAAGAAATGAAGGTAAGTTGCCAGACTTCATATCACAAGGTGATATTAAAATTGAAAACATCTTCCAAGGTTTACTGCTTTAGCTCTAGCCACTTTTCTTTCTCAAAATCAGAATCCATATGTAACTCTCTCCCTCTATTTGCTACTTTTACACTTGAAAAAGGAAAGGAAAAAAAAAGTATACCCCCTGCTCACCCCAAAAGGAACTGTTCAATTTTTTATTTAAAAATGAAGTATTTTGTAATACACAGAGGAAATTTGGATGGTGGTCCAAATAAATCCTCCAAACTGACAGACCTATGATTTTTCAAGGATTTTTACAAAGGCTATGCCCGTAAGCCAAACAAGCATCATCTATGGGGAGATTTTATTTGTGTGATCAATTCATATCTGGACAGGTCTTCTGCTGGTTGGCATAGCAACTAACTGAAGTTCGTTGAACTTTTAGATGTGTTTGCTAACAGTCTAAAGCTGATTTTCCCCCCATGGGGACCAGAAAAGGCTTTCTTTTTTAAACCTCTCCAGTTGCATACAAAAATACATCATTCTCCTCAAACCTACAGCACACATGTTTGAGATTCGGAAAGTAATATTAAAAAAATTACTTCTATCATATAATACTATGATAATTTTCCTCTATTTCCTGAAAAACAGGACTAAAATTAAATATTACTGTTTTATGGATTTCTAGGTCTTTCTATGCAAGATTAGGAGATTCTTTCCAATAAATTTTTGTAAAGAAGACTGAGCATTGATTTTGCAGAGTGTTGGCATTTATTTTGGCCTTGATAAAGTTTTAGGCTTGGAAATGTTAGGTCTTCACTTCTTAGTTAGGTGCAGCTCTCCAGTAATTCAATTTCATGCTATGTTTGTTAAACAAGAGCTAACCAGTGCATTTTCAGAGAGGAAGTCCTGTCATAAACCTGTGCTAAGCACTGTGAAACATGAAGAGCAGGAGATGACATTAGCTTTTCAAAAATTCATAATGCCATTTTCAACAAGGACTGAAGGAAAAGGAATAATATAAAGAAGATGTCTCTGCTATGGGGAACAATATAAATAAGACCCTCAACAGACAAATTTCTAGTTATGTCTCCCCTTTTTCTTGGTTAATTCCCAATTTTGAAAGCCTCATTACTATGAAAATTGATGAAGCTTAAGGTGTAAGGTAGTTGTTTCCTCCAGAAGAATGTAATGCTGACCCATGTGTGTCTTAGAAGAGCATCTTACTATTTAAAGAGGTAAGAAGAAAGGTAGCTTTTTAAAAAATCACCGCTTTATGAAGAATAGAATTGAATGTTATTCTAATTATTTATACAAGGAATATCCTTGTTCTTGTTTCTTAAAGTCTGCAAGCAGTACCCAGTCTTCCCAACTTCACAGATTTTGTTTGCCTCACTTCACCTCTCCTGAGTGTAAGAAAGTGACCGCAGATACGTTCTGTCATTACTTCTCCACAGCTGATTCGTCAGAGACCAGGCTGACCTGATTAAGTAATTACCATCTGAGTACTCACCAGACTGTTTCCTTCCCGCCTGAACCCAAGTCCATCTTCTGCCAATGAGGCTGTTACACTTCAATGACTTTATTGATTAACAGCGATTAGCTCAGGTTGCTGACAATGTGCAACTGACCACTGCTATTTATAAACAGCTACTCACCAGCCCTGAACTAAGGCTTAGTTGCATGTGGTTTTGTGGGCAGTTGGGCCCAGCCTCCTCTGTCTGGGGTCTTTTATAATGGTGCTGGTGTATTGTATGGATCTTCATTCATACATGTCCTCCTTGAACTGAAGAGACTGCCTTTGTTTGATTCAGAAAAGGGGGAAGTGAGAAATGTTGAGAGCCGGGGTTGCAGAAGGCTGTGGGCATATGGAGAAAAGGAGAGTTGAGTGCCAATTCTGAACAAAACCCCACTGTGAGATTCAGAAGGGACGGGTTCGGTGAAGTTTAACATTAACCTGTACTGCCATCCTGTGGAGCAAAGGAGAAATTTTTAGCCCAATGAACAAGCTGCAAGAACCGCTTGGAACTAAATAGGAGGCCAAAGGCTGACTTCAAGCAATACACATTTAATTAAAAATATCTTGGAGTCCACATTACTGCTCCCAATAACAGGCTTTGGGGCATTTTCTAGAGTATTAAACAAAGCAATCATCTGAGACTAACAGTCTCTACGGACCTGAGGCCAAACCTCTCCTACACAATGGAAAAAAGCGGAGGCTCTCGACCAAGGCTCCTTCACCCAATCTCACAAACCAAGTAAAAACAACAGAAAGTCCACAAACAAAGCCCTGTGAAGGTTAGACTAGAGAAAAGAAGCCAAAGCAAGAGACATAAATCTCAATAATAAATGAGTATGAGTAAAAGGGAAAGGGTAGAAGAAGGCATGAGATTTGAAACCAAGTGACTCTGAATTTAAGCTCTGACAATCATTTACCAAGGATTCTTAAAGGAATTATTCCTTTATTCATGTCAAAGAAGAATTGCACCAGGAGGAGTGGAACTGGCCAGAAAGGCATTGTTTAAGGCCATTGAATAGGAGTCAAGAGCTAGTGGAATAGTACAGGGTGACTTTAGGGGACAGGCTGGTTGAACAATGTGATTGGACCATTAGTGTCTGTGACCTGATGCTTATGGAAGTCGGGTTCCTGCCCTCCCACAGGGATGCGGTGACAGGGGCTCAGTAGTGAAGATGACATTTGAAAAGGGTCACCCACATCCTTGAAGAAGACATTCCTAGGTTGTAAAACTGGCAAAGGCAAGGAGAACATTTACATTTCCAATGAATGGAGAAATAATTTATTGGAAGTTTTCTAAAGCAAATGATCATTAAAAACAGAGGTCAGGAGCCTAAAGTCGGGAAGAAATGCATATAGTTGGGTCAAGGCGAACATGAAGGCCCTCTGGGTGAACCAGCCTCCCAGTCTGTAAAACGACAGGGTCGTCCCAAGCATCCTTGTCTGCAAGCACGAATGTGAGCAATGGGGAAAAAATAGAGAACTATGTGAACATGCAGTAAACCACTCAATGCAGTCAATTGTAAAGTATTCTTACTATTTTTTCTATCCTACTGTAGAAATATGCACAAATTCAATTAAAAGGACTAAGGTGAGAAAAGAACATTGTTTTTACAAAGCAGAAGCAGGTCTAATAGAAAATCTCCAATTCAGGTCTAGTTCTTAACCATGGAGGCTTGAGAAAGTCATTTAATTTCTCTAAACCTTCAGGGACTGAGTGCACCAACACTTAGCTCACAGGATAGCTGTAAAATCTAAATGAGAGAATGTGCAAAGCGACCAGCACAGTTTTGGCACTTAGTGAATACTAGTAGAATCTGACATTGCATATAGTATAGCTCTGTGTTGTGGGTTCATTTCTAGTAATTTTCTTATTCCTGATTTGATTTGTACATCTGTCAGCTGTTTTGCACAAAAATGTGACATAACAAACCACCTGCATATCCAGTGTCATACAAAAATGAACATTTACGTCTAGAAAGAAGGTATGACAATGTGCGATAAGTCTCTTGCTGCTTTTGCCTAAAGCTGAGATTCGAGTGACCTGGGCTGGAGCAGGCTCAACTTGAACCCAAGCTATAGGTCCATTTCAACTCTGCTCCATGGGCCTCTATGCATCCCGGGACCAGTGAGTGCTGACGGTGCGCTCTTCTCACAGTGAAGACACAAGTGGCAGTATGCCAGCCTTTGCTCATGACACGTCTGCTGAAAACCAACTGGCTAAACAAGTCACGTGGGCCAACTGAAAGGTATGGGGTGGAAATATATATATATACTGTTCCAGAAAGACAAGAAGGTAAATATATAATGTTACTACAGAAAAGCAGATTAACTCATAACTCAATTTACCACCAAGGATTATCCATTATTTATATGCATTGTAGTTCCCCTCCCATGCCTTTGTGCCCCATATTGTCAGGTCTTCGGGGGTGGTTAGGTAGGGGAATAGAGGAAGGGTTTGATGGGAAAGCAAAATCTCAAGCGAAGGTGGGAGTGCTTTTAACATATTCCCACCACGTGCTTGGAGGAAAACATGACCCCCAAAAACTTTGCATCCTTTTGCAAAAACATTTTGTTTTGTAGGTGTCTGTGGTTTTCAATTCTCCTTAAAGCTGTGCCCTCATTGAGAAATATTCCTTAACAAATTAATGAAATGGGGATGGCAGGCCACAGAAAGGAACCGGAATTTGCCAAGTACAGGGGAAGTAGGCAACTATCAAAAGGTGAGCAAGAGATGGATAAAAATGAGTGCCCCCCCTTTTATCTCCTCACCTCCTACTCACACCCAACCAACAAACCTGCGTCATTTGAGCTGAAAGAAGAATTCATCTCTGAATATAGATCTGAGTTGAAATCATTCGGCAATGGTCCTACTGTGTCTTTTGAGAACAATGCCATCTCTTAAAATAACTGTGTTTTCAATCGTGACCTTCGGAGTGTCTGAAAGTCTGTGATGATGAATAGTGAATGTGAATGGCAGGCCTACAGAATACAGCCTCTTCATTGCTCAGAGGAGTCACATCAGATTTTCAAACTTCTGTTTATGCCAATGCTTGGAAAAGATCATGTATCTGGATCTATTGGAGCTACCAGACTGAATCAGGGGTGAAATTTTCCATTTGAGCCAGCTACTCTGTCTTTTGTGAAACAATCCGGAAAGGCAGGGGGCAGGAAGTCCATGCATAATGATGGTGTGCACCCACTGTGGAGTCAGACGAGTTTGCTTAAATTGTGGCGTTACCTTTAATAGCTGTGTGGCCTTGGGCAAGTTTATAATCCAAGTCCAGTAACAATATCTACAAACTAGAAATCGTCATCACTCATAGAGCTGTTGTGAGGATTTAGTATGCTGATCTATGTAAAATACAGCAAACAGGAAGTACAGTGACTACACAAGAGAGGACAGCTGTTGTTGTAGCTGTTACAATGCACTTGGGAATTTGTTTTCAGCAAAGTCTAAGGTAGGAACACAGTCGGTTCCCACAGGAATAAAACCTGAGGTCTATGTGACAAACCTTTGCAGTGGATCAGGCAGGGCTGGGAGCTCTGGGATAGGTGGGGACAGAGCCTGATAGGACAGGAAGGTGGGGTGTAAGGAATGCACCTGGAGGAAAGGGAGGCTAGAAACAGTAAAACAATAACAAAAGACCAGTTCTTCTTCAACTACGTCTTCTCCAAGGCTGAGCATTGAAACTTTGCTCCTGGAGCATCATTGTCAGGTTGATGACCCTGAATTTAGTGGTTATGATAGTAGAAAGTATGCTTTCCAGTCACCAGAATAAAAGAGGGAAGGGTGCTCTGATACTTGATTAAACATTATTCTGGGTGTGTTTGTGAAGGTGTTTTTGGCTGAGATAGACATTTGGGTCCACAGAGTAAAGCAGATTGCCCTCTCCAGGGGGGTGAGTCTCATCCAGCCTGCTGAAAGCCTGAATAGAAGCAAAAAGCTATGGGAACATCCTCTGTCTTTATCAGACTATCTTGCTGGAACATTGGTTTCCTCCTGCCTTTGGACTAGAACTGAGACTGGAACTTATACCATTGACATTCCTGGTTAACCAGCATTTGGACTTGGACTGGAACTATACTGTTAGCTTTCCTGGGTTTCCAGCATGCTGCAGAATTTGGGACTTCTCAGATTCCCACAAGAGCCAATTCTACATATATATTTGGTTCTGTGTCTCTGTAGAACCTAGACTAATACAGAGGGTGTTGTAATAGAGACAATCCTAACACAGTAGTACTGAAATACTCAGTATTTGCACTTAAGATGTGAGGCAAATTACACAGGGACTTGCCCTACAACATCTATGTTCTAGGGAAGGCAAATAATAATCAACATCCCAGGTATCTGTCAAGGAGAAAAGCAGCTAGCTCTCAGGAAGTCCACCTAGAACAAATCTTGGAGGGCATTCCTGAAAACTGAAAAATAAGGTGCTTTCCCTGCAAAGTGGATTGATCATGGCCATGGGGGAGGATAGAAGCAGGACTGGAGATTCTGGGAGACAACACAGAGACAGCTGAGAGCGAATCACATGCGTTCCAACTGAGGGGGAAGTGGGAACGAAGGGAAGACTCCCCACTTTGAAATGAAATGGGATTGTCAACCCCAGGCTTTAGCCTTGTTGAGATACAATTCTCATTTGGAGATGAGGATTAAAATTGGGCCTCAGTTTAGGCATGGGGTACAAAATGGTGTTGTGTTCCTAGGAGCCAGGTGGAAACCTGGTCACCAGAACCGAAACATAAAATACAGGAGGGCTGGAAGCTGAAATGACTGGGTGTGAGGCACCTGTGCTGGTAGTTTCCTCCCAAAGCATCCAGATGAACGGCAGCTCTGACCCAAGCTCTATAATGTTTTGTAGATGAGGGGCCTTGACAAGACTTTCCTCTTTTTTTTAGATTGTTTTTACTACATCTTTATTAGTGCAATGGAAAATGTGTCTTCATGCTGATTCTCCCCAGGAAGTCTTTCAAATACAATTGCTTTCTCACACATTTGCTGCATAACAGGAGTCTGGAGTGGAGAGTATATTTGAAATATACTTGAGAAATATTGGCATCCAAGGTTGAAATGAACTCAATGCCATATAAATCTAGGTGAAATTTATTTAAACTCTTCTGAAGTATTATTATTGTTGTTGTTGTTGGCACTATTACAGATGTCCCCGTTTCTCTCCCCTTTACTTCCCTCCACCCAATCCCCACTCCCCCAGCCTTCACCACATTGTTGTCTGTGTCCATGCCTTATGCATATATGATCTTTGGCTAATCTCTTCCTGTCCCCTCATCTCCTTCCCCTCTAAGATCTTTCAGTCTGTTCCATGTATGCATGCCTCTGGTTTTATTTTGTTCATCAGTTTACTTTTTTCACTAGATTTCACATACAAGTTATATCATATGGTATTTGTCTTTCTCTGACTAGCTTATTTCAGTTAGCATAATGTCTTCCAGGTCTATCCACGCTGTCTTGAAGGGTAAGATTTCCTTCTTTCTTTATAGCCATGTAGTATTCCATTGTGTAAATGTACCACATCTTTTTTATCCACTCATCTACTGATGGGCACTTGGGCTATTTCCAGATATTAACTATTTTAAATAATGCCACTATGAACATAGAGGTTCATGTGTTCTTCCTGATTGGCATTTCAGAATGCTTAGGCTATATTCCCAGAAGTGGGATTGCTGGGTCAAAGGGCAGTTCCATGTTTTGAGGAAACTCCATACTATTTTTTACAATGGCTTAACAAGGCTTTCATGATTATTACATGACCAGTTAGGCTTTTGAGCAGTGAATCTGCCTGAAATTTCTTCTTCCACACTTATGGAAAGGAGGAGGCCCTGTCTTTACCCTCGTCCCAGTTTTTCTATTCAGGAAGCTTCCCCTGCTGAAAACCCATAAAACAGGATATATTCACAGACAAACTCTTGAAGTGCTGGCTCAGCTTACTGTCCTCACCATCTAATCTCAAATTGTTCTTTAATATCTGAGTAGTGACCTTGATATTGACTTTCTCATCTTTAACTTTACTACATCTTACACTCCAGACTTGATGCTCAATACTCTTTCCATAGAATCATCTTTGGATACCTTCCTTGAATTTGTTGAAGTAAAAAATAAGTGCACAGGGGTCTAATTATTGAAAGAGACTTGGAAGTTAACTTTCCCCATCTCTGCCAAAACTCTTGAAGACAAGATGGATTTATTGCTCAGACACGTGCAACAGAGGCTTTCTTTGACCCAACCCACGATTCAGAATGTGTCTGCTAAACAACCCTCCAACACACTCTGGACAATAGTATGTCAATCTATATGAAGTGAAGAACAAGGCAATAAGTTTCCTAGATATGAAATTTAGAATGTCAAAATTTTTAAGAGTTAGCATAGGATGCCAAGTAGCCTGGCAGGGAATCTTTGGAAAATTAAAGCATAGGATTGGACCTTCCAGACAAAAGGTGATGGTTACCACAATAGACTGTCTTTCCTAATAATCTTTCCTCCAGCTCTTCTACCTCATGGGTATGAGTAATCACTGTGTGCACTGACATGAATTTGAATTTGAGAGATGAGAACTTACTGACTTTGAGAAGGTTAAAAACTCATTATAAATGTCTTTCTGTTAGAATTAGGTTTATATTGGAAAACTTTTCTGATTCTAATGTTATAGGGGCAATAAAATACCTTAACATTCAGCAAGCCAAATGGTTTCTGTTTCTTCCTGAATTTATTCTGATGTTCCAGTGAGAAACTACGCAGCAATTTTTCACCATTATTGAACTTCAGAAGGTTGTGAGACAGGTTAGCAAGAAACAAGGAAAATTCCCTAGCAAGTGGAATGAGGGAACTGAGACAAATGGCTGAACAAATGACCAGGACGACTGAGCAATTAACAGCCAACTAATAAATCACAAGACCCTATTGTCCCTAACTGAAGATACCTAAGAGCAGATGGTTTAAATCACCTTAGTCAGGAAGGTAGATAACAAAAACCAGTTAGAGCCAGACCGGTTCAAGATGGAGAAAAAAACTGACCAGAGAACAACCCCAACACTCATTACCCCATCATGCATTATAATGAAAATTGACACCACAAGTAGAAAGGGAGCCAAAGAGCCAAAAGGAACCAGCACTCTGACACTTCCAGAACAGACTATATCAGGAACAAGACCCCTCCCAACCAGGAGGTGGGTCAGAATTTGGTCCCACAAAGCTTGGAGACACCCCCTCCCCTTGGGAACACATAAAATCTCAAGAACTAACTACCAAATGTACAACTCACCCATGAGCTGGTCCATGTCCACTCAGTCACATACTTTTTGCTACTTTTAGAGTGGCACCTGTGCCCGGCCTCTTTCTTATTCTCCACCTAAATAAAACTTGCTTTGTTCTCACTCTGACTTGTCCTTGAAATTTTTTCTTGGTGAGTCAAGAACCTGGAGGTTGCCTGGCACACAAAAGTTCCCAGACCACACTGGGGCAGGGCCAGCCCCTGACACGAAAGTGGTCTGGTTACAGTTGCAGGTTACAAAAGCAACTTGTAGACTCTTTCTAGCCCTTTCCCTTCATTCTACTTTCACCCTTATTCTCCAAATACTTAAGGTGAATAATTTGAATGAGAGCAACAAATACGTGTGAATGGATTCTGTTACCAAACCCAAGTTTCTGTGCCCAACACTTTGAAAAGCAAAAACTCAAAATGTCAGAGTTTGGAGTAAGGAAATGTTTATTGATCTCAAAGTAGCCGACCAAGAAGCTGGAAGACCTAATGGTGCTTCCCATCTATCTTGCTTACTGGATAGGATAAGGATGTTTTAAGGGGTTGGAGGAAAAGGTATATGGAAGTGCTGGTGGGGCAAGTGTCAATTGCACGACCTTGGACCTTGGTCATTTATGGTAAAGAACATAAACTCCAGATCTTCCTGGACAACAGACTCTTTGCTCCTGAAAAAGTTCCAGTGTTCAAGTTCTGGTTTTGTCCCGCTCCTTTGGTTTCCTGTGCATGTTGGGGGTGGGGAAGTGGGACGAGCAAGATTTAGGTTCCAGATGCAGCTGGAGGCCAAAGTTCTCTTTTCTAAGCATGCTTTGGCTATGTGACTTGGGTCTGTTGTCTCTGAAAAGCAACTCAGGACCTCATTAAATAAAATAGGACCATTTTAGGCTGATTCTGCTGTACTTATAATTCTGTGACTTGACATGACAGATCCCAACTGCTCAGATTGTCCTCTATCTGGTAGTAACTAGGCAGCCTGCTTGAATGTGGCAAGGCAGGTAAAGCTTGTTTGTCAGGCCTTTTCCACTAGGGAAGTCTTTGAGCTGCGATTTCAAATGACAAGGGAATCATGGAAGCAGAAATAAGCTATGATATGGTGATTTATAATAATATGTATTTATTTATTTATATATTTGGTCTTCACGTTCATTTCTGGCACAGAGCTTCTAAAACCCTTGGAATTTCCTGTGCTAAGACAAATATTCTTTTTTATGTAAATGAGGTGACAGTTGGACTGTACCTAAGGATCTGGGCTAGTTGCCAAAAGAAAGAACCACATGATTAGAAGGTTTGAACTTTTAGTCCCACCCTTGTAACCTTCAGGGAGGGGGAAAGTTCTGGAGATGGAGTTCAATCAACAATGACCAATGATTTAATCAACCATGTAATGTATGAAGCCTCCATAAAAACTCAAAGGCGTAGGTTCAGAGGGCTTTGGAGTTGGTGAACATATGGAAATGTTCACCTGGACTTGCAAATGGCATCTGGTGTGTGTGTGACAGAGGGTGGTGTTGTGGGATTGAGCCCTTAACCTGTGGAATATGATGCTATCTCCAGATAGAAAGTGTCAAACTTCAGTTGAATTGTAAGATACCTGGCTGTTGTCTGAGAATTGCTTGTTGGTGTTAGGGCTAACTCTCCCCGCATTGTAATGGTGTGCTGCATTCTTATAAGCTTTAAAGGCCTTTCAGATGTGGTCTGACTTTATTGTCAGGAATCCTTTTCTCTCCTCTGAGTCAGCCGCCAGAAAGCCTCTTAGATACCCTCTTTTTTGATACACTCACCATGTTCTGAGACTAAATGAGCTGTGTGGGAATTTATGAAAGATACTGAGAACAAAACATTCTTCAATGAGTTACTGCAAGAAACTTGTTCTGTGTGTTTAAATGCTGAACTTGAATTATGCTTGCGTGTTTAACAAAAACCCTTTATTATTTGAAGAAAATTCTCTAGAATGTAAACAGGAGCTGTCTTTGGGTTACAGGATTATGGAAGACATATCCTTGGAATTTTTCTTTTTTGCTTTTATTACTTTTTAAATGAAATGAAAGCTATTTTTATAACCAAAAAAGGCATACAATTAAAATCCTATTTATTTTTATGAGCACTTTAATACCTTTTTATTTGTGTGGGTGTGATGTATGCATGTTAGGGTGGCTGCATCTCTCTGCATTATTATATCATGACTGCCTCTTCTGCTGGATTATTCATTTCTTCTTTGCTCCTCAAAATTATTTTTAAGCTATAGTCAATGAAAAAGAAAATCCCAGTCCATTGTGGTTTGCTTTTCTCACACCCAACAGCCATTTTAATTCACTCAGACTAAATCACATCACCAGGCTTCATTATACAACATAACATTCAAGAGACAATATACTCTTCAGTGGTATATTGCATAGTATACCTTCTTATTTCCAAGGAGCCCACATAGAGCAGGCAAATCCAGAAGTAAAAGATTCAGCTTTACTAGAAACCAAACACACACAATAATCATCTACAACCCTGAGGTTATTCACAATTCCCCAAGAGGTGAAGAGCAGGGGTCCTGAGAACGATGTTAAGTGTTGCGTGGGAACACCTGGAACAAGAAAGCGATAGATTAACTGAAGATAAAACAACTTCCCATGAACTGGTATGCCCTCTCCAGGACTGATTTAATGTGGACAATACCACTCAGAGGTGGATGACATTATCCTCATTTCGTGTATGAAAACTCTGAAGATCAATGAGTAAAGTAGCTTTCCTGACCTTACATATTCAGTACATGGCAGATTTGGGATTTGAGGTCAGGACCACTGACTCCAAACTTCTATTTCATGACTTGTCAGAAAAAGGGCAATGGGTATATACAAGAACGAGCTATTCTATATGAGCAAGTGGATGAGGAGAGGGGAGCAAAATCAGAGGATGCGAGAGGGTAGAGAAGGTGAATGTTCATATTTTCACCAATCCACAAACCATACTGACCCCAAAGAACTCCTTCTGTCTCTTTCTTGTATTCCCCACATTATTCCTCCAAGTCCAATCTCCTTTCCAGGTTAGACTGTAAAATATGCATGCTAAAGAAAAAGTCCCAAGTAAAGAGTGACCAAATCTCAGAGATTCTAGGTGATCTCTGAACTTTTAGGATCACCTTATTTTAAACCAACACATTCTCTAAAAATTGCCTTGATTTTTGAGCAATGTGAGGATATTAATGTTGGCAAGTCTAATTCCATGATAGAGTAGGCAAACATTCAACTTCAAAATAAGTTAAATGGCTACTTTATGTCAAAATATCTGTAATTGGAGTATACCAGGATTTAAAATCAGGCAGATGAAGGGTTTGAAATCTAGCCCTGGCCAGATAAGTAAAATTGAACGAGTCGCTTCACCTCTCTGGACACAGGAATAAATTACTAAGGTATACGCTTACTCAAAGGCACACTCGGAGGTAATGAAAGAACTGGGCTTGGAGCCCAGGTCCATTGATTCCCAGCCAACTGTGTTAACTAAGAAATAGCCCACAGTGGACCCCAAGTAATTGATGGACGATTTTTAATTTGCCTATCTGGAGCCTGGGCTCTTTTTCTGGGCTTGATGTCTTGATCACAGAACCTGTCTGCGTCAAATGAGAGACTCTGGGAACCCTGGCATAGCCACTTCCAGCTCCCAGCCTCCACCTAGGAAAAAAGGAGAAAGCTTTTTTTCTCTTTTTTTAAATATACCAGCAGGTATTAAACACTGTGATTTTTACACATTATCTCACATGTTCATGCATATTATTTCATGTCACCCTACAAATGTATGTCATGATCATTGTTATTTTCAAATTGAAATTGGAGAAACTGAGGCCCAGAGATGTGCTATAAGTTCCCAAGTATCACAGGGCTGAGAAGTGACTGCAACAGGCCCGGAGGTCCATGCAGTTTCTCTGCCCCGTGCTTTCCTCCAGGGACCACTGAGAAATGGGTTCGTTGCAGGTGTGAGAGGTGTTTATTAACCGACACAGTTGCTAGCACATCCTGAACATGTCCTTGGACCCCAGAAAAAAGGGAGAATGGAGAAGCCCGTTCTGCACAGTGGCCTGCACTGCTCTTGTCTCTCTGTCCTCGCCCTGGGTGGAGGTGGAGCAAGTTCCTCTCCAGTCACCTCAGAGGCCTATGCCCCACAAGGGCCTGAGGTGCCTCCTTGACTACCCTTTCTTGGTCTGAATCCTGTTCATTTCTTACCCAGGATGACCGGGACTCTCTGCAAAGAGTGGGTTAAGGAACACTGGTGTGGCTTTCCATTCCTCATCCTTTACAAAGAAATACCATTGGTTCTGGCTCCTCTGCCTCACAAATCAAAACCATCTACAAACCAGCATTAAGAAGCAAAAGCAACTCAGTCTTGCAAAGGTCAAGGATAGCAGAAATCCTGTGTCTGTGAGAAGTAAGTTTATGTGATTTCCTGATGCATTAAAAAAAAAAAAAAAAAAAAGCAGGCTGCCTTGGTCCACTAGATGGCAGCACATTCTACATCTGGCTTCCTGCCTGCTGGTTTGGAGAGCTTGCCCCTCTCAAATGGAAGGAAAAAGGGAAAGGCAGGGAAGAAAAGAGAATAAAGGGGAATGAGTATTTCTTGACAGTCCCCAGTGTGTCAGACCCCGATAGATACGTTTCAATGTATATTAGTTAATTTAATTCCCACAACTCATTGAGGTAGATAAACCTGTTTTGAAGTTATGTGTACTGGTATTGCAGAGTGAGGATTTACTCTGTGCCAACCACTCTTCTATATACTCATCACCTTATTTAACTTCCTTATGACCCCCCCCCAAAATTGGTACTATTATTAACCCTCTTTTACAGATGAGGGAACCAATTTATAAAGAGGGTACTTTAAAATCACATAATTACTGAGCAAGGGCATTGGAATTTGTATCTGGGAGGAAAATATCCGAGTCTGTGAATGGCTGAATACACTCCCCATGTGTAAGAAAGATTAAATAACTTCAAATGTAAGAAGTGACAGAATTGGAACTAAAGCCTATGATTCAAATATTTTTGAGGATAAAATATTTTCCCATGAAGAAATTTTACATATGGGAACTTAACCAAAAGAATGTAATTATCATCTATGATCACACAATCCAGAGAAAACTACTATTAACTTTTCCCTTTCTACCTCATTGTGTGCGTGTGTATGTGTGTGTGTTATCACTGCTCCAATCACTTTGTATATATAGCTTTTGAATATATTTATCTCACCTAATATTCAAGCATTTTCCCGGGCCATTAAACCATGTTGAAAGTACAACTTTCCATAAAACGCATGACATACATTAATTAATTATACATGTTTCAGAATCTGGACTGGTCCCAGATTTCACTATGTAAGCCTTCTTGTAATGCCCTGCCTTGGCTACCTATCTGAGCGCACATTTCTGCTTCTTTCTGTAAGCAAGTTTTCTATAAACAGAATTCCTGGGCTGAAGGATCTGACCATATTTAACTTAATACTCGCTACCAACTCTATTTCCAGAAAGATTACATCAGTTTCATTTCCTCCAGTACTGTAGAAGATTATTAGATTCATTTACTCCTTTGCTTTTGAGTTCATTCTCCCTCCTCTTAGGGATTATTTTGCCCATTCTCCCTCCCCTTAAGGATTATTTAAGTCAGATCCCTTCTTTCTAGAATAGTCAGCCTCTCCATCCTCCTAGGCTCCTTCCCTTGGCTTTTAAATATGCATCCCACTTCTCCTCTATCCTGACTCAAAAGCAAAAATCCCTTATTTGACTGTGGTGCTTCATCAACTATCTCCTATATCTTTCTGTGAGCTCATTACCTGTTTTCTGAAACATAGAGGGTATATAGCCTTTGGCACACTGACATGTATACCCACCCTGTCAGTCCCTTCCAATTGGGGTTCTACCTTCTTCATTCTAATGAAGTATCCCCATACAGGTAAGTGTTGACCTCTCACCTTTCTTGGTCTCTGTTATCATCTTCTTCTCTGTATGATTTGGTACCATCAAACTTTGTCACCAGATTGCACTCACCGAAGCTTTTATTCTTTAGTCTATACCATTGTACTTTCCTTTTTTTTTTTTTTTTGTCTTTCTTTGACTAACTCCCCTCTCTTTCACTAGAATTGATTCCTTCCCCGTGGAAATCCTCAAATTGCTGTCAGAGTCCACTTTTCCCAGGTCTAGTTAAATGCATAGCTTGATTATTTTGATGGCAACACAAACCTAATGTGCAGCAATTTTTTAATCTCTCAGATTAGCATGTGATTTATCCCAGTAGATGAAATAGAGAATGTTCAAGGTGGGATAGTAGAGCAAAGATGGAGGCAGAGATGTGGATGCTGCTCTCAAGAATGGCTAAAGTAGCACTTCTCCTAGCACACCAAGGCATTTGACAGGTCTTGCTCAAAATGAAAGAGAAAGAACACAAGGAAGGGTAGTCATATGTCAAACTAATTTGGAAAACATGCCATGCTATGCCCCAAATTTGCTTTGCAGAGTAAAGGCTCTGAGAAGGCCTATAACATCAAGACCCATTTAATCCAATCTCTCATACTTATTTGACTGTCGGGACTTTTGGGATAGAAGACATAGCAGGACAGAAGTATGGGAAGCTCTGGACTGAGAAGATGGAGTTCCCAGGGATATAAGGTCAGGAAAAGCCAGACTGTGGCAGGTGTTAGCTGCCCAGGAGTGACGAAGGGGCATTTTAGGTGTTTTCTTCAGCTCTAAACATAGACTAAAGAAATCAGAAAAGAGATCACTAGGATCACTGGAAATATGCTTTTCAGATACATAACTTGAAGTATTACGTGAGCAAGGACCTGAAGCAAGGTGATGGATTGAAAGGATTTTGAAATTGGTAAGACTTCTCCACTGAGCAAAGATGACTGCTTAGTCTCATCATGGTGCTGGAGGTGGAGAGAAAAACACTCAGAAAGGAGATGGAGAGAGCAAAACTATAACAGATAAACAGAGAGGGTGCAGTAGAAAAGGGAACCAGGAGGCAGTCATGTTATTCATTCACTCGTTTATACATTCGACAAATACCTGCAGTGCTGGGAGCTTCCCTCGTGAATGTCACCTAAATCTTCTACAGCCCCGGCTCTCAAGTCACTCTGACGCTGGGAATGCAAGAGAGTGTCAGAAGAACACTGCCTGTATCCACCTCCATCAGTCTACCCATAGGGATAGAAAGGCATTTTTAAAATAAAAATTAAATACATAAAATACATAAATAAATAATAATTTATTATACATAAAATAAGTCATACATAAACCACAAAATATATACTGAATATATAAGTAGATTAAAATAATTATACATAAAAATTCATTCAATATATGCTTTATGTATATAACATACATGAAGTAATTTTATATTAGGAACACACATAAATTACTCAAAAATACATAAATATCACATAAAGTATATACTTGATACATAATAGTTATACATAAAAATACATGCATAATGTGTGTGATGTACATAAAACACAGAAAATAATGTTATATGTGTACATATTAATAAAATGTTTAATTTCTATAAAGGAAGTGCTCTCTCTCTGTATATGTATGTGTGTATACATCTGTTCAGAAGGTATCCAGCCATGTACTATGAAAGATAGAGACATTTACTGAAGAAGATACAAGATACAAGAAACACTGTACACAGGACAATGACCCCTTAGTCCCCTTCAAAGTAGCCACCTAGGGACCTCACACAGTTCTCCCAATAAACATCAGCTGCCTCATCATGCTTTCCTGAATCTCATTGATGGTCTGAAATTTCTTCCCTTTCAAAGGTGATTTTGGTTTCAGAAAAAGTCAGAAGTTGCAGGGCACCAAATCTGGGCTATAGGGGGCCTCAGCCACCTGTGTGATTTGATGTTTTGCCAAAAGACTCTGCACTAGATATGATGCATGAGCGGGAATGTTGTCGTGGTGAAGCTGCCAATCACCAGTTGCCCATAGCTGCGGCCTAATGCAAAATTTGATGCCATTTTGTTGCTCTACTTGCTCATTCATTTTGAATGTGACAGAAACACAGTACAGGTGTTCACTCAATGGTGTCTACCCCCCCTGATTAGTACAATGAAACTGTCACTGTTCACACATGTGCATTCCTGTCCACTCTCCCGGGCTGCCAGGTTACATCGCTGTCTTGCAAACTATTCTTGTTATATTAACAATAGCTGGATTTTTTTCTAGACAGACTACCACACATACACACACATCTCTCTCAAATGAAATACATTCTTTAAAAAAATAAATAAATCCACTGATGTAGAGAATAACTGATATTATCACACCTCACGGAACTCATGACCTGGTACTGATGCAGCACTAAAAATTCTGCTTCCAAATCACTCAGCCTATTATGCACTATTTTATTGCACTGTTCTCTTTTTATTTCTACAGTACTGATGACATCCAACTCATCAACACCTGGAGATCAGAGCAGTCTGCCATCAGAGGAAATCTATTGTGAAAGATAACCAGTTTTTCTGAGCTGAAATGATACTAAATATATATATATATAGAGAGAGATAAAGAACACAGGCCAAAAAATAGGCAATTTGGTATCTGAATGGAAAGCTCACTCTCTTTGCTGCAATTTTAGAAAATGGAATATAACAACCACTTTTGGTTTGGTGACTACGCGTGTCTCAATATTTTTATAGAAAATGGTGATATAATTTCTAGTCTCAGAAGTGAGCTGACATGGGCAACAATTGTTAGTGGCCTCTGAAGAGGAGGTAAGGCCTGCATGAATTACAGCTTTGAAGTTATATGCATTTTGCTGCTCCTAGATAAATAACAAATCAAATTGCCAAGCATGTGCTTAGCTGCCTACTTGAAGGAAGCCCGGTGCTGAAGGAAGACAGGGATACAGGAACACATGTGCTGTATACAGGAACACGGTTACGGGGGTGATACCTCTCTCCATCACTGATAAGCTGTGTGACCTTGGGCAAATTATGTGACCTCTCTGAACCATGATTTCTATTTTTGAAATATGGGGACAATAATCATAAAACATCTTATATGATTGTTATAACTTTCAAAAAAATGAAAATCAGTGTCTATCATGGAGAAAAAGGCTCAATAGCTCTTCTCAAAGAGGCTGTAATCTAGCTAAAGAAACCAAATGAAAAGAAAAATAGGCTAAGCAATTTTTCATAAGGCCCATTCAAGAAAAAGTAGGGAGCCACTTTTAGTGAGTTTTACCGAATAGTGTAAACAGCAAAAGCCCCAGAAATGAGGTAGCCACCGTGGATAAACATTGATCTAGGCGTGAAGGGACTGGCATCCAGCCGACACTTTCAACTGGGTGTGGAGGGTCAGGAGAGAGCCCTCCAGGTGGCCAGAGGGTTTCATCAAATATGAAGGAAGATAAATGTATTTCAGAGTGTTAAAGGAGAGAAGACCGCTTTCTCATAAAATTGCTATTTGACTATATTTCATCTTTCACAGCTGAAACAGAAATTTTTCTTAGGCCTGATTGAACAGAGAGTTCAGTAATAGAAAAGAAAAAGAGAAACACCTCAATTAAAGATTGGGACTCCAAGGAGATGAGGATGCCACACTGACAATCAAAACACATCCTTCTTGCATCTTTTAGTAAATAGTTGATAGGTTTCTTAATAAATATATAACGTTGGGAAAATCACTTTAATTCACTGAGTCTGCAACATCATTCTCATCTAAAGTGGATGCTCTCTTATGTGCTTCTAGTTTGCAAATACTATAAATCTGCTAATTTTTAAGAACTGAGAACGTAAAAAAAGGAACCTCTACTTTAGGAAGACACATTTTCTAAATCTATTGAATCTATTTAAGAAGAAAAACAGATGGTAAATGTATCCTGAGATGCCATTATTTCTCATATAACTATATACACTGCATTTCCATGGAACTTCCTGGGGATAGTCAGTCTGAAAGGCTTTCTATACCTTAGCCTGAAAAATGACACATACACAACATGCTGAGCCTCCTAATTACCAGGAATGCAGGGCCCATTAAACGGCGAGCATGCATATGCACACCTAATTATGTTTATGCCTACTTATAAATCAGCAAAGTGAAAGCATATGCATGCTGAAAATTACCCATCATTAACTTTCCTAATTGCACCCAAATAAAGAGGGAAGTAATTCACTTCAGAATATGTTTTCATCCTTTGGGCAAAGCCTACACTGATCTTGTTGAGGGTTTGAAAAATTGTCTTCTTGCTCATACGTGGAAATCAATTCTTTGGATGCCAAAACACAACCGAGTTCTTGCCCAGTTGTTAAAGCAGAGAAAATGAAAAGACTCGGATATGAATGTCGGAAGACTAGAGCATGGATCGGGGAAGCAAACAGCACGGGCAGGAGATGCTAGGTGAAGGAACACAATTCCATCATCCTGCTGAAGAGAGCAATGTAGATGGTGACGGGCCAACCACAGGTACAATAGAATGCAACAGCAAGGGACTGATCCACAGGGAAAAGGAAGCATTAAATTTAGATGTCGGACAGAAGACTCAATTTCATGACAGTAATTGAGATCAATGGGAGCACTGTTCTGCCTCCTCACTCACAGTTTCCTTTGTTCTACTACTGGCAGGATTAAGATAAGACAGACAGGAGCTGTGCATGCCTAATTGGGCTTCTGTGTGTGGTTTATTGCCGTCCTTGGAGACAGGAAGCAGAAAGAAAGGGGATGGGCAAAAAACAGGGGTTTTTATGTTCACAATAATGAGAAACCATCCTGGTACTAAATCAGAGGTGCAGAGTCCTGAATAAGAAATCTGAGGATCTGCCTTCTGGTAATTCTCTTCTAGGGACTTTGCATGCATCGTTTCATTTAGTTCTGACAGTAGCACCACGGGGACTTCTGTTACTGTCCCCATCATCCAGACGAAGAAGATGAGGATAAGGAAATCAATGAAGAAGACCCAATGACTAACTGATGGGGTGAAAGTTTAAACTCCAGCTCCTTCTGACTTCCAAGCCCTTGTTTCAGACTATATTGCTACTCAAAGAAGCCAACATTTCCAGATTTAATCTTCATGTTACCAAATATTCAGATGGACTTTTACTTTCTGTCCACTATATTGACACTTTTAAGAAAACAAAACAATGAAATTGATGCTTTTTTATCTTTTAAATGATGAGATTTATTTATTTATTGTTGTTCAGTTACAGTTGTCCCATCTTTTTCCCCGTTGCTCTTCCCTGCCCCACAGTCAACCTCCACCCCATTGTCCGTGCCTATGAGTCCTCTATTCAAGTTCCTTGACTTAGCCCTTCCCCTTCTTTTCCCTGTTATTCCCCTCCCACCTCCCCTCTCATCACTGTCAGTTTGTTCTTTATTTCATTGTCTCTGATTATATTTTGCTTGCTTGTTTGCTTTGATTAGGTTCCACTTATAGGTGAGATCATATGGTATTTGTTTTTCACTGTCTGGCTTATTTCACTTAGCATTAGGCTCTCCAGTGATTCTTATATGCAACATGTACCATATGACTTTACTGACTTCTGTTCATCTATGCTAAGGCAATGTTTTCATTTGAAAAATCCTCCTCTACTTTAGAATTTTCCAAATTATAAGTCTGGCCTTCCCTAAGGAAGAAACTAGGAAAATCTGATCTAAACTCTACCCATAAGATTCATTTGTGCAAGATTTTGAGGATTAAATAACCTAAGGAGGCCACATGTCTAATGTCAGGAAAGTGGGATGCTGGGTGAGTCCCATTCTTTAGGGATGGCAACGCGAGTGGTTCCCATCTCCAATCTCAGACACAACAGGTGTTGTGCCACGGTACCTAGAGTGAGCTTGGGCATTGATGTTGGCTCTGAGGCTCAGTGACTGGCTTTCTTATCTCTTGGATATTCTGTAACTGTCTAATACTCTTTAATAAATCCCTTTCCTACTTTTACTAGTCAGAATGAATGCAATTGTTTTCAGCTAACATCTCATTTTGACAATGTAAGTAAGTGCAAACTCTCTTTTCCACATAAAGACTTTGATAACATCCCTTCTTACTCTCTTGTCCATACCAGTGTTCTAGTCAGTGTGTTTTGTACAGCGTTTCCTCTACTTGGAAAGCCATGCCATTTAATTAGATACTTCACTAGGCTTCCTGCACCTGAATCTGTACAGTGACCAGTTTCAAGGACCATCCACCATCCCAATAAAGCTTATATAATGAGAAAACATAGGGTAAGCTCATATCAAACACATGCTATTGCTGAGCAAATTTTCCATTCTATATCCCTGCTTGCATCCTTATATTTGTGCACTGGAAAGGACTAGGGTCACATTTATTTATATCTTCTTCCTTTCTGTCAAATATTTCCCTTTTTAATACATTATATATGTGTGTGTGTGTGTGTGTCTGTATATGTACATATGTGTGTGTATGTGTATATATAACTCACCCCATCACTTAAGCCAAAACCCTATCATCCCTGATTTTGTCTATACTTTTAGTCCCTAAATCCAATCCTGTTAATTGCATCTCCTGCACATTTTTGGAATCCTTCCTATGCTCATCTACCCATGTCCTGTAGCAGCAGCTTCCTGCTGGTTTCCTTGCTTCCAGTTTCCCTGTTGCTCTTCTCTCCTCCATAAGTACAGAAGTGTGTCTTTTCTAGAGCACAACCCTGATTGTTATCTCTCCATGGCCTACAAGTCTTTCAACTGCCCACAAAATAAAATCAAAACTTGCTGGCATTGCAACCAGAACCTCCACAACGTGCTCCAGCCTGTCTCTCCCCCATCCTCTTCTGTCCTGTCCTCCACACACTTGCAGATGTGGCCCTCAGGTGATCCACAGAACCACACACATTCTCCAAACAGTCTTGCTTTCTACCTCCATGCTTTTGCCATGGTGTCCTTTTTGACTACACATGCCATGTGGTGTAGCTCAAAAATGGCAGCTTTAAACTCTTCCCCAATATCTCCAGACTCATCTGGGGTCCTCCTCTGTGCTCCCACACACCTGAAGTACCTCATTCATTCATTCCTTTCTCTCTGCACGGTTGTGGCTACAATGATCTGCATGTGGTTCTGTCTCCCCACGTAGTCTCTGCTCCATGTGCCCCCACTGCCTAGAGGCAGGGGAAGATTTGATGCCTGCCTTGCTCTCTGATTTTGGTCAGTGACTAATGCTTGAAGGTTTGTGTAAATTGTATTCTCCCAAATGACTTCCATGATATACTTGGGTCTTAATGAATTCCTCCAAGAACCTTGTCTCACTGTTGCATCTACCTGTGTCTAGCAGTGAATGAGAGACACAATATTTTAATTGCGATGATTAACATTAATGATGGTAATTACTAACTACTCTTTATGAGATGCTACTGTAAGACACCATCATTTAATATCTACCACAATACCGTGATAATAATCATTAATAATAATCATGTCACTTTGTAGGTAAGGAAAACGAAGAATAGGAGAATTAAGAAAAATGCCCAGTGTTACAAAGCTTAGATATAGCAGAGCTTGCAATTGAACCACCTTCTATTTGATTCTCTGATCCTCCCCACTGATACCCCTTCCCAAGGGTCCTAAGGTCTACATTCCAGGTAAGTGGCACCCAAGAACTTTTTTACCAGGGCCTGTGTATCTTCTCAATCCTTGCTCCTAAGAATGGACCCCACCCTTTTTTGGTGGGGTGGCTGCTTGTGGTGACACATGAATAGAGCTTGGACATGAGCGCTGAGTGTCCACATATGTGCAGACAAGATTCCCCACACAGTGCAAAGGACCTGCAGTTGGAAGGAATAGTAAAGTGCAGATGAATGACAGAGGGATTTGAGAATTCTAAGCTTGGACCTGGCCTTTGCTGTTGCTACAAGGTTGTATTTGTCAGTGTTGTTTGTAATGCTCCTAGTTTACAGCAGTTTGCTAAAGCCGCTCACTGTGTTTTATTTAACAGTTTCTAGTTTATGACTTTTAAATATTTAGATACAGAGTGTGTTGGCCTCTTTCCGTACTCATGCCCCTGACCTTGTAAAATGTTAGGGGTGGGCCTTCCTAAGGCATGTGTTAACAGACCGCTAAAGTATTCACATCAGGTTGTTCATAACAATGTTTCTATGGTAGCTTCCCCTCAAAGTGTCATAGGCAGTCAAAAGAGACTGACAGGTTAGGTCTTGCAAATCCTTTGGAGTCTTGTGTCTACCACATATACCTTCAATCTCTATATCCTATTCCTACATGTGTCTCCCCAGGGGTATTTTGGAAGGAAGCCAACTCCATAGTGTCACAACATAGTGTGACAACTCTCTGTGTCACAGTCCATGCCCATAAAAAATTTCTCAATTGCATCAAGACTCACTGTTTAGAACTCTGAGAAAATGTTCACCCTTTGTGTTGCGGTTCCCCTGGGTGTGACCCTGGCTGGCCCTCAGGAACAGCTTACCTGTGGTACACTGCTACAAGTGTCACCTCCCAAGAAATTAGCATGCTCAAGCCCAAAAGAAACAAAGATTTTCCCCCTCTTTGGTACAGTGCCCACCTAACAGTAATTTCTAAAGCTGTTCAGTAAGAGAATGTGGAGATCGTTGTTTATATAAGAGGTGTCATGATATTACCCCTGAGCATTGTTGAAAGTTGGGAATAAAAAATTATGTCTCACCTGATGAAATGACAGTAAACAATTTTTATTATCCTAAAAAGTACCATGCTGCACTTCAAAAACACCATGAGTCATTCATTGTTCTTAACTGTCAATGCATGTTCTTAATATGCTGAATAACAGGTTTACCAGAAGGAAAATTCAAGTTCAGGTGGGACTCATGATCCATGCAGGAAAGCTTCTGCCCAAGAGAACTGCATAAAGACCACACTGCGTTGACCAGGCAACAGCAGGCTTCCATCGAGAGCTCCAAGGTGTCAGCTCTATGCCTCAAAGCCCACTGTCTCTGGTAGGTGTGCACAGCTGTACCACCTCCTCCACGAATTGCTTAAAAGTCCTGTGTAAATAAAAATCTACTTGCATTCTCATTTCAGATCATCATTGGCACCCATAATTTTCTCTGTACTTTGTCAATCTGCAGATGGGTGGGCCCTTACCCAGAGAGATAAGGTGACTTATCCAAAGTCACAGTAACTCCTGTGCTCAGTGCTCAATCCAATGGCATGTACACATTGCTTTCTGATCGATTTTAGGTATGAATACCCGGCACATTACTTCAACTATATGTCTCTGATCCCGCCATTCTATCCTTTTTTCAAACTCTTCAATTACTTATTGATCCACGCTGTAGACTAAATATTTATGTTCCATCCAAATGTGTACATTGAAACCTAATCCCCAGTGTGATGGTGTTTGAGCTAGGGCCTGGAGGAGGTAATTAGCTCATGAAGGAGGAGCCTTCATGAGTGGAATTCATCCCTTAGGAAAGAGATCCAACAGAGTAACATGCCCCTTTGCCAGGGGAGGACACAGCAAAAAGGTGGCCTTCTGAGATCCAGGAAGCCAGTCTTCACCAGACACCAAATCTGTCAGCCTCATGAACTTGTACTTCTTGGCCTCAAAAATGTGAGAAACAAGTTTCTATTGTTTACGATGCACCTAGTCTATGGCAGTTTGCTGGAGCATCCCAAGCACACTAAGACACTCCACAAATAAATGTTTCTTGCCCTGCCAAAAGTAATTGAAATAAATCCTAACATGAATCATGCAGTGAAGCAACAATTATTTCCTGTTTATTGAAATCACGCTCCATTTTATCTTTTTCACTGACGTGAATAATTGTATACAGTCTTATATTTATTGAGTGAGGCTTACTTCTGTATGTTACAGGATTATATGCTTCGATATCTCTCTTGAAAAGGGCTTTGTAGTGATTTCCTGCATTTCAAAAAACATAGTTTAAAAAATAACAAGCTTTAGAGCCACACAGCATTGAAATTTATTGGACCAGAGATTCATTTGAGAATCCTTTAAAAGCTACAAATTCACTTCTCAGGAAGAAAGAGACACATGTATATTCAAGTATTTGCTATAATTTTCGAGAGCCGATGTAACCAAAGAAGTCTGAAAGAGATGGTAAGGGAGAAAGTGTGTAAAGAATAAAAAGTGAAATCCTGAGAAACAAGAATTTAGATATACAGGAAATGATAAGAAGAAAGATAAGAGGAGATAGGAATGTGAAGAGTTGAGAATTGAGAGATAAAATTTGCAGAAATTGCCAAACACATTATCGATTGAATGTGGTATCAAAATTATTTATTGTGTGTCGCTGTCAAGTAAACACCTACCTTGTGCCCTCCAGTCTCCAGTGACGGCTTCCTGTGCACGTCTGCCTCGTGTGATGGGAATTTGTGAGGAAGTACTCAAGAAATCCGTGCTGTTGCTGCCATCTGAGTCAATGACAAAGCAGAAACAGAGGAACAGATGCGAGATGCAGAAGCCAGCAGTCAGAGCCAGAACAGCTGAGAAACAGAAGTTTTCAGAACATGAAAAAAAAACAACATTGGAGTGTTCGATTTTCCGTAGAGTGTAGATCTGACTGTGGAGCCAATTCTACCCTTGCTTCAAATGGGTAGGTCACCTCAGCTGATATCTCAGTTCCAGTCACATTTTATTTACTTTTGAAAATTTGCAAAAGGTAAGCACATGAATCATCTCATTTTATTCACTTAATAAGCCTGTGAGGTGGGTTGTATTTCCCCTTTACGAATGAGGAAACTGAGGCCCAGAGTATAAGATAATCAAGATCACAGAACTAGAACTTGGCTCATAGAGCTGTCTGGGGCTCTCTGTTCTCTCCCTAGCTAATCTCACACCCTTTCCCCTGGGCCTCACTGCTTATCTGAAAGCAAGTGCTAAATAATGAATGGCCAGTGCTTGGTTAGGGCTTCCGTATTGTCTGCAGGCTTTGCTGCTGAGCTTGGTCAGAGTGTCAGATAATACTACATACCCTATATCCAGGGGCCACTCTCATCAGCTGAGAATCAGTTCAGGTGAAACCTATTCAGCCTCACTGCCTGACATGACTGGGGCCAGCTTCTCCAGGAGGGTCATTGATCCTGGACAAAGAAATCAGAATTGAGTTTGTATAAAAATGCTTTGGCCAACAGCACTTTCCAGTTCCAGCTCTTGCTTTAACATCTGTGCCTACTCTTGGCCTTAAGAGTTCAAGCTTCCCACAAGACATTCCAGCACAGCTCCACTTGTGACCTGAATTCTCCCCAAACCAGGTCACATTTGCAGGAGTCCAAGTTGATAATGGTTACCCATTGGTGTTACTGTAACAGGGTGCAGCCAAGAGGGGAGCCCCAAATAGGGATTTGTAATAGGTTCCAGAAGAGCTTGGAGATAATTGACTCCACACCACAGGGCCACACCTGTCCAGAATGCTGGCAGCTGTGGCCAATTGTGAGAGGAGCCGGAAATGGGGCTGCAGAGGAAGATTGGTGCTGGGATTTAAACAGAGGCACGGCAGCCATTGGGCGTCTCTCTTCTTGGGATCACGCGTCTGTTTAGGACCATTCGACTTTGGTGTCTTGGTTGGGACCATGCAGCTTGGGTGAGAGTCAGGACCATGAGGCTTTGGAAGTGCTCCCTTTTGCCATGTGGAGGGTGCTGGGAGGATTGTGTGCATTTGTGGGGAACTTTAGTTTGTGTTATTTCAAATAAATAATAAATTCCTTTCCTTTTCAGTGATCTCTGGTATTAAGAGACATCTTTCCTCAGGTGGCAGGCAAAATGAACCAGCAGGTGGGGAGGAACCCCTGGTGAAAAAGGGGGGTCTTTTATATCATTCAGCCTCCCCCTGCTCTGTTCTGTAACATTACAAGTATATTTTACATTATAAAATGGTTTTGTGTGTTCAAAGAAAAATCCAAATCCTCTATCTTGCAAGAGTTGTTTTCTTGTAGATTAGGGTCAGGCTCTTGCGCATTTGAGAGAAGCCTGTTTCCCTTTGCCACCGTAGCTGAAGTAGGTCATTGTCCAAGCGGCCTTCTCCACCTCCCCTTTAGCCTTATCCCCACCCCATTATCTTCTATCACAGCCCCCAAGCCATTCATCCCTCTTTATATTCATCATGACTGGAAATTAATTATTGTTTAGTGATAACCACTTCCACTCTGCTGTACCCTCCACAAGGCAGAAATCACATCTGCTTTGGGTATGACAGCATCCTTTGGCAGAGGGCCTAGCACACTTTAGATGCTCAACTAATATTCGTGGAATCAAAAAATCTGTGAAATGTATGCATAAATAAGTAAATGAAGGTGGCCTCCCTGCTGGAGACTAAGATCCGAGCCAATTAATAGTACACTCTCTTTACCTTCTATTCTAACGAACAGATGCTCGCATTCTTCTGGACCGCTCCCCATCCCCACCACCATTTGTTCACCAGTTGCGGTAGCCATGCCCCCCTGCATTGAGTCCTTGCCTTGGACTGCTGCATTTCCTGGTCTTCCTGGAAAGTGACTTTGTGTCCCTGAGCACAGCTACTCTGCTTGGGCTTTGCTTGCTACTGTTTCCTCTCCTGACTCCACTGTGCTGTGCTTAAAAGGATGCTGTTCTCCCTTTTCAGTGGTAGCAAAAGTGAGGTGGTGATTCAGAAACACTAATACCTGAGTTTTTGCATATCCAGCCACTGGGGGGCAGAGCCTATGGAATCAGTCCGCAGAGCTAGGTATGAGGAATTGGTCTTTTCCAACAAGCCCCTGCGGTGATTACGGTGATCGAGGCTTAGGAGCTACTTAGGGTAGAGAAGAGCCCACCTGCGTGGAATCATGTGTGAGTTTGAATCTTTGCTCAGAGATAGATTAGTTCAGTGACTTTGGCCAGTTAATGAAGCTGAGTTTGTTCCCTGTTCTGTAAAATGTTAGGAAGGACAACCTACTGGTTCTTACCCTACCCTCGGTCCATTCAGGAGACCAACTTTTCATACTGACCTAAAATTCCGTTAGGGCCCGGGCCCGACCTTTTCAGGTTAAGCAGATAGCTTTCCTAAGTTGAAACTTACAAAATAAATCCATTTTCTACACAAACATTCAAATCAGAATATATCAAACTATAACTATACTTAAACATAAAATTAGTGCAGAATATATGATCATCCAAGTCATTTATAATCTTTGGCTGAAAAAATGGTGTTTATGCACTGTTCTGCTCCTCCCAAAGTCCCTTACCTTGCTGCCACCAGGGCCTCGTCATTGGTTCTACTTCCTCAGTAGTTTCCACAGCCCGGTGTCCACAGTCCCCTTCACACTCCACTGCCCTGAGGCCAGAGAACACACCAACCCGACTCCACTGGATTCCCAAGGCCGGTAACCAATGTCCCTGTTATGGAATCCAGCAGGAATCTCACTCTTGCTGCTGAGTGATCTCCATTACCCTGACCTAGAATCCACATTAGTGTCATTTTACAGGTGATATTATGAATAATGTAAAGGATTTTAAGGATCATGGCAGACAGCGCCATAATTTACTTACATTAAAAGTTATCTAGATAGGCCCTGGCTGGTGTGACTTAGTGGACTGAGTGCCAGCCACGAACCAAAGGGTCATTGGTTCAATTCCCAGTTGGGGCACAGCCCTGGGTTGCAGGCCAGGTTCTCAGTGCGGGGCACGTGAGTGGCAACCACACACTGATGTTTCTCTCTATCTTTCTCCATATCTTCCCTTCTCTCTAAAAATTAATAAATAAAATCTTTAAAAAGTTATCTAGATAGAAATCAGTGGTGTTTTAGTCTGGCTAAATGTGAAATTTCTGGTCCTGAAGGTAGAACCGGAGATATCTCAATGCCTAAGCCAGATCGAAGGCCACTTCCTGCTAATCCTGACCCCTTGGGGGAGGGTAAGACCTAGTATCTTTGTCACTACTCCCCCTCCTTACCCAGACACGATACAGCTGCGCCTTCACACAGGGGCAGGGATGTAAGCAGGTACTGATCTCCAACACCGACTGAACACACGACTCTCCCCACACAAAACTAAACAATCAAAGGTTCCATCTTTTTTGGTCCCTGGTCTCCAGCCCCTCCTCCTGAGTTAGATGCCCCTCTTCATGTCCAAACACTGGCACACTCCTTGCCTGCAGGACAGCTACATCTTTCGGTTTCCCAAGGTTTTCTAAACTCAGACATGGGTCGCGTTTTCTTCAGGGCACCCGTGGAGGCTGGCGAGTGTGTGTGTAAAGAGGAATTTAAAGAGATAGGGCACAAAGGCCTAGCTGGCTTGCAGGGTGAAAGTGGGAAAGAATAAAACTAAAATCGCCTTTTTGTTTTCTTCTCTCTTCCAGGAAGAAGCAGTTAGAAATTAAGTTCACTGTATATTTTCTTACCACCCTTAAACCTATCTTTGTAGTTCTTCTTAGTGTTTCATTACGATGGAAGGCACATGAAAATTACCACAGATCCAGCTAACACCAACCATTACTCCAGCATGCTTAGGTCATTAAAGAAAATAACGTTTACTCTGCCACTAGTTTCCAAAATATTCTTGGAGCATGTGCTAATAGGTGTGCCTATGCCCCCCTAATAGTCTGTTTCCAGTGTTCAAGTGATTCTAGGAAACAGTCTCTACAGTCCTCCTCCCATAGAGAGGCACATCCATGTTTTAAAGATTATTCTAAATTCTGATATAAAAAATTCTATGAAACATAGCTTAACTCATTGTTTTCTGACTTTATTTACGTCCCCACCCTCTTGGGAAGCACTTGTACGTTATTGATTTTAAAGATCGCATTAATTAATATTTTGCACGTTTTGATGTGGAAAAGATACTAATGCTGCCCCTACCCTGTCCCCACCATTTGGACGTGTGGGTCTGGGGCCGATGACCCCTCCTCAAACATTCCCTGCAGACATTGGTAGAACAAAATTTCTTGGCTCCAATCCCTCTCATGTTGATTCTGAGGAAAGACATTGCAATTTGGTAGCAAAAATAGCTCAGGAGATGGTAAATGGTAAAAGCAGAGGGAAAGGGAGGCAGAAAATGATAAGAGATGTAGCTAAATATTTATATATACAAAAAATGAAAACATGAAAATCGTTCCTTCTGAAATACATAATTAAATTCAAGACAGAGTAGGCAGATGGAGTCAGTAATTACAGGTTCCTAATGTATCTAAAACTCTCAGAGAATGAAAGTGTTGTTACTAATTTTGTAGCTTCACAATTTATGCAGCTTGTTGCTGCGAAAACCAGGCTCTGCTCCATTAACACTTGAGGTTCCAGTTAGATCGCTTGCATTTTAAAAATAAACCTAGAAGAGCAAAGCTGCACAATTTCTGACCTACTTAGACTGTGTATGTGGAAATGTGACGTGAGTGGAGGGTATAAAGCAAGTGTTATGATAATTTGTATTACTACTACCATCCTCATTATTATTACAGGCAGTGGCGTCATGGAAAAGACCCTGTTTCTGAAGCCCCATTTCATTTTGATGCACATTTATTGAGCACCTGCTACCGGCTAGCCCCTTGGGATCCATCAGTGAACAAAACAGGCTTAGGTTTTTTTCCTTGTGGAGCTTCCACTGTGGTATGAGTTAGGGAGGAGGGGAGACAGAAAGATAATAATAAATAAAATGAGTAAGTAAATTATATAGTCTATTAGGAGATGACAAGGGCGATTATAAAAGCAGAGCTTGTACTGGGTAAACAGATTTATCAGTAGAATAGTCGAAGCAATGCTGATAGAGAATTTGGCATGGGGGCAGACTTAGGAGTTGGCCACCTGGGTTTCTGTGGGGGGAGGGGACAGTTTCAGGAATGGCAGGAGGTGAGCATGACTGTACTGGCAGAGAGGGTGGGAAAACCTAAGGCAGGAGGTCCAAGAGGTGACACAGGAAGACCATACAGAGCCGTGCTGGTCATCCTACAGTCCTTGACTTTCACTCTGAGTGAAATTGAGATTTGTTTCAGGAGTGTAGTAAATTGACTTACATTTAAATTTGGGGATGTGACCCCTATGTTCATAGCAGTGTTACTTACAATAGCCAAGATCTGGAAACAGCCCAAGTGTCCATCAGTAGAGGAGTGGATAAAAACATGGTGCATGTTAACAGTGGAATACTACATGGCTATGAAAAAAAAGAAAGAAAACCTTACCTTTTGCAACAGCATCAATGGACCTGGAGATTATTATGCTAAGTGAAATGAGCCAGTGAGAGAAAGACAAATGGTCTCACTTGTATGTGGATTCTAATAAACAAAATACACAGAGGCATGAACGCCTGGAACAGACTGGCAGCTGTCAGAAGGAAGGGGTTTGGGGGACTGGGTAACAAAGGGGAAGGGATTAAGCACATTTAAGAGAACAGCAATCATACAAGGTATGTTCTCTGACCGAAATCAACTTATGAGAAATTAATAATGGAAAGATCCCCAGAATAACTCCCAATAACTTGAAACTACACTGTTCCAAATCTATAGATTAAAGCAGAAGTCTCAGGAAAACTAGGACATATTACCTTAACTTAATTGAAATGAAAATGCAACATATCATTAGGGGAAAGCAAGAGCTATGGTACTTTTTATTCTCTTTATTTCAGCCCTGATTCAAATTCTCCAAATGTTTTTTACAGTGATATCTGAAGTGGACAGTCCTTTGTTTTTGTTATCAAAATTTCTACACTTGAGTTAGGTCAACTAGGTAAGCATTCTGCTTTGAAAACAAGGCCAAGGCAAGCTTCATTTATTTTTGGAATGTATTATGTCCTATAGTTTCATAAACACCTTGAACTTTCTATCGTAATCAGATGTCTCAGTATAATTATTTTATTCTCAGAGCACAAAGGCGCTCTCTCTCTCTCTCTCTCTCTCTCTCTGTCTCTCTCTCTCTCTCTCTCTCTCTCTCTCTCTCCTTCTCCTTCTCCTTCTCCTTCTCCTTCTTCTTTTCTTCTCCTTCTCCTTCTTTTCTTCTTCTTCTTCCTTTTGAGTATCATAGAATCCTACCAATTAGGAAGCTGAAATCTTAGGTATGTGCCAATTAGGGTAAAACAAACTACAGAGAGCTGGTTGTTCAATCTCCTATCTGTCCTCTTTCCATTAAGTTATATTATTCTCTCCATAAACATAACAATAATTTCACATGGCTCAGAACATTAACTGAAATTGTTTCCTTGTTTATGTATTGCATACAATGGCTAATTGGTTAACTCTTTCCATAAGCATTTCTGCTATTCCCTCCCACATCCCTTGTTCCTCCTAACTCACTCACTCTTCCTTATAGGAGATGCCAGATTTAAAGAACCACAATTCATTTAAAATAGCTCTAAAGTGACCAACATATTTTCAGGTTCAAAACCTTCACTTCCTTAATTTCCTCTTCAGCCTTTAATTCTTCATGATCCTTCTATAAATTCTTTAGGAAGACTATCCCCACTACCATCATCATCCTCATTATTATCACCACTATTTCTAATTTATATTGAAGATTTATTAAATATAAGCAACATTCCAGTGCTTGACATGCATTATTTAATTTATTTAACTTAATCTTAACGAAAAACCCAAGGGGCAGAGAACACTGAAATTTGACTCAGTACTCTCGGCTTACTCAGTATTAGGGAGAATATCCTGAGGGATTATGGGATGAACTGGATTGCCAGTTATTTTGGAAAACTAGCTTCTGAGTCAGAGTAAATATAGATCCATATTTACAAGTTGTCTTGAGGGAAGCATTCATCTCCCTGACAAGTCTTTTATTTTTGAATGTTTGTTCTCATTAAAGATTCCTATTTGTTTCATTATGAAGAAAACAAAAATGAAATGAGTATATTTAATCATTTCCTTCTATTATTTCTTTTGGTTTTGGAAAAGCTCCTAGGGTAAACTGATACACAAAAGAAGGTCTGTAATCCCAGAGAGGCAGCACCAAGATGCGCGGAGATGTGACCGCAGGATTGGCAGCCACCTGGGCAGGGATAAACATCAAAAGAAACATGCCAGAGCCGAGAAGTACTAAACGCAGCCGTTGTGCCAGTTGCTGGTGAGGCTTCGGTGGAAAGAACACTGAACTAAAGTCAGCAGGTGGGTGGGTACTCTAGCTCAGGAATTTATAGTTTTATTCTACATGAACTTGAGCAAGCCACTATCCTTCTCTAGGCCTCAGATATCTTTTTGAAAAGAGGTCCTCAATTGGAAGGAATTCTGATACAGTGCCAAGGGTCCCAGTTCTGGAGTCCAACAAAACTGAGATTGAGTAAGAGCTCTTCTTCTTACTACTGTGTGTCTTTTGACAAGTTACAGAACCTCTCTCAACCTCAGCTGTACCATAGGAGGGCATGGAACAGAATTGTTTATACAGGAGTATTTTATTTCAAGTATTTTAAAAAGGCCCCACCTTCTAAAACCATTATCAAATTTCCACTATCAAATGGTTTTGATAAAACCATTATCAAATTTCCTAATTTTTGGGAGTTAGGATTTCAACATTTGAATTGTTCTAATCGTAGATTTCTGAGTGTTTTTTTTTTTTTAATCATAGATGGGTTGAATTTTTTCCAAATTTTTTTACATTTGTTTAGATGATGATGTGTTTTTTCTCTCTTCATTCTGTTAATATGGTGCATTAAGTTGATTGACTTTCTTATGTTGAATCACCCTTGTACTGCTGGGATAAATCCTACTTGGGCATAATGTATAATCCTTTTAATTGCTGTTTATTTGGTTTGCTAGTATTTGTTGAGGGTTTTTCCTGTCTATATTATTAAAGATATTGGTTTACAGTTTGTGTGTGTGCTGCATTTGTTTTTGGTTTCAGGCAAATATTGGCCACATAAAATATGTTAGGAAGTGATCTCTTCTTTTGCATTTTTTGGAAACATTTGAATAGAACTTAGTATTACTTCTTTTTTAAGTGTTTGGTAGAATCAATAGAAAAGCCATCTGGTCCTTGATTTTTCCATGTTGGGAGTTTTTTTATTAATTCAATTTTCTATTTGTTATACGTCTGCTCAGGTGTTTTATTTCTTCTTGAGTCAGTTCTAATAATTTTTGTGTTTTTAGAATTTGTTAATTGTCCTTTATGCTATCTAATTTGTTGGCATACAATTCTTTTTAGTCCTCTTTTATAATTATTTTAATTTCTGTAAGGTCAGTAAGTGTTCCCATTTTATTTCTGAATTTATTTACTTGTGTTATCTATCTCTTTTTTTCTAATCAATCTAAGTAAAGTTTTGCAAATTTTATTGATATTTTTCAAAGAAACAAACCTTGATTTCATTAATTCTATTGTTTTTCTGTTCTCTATTTAATTTATTATTTCTCTAATCTTTATTTCCTTCCTTCTACAGGTGACAGAGATAGCAGATATCTGTTGGATGTTGGATTTAACAGAAAAGAGATTTCAAAGTAGCCATATAAATATGTTCACAGAACTAAAGGAAAGATGATTAAAGAAGTAAATGGAGGTATGATAACAAGGGCATAAACAGATAGAAAATATCAATAAAGACAGGAATTATTTAAAAAATAAAAGGAAATTTCGAAGTTAAAAAGTACAATAATTCAAATAAAAAATGCATTAGCGGGCCTCAACATTAACTTGAAATGACAGCAGAAAGAACAAATAAACTTGAAGATAGATTGTTAGAGAGTATGTAACCTAAAGGACAGATGGAAAAAGAGTGATGACAAATGAATGGAGCTCTGAGAATTATAGGACACCCTTAATCAGGCCAAAACACACGATGGGAACAACAGAAGAAGCAAGAGAGAAAGAATCAGAAAAAATATTCAAGCAATATGACTGAAAAGTTTCCCAAATTATTTAAAAGAAATAGCGTATACATTCTAGAAACTCAGTGAACTTCAAACAGGATAAAGGACACATCAGAGTAAACCTGCTGAGAGTCAGACAAGGAATGATCTTGAAAGCAGCCAGAGAAAATAATGCATTATTTACAAGTGAGTTCAAATAAAACTAACAGCTGACTTCTCAAATAAAGCAACGGTGTTCAAGTCATTGAAAACCAGCACCAATCTTTACTTACATTTTCAAAAAATTTACAAAAAAATTAAGTTTAAATCAAAAATATTATTCTCTCTCTTCTATATTCTCACACTTCTTAAGTACTCTAAAACTTCCTACTCTCTATCTACATATTTCATTTTACCAAAAGCGTTCTGTAAGGAAAAAACTTTCTATAAAGAGGCCTACCTGCCTCTTGTCCTCTAGTTCTTTCTTTTATGTTTTTTTAATTACCACTTCTCCTGGGTTGTCTGTCTGTACCAATTTCAAAACTCAACTCACAAAAATGATAACAACTCTCTTTAGGGGATTGGATAGTACTGGATGTAAGCAGGTAAAAAAGCATGTTCTCTTTATTAACAAAGGTGGACTATGGGAGTGCCAAGGAGCATCAAAGAGTAGTTCAAGTTAATCTATGGGACCTGACTGAGCTCGGGGTCATATGGGTCTTCACTTTGGAAGAGATGTTTAAGATGGATGAAGAACAGGAAAGAACATGCCAAGCAAAGGGGCTTATTTACACAAATACCCTTGGGTGGGAATGAGATGATGAATTCGAGAAGCAGGAAAAAGAGAACTTTGTTGGTTGAATAGCAATAAGTGAGGTTTAAAATGGCTGAGGTAAGGTTATGGTATAGGCTGGGACCAGAACATGTTACACTTTGTACTCCATGTTAAGTCATGTTTTTCCTCTATTTTCCTTTTCATAGCTGACAGTCAATAACTCTCCTTCAATCATAAGTAATTAACCTGTTTTCATAAATTACCTTAGGAGTATCCACTGAAGTATAGTATCTTAATTTAGAGGGTTCCAACAGAATGTTGTTTTATTATTTTTAATCATAGACAGAAATTGGAAAGGTTTACATGGTACTTCTTACAAATCCAGAAGGATGAGTAATGAGGTAGATGAGGCTCATCAATATAGTAGCAACATTTGCATGTAATTAGTCTTTTCATACCTTAAAAACCAATTCTTCTCTTCAGAAAACTTCAAAGTTGAATTTTGAATTTTTTCAGAAAAAAATAACATTTTGTTAAATTTCAAACAAAGGAGTGTGTTGAAGATGTTTTACTACCATCATTTGACTCACCTAGAAGGCTTTAAATTCATCTGCAGAATCTCCTAGATTCTCCATTTTTGCCCTGGCCAGGTAACTCAGTTGGTTAGAGCATTGTCCCCATACACCAAGCTTGCAGGTTCGATTCCTGGTCCAGGGTACATATAAGAATCAGCCAATGAATGCATAAAAAAGTGGAACAACAAACATATCTCTCTCCCTTCTCTCTCTCTCTTAAATTAATTAATAAAAAACTTTTTAAAAGAGAGAGAGGTAAAAAACAAATAAACAAGCAGGATCTCCTTTACCTGATTTAAAGAAGTTTTTGTGTATCTTCCCCCTTCTGCCACCCAGCATTTGTCTTTTCTCTGCTTTAACAATCTTCTCTATCATGAATATATCCAGTGCTACATACAGGGAATAAGAAAAGGGAATGAGGATGGAGAATTTTGACAAATTATATTGTCCTGGCTGCTTAAACCCATTCCCCAACCAAAAGGTAACATGTATGCAATTGTGTAATGGGGGAGGGACGACTATATTAAGCATGAGTATATGGGATTTTGTGCACACTAGTATGTTGAATTATTTCGGTATTTTCGTAAGTTTGCATTTGATTCCATGTGAGAGATGTGAATGTGTATGAGAACTCTATTTGTACCTGCATATCTTTAAAACGTATTCATGAAACAATGAACTGAGGCTGCTCTGCTGTGGAGATTGCAAGCTCCCTTTTCTTTGGCTGTCTGCCTGTGAGAAGCCTGTGCAATGGACACCAAATTACCTCTGTTTATTTCCGTTCTATAAAACTCTCCTTGAGTTGACATGAAATCAGGCCGTTCCCCATGCCACATGTGTTCTCAGGTCACGCCCCTTTGAGATCACACATTAGTCTCCATTTTGATAACGTCCTTCCTCACCCCCAGCCCTGTTTTTGTTCATTGTGTTCACTGGTTCATCTTCTAGGAACCAACTCATATAATAACATCGTGCATCCTGCCCTCAGCCTCCCTTCACAGGAGCTGAACCCACCTCCCTCTGTCTCAGCTGTATCTTTACAAGACCTGGCGTGCACTGCCACTGCAGTCCTTACTACAATACAGTACATCTGTGTGCATCTCTGTGCACCTCGAAGAGACCGTGATATCTGTGAGATCAGGCATCACGCCTTATCTGTCTTTGCGTTACCATCATTGTCATGATTGTGACCTCCATTTCTTCCAGGACCCCATGAGAGAAACCTTGTATCAGGCATGTGCTTCTGATGCTTTGACATTTAGGGCCTTGCTGATTCCAGAGGAGCTGCCCTTCCCAGGTCTCATGAATTCCTAAACATAGTAAGAGAATCACTTGTGAGCATGCCTTTCAGATGTGAATCAACCAGTCCAGAGCATAGACTCCCAGCCACCTCCTTTATTAAGCTACTGTACTCAGGGCTACTGCACACACAGCCCCATTAATCACCCCAACTCCAGGCATCAGATACCTAGGGGCAGGCCCTGGGCCGCAGAGCCCACTGGAATTACTCAAACTCTCCGGTGCTAAACCTTCTGACCCTGCCTTGCCCATTCGTTCCCAGGGAAACTGCATTAAAGCCTCTTGCCTGCATTTGCTGCTCACTCCCTCTGCCTCCTGACTGACCCTGGTGCCCCTTCCTCTGGGAATCTGTGAGGATAACGAGCTATTTTTTTCCATAGGAGTTGTCAGTAGTTGCTGATCTGTTGGACTCACCATACCTGAATAATAATAAAACCTATATTTTAAAACAGATCCTTTTATGAAATCATTAAAGTAAACATAAAAAGTCAATTGGATTCAATATCTCTTGAGAAACTAGTTCTGTAACCGATAAGAATTCAACATTGAAATCTACCTGGTAGAGATTCTAGGAACACTAGCCACGAGCAGCTAAGACCAACAAAATGGAGTAAGAGAAATTAGAAATAGGACCCTTTTTAGAATAAAAGAATAAAAAAATATTCTCAAAGAGAGCTGAAGAAGGAAGATCCGTGATGAGCACCCCTGATGAAAGACGTGTCTGTGTCCTGTGGGGCAAGACCTCCTGAACTGAGGCTTCAGCGTGTGGTTGTGGGACCGAGGACGACACACTTCCGTCCTCAGAGTCTCACTTTCCTCATCTGGACGGGAGGTAGGATCCCACAAGTAGCTGCTCTCTGTCTGAGCTCTACTGACAGACACTTAAGTCTTGATTCTCAACCAATTTAACCTTTTTTAAATTTCAGATAGTGCCACTAGGTGTCAGCAGGACTTAAATAATATATCTTTGCCTGGGTTTTCTGCTTGTCAAAGGTCTCCGCACGAATAGGAATCTATTTGGAGAATGAGAACACCACCACCACCACTATCACAAAAACACCAAAAAATGATGTTTAAAGCACACAGTAATTAAAACAAACAACTTCTAATGCATTAGAGTCAGCTCAGTGCTACCTCAGCAAAATGTCCAATGATAGTAAGAATTTAAACTTGCTTCCCAATGAAATACATCATCAAATATCTAAATTTTTATTATTTATAGATTAAAGGTCTAATACTATGAACCCCAGGCACATGTACAAAACTACTTTCTCAGTATTCCCATTTGGATGTCTAAAAATGCAATACCTCACGCATTCACACAAGAATCAATTTCCCTCCCCCAAACCTGAGACTTCCCAATCTTTTGCCATCTCAGAAAATGAAAGCAATATCCCCCTCATTGCCTAATCTGAACATCTAGGAGCCATCACTGGTTTCTCTCTTGTCCTCCTACTCCACATGCAATCCACCAGAAATGCTTTGACTGTACCTCCAAAACACGTTGCAAAAGTTTCCACGTCCTTCCATCTGCACTGATTGCTAACCTTGCCACCGAAGCCATCATTACCTCTCACAGGGAGGGTTTCAGAAGCCACCAGCCTGGATTCCCTACTTCTCTCTTTGCCCCTACAACCTATGTTCCATATGTTACCCAGAACAGTACTTTAAAATATACCTATGACGCCAATCTCTTACTTAAAACCTTCCCGAAAATGCTCCAGCAAGACTTAACTTCTCCTATCCTTTCACACACACACACGCCGATCACTCCTGCCTTTGAGCTTTGGATTAGTTCTTCCCTCTGCCCGGAATGCTCTACCCAAGGCTGGCACACCCGCATCATTCAGACCTCAGCTCCTCCAGGCCTCACCCAGCCAGTCCATCTCCAGTGCCAACATCCACTTTCTATCACGATAACCTAACTTGTTCCACCTTTCCACTTACCACTCTCCGAATGATTGGGTGTGTTCACCTGTTTACTCTTTATTGTCTTAATGTCCTAAGAACGAGTCACGTAGGCCAGGACTATGTTAGTTATTCACCACAGTACATATACTTCATGTCTACGAGAACATCATGAGTACTCATTAGATATATTAAACTGAGTAAACCAGTGAGTTATGGACAGGATTGACATTGAGAAACGGGATCACAGTATTGACCTTGACTCTTCATTGAGTTCAATCATTGAGAGTAATTTGTTTTCCCTGGGAAAATGCTCTACCACAAACAAGTAGCATTTTTAGTGTTGAGCACATTTTCGCTCTCAGTAACCACTTAACAGCAAAATTGTGTTGTGTATAACCTCTTCCCAATGACAACCACAGGTAATATTGAGTATGTACTCAGGGCAAAGTTCTGGGCTAAATACTATGTTTATGGTTTATTAATTGCTAGAATATCCCTATAATTAGGGTGCATATTGTCATTTTCTTAAACATCGTAGTCAGTGAGGTAACTGAGAGTAAGCATTGTTGCCCAGTCTGCCCAGGTCTGACCACAAGCACGTGCTGGACCCAGGACCTCAGCCCCTATGGTACCACCCATAGGCTGCCCACTTCATTGCTTTGTTATCTTATTCTGTGTATTAGTTGCCAGTGGCTGCTGTAACAAATTACTACAAACTTACAGGATTAAAATAATACAAACTTATTCTCTCACAGTTCTGGAAATCAGAAGTCTGAAACAGTTTCACTGGGTTAAGTCAAGGTGCGGGCAGAGCGGGTTCCTTCTGGAGGTTCTGAGGGAAGAACTCATCCTGTTGCCTTGATGCATTCTCAGTGGCTGTGGCTCTGAGGTGCACCTCTCCAATCTCTGCCTCTGTCACCACGTCACTTTCTCCTCTGACCCCGACTCCTCCTGTGTCCCTCTTAGACAGGCCCTAGTGACAGCAGACCATCCCAGAAAATCCAGCATCATCTCTCTGTCACAAGATCCTTAATTTAATCACTTCTGCAAAGTCTCTTTTTCAATAAAAAATGACTTCCATAGGTCCCAGAGATTAGGGCATGGATATAATAAGGGGGGGGGGGGCAGCCTCCCACAGTTTTCATGCTAATTAGTGGGTAGAAGATACCAAGCTGACTCACTGAGTACTTGAGTGATTTGTCTTCCCATACCAGCTTCTCTCTGTGCAGTTCAAGCTACTGCTTTAGCAAAATTCGGACATCATGGGCCTTTGGCATCCCACACCAGTAATTGATGTTGAAAATGTTTACCGTCTACTATATATTGCTAGTGAACATGCCTGCAAGGCATTTAAGCCTGACAGTATTAAATACAAATATTTAGGACTAAATTCTAACAATACATTCTCTTCCTACCTGTTAACCTGTTTCAGTTTAGGATTCCTATTTAATAATCCCTTTGACATACTAGAAGTAATTTTTATTTAAAATTGGAGGGTCCTTTTTATGAGGTTCAAAAACCCTTGCCTAGTTCAGGTGTGACCTTAATGAGCTAACTCGAAAGAGAGCTGATGTTGGGTTTTATTAAACCACCTTCTAGATGCTAGTTACAGAAAATGAACACTGATATTGGCAAGCAATAAGATACATTGTAAAGTGCCCAATAGCATCTATAAATAAATTTCCAGTTCACTTAGAATGTAAACAGTGCAGAGTAACATTTGAATACATCAGCAGGGCTGTAAAATGATGCCTTTACTTTCCTGCACTTCTGACCTCTTGATTACTAAGGCTTCTCCAAAGAGGGTATGTGGTAGAGCATCATTCCCAAGCTGCTGCTCTCAGCATGTCTGTCAATCCAGAGCTTTCATTGCAACTCTCATCTCTTCATATCTCTGGAGGCAAAACAACTTTCCAAGTCCAAAGTGGTTCTGTAAGAGGAATAGCTTAAGTACAGGACCATTTGCAATCAAGGTCAAGTGATCTCTTATGGCCTGTTTTTAAGAGCCACTACAACTGAGAGTTTCAATTCATTTCCCTTTTGATAAGAGATGAAAATATATAGTACTGTGAAGAGACAAGGTCATTTTTGCCATAAGGGAACATTTTGCAAATTGTTTTTGGCAGAGATCATTTAGTAAGAAATACAAAGAAAACTCTTACAAACATTGTTGGAAAATATTTTATTCTATGTTCCCTCTCAGGAGATTGAACTAGCAGAGTAGCCCAGTAAAGGCTCTGAGAAGTCCTGCAGTAAGGAAGCATCCTTAACATTGTTTAGCCCAGCATGCTGACCCCCGACTTCCTCATGTGCATATTGCCCATCCCTGTCCTGTAGAGGAATACACTGTGGCAATTGCTTTATGAAACACTGCGTTAAAGTGCTTTTTGTAGATGAGGTGGCTCACGTGTCACAGAGATGGTGAGGTGAACAAAATGATGCCTTCACGATGGGACTCAGGAACACTGACCCGGGAATTCACAAACTAGAGGAGTTATTAGAATAGAGCAAAAGTAGATCAGGTGAGATGCTAATGAGTAAATTAGATGCTCCCTGAGAGCAAGAGTAATATTTCTTCTCTAATTTTTAAAATGTATACAATATACCCTCTAATTCTATTCAAACAAAAACTAGATGTTCGCACCAAAACTTCTGAATGACAATTTTGCAATGATAGTAAGTTGTACGCAGTGTGGGATTCCTGGTTCTTTAATGACTATATTTGGACATTTGGCAGGAAATTAGATAGACTCTCTTAAATTTATTGTTTAAAAAAACTAAAAGTAAAGTCTCTGGAATCAGAGTCGGTGGGCCCCAGTCCTAGTTCTACCAGTTATTACTAAAGTGGCCTTAGACAAAGAACTTACCCATGCCTACAACTTCCTTATTTATAAAGTGGAACACTAAGAGCATATATACTTTCAGAGTGTTCTGAGAATTTTAAAAATGTGAACTTAGAGTAGTGGGGATACTCATTAAATGTTAACTATCCCCTTTGCCCAGACAAGTGAGATCCCTGCGCTAAAGCCGTTGTAGGGGCCTTAGTCCATTCCGCCTTTAACTATGTTTCCTTCCCGCAGGTCAGGAGGCTCACAGTGCCAAGGGCACTGCGCTGTTGTCCCCACCTTAAACCACATTCTTGATGCCTGAGCACCCAGAATTCCTTTTCCAAATGAAGTGATTGCTAAAGAATATTTTGTGGAACACTAGTCCCATGAAATACTCTTTGAGGGAGCTCCATGGCCATAAATTTAGAAAACATAGTACATTATATACATTTTCTTAGAAAGCGCACATGCTGTAAATAACCCATATTACCCTTATCTAACCCTAACTTTACCAAGTTTATTTGAATATAAAAATTTCTCTCTCCCACCTACCCTGGTAGTAACCATAAAAACCCAATAGAATTGGTGTGGAAAGTAATTTGGAAAAGGATAATATGGTAGAATGAATACAGACTTTAGAGTCTGACCAACTTAGATTTAATTTTTGGCTCTGCTGCTAAAAGAAACCATTCCTCCCAACAATGTAATACCATCTCTGGTAATGTCCATACAAAAACCACATTCTCCACACAAAAACCCAAACACTAATCTATGTAGCAGCTTTATTTATATAGCCACAAGCAGGAAGCATACTAAGATGTCCTTCAATAGATGGATGGATAACCAAATTGTGGTACATCCATACAATCGAGTATTCAGTGATAACAAGAAACAACCTAGTAAGCCATGAAAAGACCTGGAGGAACCACTAAATGCATGTTAAGTAAAAGAAGGCAGTCTGTAAAGGTTACATGATGCAGGATTCCAACTATAAGGCATTTTGGAAAAAGGAAAACTATAGAGAAAATTAAAAAATCAGCGGTTGTCAGAAGTTTCAGTTGGAGGAAGGGAAAGGATGAATCAATGAAGCACTGAAAGTCATCAGTGGGGTGAAACTATTCTGTCTGCTACTGTAATGGTAGATATATGACATTATGCATTTGTCTGAATCAGCGATCTTCAACCTTTTTCATTTCATGGCACACATGAACTAATTACTAAAATTCTGTGGCACACCAGGAAAAATATTTTTTGCTGATCTGACAAAAATAGGTATAATTTTGATTCACTCACATCACATGCCTATTGTTGTATTGGCTGTCATCACCTTTAACTTGACAGTCTAAGGGAAAAGAGCCCCTGACTAATGACTCAGGTATCACATGTTTTAAACTTACCTGTGGCACACTGGTTGAAAATCACTGGTATAAACCCGTAGAAATGTACAAAACAAGAATAAACATTAATGTAAAACAAAGACTTTATTCAATGACAATATGAGGTCATTTGTAACTAATTGTAACTAACATAAGAAATTAATAAGTTAATAATAAAGGACCTTGTGTTTGCCTGTGGAATGGGGATTGGGTATGGCGATACAGTGGGTACATGCATATCTCTGAACTATCTGCTCCGTTTTTCTGTGATTCTCAAACTGTACAAAAATAAAGTTTACTAATGATTGAATGAGAATAAATAATACTTTAAAACACAAAAATGAAGATATTGATACCTAATTTATTCAGCTGTCCAAATGAATGAACAAAAATATATAGTATGTATATACTCCACTCCAATAATTTAGATTTTTAGAAGCCCCATTGAATCTGTCCATCTCATTCAGAACTTATTTTCTGGATTCAGATTATAAACCATATTTTCAATTTCTGCCTAATTAAGATTTTCCCCAAAGACAAAAATCTCACATAAGGGAGTGTAACACAATCAAGCCCAAATGTTTCCTCTCATCTTCTTGAGATCTGCAGGGAGGAAAAAAAAAAAAAAGAAGTTTCCTAACGAAGATCAAGAACGAAGTGGGAGAATAAATAACTAAAGGGACTGGCATATGTTGATAACAGAGGGGAGTGTGATGGAATCAAAGGACAGTTTGTTACTGACCTAGAAACTGGGCTCATCCTTATCTACTCTGATCAGCAGATCTCAGAAGTGGAACAAATTCAGAGACCAGGTTTGCATGCAGGTGCTTTAATCTATCTCCCGAGAGCAAATCACCATGATTTCTTTTTATACAACCAGCTGTGTCGTCTTACTGATCCTTATCATGAAAAGCTAAGCACTGTGGGACTGGAATGCCCGTACAAAAGAAATCTACGGTTCCTCTTAAGAGAAATAATTGAAATCTGACTATATTAGTTCTATTGCTTTGTAACAATTTACTCCAAATTTAGCAGCTTAAAATTATACCCATTTAACAACACTACAGTTTTACAGGCCAGAGTCTGGTGGGCTCAGCTTGTTTCTGTGCCTCAAGTCTTTCAGAGCCCCAATCAAGATGTCTGCAGAGCGGTGTTCCTTTCCGGAGGCTCTAGGAGACACTCCGCTTCCAGCATCATTTAAACTGTGGGCAGAATCCAGCTCCCTGCAGTTGTACAGCGGAGGCCCTGTTCCCTTGCTGACTGTCACTGGGGCAGGAGGGGCAGTTCTCATCATCTGAGAGATGCCTGACTTCCTTGGCTTGTCCCCCTCTGTCTTTGAAGCCCTCATTGGTTGTGTTGGAGGAGAGAACAGACTCTTACCCTGTCTCAGGAAAAGAAGTTCAAGAGCATACACGTGGGAGAGGTTTAAGCATAGTGGCAAGTTTTAATGGAGTGAAAGAAATAACATACCCTCCCGGATGTAGAGAGCAGGCAGGCTCTAGCAGCAACTGCCCAGAAGTCCTTGCTAGTCCTCCCTATATTTCCTTGGTTTCGGAGCAAGCAGGTTGTCTTTCAAACTGTCCGTCCTGTTTCCTCGGTTCTCCTGGGGCTGTGCTGGGCTCTCCCCCGTCCAATCCCTTTCCTGGATCTTCCAGTTTCCTGTTCGTATACTATTGGATTCTTTTCCCAGGCTAGACCCAGCCTCTTTACGGTCGCCATTTTGGCTCCACTGCGCAGGCCTCAAAGGTCTGCTAGCTTCCTTCTCTAGTTTCTACTGTGCATGCGCACAGACACCACCAACCCCTTCCCACACTCCGTCATCCTCCCACCCTCCCAGTGCCGTCTGGGGTCAGAGGCCAATTGTTCCTCCGGGAGATTGGGAAGTCGGTGTTTTCTGCCTGCTCCAGAATAAGCCTCTTTGGCAGAAGATGCGACTGTCCTCTAGGGTGTCTGTGAAGCTGTAGCTTCCTAGTTCATCAGGCTTGGCCCGTTTTGCTCCCTTCTATTTTGATAGTATCTAACCAACTTCCTATGCTAACAGTGGGTTGAGTGCCTCTCCTGCTTTGCATCTTTCATCCTTCATTTTTCTACTTCCTCTCTCTCTCTGAGTCTTTTGCCTTCCTCTTCCACTTATAAGGATCCATTCGATTACACTGGGCCAAACCACATAGTGAAGTATAATCTCCCAATATTAAGGTTAGCTGAGTATCAGCCTTAAAATTCTTTTTTCTTCATAATAAAATATATTCATAGGTATTATATCAAGGGGCAAAACATCAGGGGGTCAAAAGCCTGCCTACCACACCCCTTGTACTTTATATTTAAAACATGGGACTGGAACGTAAGTACGCACTGCTTATAGTCTAATGAATGGACATTGGCCTTTTCAGTTAACACACACATCACTGCTGTGGCCAATGTGTTGGTTGAAGAAAGAAAAATTTGTTACAAAGTGGTATTTGCTGAAGGGTGCCAAGTTCCTTAAAAGAAATAAAAGAAACAAGTTTCATTATAATGTAGCAGTTACTTGGGAGAGACAAATCTCATCAAGGGGACTGTCCTGGGGACCCTCCTGCCCAGGTGTGCTCCCCTCCCCCAGTGCACACCCATTTTTCTCTGTGCTTTCAAATCACTGTCTGCTTGGTGTAAGGAGTTGCACCAGCAGACATTCTCTGCTTTGGAATTCTTTGAGTCCTTGGGAACAAATGATCCACAGGACCATACAATGAATAGAAACCTATAAAGAGACAGCACTCAAGTATAAACTCAGTTACCTACAAACAAACAAGCAAACAAAATGCCCATGGGAATCCAAGGAACTTAAGAAAGTTAACGGAGAAATATCCTGGATGATCTGCTATTTGATCTGAGACATATCTTAATTTTTGATGCTTGGTTTTCTCATTTCTGATGAGAACTTGAAATTCTAAAGTTCTTTAGCTTTCTTGTAGTGTTATAGTATTCAATATCTTTTAAAAATATTTTATTTATTTATTTTTAGAGAGGGGAAGGGAGAGAGAAAGAGAAGGAGAGAAACATCAATGCGTGGTTGCATCTTTCGTGCCCCCTACTGGGGACCTGGCCTGAAACCCAGGCATGTGCCCTGACTGGGAATCGGACTGGCAACTCTTTGGTTCTCAGGCTGGTGCTCAATCTACTGAGCCACACCAGTTAGGGCAGTATTCAATATCTTGACAATAGCCCTTTTATTGTATATCTCTTTTTAGAGCTTAAAGTTAATATGTTGAAGGACTATTAATCAGGTATTTCCTTGTGCAGTGATTATGCTGGGGCTGTGAGGGAAATAAAGTTATCTAGCCAGCCCTAAAATGCCTCAGATTGAAAAGGGGAAAGGGGTAATAAGAAAAAGGTAGTAACTCGATGATTACATTACAAAGAAATATATTGGGTTGAAATGTCAGGAAGGAGTGATTTGTGACAGTTATGCAGATAGCTATTTATATCCACCTAAATCCAACAAAGTCACCATAGAAAAGTCACTGCAAGAACAGTTATGAATAGAGAGACTAAAACCTAATTTCACTGCAGGAAGTTTCCGAACCTCTCTGAAAAGATTTGACTTCCCATACCTTCTTTGGAGATTCACTACACTCTTGAAGACCAGTGGGCTTACTGTGTGCATTGGACCATTCCATGCCGGCATGTGTACCCAGCCAATGTGCTTTAAGGGAAGCACCATAGCAGTAGGTGTAAACCAAGTCTATAACCAGGCGGGCCTTGTAGCCACAGAACATTCAAGATCGTGATATGTGAATTATGAGCATTATTCTCTTTATACTTAGTTTAAAATGTTAACAAAGATAAATGTGGCTAGTAATACTGCAAATTCTTAAGTCTTCTCCTTACAAAAAAAAAAAAAAGAAAGAAAAAAGGAAAGCATTCTTGTGCCATGCTCTAAAGCACCAGAAGAAGGCAGAAGATGCACGTGGCTGGAAATATCCAACAGCTCTGGATTCTGTTATGTAAAATAGCCTTTAGACCGAATCCAAAACTTTGCTCAACCTAAATGGAATGTTCTGTCTTCATTCAGAATTTTCCATAACAAAATAATGAAAACATATAGGTAGGTTTCAGTTTTCCTATACAGTGATGATTCTGAATCCTGATTATTCTATGTTGAGGAATACTATATATTAAATTTTTGCTTATAAAACTACATATCAAATATATTTTAAGCACTTAGGTGAATGGTGAACTTTCTAAGTGCTTTATTCATCTCATTTCCCCAGGAGTCCCACCCCATTTTTCTTCCATTTGCTGCTCAGCAGCAAAGGTTTTCTTGTTCATCCTCCCCGCTAGATGTTTCTGTCAGGGACTACTTCTTGTCCTATTGTATTTTTAGCACAATTGGCACATTGTCCAGCCATTGTAGAATCTTAATAAATTCTGAGTCAGTTCCCTGCTGTCCTATTTAAATAATAACAAGTGAATCTTGAGAAGTAAAGTCAGATAGTGTCTTGGAACCTATTGAATTTTGGGGAATGTTTTAAGAACAAAATCTTTCCGCTAGCATAGTTTCTTGCTGGACCCTAATGTCACATTAAAAAGGCTGGCCAGACTCTGCTAGCAGCCTTCTAACAAATACCCACCCTTAAATTAAGCACAAGCACGCAGATTGTGTCTGTAAACAATTTGGTTAATTTAAAAGTAAAAGTGATTATCCAATTAAAATGAAAAAGGGAAGACTGAATTTAGAATTCACTTGCTTCTAATCAGTAAGAGAAAAAAAACCGTGATGTTAAGGAGCAGGTGTCGAGCAAGGAGGGAGGTGATTGGGGAGAGAGAAGATGTACTTATTTAATGAGGACCTCAGGCTCCAAAGTATCAATCAGAAAGCAGAATTGAAAGCAGCTTATAGCCTTATTGGCATTACCTTCAATTTTGTAAGGCTCCTCTCCTGGGAAATGTACAGATGCCACAAGTAGTCAGGGGTATCATAATTCCCTTTAAGTCGTTTTTTTTCTGCTAATGTAAAATTTTGATCAGCAGTCCTCTTTTGCCACACAAAGATAAGCCAAGGGATGATTTCTAACCACAGCAGACTTGGGTGTCCTCTGAATTTTGCTTGTTGGTTACTGTTATGGACTAAATTACATCCCTCCCTATTCCTATATGGAAGGCCTAAACCCCAATGTGACTATATTTGGATATCAGGTTTTTTCGGGAGGTAATTAAGGTTAATTGAGGCCCTATCTAATAGGATTGGCAGGTGGCCTCATAACGAGAGAAAGAGACATCAGAGATTACCCTCTCTCTCCACAAGTGTACAAAGAAAACACCATGTGGTGACAGAGAGAGAAGGTGGCCATCCAAAAGCCAAGAAGAGAGGTCTTACTGGAAATCAACTTCACTGGCTCCTTGATCTAAGACTTGGAGCATCCAAACCTGTGCAAAAATTAATTTTTGTCTCATAAGCCCTTCTGTCTGTGGTATTCTGTTATGGCAGCCTGAATCAACTAATACATAGATCTTTGTAGTAGCAAAAACCCAGTTCAGTGAGCAAACTGTGTGATCAGCTATATCTTCTCGGGCAAAATAATTCAATGTGACTGGTCTCTTTCTGCCTCATTTCATAGGCTGGGATCAGATTGACGCTGCCAGGACTTCCTTATTTGCTCCGGTCAGCACTGGGGCCAGAGGGTAACTGGGAGTTAAGAGTAAAACCTGAGAACATAAGAAAAGGGCCATTCTCGGCCTCCATGCTTGATATGTAAATCCTAACATGTGCATGGAAACAAAATGGCATTCTGTACAAGTAGCTGGGTCCCCAGATAGCATACAGCTACAATCTGAAATTTCTGAATCATGACCATAGTCTCAAATGCTGAAAACCTAAAAGAGAGGCCCAGATGATATTTCAGACATGTGAACACTCCGTAGCCGAAAAGGTGCAGCCAGACCTCGCAGAGTTTCCTAGTTAACTGGAAGAGACACTACGGAAGCCACAGGAACATTTTCTCTCAAATAGGCAAGACACCCAGGTCGTTCCCTAGAGGTCTGTGTTAGTTTCCAAGACAGAATTTTAAGATTGGATGCAAGAATGCATCCCAGACCCCTCTTACCCCCATACCAGCCATATGAGAGAAGACAGAGCAAGAGTTTGGCACTCCAAAAAAGAAGTGTCAAACGAAGAATCAGGTGGACGATTCTTCATGATCGTATACAAGACTTTTGCTTTCTCTCACATCACATTGTGCATGGAATGCTTAATGTTTTTATCACTGTGACATAATTAGCATACCTTTTTGTCTTGGATGGGAGTGGTTGGGACTTAACATAGATTAGAGTACAGGAAAACTGTACACTTGCAAAATAGTAACACTGCAATTTAAGTGGCTCGGCTACCCCATGTGCCACACATTGTGCTCACCATATGACACATGTTATCTTATACAAATTTTAAAGACGCCTATGATGTTGTTGTTATCTGCTGTTTTCGCATCCTAATATCCATTCAGTAACCCTCTTTAATAAGCCTCTATTTCCTTATGGGGAGCCATCCCTTCTCCACTTTGTTAATTAACTGTCTGTGGGTTGAGCATAGAGGTGAAAGATTAACAAGCCTGAGCCAATCAGCAGCTCAAAGACAAATGTGAATGACAATAACATTTTCCATGACATTTCTCTGGAAAAAATTACTAATTTCTTGCACTGGGATGTATCCACGGGGGTTGTTGGTTTTGGTATCTTAATAGAACAAACTGCTTAAAATGGACCTCCCCCTTAAAAAAAATGTAAAGAGAAAGTGAAGCTATAAAATAAGGATAGAAATCAGACCTGGGTGTTACTCTTTGAATCTATCGTGGGTCAAGCTTCATTTGTAGTTGATGACCATTTTTTATCTGTTCAGTTATATGTATATTTAAAAAAATATGTTTTAGCTTAAGATACTTTTCTGACATTTTTAACAGCATTCTCACTATTGCATTTTATACTGCACAGGAGTCCCTGAATCTTAGAGGAATTAAGTAATTTAACCCAAACCAATACTATTAACAACAACAACAAAAATGCTAAGCCTTAAAACCAAGCATTTGGAGAACTTGAGTGCAAAATTCTACAGGTCTGAGCTGAAGATAATTTACTGTCAACTGGTTCAGGGAATTCATCAAAAGAAACTCCCTGACGGATGCTGGTCTGACATTTCCCCTTGCTGATTTTCACTCGGTAATACATGTCAAAATAGGATTTCATTCCAGGTCTCACCAACTCCATGGCCTGCACCCTGCAGTCTTTTTTCATGCATCAGAAGCAATAAAGAATAACATTCTATATTTCATGAAGAACCTGATTATTTCTCAGCAGAGACAAGATAAGAACAAGTGAAACATGGAGGGAAAGGTTGGAAGCATTCTATGACTGTTTGTGGGCCTGAAACATGTGCTAAGATAGGCTGTGTGAGCTGCCTCAGGAGCACATGACAGATTCTCCTTTCTTAAGCTACTAGGAAACACTGGACAGACTTGGGAAGTCAAAGAAACTGGGCCTTTGTCAGAGATGGTGGAAAGGATATGGCCAATGATATCATTTGTGGTATATGCCTGTATTCCTAAACTATTTTCCTACAAAATATGTCCCTTGTATTAACAGCACTACTATCAGAGATGCCCTGTGAACACATTCTTTGTTGTAACCAATAGAAACTTGACTCTGGTAAAGAAGAAAAGGACTGTGTTGAAAGGATCAAGGGTAGCTCCTAAGTGCACAGTAGCCTGAGCATCTACCGTGGTTATTGGCAAGATCCAGGGCAACTCAGAGAGCAGCATAAGTCTGGTTAGAGAGAAGCTGCTACCTGAAACCAGACACCAACTCCCACCAGCTCCAGTGCACAGGTCATCAGAGTTGTCACCACTCTGGAGGTGAATTCTAAACTGTCCCTCTGCTTTCCTTGATCATTGGTTTCAGATTAAAGTCCTTTCTCTTATAAGGTAATCCTATTGGTCAAGCTTAGGTCACTTCCTTAAACTCTAGTTGCTGTATTTCAAGGAAAACAAATGTCTGGTCTTTTAGGCTTCATTGGTATGAAGCAGAGCCTCAATCCATGTAAAGACTCACCCTACATCAGAATCTTCAAGCATAAAAATAAGCTAATGAATGAGCAACAAATATCTGCTTCTTTTCATAAAATGTTTAAAACAAAACAAAACAATGGAGACAACTGATACTGCAATTTCTTCATGGAGAATTATAATTTTCTTTATATATTAAAGTCTTTGAGAATTCTTACAGCAAAACAAGTGAACAATAAAGCCTGTTGACCTTACAATTCCGATTTTTTAAACTTATTTGAGCATGGGGTTTTTAGTCATAGCACATGTTAACACACACTGACTACTTCTCCTCAGGTTGTAATCTGAGAACTGTTGTCTCCAACCTTCCCCAGACCTTTTACCTGTGTCCTCTCCCAGCCTTCTAAAACTTACCTTGAGATGGCAACCTTGAGGCAGAAACTAAACAGCCACATATTTTCCCTTTTAGCTAAAATTCTATCAAGTACCAGTATCCTTTGGAATTCACTCCGCAGAACTTAAATCCTGGATCAGAGTATAGAAAATAAAAGAGATTAGTGAAAGTCACAGAACTTCTGTACTTGAGATGCTAAAGGAATTTCGAGGAGAGGTCTAGGTACAAAGGCCCGAAGGCCAGATATCACGGTGAGTAAATGACGCCCGTTCCCAGGATGGTGTAGGAGAGATTCAGGCCCACAGACACAGTTGTGCATTCCTTAGCTGCCTCATGGATGTCTCAAGTCCAGGCCCACAAGCGTTGTTCCTGGAACAACGTTCTCCTGCTCTTTCTGGCTGATTTCTTCTCATCTTCTAGGAATCATTTGAAAGAGCCCTTCACCTTTGAAAGACTTTCTTTGACATCCCTTGCAACCCCTTTCTCCACCAGCTGAATCAGGGTCACTGTTGTGCACTTCCTGACACCCTTTAGGTTTGCCTTTCAGGTGCAGCACTTCGGTCTCTGCCTCTATAGTCACTTGGCAAACTCTTCGTGTGTGTCTGTCACTGTTCTCCCTTCTAACATGGACACGTCATATTGAATTGGAACCCACTCTAATAACCTCATCTTAACTTGACTACATCTTCTAAGACCCTATTTCCAGATCAGGTCATATGCACAGGTACTGGTGGTTAGAACTTTCACATGTCTTTGTGGGGACAAAAGTCAACTCATTACACTAGAGTTCATGTTCACCTGATGCATCCTCAGCCTCCTCCTAAGAATGTTAAGACATAACATATAATTAGTGAGTACTTTCCCTCTTTCTGCAGATAGACAGACAGACTGACAGACAAGTGTGTGTGTGTAACAAGTAGGTCAACATTTGAGAGAAGACGTTATGTGTTTTCTAATTGCTCTGCTGTTGTCCAGGAGAGTTGGGAGTAAAAGAGCAATGGCTAGAAAGATAACAGGAACAGATCTACTGCAAATCCCTACTCTTAAGGAAGGTTTATGAGAGAAAATGTTTTTTTTTTTTTTAACTCAAAAAGGTGGGAATGCAGAATAAACTTGGATTTAACTTTAACCTGATATAGTAACCTTCTCGGTCAGATGAATCCACAAAATGAGAGAGGATCAGAAACAATCTTGCCATTGTTTCTGGAGCAAGAACATGCATTTCCTTTGTCTTTTCCTTTGTCTTTTCTCACCTTCTTCCACTTTTCCTTCTCTCCTTTTGTCTCCTTCCCAATTGCCCTTTTACCCCAACTAAAATTGGAAATGTTTTGCAGGGAATCATTTACCCCTCTTTGTCCCATCTGGCTCAATAATAGCTTTCAATCCTGGATGAACATTAGAATCATCTGAAAGATTTTAAAAAATACAAATGTGATATTCATACAAATGGATCTTCTATTTCAGCATCTGTGATTCTACCGCAAGACCAGGGTGAGGTCTGTGGGTTTGCCGATGTGAGAAAGATGCATTCAAGATGGCACCTCCAGAAGTAACCCCTTCAAGTGTAAGAATCTGAAGATAAATAATTTATTTAACAAAAATGTCTTGAGGATTTTGTATTTTCCTTATTTTTTGAGTAGGGCCATCTTTCTTCTTATAAAATGTATTAGCATTGCATTATATGACCTGAGTAATTTAAATCACTTCCAACCTACTCTTTCCCAACTCTCTAAGTTTCTACTTCTATCTTACCTAATGGATAGACTAAGCCCCTTGTGGATGGAGACATTTGTCTTACCTCTGTATCCCAATCATATATCCTAGGCTCAGCACACAGTATGTCCTTAATGCATTTAACTAAGTGATGAATTGTTTCTACAGTTTTAGTTTTCAGGAAACACCAAATTTCTCCAACTGCCAACATCTCAGATTGGCCTCAGCCCTAGACCAATCTAAAACAAGACAATGGCCAAATTTCTGGCTACATTTCCCATGCCAACCTAACAAAATATATATGTTCCTTTGATCTTAGCTGCTGATGGAGGAACTATGAAGTAATAAATAGTCCCTTTCTTCTTTTGGGGAAAAAAAATATGGGACTAGTGCCCAGGAGGGATCCAATGTTCTATTTTAACACCTTCTCTGAATTATCAATTTACTGCTAGGCTTTGTTGTGAATTTCAGAGCTCTGACAGAACAGTCTCTGTCTTTCAGAACTGCCTGTTCTCCAAGATCATTTAAAAAGTAGCTTTATTAAAATAAACACATTCAGAATCAAAACAACTTTGGTGCTTCTAGAGATATTTCCTAGAAAGGAGTGTGAAAAACAAGTCAACTGCTTAATCACAATTTTATTATCTCTAATTAGATGAAGTTTTTTCTCCCATGTTATGGTGACTTCTTCAGTGCAGAGGTGGGACTTATTTAAGTCATTCCTCATGTTTTCCAGGCACTGTGGAGCCTTACACTTTTGCTCCCTGACCTGGTGCTGATCCCTCCAGTGCCCTTCACAACAGGGTCTCGGGTGACTTTCAGTTGCTCCAGACTCAGTCAGTACTGCAGAGCTGTTGACTGATTGTACATTTTCCATAAATTTGCATTTAAGTAAAAGAAACCTTTAAAACATTGTCATTGAATTTATAGCGTGGAAATGAAAGCCAAAGATCTAGGGAGGCGGGATGACACAAAGAGAAAAGACCTAGATTTGATGATCACAGGACTTGAGTCCCTGCCTCCCAGGAGTTATGTGACTTTTGGAAGGTCATTTCACTTCTTTGGATCTCATGCCCCTTATGTGCACAATGGAACTACTGAACACATAGCTTATGTGAACTTTTGAGGGTGAAAGAGGCTCAGATATAAAAAGCATTTGACACATAACAGTAAGTGGTCAACAAAATAGAGTTCCTTCTACTTCCCGTGTTTCTTTTCATCACAGAATTAAAATAGCAACCATAACAATGTCTCTTCTCTGTCAAATCATTAGTCTTATTAACTAACCTTTACCCTCTGTTGCTCTATATTCTGGTAGTAATTGCTATGGAAAGGTAACAGCCAATGTAAATGAAACAAAACATCCAGATAAATGAGGAAGGGCCTAATTTGAACTCAATTACATTATGGAAAATTTCGTTTAGTTTTTTGGTGCATCTCCTATACGTCAAGGACCGTGCTTACTGGTATTAATTCTTAATTCTTCTTCTCAAAATCTGGCCATCTAGGAGGGAGGCTAGACATTATCACAAAATGTTCCAATATGAAGTTGGTGTTGATACACAGCACCAGAGAGGCATAGATAGGAACTGTGGCCCTTCAAAGAGGGAGATATTCCTTCCATCTTGAAAGAACAGAAAAGGTTTCTGGAAGCAGAAGGCATATGAGCCATTGCATGAAAGATTGATAGGATCTGGAAACAGAAACTACAGAGGAAAGCACCTCAGTGGAAATAGAAACACGAGCAGAAGCACTGAGCGGGACAAGCAATGGTGCATTCGGAGCAGTGAGAATTCAGTTTTGCTGGAGCAAGTGGTTCACTGGAAGAGAGAAAAGCATTAGTTTCATGAGTGTGTTGCAACTTTAAACTACTCTGATTATACAATTTAGAAATCCTGGTAGGTATTTAAATGGGCCTTAAATTCTTTGAAGCAGGAAATGTGTCTCACTATGTTGGAAAAGAAATTCTGGCTTATGGATGACTCCTTTTTGACTGGAGTCTGACTAATTAAAACCTGGATTGATCTGTATTAATGGTTGACTCGAACAACTGGACCGAGAGCACCATGATCAGGTCAGGACCATCCTTTGCATATTTCCATGGCCACTACTTACATAGTGATCAAATGAGGAAAACAGTTCCTCACCAAAGTCAAATATGCAATTAGTTATTTGAAACCAAATTGTCAAAAACATGCTTTTGTCTTGATGTATTTGCCCATGAGAACTTTGATCAATATTTTAGGCCCATCTGAGATGCCCCTTCTTCTGTTAAACCTTTTTACCTCTTCATGTTGCCCAAGGTTTTGTTTTCTTCTCTTTGTTTATATTATCTCTTTTGGTGATTTCATTAGCCTTGTGCCTTTAAATACCACCCACTTTTGACCGTGATTCCTAAATATATATCCCTACTCCAAACCCATGTACTAAACTGCTGATGTATCTATCCCTCCGTCAACATCACTGCTTGAATGAGTTGCAAACATCACAACTTAACATGTTCACAACTGAATTTCTTTTTTTTGAAGATTTCATTTTTTTAATTTTTAGAGAGAGGGGAAGGGGGGGAGAAAGAGAGTGAGAGAAACATTGATCAATTGCCTTCTCATACATGCCCCAACCAGGAACCAAACTGCAACCCAGGCATGCAACCCTATCGAACCAGCTACTTCTGGTTTTGTGGGAAGACGCCTAGCCAACTGAGCCCACCAGTCAGGGCCAAGACTGAATTTCTGTTCTTTTACTCCAAAGCTACTCAACCATCAACCTTTTCAATCTCAGTTAATGCTAACTTCATTATTTCAATTTCCCTAGCCAAAAAACTTAAAGTAATCCTTGGCTACTATTTTTCTCATACCATCCATTCATTCAATTGACCAGGAAATTCTATAATCTTTATCTTAAAAAATACAAAATGTTTCCAATTTTCATCACCTCCTTAGTCCAATCACCATATTTTCACTTATATTAGAGCAAACAGCCTTCTAAATGGTCCTCCTGCTTCTATAGTGGACCCTCTTTACAAGTCCAGTCTAATCTCAGCACAGCAACTAGAGTGATCTTTTTAATATGAAAATCAAAATCTACCAGCCCTCTCCTCAAATCTTGGCATTAGATCACCACTTCATTCAGAGGAAGAGCCAATGACCTTGCAATGGTCTGTGAGGTCTGTGTGATCTGTAATGTTCTATTCATATCCCATTACCTACCGCTCTGACCCCAGTGCCTCCTGATCTCTCTCCAGAACTCATGCTTGTCACAGGACCTAACTAGTGGTTTGTTCCTCTGCTTAGAACAGTTCTCCAGATTATGTTCATGATCTACTCCATCCACTTTGTCACATGATACCTTCTCAATAAGACCTATTGTGATCCTCCTATTTGAAATGGACAGCATTCCCGAACCCTATCACTCTGTGCATCTCATCTTCTTATCTAGTTACTCATAATGTTTATTACATATGTTCTATTTTCCTGTGCTAGAATGTAAGCCCTGACACTGTGGATGTTCAAATAATACTTAATAAATGAAATTAATTAATAAAAGGTATTTCTTTTACCACCCTTTCTACCTACACTTTCATTTTATCTAGTCCTTGATACCTGTAGTTTCTAGTAGAATTCTTTACATGCGGAGATGCTCAGAAAACGTGTCATTAATTCAGTTGTGTTCCACAATTCAATGGATTCTTTTAGAATCACAGAGTCAACACATTTGTAAGTAGGGAACAAAACAAAGCACTATTTGCTTGTATCTATTGATACCAGCGGAAAAGATCATGTCTTTAAAAATATTTCATTTGTTACGAGCAGAATCTGGGACCCAAATTCCCTGGACTGGTGGCTTTTAGACTGTTTTCCACATCCCCCTTGGGATTCTTAGAATGTGTGACAAGGATTGCAGAAAGTATGAAAGTCTTGAGTCACTTTTACTCCAGCCCATTGAGGATTCTAGCTGAACTCCTGAGTTTCTTTTCACTAAGCCACCTCTACTATTTCTGCTTTCCCTTTTGAGCTTTGGAGTAAGATTTTGTTGGAATAAAGAATAACAGAGCAAAAAAAGTTGAAAGCAACTAAATTAGGTCATTTTCTCGACTCTACTTATTTTGAGTGTTATAGATGCCATTTTTTCTTTCTGTCTTTGCCAACTCTGGAGCTACATGGAGTCTTACTGAATTTCAAAAATAGGAGATAGTTTCATTCTTTCCTAAACTGACACTTTCAATTTTTTTTAAAAGTGGGACAGATGATTTTTTTCTTAATTCATATCAAAGCATTGTTTAATTTAATTTATTTATTTATTTTGCCACTCTGTCTTCCCCTTGTAGACTGAATTGCTGGCTGATGATTGCTACAGTTAATGTCCAGGAAAATTTATGTTTGCTATTAAATAAAACTGATAGAGAAGGAAGAAAGAAAAATCAAAATGACAGAACCCATCATGTCATAACATGTCATACTGTCAGAATCTTTAATTTGATGTCTGAAAAAAAAGTCCCCACCTACAGTGGTGCTACAACCAGCGATTCTGAGTCAGCTAGGAATATTTGACATCTACTCATATTCTATTACCTTGCTTGGTTTTTCTCACTTTCATTTATTTTTAGTTTTTTTCCTTCTTTGGTTTGTTATTATAATTGACAAAAGTGTATCAGTGTATATCCTGCTCTTTCTTATTTGATTACTATTTTTCTAGGAAAAAGAAAATTGAAAAATTTTGAATTCCCTTTCAGCTCCTCCTCTCTCTCCTCTGCTTGGAACAAGATAAGTGGGCATTTAGTATGTGTACATAGTTTGATCCTTTCAGCAATCTGAAATTAAGAGATACTATTTAATTTTCAGCCATTGGTGAGAACACAGATTTTAGCAGCCAAATGTAATAAATATTTTAAAATCTTTCAGCTCCCTAGGCCAGTGACTTGTAATTCTGCCTTCACATTAGCATTACATATTAAAGGATTTTAAGTAGTAACGCTTATGCCGCAGTCAGGACCAATTACATGGGAATCTTTTGGAGTAAGGCACTGGTGTTTTATACAGTACCCTGGATCATTCTGATGCATGACTAGTATTGAAAATCATTTTTATAGCAGCATTACATTACTAAAAAGTGGGCTAGGCATTCATTTTAAATTTGGTTGTCAATGCATAGTACTTGAAGAAATACATTAAAATGCACTAAGGACTGAATTTGTTATTGCTTTGCTAGTTCAATATGACCCAGAGTGACTTAGAATGGCACCAGGGTTGAATTTGCTGTGAAGTTGATGAAACTTAAGCTTTGGTGTCTCAACTTGCTCACGTCCCTACGTGAGCTGGAAGTTGGTAAGAGTCGTGCACTGCTCAGGTACATAAACCAGGGAGCAGCCAAAAAGCATCTGTAAGAATTACTTGCAAATTGCCTAAAGAGATCTCAAGAAAAGATACCTGAGTCATTCAGTCTACAGTAATTTATTGTGACTTATTTTCTTATTTTACATGGATGTTCATTTTTAAACCTAATTTTATAGTTGTAACTTTTTATTCTTTTTCTCAAAGAAAGCTCCACAAACTGTACACTATTTTTTATTAAATGTATTGGGGTGACATTGGTTCACAAAATCATACCAGTTTCAAGTGTTCAACTTAACAAAACATCCATTGCACACTGCATTATTTTTTATCCAGCGATCCCACTGCTGGGAATATATCTGAAGGAACTCAAAACACTAATTCAAAAGAATATATGCAACCCTACGTTCATTGCAGCATTATTTATAAACTGTATATTCTTGAAGGCTAGTGAAACCAGATTCTGTCCCTTAGTGGGACACGTTTTAAAAAGTAGAAGGGATTGGGGGTTGTATGCCTACTTAGAAATTAAATGTTAGACATTCAGAGTGAAGAAGGGCACACTGAGCCTTTTCTGCAAAATAACTGCACATTTCCAGGACAGTGGCTCTACTGTTAAAACAACCTCTAAAAAAATTTGGTATTTCTGTTTTACGGTTCTGAATTGCTTCTCTTCCTTTTGGTTCTTTTGAGTGACCCTCATATATATTCATTTTTTCCATTTTATTGAATTTATTGAAGTGACACTGGTTAACAAAATTATACAGGTTTCAGGTGCACAATTCTATGATACATCATCTGTACATTGTATTATGTGTTCACTACCCCAAGTCAAGTCTCCGTCCACCACGATTAATCCCCCCTTTACCTTCCTCCAGGTTCCTTACCTCCCACCGGCAATCACCACACTGTTGTCCATGTCCATGAGTTTTTTCCTCTTTTTTGTTGCTCAATCCCTCCACCCCCACACCCAGCCCTCCCCAACAGCTGTCAGCCTGCTATTATATTACTAAATGCCATTCTGAATTAGAAATGACCCAAAAATTTGCACATGATGAAATTCTCATTTGATATTCACAATTATTTTTTTCCTTGAATTCAATCACAGAATACTCTAAGACTCATCATCATCACAGATATTTTATAGATAATGGACTCATTTAATACTTAGAATGTATCTGTAAGTTAGGTATTTTTACCCTCATTTTTAGAGAGGATACAGAAACTGGGGAATAAATCCCATGACCAACATCCAAAGTTCAAATCCATTAACTATCAGATACAAAAACCTATATTTTTCCCAAATAACACTTTTCTTTTATCCCAACCATATGCCTCTGTTTCTATAATGACCTTAAAAGTAAGCATTACCCTGAGATTTTCTTTTTCAAGTCCCAGATCTCTGATAATATTCCAAGACCATGACTGCAAGTAAGGTTTTTTTCCTCACATACTAGTTCTAATTGATAAATAGTGACTAAGTGAAGTCCTATGTTGAAGACTATTTGCATTCTGAATGTAAATCTGGGATCAGTGGAAGACTAAGGCAAAAAACTAATCTCTGTCTTTGATGCACAAAGTGATAGTACACACATCAACATTATCTTATGTGTCTAAGCTACTGATCATAGCCCGTCCCTAACTCATTTTCTCTCATGTTCATTTTAGCTCACAGTCCATTGTCCTTACCAACAATTTCTAGTCCTGAACATTTCTCTCGAGAGCATCCTTTCAATATCAATGACATTATGTTCATAGAATATTGTTCTTCTCAGATCACAATGCCATTAGGCAAGAGTTAAAAACAATTAGATTTTGTTTATTTCCCTTAATTTTCAACTGGAAGATGTATACTGAAATTTCTGGAACATGGAGAAGCTGTGCAAAATGTCTTTAATGTAGTGAAGCATCTGCTTATATAGGGTCTGACACAAATTATGCCCCTTTTTTATTACATATTCTTTCATTGTAAAATTATACATATGTAATTCTGTGCATAACAATATCACACTCAAGCACACCATATGGCATTTTAGATGAAATGTTCAAATTAAAACTATAAATTATTACATCCATTTTATTACCCTACCAACCACACTCAAGCAGGCCTTACTTCTGTTCAGCCCCATGTATTGTGTTGTTTTGGATCTATATACCCATACTGTTTTCTACCCTTATTCACCTGGACAATTCCTGTTTAAGGTCAGAAAACCATTTCAGCTGTGTCTTTCTTAAGGATGTCATCCTTGATTTTCTTTTCTTTTCTTTCCTTTTCTTTTCTTTTCTTTTCTTTTCTTTTCTTTTCTTTTCTTTTCTTTTCTTTATTATGACTATCTCTATAGTTAAAATGTAGGCTTGGGATGTATTTAACTGCAACTAATAGGAAACTCAAAATATAAGTGCATAAATAAATATGAGTTTATTTTTCTTACTTATTATGAAATCTAGAATGTGGAGTTCATTGGCATTTATTTAATGGAGCAATAATGTCAAGGTCAGCATCTCTGGAATTCTCTTGACTATTCCCTCATGGTAGAAATATGACCATTGAAGTGCCAGGCTTCACAAAGTGAGAATGGGGAGGGTAGAACCTCATCGTTGTGCTTTTCCCCATCATCAGAAAAACTGATGCCTTCACCAAGTACCAATGCCAACTGCATTCAGTTTACAGCAGTTTTGCCCCATGATTACACCCACCTACAGAGCCAATTGTCAATCTGAGTAATCAATTATCAAATTGGAGAAGAAGGGAAACTATTTAGGTGATTATAAATATCTAGTCCTTCTATTTTAATTCTAGGTAAAACTCAAATATTACCATCTCTATTTTACAGGTGAGTAAAATGAAGTTCTAAGGAATTATGTAACTCTCTCGGGAACGTAAGCAGCCAAGCATGATTCAAACTTTTGTCTCTGTGACAACAAAGTCCCAATATTATACATTGCATTGTTTTTTCCCTTGTCGGCTTCGCAGAGATGTGATGTATAATGTATTAATTAGAAGGTATAACTGTCACATTATTAAGATGTTTAAAATCAAATAGATACTCGATAGCTTACATAACAACTGAAGTGGTTGTGTCTATTTGCCTGTAATCAGCTCATCAAACAAGAAGAAAAGGATGCTGAGACCTTCAAGGCACTGAGGGGTTTGACTTGACAGTAAGAAAAGTGGAGCTACCTTTGCCGGTCTTACGGGGACATATTAGCCAGATGGGTCCCATACTGGGGGGCTCTCTAGTATAATCACCCTGTCATCTCTTTCCTAGCATCGTAATGAACCAATTCCTTAAGAACTGGTTAACTTTTATTTATTTATTTTATTTTCCATTCTAATGTTTATTTTGGGGGTGCAGCACTAGCAGGTTTTTATTTTTCTTTTTTTTCACATTTTTTTTACTTTTGTTCAAGACTAGTTGTCTCCATTCCCCCACCACCACTCTCCCTCACCTCAGCCATCCCCACTTCCCACCCCTCTTTGGTTTTGTCCATGTGTCCTTTAAAAAGCATTTTTATAACAAATGCAACCTGTAGCTGTGCATATTTCATTCAATAAATCCAAAATTCTCTGGTGAAAAAATTGTAGAATTATTTTATTACTGTCTTAGTGAAATATTACTAATAATATCACTTAGTGAAATATCAATCGAAGGAGTGAGAGCTCCCCCCAAATCTCATAATGGCCTGTTCCTACTCTCTCCAGTAACACTGTATTCTGATCACTCTCCATTTGAAAGCCTATGATCCTACTTCTATGATTATCAGCCTGAAACTTCTTGTAAGCCTATAATATCTTAATGATTTTCACCATAAACCACATGAATTTCAAGTTAATCTATGAACTCTCAATGGTGTGTTATCAAATTACATATCTGAAATAGCAACTGAAATGAATGGGATATGAAAATATGTGAACTCATCTTAGCACAAATCAATAGTATACTGAGTTTTCTCCTTATTCCGCTACTGTAAAGTATCTCAGATTCAGGAGCAACTCAGCAACTTTGCACATCAACTGTAGTAATTTTATAAAACATGTACTATTCTAAGACTTTGTAGGAAAATTAGATGAGTCAATATCAATTATTTAGTGAATTAATCTTCATTGTCACCTCTTCTAATTGGTGGGTGTCGGACAAAAATAAAGCAAAATCACCTGGCTGACTTTTAATTAAACCCATATATCTACTATTTGCATTGACTGAATATGATCAATAACAACCTAATATCAAGATTGCACAAATAGACACAGACTCATATTCTTTTCGGAAGACTGTATCATATTGTTGCTGTGTCCCATGTCCTTAACAAAAGAGGTTCAGAGACCAAAGAGAGACTAGAATAAAATTGCCAATGCTTTTCAAAAAGTTAAATATCACCCTCATGTAACTATAAAATGGCCATATATCAAAAATGTATGGAGATACCACTACACACCTACTAAAAACTAAAATAGGAAAAAATAACTGACAATGTTAATCGCTGGTAAAAATGCAAAGCAGCAGAAACTCTCATTCATTGCAGTTAGGAATGCAAATGGTACAACCATTTTGGAAGACAGTTTGGCAGTTTCTTACAAAACTACGTATAGTCTTACTATTAGCCCAGCAAGTGCAATCTTAGGTGTTAATCCAACTACTTTAAAATCTATACCTACACAAAAGCTCACATGAAAAATGTTCATAGTAATTTTATTAACAATTACCAGAAAAGCAAAGACACCCAAGAATTTCTTCAACAAGTGAATGAATAAACAAATTGTGAGGCAGCCACACGAGAGAATACTACCCATTAATAAAAAGAAATTACTTACTAAGCCATGCAAGACATGGGTGAATTTTAAATACAATGTTTATTGCTAATTGAAGTAAGCCATTCTGAAATGGTACACACTGATCCATTTATATGACATTCTGGAAAAAGCAAAACTATAGAGGTGATAAACAGATCGGTAGTTCCCAGGAGTTCGGGGTGTTATGTCTGCAGGGGAGGGCTGAATAGTGGAGACACAGGGGTTTTTTTTTTTTAGCACTGTGAAACTCTTCTGCATGATACTGCTATGGTGGATATAAGACGCTATGCATTTGTCAAAATTGATAAAACCTTATAATACAACAGATGGGACTTCAATGGGACATATTAAAAACATATTTAGAAGGCTAAGGGATCTCCGGATGAAATGCAGGCTGTGACAAAAGAACCTAACCATTACAAATGTATGAAACGACCTCCCTGAAAGAAGTGCGGGTAAAAGGTGCTGAGCTCAGTAAGTCTGAAAACGAGTGGAGTCTGCAATGCTGAAGGCAGAGGCAACCGTACACTCTATACCAGCGATTTTCAACCCTTTCCATATCATGACACACATAAAATACCAAAATTCTGTGACACAACCAAAAATATATTTTTGCTGATCTGGCAAAAAATAGGTATAACTTTGATTGGTTCACACTAGACGGCTATTGCTGTGTTGGCTGTTGTCACTTCTTTATTTGAAAAAAGGGTCAGAGCTCCTGACTAAGTAGTCAGGAACTGCATATTTAAAAAATTCTCACAGCACACTGGTTGAAAATCGCTGCTCTATGCTGTAGGGGACAATGTTGTCTCCCAAGAGGACATGGGTTAACAATTCTGAAATTGTATATATGCACACTAGAATTAAACAATAAAGTAAACAGCCAATGGTGGGTGGAAGTTTTTGCAGTGTTGACATGGGATCTAAAAAGGTTTTTATAGGAGGAATATTATTTGATTTGATTCTTAAATGACGTATAGAATTCCAATATCCAGAAAATGAAGAAAGCACATTTTAATAAGAGGGAACGGCATCAGTGAATTGTCCTCAAACTTAGAAAAATTATCTAGCACCCAAAAGGGCTTTTTAAAAAGTGTACATTACATTTATAAATATTCCCATATCATGAATTGAAGATGATAACATTATAAAATATTCATTTAGTAATTTATTTTTTAAATAAAATAATAAACTTCTTATAAGTCTCTGGAAACTCCACTTTACATGCATATGAGAAAGTGATTTTAAAAGGCAAGTGATGTCTAAATGACATGATTTTGTTGTTATGTGCATGGTTTTAACTTGAAGACCTTGCAGAAAATGTTTTGGGGATGGATGTCCCACAGCCGTCGGATGACACTTCGAGAAACCCTGGCTATACAGAGGTAAAGAGCAGAGACGCCCAGCACAAGGAAGGAGAAGAAGGCCTAGATTAGCAACAAAGAATCCCATCTGAATGGTGCAATGACATGTAGCTAAATTAAGAATTAAGTGGAAGTTAAATTGTCAGACATTGGAGATGTTTGAATTTTATGCAGTGTAGTTTGATTGGTTAATTGACTTATTTTCTAAAAAACATGGACAGCAGGATTTTGAGCAGAAGAGTGCCAGTCCTTAACTTTTTGTTTAAGGAAATAAATTCTAAGGACAATGTAAAGTATAATTTGAGGGGTTAAAAGGTTGGAATTATGAGGTCATCACCTCAGAGGTAATTTTAACAGTTCAGGTGAATCATGATGGGACCCGGTAAGAAATTTTAAAGGGTGGTGAATTTCACAGGTAATGTAAAGAGCTTTAGGGGTTGAAAGAAAGGGAGAAAGGAATTTGAGGCCTCAATTTTAAAGAGATCCATATAATACTATATTCATATTCTCTGTACCTACACCTAACAGAGAAAGCTTTTAATAGACTTTCTAAGACAGTAATATGCTTTTTATAGAATGTTAAAACTACATGGAGAAAATATTAGTAACTGCATTCCCCTTAGGAAGATGAGTAGATATCTTTGAAATATCTCTTGGATTTGGGACTGGGACTATGCCAAGGGAACACTTGGGAAACTATATATGGACTCTGTGCCAGTTTTTTTTTAAAAAGTGAGTTCATTGTGTTAACTACACATGGATACTTATAACCTTTCTTAATTAAGATGGTGTGTTTGGTTCATTGCAGGTGTTTTGTTTTGCAGAGTGGTTACCAAGATAAATTCAAAGCTGAATTTCTTAACATAGAAAAGACTGGAAAGATAATGTCATGGGCTAAAAATTGTGTGCCCTGAGGATACATGTGTTGAATCCCAACTGCCAGCACCTAAGAATGCAATGGTATTTGGAGACAGGCCCTTTAAAGAGGTAATTAAAGTTAAATGAGGGCATATGGAAGGGACCTAACATACAGAGCTGAATTGGAGATCAGTCCTTCAAAGAGGTAATTTCTAATCATTGAAATGAGGTGGACAGGGTTGGGCCCTTATTCGATATGACTGGAGCGCTTATAAGAAGAGCGGCAGCAGAAGTGCCGACACGGAGGAAGGGCCCTGTGAGGACACAGGCAGGAGACAACCACCCGCGAGCCAAACAGAGAAGCGGTGGGAGGATCCAAGCCTGTCCACACCTCAGTCTTGGACTTTCAGCTTCCAAAACAGTGGGAAAATAGATTGCTGTTTTTTAAGTTTCTCAGTCTGTGTTATTTTGGATGGTGGTCCTAGAAAACATACAAATGATGAGGGAGAGAGGGGTAAGGAATACAAGGATTTGCTTGTAAAGTGGAAGAAAACATCTAACGGGGATTTTGTTTACTTTGCCTGGTGGCGAGCAAAGCCTTTTCCTTGCCTCCTGTGGAATCTTTAATAAAACCGATGCTATTCACAGTATTTGGGTGTTGACTTATTTTTTATATTTTGGCAGACAAGGCAAAGCTTCAAGGCAGATTTGAGCTCAATAAATTTTGCTCATGAAGGCATAGCATATCTGTGTTAAATGAACAACTAGATTTATTGCAACTAGAGAGAATTTTCATTTTAAGGAAAGAAGTAGCTGTCTATAATTCACAATAACCAAGATATGAAAACAACCTATGTGTCCATCAACAGATAAATGGGTAAAGAAGATGTGGGATACACATACAATGAAATACTACTCAGCCATGAGAAAAAAAGACAATTCTGCCATTTGTGACAAGGAGGACAGGCCTTGAGGGCATTACACTGAGTGACACAAACCAGGCGGAGAAAGATTATTGCGGCATGGTATCACTTACATGTGGATTCTAAAATTAAAAAAGAGTCAAACTCATAGAAACAGAGAGAAGAAAAGTGGGCTGGGAATGGAGGAAAGAGGCAGATGTTGATAAAAAAGGTACCGACTTTCTGCTGTAAGATCAGAAGGTTTGAGGCTCTAATGTAAAATATGATTACTATAGTTGATAACACTGGACTGTATAATTGAAAATTGCTAAGAGAGTAGAACTTAAATGTTCTCACCAAAAAAGATATAAATATGAGGTGGTGAATTTGTTAATTAACTAGAAGGTGGGGATTCTTTCACAATGTCTATCATATCACCATCAGGTATCCTTTAAATGTGTTATAATTTTATTTGTCAGCTATACCTCACTAAAGCTGAAAAAAGAGAAATAGTTGTTTATAACTCAATGAAAAATCAAAAGAGTAATGGAAAATGCAAGAAAAGCTCATTTTTGAGCCAAAAGACTAGAAACTAAATCAGGATAGCTTCAGGAGGAAACACAGTAAGCTGAGCCAGACCAGAAAGGCTGGTCCAAAGACAAGAATCGGTGGGAAGGACAGCGAACACTGAGCTCACTGTCCTTGGGGATCACTCTTTCTTTCCTCAGCAAGCAACATCGTGGACATATGCAAAATGAAGGGCAGACGATACAAATAAATACAGTTCCATGTTGCCTCTCCAGGCTCTAATATACATGCTGCTACTATTTGGAGGTCTCTAAACAGAGACTTTCTCTCAGTTCCTCAGTCTGCCGGTCAGAGGAACCCATATAGTGAACTTGCTGCTTTTCTATCCCATTTTCATCTGTCAGCCTGTATGTGTGAACCTTCCAGAGCAGTGGGGGTGACCCATCAGCACTCAAGCACATGTCTCGTTAGCATGCTCACTCTTGCCAATCCATTGGGCCTATTCGAAGTTTCGGGGAAGCTGGCATGGAATTTCTGTGAAGCACACATTGTGAATGCTTTTGGGACTGTATCATGATAAACCTCAGTGGTAAATACCCATTCAATGGACATTTATGGGAGTCATGAATCTTCTTAAGATTTTAGACCACATTTAGGGCCATACTCTTGTCATTACATTCACTGTAATAAAATCAAAAGTACAGCCAGTATTGCAGTCAATAATTCTATTCCTTTACTCTCAGCTGTCTTCATGTAGAATTGACCTTCCATGTCCCACTGAGGTTGAAAATGGTGGCATGACTTGCTTTAGCCAAGGAAATGTAAGCAAAAGAGACATGTGCCATTAGAATTGGAATATTTTAAAAGCCAGTGGAGAATTTTCCTTGCTGTCTCTTTTCCATTGCCATGGTTATGAACAACACTGAAAACAGTAGCTGCTCTGATAGCCCGCAAGGAGATGTTGAGCAGAGGCCCTAGTTGAATACTGACAGACATAAAACATGAGCAATAAATAAACCTTTGTTGTTCAAAGCCACTTAAACTTGAGGGGGCGGGTGTTTGTTATTGTGGCATAATGTAGTTTATCTTGGTTGAAGAAACCAGGTTGTTCAAGATATAAATGAGTACTTGGATTGTTAGAGAGATAAACTCCTCTGCACTTAAAAAAACAATTTAATCTTTAACAATACAGTCTTTTCTGTAACTGTTATTTTTATAGGATGGAAGAGTTCGTCTTTTCTGATTTTAATGGGCAACACATTTATCCAGCATCTAACATTGCCTTCTCAAGCATCTTGCTCTATAATTTGTACATATATTATTATTTTTATTTTACAGGTATTGAAACTAAAGATGAACAGTTTAGCAAATTATGCAGATTGTACAACTGTTACCATCATTTAACTAATTATTAATAAGAAAATGGGAGCAAAAGACCTAGACATTGACCTTCATAAACTGGGGAGCATGAACCTGTTTACTTTATCAGGAAGCTGTAGTGTCACACCCCAGGGGGTCATAACATTGCTTCACCAAGGGGATTAACACTCCTCCCTGCTCTGGTACCTGTTGCTTGAAATGTACAGGAAGGTGTTGGACCATAGAGGTCTGTCAGTCTAGATAGAGGATGGACCTATCCAAAGAGGATGGACTTGCAAAATCCTGGGCAGTTGATTGGTCATTTTGAACAGATTTCTAGTATTTTCCCAGAAAATATATAATCTCAGGGGAACAAAGAAGCACGCTCTCTCTCTCTCTCTCTCTCTCACCTGATGACCCACACTTTCATGGTGCATTCAACTGATCTCTCCATGGCCGTAAGGCTCTAGCAGCCACATGACCCATGGCCGTGTGGACTGCACACACAGGCTTCAGGCGGGAGCCTGCATATCTCAGCACATCAATGGATTACAGCTGGGAACACATGCTAAACTAGCTAAATACTGGACTGGACTGAACTTTGATATGAAGCAGAAACTCTGGACATTGGCTTTTGTATTGGCCTCACTGAAGACAAGATTGGACCTTTTCCATGGTGAGATGAAGAGCAATGAGGCTTCGGGAAGTCAGGAGGGGAACCCCCTTAATTTTACATCATCAATAGTCTACCACAGAACCCCATCCTCCTGTGTGGGTCACAGGAATTTGCTTTCCTTGTGACACCACAAGAACTCATTTCCCACTGATAACAGCCAATGCATAATAAAATCTCAATTTGAGCCAAGTTCTGACCGTGATGTACACATTCTTCCCCCAGGCTACAATTCCTTTGCTTAATCTAAAAATAGAAAATGGACTATTGCCATCTAAGAAAACTTTCTTACTCTCTTTAGTCTCTTAAAAAGGTTAAATCCCATTTAGACAATTTTCTGGATCTTCTGGAGACAGTTTTTAAATCTTTTCTTCCTTGTTCTAAAAATGAGTTCCTTTTTAGATTTTCTGCCCTAGATAAGTGAGCTCTTACAAAGAGGAGTTTCAGGTAAGTTCCAAGAGAAACTGGTCCTCTTGCCTTAAGGGAAAGACACTGTAAGAAAAATGAAAAAGAGGTACAGGGCTGTAGTATGTTACTCAACAAGATAGACTTTTCACCCTTTGGGGAAAATATCTGGAGACAATTATAATCATGCTAATTACTTTCCTACTCTTTCTACCAGCATAAAAAGACCATGGATGTTTAAATTTAAAAAATAAAATATAAAAAACAACTATGCATAAATTTTACTTTTGTCTGGGTACGTGACTTGAATTAGTCAAATAATCTCTGATTATATTTTCTATTTACATAATTATGACAATAACACCTTTCTAACATGATTGTAGTGAAGTTGTGTGTTTTTTTTTATTACACAGAATAATGAGCAGTGTTTGCCATAATGGTGATTACATTTTCTTTCCTCCATATTCCTCAATTAAAAAATCACAATGCCTATCTTAAAGCCCCAGTTAAACCAAGCTTTTTAACATAAAGATCTCAATAAATGCCTTGTTTCATTTGGAGTGAACAGACAGCTGCAAATAGCTTCATCCATGAACTGAATATATCAGAGGGGTTTCTGTGCTTAATTTGACTGTGACAACCATTACCCACTTTCAAAGTGGCTCAAAGAGCCAGACCGTAGACATTATATTCCACTTATTTCATAAATCTAAGAGAAGCCTTAGTTAAAGGAATGTGAGCAATGTATTTACCTTCACCTTCAGTTGCTGGTGCCCTGGGCAATGACCACAGAAAATGCGGACACAGCTGAAAGCTCTGGGAAGCTTCCAACCCTGGAGTCGCACATAGAACTGGGAAAACAGTTACCTCCTTTGGTGAAAATAAGAGGTAAGATATGAAGTGGCTTTACCTCCTAATCAACTTCATTTACGCATTCTAATTACAAAGGTAGTCATTTAACACATACATTATTTTAAATTTAGAAGATGCAGGAAACCTTCAAAAGTATAGTTATATTTATGGAATTTATGGAATTTATAAAGAAAGACAGTGACCAGAGGGGAGAGGGGAGGGAATTTCAGGGGAAAAGGGGAAGGCTTTACAGGAACAAATATAAAGGACACATGGGCAAAAACTATGGGGGTTGGAAATGGGAGGCAGGAGGGGAGGGATGGGTGGGTGGGCTGGAATGGGAGTAAAGGATAGAAACTGTACTTGAACAACAATTAAAATAAAATTTAAAAAAAAAGAAATATTAAACCAGCAAACAAAATGGCATAATATTGTTGATTTATACAATAAACTTTTTGACTGCATATCTCATAGATAAATGTCTATTATTTTTAATGGATCATTGTATTTTTATGTTATATCTGGTTCTGAGGATTTAATTTTTTCATTTTTTCCCAGTTTTCTAAACATTGCCCAATGAACCTGTTTATTTATAGGTGCAATACATTCAGCAAAACTCTACAATTGGAGAACCTTATTCAAAGGTTTTAAGCCAGTTTAAGGCTTTTAAACTTTAGCTCAAACTCTCCTCTAAAAATAGCTGGTCAGTGGGAAGTGCAGATAACTTAAACTTTTGATTAGCATCTGAAGTGAGGTTTTGTGAGTCTGAGCCCTTAACCCGAGGGATCTGATGCTATCTTTCGTTAGACAGTGTTACAACTGAGGTAAAATGTAGGATACCCAGCTGGTGTCTGAGAATGTCTTGGTGAGGAAAACATCCGCCCATTTGGTGAGCAGAGTGTTGAGGAAAATGTTGGAACGGAAGTATTGTACTGTGGTTTGTGAAGGGAAAGGGGTTTTTTTTACAATAAAATAATCTGAGTATTCCATTTCTTCTCTCTATTAGTTTCTTATCTATACCTCTTTTGATTATTTCTGGTGGTAGCGCTAAGGTTAGCAATATATATATACTGAACGTATCTGTGTATTAGGGTCCACATTTTACCAGGTCACACCTTACCCTTCCCTGCTCACAGTTACCATCTCATAATTCCTTCTTCCTCCTTTCCCCCACTTTCCTTATTACATTTTACATGTTAAAATCTCCACTTATGAAATGTAATAACTTACAATATTATTATTTAATTTACCTACCTCTTTTCCTTTATGCTCTTATTGTCATTCCTTATACTTCTCCATACATTATTAACCCTACATTACAAATTATATCATTTTTACTTTTATGGGCATTTTCTTCTAAGGGAATTATGAAAAGGAACAAATACATTTCTCTCTCTGTTTACCCATGTCGCTATTATTTGCAGAGCTCTTCATTCTTTCTGAGTTTCTATGGGGCATCTTTGCCCTACAGTCTCAGTCCACACTTTTGCAATTGTCATAGTTCAGCATACCCAAATACAGATTTTCTTAGATTTGATTTGTTGTCAATGTTTTTCATTTACTCTTGTTTCTGCAGATATTTTTGTTAAATAATGAATTCTTGGTTGACAAAGTTCTTTTTCCTTTTGAATCTGGAAAAGCCGGCGTTCATGCAGCCTGTCACTACCAGCACCAATAAGCAGAGACAGGGATTGAATCTTTATGGGCGCTTTAACCAGATGGCCTGTGATCTGAGAAGATGGGAAGACGGCAGGTTCGTACCCTAAACAGACCATCTAACTTGTCCTTTCAAGCCAGCCTTTCTATAAGGAGGAAAAAGTGTAGGTAAGGGATTTGGAATTCAGGAAAGAGGTTCATCAGATAAAAGCTGCAGTCTGGCAATTTCCCTAATATCCCTTCATCCCGATGACCTGTGATTTTCTATCTGGGTCCTATGTCCTGTGTCCTGGGAGCCAGGACCTCTCTCCCTGGAACACAATGGCTCACATACCATTGATTGCTTGCAGTCCGCCAGGGGCACAAAGGTCGAATTGCTTGTAGTCTCCTGGAGCCCGGCTGGGCTTTCCTTTACCTTCAGTTCCTGAAACAATAGCGTTTTATATACATTAACTACTACACTTATTAACTACTACCTAAAACTAAAACTTCCCAACTCGAGTTCCCCCACCACTTTTAGCACTTGGAAGACACCATTTCTTTGTTTCCTGCCCTGCATTTTTTTCTATCGAGAAGTTAAATGTCAACCAGTTATTTTCCCTCAGTATTGTGATTTTTTCTCTTCTATCTAAGTTCAAGATGTAAGCTTTATTTTAGCTTACAGAAACTTCTGCTTGAATTGCTTCACTGGAGTTATGAGATCTTCCCCAGGTCAGGGCAACCCAGGGGCTTACCTTGAGAATTTCCTTTCTCTTAGAGATAACAGCCTTGTGCTGCTGGTTGTCCACTACCCAGTAACAGCTGCCTGGTACAACCTGTACACCTGTGTTGTTGACTATGGCAAGAAGACCAGTGCAGTATCATTGACTGCACCCTAGCCAGAAGCAGAAATCTCTGCACATAAATATTTTAAAGTATTTCCTCCACCCGTTTTCCTTATGTGAACTTTAATAAAGATATAATTGTGATACATACATAATTTTAACTTTATCTATTCAGACCTAACACTAGAAGCATTAGCTAATGTTGCTTAAGGTAATTATTAACCATCTGAAATACTTAATAGAAACAAATAGTGTGATTTGCAATAATTTTCTATAATTATAATAATTCAGAACTGTAAAAATCTTCTACTTTGTAACTAATTTTGTCTTATGCCATACTTATTATTCTCTCAGAGACTTTTGTGATGGAGTCCTTGCTGTCAGTCACCCTGAAGCACAAGGCATCCAGTTGTCTCAGGAAAAGCAACTCAATTACAAATCAATGCATATAATCTGCAGTGGTAAATGTGATATATCACGAGTAATGACAAACATGACACTCATCAGTAAAAGTAGGTAATTGAAATTGGAGAGATATGTGACAGATATATGCTTATTCCCCTCTACACTTGTTTTCTATTGTGATGTATTTGTAACTTTCTGTACCATTTTTTGACAACTTCAAAGTTTCAGAAGTTCAAACTTTCTCAACTCTTTTTTTCTTCAGCTGCAGAACTAAAAACTAAGAAGTACTGTAGAACTAGATTTGTTTGCTTTAAGGGTAGGTATTTGGCATAAACAACTGAAGCTTAAATAAAAACAAATAAAGCCAAAGAAGGGTAGGATTGAGGGTGGCAGGTAGGGGTGGGTAGAGCAGGGGAAAATGGTGGTAGGAAAATGGAGACAACTGTATTCAAACATTCATTTAAAAAAGTATTAAAAAGCAAATAAAATTAACTAAAAAATCATCTTCTTATTCTTAGGATGACACTGAACATCCCTATCATTCTCTATAACCTTACTTTATTTTTATCAAAGCTTTTATCACTATATGATATTATACTAAAATTTTGTATTTATTGAATCATCCATATATTGACAATAGTATGTATAGTCACATAATAAGGATATGTTAAATAAATAAACAAATAATCTTTAAAAAATTAATTAGCATTTGGAGCCCTCAGCTCCCACCAAAAAAATCTCCATTAAAATTCATTAAAAGAATTAAATTAACAAATTAATGAACTTTACTCATTTAGACATTTAAAATATTGGTGTCATAATATGTACAAAATAAGAAAGTAATTGATGAGCTACATATAGCCATTCAAAGGTAATTTCATGTGCTCCATTAGCCTATATTTTAGGTCATAACCTCTAAATGTGGTTAAAATCCATTTAGCATTATAGCCTGCCATAACTATAAACAGGAAATAAATCATATGTAGATATACTTACATATTTATATATATGATTTCAAAAGGCTTTTTTTCTGTGTATCAAGAGTTCTTTCAGAAAGTTATTTTTAATGATTACATATTTTACCATAAAAATACAGAATTTCTTACATATTAGTTACCTCAGTTTCTCAGAACCTATAGGAATAAATGGGACCATATTTGCATTACTTATCCAGCTTTCACTGGCTCGTGACATTGCCTCCTTACATAAGGCCTCAGAGCCTGGAACTATTTCGGAGAGTCCGCAAGTGATCACATATAGCATCTCACATGTCCTCATGAATGTGGGTCTGGTATACATCTGTGTGACTGCCACGGGGTGCTGACATTCTCTGACATTCTTGTGCCCACGAGGCCATGCTACCACCATTCCTGCTGGGTTCTAGAATATTTTGGAGGAATGGTGGACATTTCCTTCAAATTTACAGGGAATCACTATTTTTGGCAAAGACTATATATAGCCTCTATTAACATGATGCGACATCTCTTTTTGCCTCTTTCTGTCACAGGCGGGCACAGGTAACCAGGTCCTTAGTGACTGCGCACAAAGAATTGAACTGAACACACAGAAAGTTTATTGCAGAGAGAGAGCAGATTTGTTAAGTGATAGTACACCCCATAGAACATGGGAGCAAGCCGACTCCAAGCAGAGACCGACCCTGAGTGGCTAGAGGGATTCTGTTCTTACAGGGCTGATATTTCCTGGCTAGTTTTGGCAGGCTTTTATTGTGCATGTGCAAGCAGTTATATTATTTTTAAGCTTCTGTATATGCAGTCTCCCATGATTTTCCCTGATTGGCCAGCAGGGCGGGGGGTGGGGGCCCACAATGCTAATTTATTATAATGCTGTTATAATGAAGCAGGAGTCATATAACATCTTCTGCACAGATGCAGTTAAGATTCATCGTGATTCAGTGCTTTTCCAGAAAGCAGGGGCAGCCAGTCTTAGAACAGGGTCTCTGTCCTATATCAGTGTCCTTTGTCTTAGTCCTGGTGTGCCTCCGGAATTTCCTCCCTCCTGACAGTCTCCTGTCTCACTTCCAGCTGCACAAGTAGACTACCAGGGTCGACTCTAGGTTCCCAGGAGCCACCAGAGATACTAGAGTGATCTACCAAAGGGGGAAAGAGTGTCATTTCTTGTGTTGTGCCAAAGTAGTGTTGGTTGTGCCCTAATACCAAAGAAGTATATTAGCTTTATTTTTATTAATGATTCTCTTCCTAGGAACACAGACAGAAGCCCATGGGAACAGCTGATAATATCTCCAAATGGCAAATTTAGAATCACCCCTTTCTTTGTCCCGAAAGCTTTAGTCAGGGTGAAGATTGGGATATTTGGTGTTTTCTCCATAGGATTAGTTCTCACCAGCTCCATCCTCAGACCTGCTTTCGTATTGATTTCTGATAACTGTCCCTCTTTAAAATTCTCATTTCCACTATTTACAGGCCATAATAACAAACTTAAGTACCACTCTATAACTATTAGACAGTTATACAGTTAGACAGTGAGTGGTTTAAAGTTTCCTACTGTTGTGAGGGACATACTGTTGTGAGGGTGTTTAAAGCTCTTTGCAATGTCAGAGGTTAATTTCTTTACAATGGAAGATAGATTATTTGGGCAAAATTTCTGAAAATTTGTAGGATTCTTAATATGTATTTGAAAGTAGATATTCCTATCTGCTTCTTGCCTATAGATAATCAAGAAAGTCATTTCCTCATCAGGTAATGTCTGTGGTAAAATAACTGTCATTCTTCAAAACACCTCCATCACTTGCTATAACTAGCTACATTAATGTCACACAAAAACACCAAAACTTTATATTTCCCTTTTTAAAAAGCTCATTTCAATCCCTTTTCTAGCAGAATATTATTTTCATGAAGTTTTGCAATTTTGTTGAGCTTTCAAGTTTGAATACAAGGTTTGAGGTCAGGTTTTGAAATCTTACACCCATAAATTTTGAGGCTATTATGCACATAAAACAGTTTCTCCAGCCTAACAAGTGACATTGGTGACCTTGATGGTATATCAACTTCCTGACTTTTCACTCACTAATCACTCCCAATCTTATCACTCACAACCTTGAAGAGTTTCCATGAGCCCATGGAAAACAATGTCAATTATATTTATAATCAGCTCTCTTGGCTCTAAACTCACCAATCCTGATTCTCTGACTCAGTGAGTTGTGCATGTCTGGATTATGCGTTGTCCTTGTCTACATCAGCTACACTGGCATTTAAAATGAGTTTTCTAACATTGTTTATAATTGCTGAATAATTTTTAATCCTTTCCTTCACCTTCCTTTTCTCCTTCTCTTTCTTTTCACTAAAAAGGCAAAATGTGTATAGTAGTGAAAGTATGTGTAGATAAAAACATCCCAGACTAACTTGCCAACAGAATTCAAAGTCATATTAATATAAATGTGTTTAAAATGTGTAACTCTGTCAAAACAATCTAAAACTAGGTCTTATACAGGAGAATGCATGTTCAATGAATACTCTGAATCTGTTGATTTATAAGAGAAAATGATCATGATCTTCTTAATCACCATCTTTATCATCCCAGACATGATTGTTGAATGCTTATGATGCATCAGGCAACAATTATCCCAAGCACTTTACTAATTGTATTAGTTTCCTAGGGCTGCCTAAGAACAAATTACATGAACTTGGTATATTAAAACAATAGAGATGTATTTTCTCATAGTTCTGGAGGCCAAAAGCCTGAAATCAAGATATCTGTAGGATTGCACTCCTTCCTAAGAATATGGAGGAGATTCTGTTTCTTGCTTCTTCCAACTTCTAGTGGTTGCTAACTTCTTTGAGCTTGTGGCCAAATAATTCCAATGTCTGCCTCGATGGTCATGTTGCCTTATCCTCTCCATCTATCTCCCCTGTGTGTCTTTTATAAGGACACTTGTCATTGGATTCAGGACCCACCCCTATAGTCCAGGTGAGTTCATCTCAAGATCCTTAACTATTATACATCTGCAAAGACCATTTTTCTAAATAAGGTAATATTCACAGGATCTGGAGATTAAGTTGAACATAACTTTTTTGGAGACTCTATTTAACCACTGTACTTAAACTATTTTTGGTTTCATCCATGTAGAGATAAACTAAGAAGGAGGGAGGTTAGCAATTTCCTTCAGGTTGCACAGGTCATAAGTGGTAAGACTACAAAAGTAGAACCCATCCCATTGCATTTTACTTTCTTTTGTTTTCATTGAGGTATGATTTATATATGAAAAAGATGTATACACTTCATGTGTATATTTTGATGGGTTTGAAGATAAGGATACAGCTGTGAAATTGTCATTATTTCATTTTATTTGTTCATTTACTCATTTGTATATGGCTCTCTGGGTCTCAGTATCTTGGTGGCTGAGACACTCTTATTCTGACAAGTTCCTAGTGCCCAACTTTCAGCTTTTGATATAGACCAGGCACTAAATAACCAATTCTTGAATAAGTAAATGTATGAATTCTTACCAGCAAGACCTCTACCAATGACCAAGTAGAGCCAATAACCATAACATAAGAAAACGTATCTGTTATTTTGCAACTGTTTTACCCAAAGGTTATCAAAATTCACAAGAATGCTAACCTCTTTCTAGAGAGAGATACAGAGTATGAAAATTTATTTATTTAGACTTAACTTTAAGAACACATTCTAAAATATAGCCATAGAAATTGGAATCAACCATTTCTCAGCTTCTTCCTCTGTTTTTTCTTATTATTGTATTATATTTTTTAAAACTCAGGAATAACCGAAAGAAGGGGAAAACCTTGATAAACTACCACTTTGTTTCATCCTTAAGCACAGTCGCTGCCACATATTGACTGATGTGTGATTTGTATTGAGCAGCAAGATCCAATTTGTTACCTTGTTATTGCTGCTGCCTGAAGATAGCTCTTTTCCCCCAGACAAATGGAGTGATAATTGAGAACAGCCAAAGACCACATCAGAGTTACTCAGCCACTGTGGCAATTGTTTTGTGAATAAGTCATTCAGCCTCCCTTTCTCTCTTTGAGGGAATTTGGGTCACACATTTCCACAGGAAACTAAAATTTGGGTAATATAGAGGACTAGGATTAAAAAGTATTAGAGCTGATCTATTTGAGGAGTAATTTTTTCAAAGTTATTATTTTATTCTGAGGTATTTTATTCTAGGATTTAGGTTGTTAGTGGTGGGGGTTGGCTTTGGATTTTTTGTTTGTTTGTTTGTTTTATTTTGTTTTGTTTATCATTCTTCATCACCTATTCTTATGCCGGGGCACCTACCATCCAGATGAAACTTAGTGTTTTATCATAGACCTCTTGTTTGGTTTAGATGTACTTTCTTCTTGGAGTGTTCCAACATTAGAGTTTTTATCTGTTTTCTAAACATTTCTGAGCTTGGCAGGGACTCTTCAGACATTGCAAAGAAGTTGACAACCAAATTTTTATGGTAGGTTAGTGCCAGATTCAAGAATTTGAGAATGCAGTGGTTAGAAAGAGTAGAATTCAGAAACACTGAAGTGTTGGGATTAAAATATAATTGATTTGAAGTATAACACTGAGGCACCTTGACCCAGATGTACTTTAAGACATAAGAAACTGAACCTTCCTGGTATTTCTAATATTAGGTTTCTTCATTTATAAAATGTATATTATAACACATTTCAGCTGGGATTCATATGAAATTTAGTTGAGAAATAACATGTTGAGTGTCTGGCACAATACCTGGAACATATTAGGTATGCAAATATTATTATTCAAGAGAAATTCACCCATGAGCACAAACAACAGTGTGGTGATGCCAGAGGGAAGGGGGGTGGGAGCTGGGTGGAAGTAGCCAAAGATACGAGGATGGGAACATCTGTAATAGTGTCAATAATAAAAATAAAGGGAAAAAAGAAATTCAGGTAGGGCAGAAAACCTCAGGAAATCGTCTTTATATATTTCGTGAAGATTTTACCTTGTACTTATTAACTTATTACTTTTGTGAGCTTTCTGGTGCTTAACATTTGCCCCCACAAGCACACCAGCTCAATCAACTAAATTGAGAGAGCAGATACATTTCTCGGGGAAAATTACATTAACAAAATTTATGATACTGGCAGGTAAAATCAGAATGCTAATTTCTTAATTTTCTGCTTAAACCATAATTGTCATGCAGTTTTCAGCATGCGAGTTCTTATTATTTTATCCCTGTTGGCAGACTTAATGGGAAACAAAATCATAATTAGAGTGCTATGTATTGAAATAGACTCTGAACAAGGAACAGTAGATGAATAGAATTGTAATTACCATGAGTTTTATGTCATTTAATAGATTCATCTTCACAATATGGGTGGTCTGGTTAAAAGTACTGGAATGTTTACATTTCATTGTCCCATATTCCCTTCGCTCAGAATGTTGGTGGGTTAAGTATTACATTTGTTTGCTTCTATCACTAAACTTTTATGGGCAACCGTCTGGCTGATTAATCTCTTTTCCTTCACAAATGTTGGTGTTTTCAGTCAGTAGACACTTATTTGCTAAGGGTGACTCTGTCTTTCCAAGGCATTCTCATCTCTGTTCTCATTCATTGTTTGCTGATTTTTACACTACAAATATCAGAAAGCAATATCAGTTTTCTTATTTCCATAATGCTTGGGTTATCTCTAACTGAAGATGCTACTTATTTCTTTGTGATCTTCGGTTTTCTCACTTAACAATGGAGATGATAGCCATTGTCAATACAATGAAAATGGTTTGTGTGATATCAATATAATGTTGCAGCCAAGGAGAATGGACTGGAATGTGCATGTGTGAACAACGATGATTTCACTGTACCAGTCAGTGGGGGTGGTAGACATTGTTGAACAAGCATGTGTACTGTGTGGCTGTCACATTCAAAATTACTGAGTGAGTAGAATAATGAATCTGCATTAGGTTTTGCATTAATTTGAACATTCCTCTGTGGAGACTACTGTGATGATTCAGAAGGCTGCAGCAGTTGGCAACTGGTGATTGGCAGCTTCATCATGACAATGTGCTCACTCATGCATCACATCCCATGCAGAGTTTTTTGGTGAAACATCAAATCACCTAGGTGACTTAGCCTCCCTACAGCCCAGATTTGGTGCCCTGCAACTTTTGGCTTTTCCCAAAACTAAAATCGCCTTTGAAAGGGAAGAGATTTCAGACCATTGATGAAATTCAGGAAAATGCAACAGGACAGCTGATGATGATTGGGAGAATTATGTGAGGTCCCAAGGTGCCTATTTTGAAGGGGACAGAGGCGTCATTGTCCTATGTACAATGTTTCTTGTATCTTGCATCTTCTTCAATAAATGTCTCTATTTTTCATTAAAAAAAGACAGATAAAAATGGAGATGATAATATTCATACAATTTTTGAGCTTAATAAAATAATGTTTTCAAAGGACTTAACACAGTGCCTGCCATAAGCATGAACTTAGTAAATGTTTTTTTAAAACTCTCATGCCCTCACATTTAATAGCGTTTTGCTGTGACCTGACTTCTGATGAAAAGAGAGCCCTACCACAGCAAGATTTTCATAATGCATACAGCTCATTCTCTGTCTAATAGTTTCCCCATGATCATGTGAAGAGCAAAGACCACTTTTATTTTAACTAGCTACTGTTGAAAATGCCTGAACTTTACTTTGTAAGGGCATCTGGAAGTTGGAATGTTAGATCCCTTTTGAAAAGGAGTCAGGCAAGTGAAATAGAATAATGACATGAATGTTCTTTAAAAATGGCAAAACACATTGCATGTGAAGAAGATAATCACTGTTATTAGAAGACTGGTAACTTTGTAGAGAACATGGGAATGGCAAATGCATCCATGAGGCTTTCTAGAGCTGCTGAAGAGACAAAAATTTCACAAACTTTCATGCAATTCCTCTGAAAAAATCTTGAACACCTACTTGTTTCTTTCACAATGAAATTATCACAAGGCAATCTAACACCATAACAAGGCAAAGTAATCCAGTTGTCAACACCTTCAGGTGACATCTGTGGAAAAAGAATCTCCCCAACAGAGATTATAAAATAGCATTATTCTTGCTTCGCTATTTTCATATGCGACAAGGAGAAAGTACAAGCTAATGAATCAAAAAGTCACTTATCCAGCCTCCTCCTTCCAGCAGCACTGCTTTAAATAATCTCTTTTTTGAATTATTCAATAATTCCACCCGAAGCACAGCAAGGATTATTAGTCAATCTGTTGTACACCAGGCATGGTTGGAAGGCTTAATAGTTTGAAAGTTAAAATTATTTCTTAGTTATGTAAATGTTTCTGATCTATCATTTGTCCCTGAACTATTTCATGAAACAGTGAGAGTCTGAATTGAGACTTTCAAGGTGAAATAACAAACCATTTACTGTATGAGGAAACCAGGCATGGGTATATCAAGTTGACAGCAGCCATGGAGCTGTTAGTAAGACACAAGCCTATAAGAGTATACAAATGGGGAAATTCTTAAGAAAAAGTGGATCTCAGTGCAGGCTGCCTTTACATAAATTAGGCCATCTCTCTGTTAAAGGCAACCTATTGGAAAAGTTGTTTTTAAACAAAATTCAATCTTCCAATTTGAAAACCCACACGTTTCTTCCTAACGACTTCCCAGTTTGGAACAGGCATCCCATACTGATGTGCCTCGGTTGCTGCCATTTTGGGTGCCTATTTGAAATCACTCCAGCTGCCAATTGCTTTTTTCCCCACAATAGTAGATTGGACCGGAGCATGTTAGCAGGTTACCTCTTCAACAATCGGGCCCTTTATTCTTATGTGCTTTGTCCTTGGTTGACTTGAACAGTCTGGAGAAATACTCTCTATCCGAATGGAACCACATTTGATCAGTCCATTCAGGTGTATCAAATCATGTTCTGACTCTGTAGGGAAGCAGAGGCAGCCTGCATCTGCTTTGGGATCAAAATAGGACAGAAAAGCAGGCAGTTCTTAGTAGCCAAAGAGGCTGATGCTAAAAACTTAATTGAAAATCATGCATTTAAGTGACTATATTATGTTTTGTTGAGGAGAGTCTTTCCAACAAAATATTTACTTAGCATCCCCAAGACAAGCAACATCAGACATGTGTGAGATAAGCTCAAAATCTGTTGAGGTATCATATAATCAGCCCTCGCCTAATGCCACTGAGAGGTTCTTGGAGACTGAGACTTCAAGTGAAATGACATATAATGAAATCACTTGCATCATAGGCTAATTGATATAAACAAGAGTCAAGTTCCTACGGCATATCCTTGGTCACAAAAAAATCACCCAACTCCTAAAGAAAAACCCCCAAATACTTTTTAATATTAAGCATTTAAGTAAAAGTGAGTTATACATATATTTAAGAAAAATTAATAAAACAAGTAAGATAATTATTTTTTAACCTGCTTATTCCAGTTCAGGGTCACACATGTCCGGAGCCTATCCCAGCAGCTCAGGGTGCAAAGGGGGCACTTGACCTGGAGAAGACACCCTTCCATCTCCAGAACCACTGACATCCACCCACAGTCACTCAGACTGAGACAACTGAGATGCACCCACTGACCTCTTATGCACACCTTTGAGATGTGGGAGGAAACTGGAGAACCCAGAGAAAATCCATGCAGACATAGGGAAAATGTGCAAAGTCCACATAGACAGTGGTCCTTGCCAGCAATATTTTTTTCTCATCAACTTTATGATGAAATGACTTTAAACAAAACAACATTACTCCAGGACCTGCTGTACATTGATTTCAGGTGCACAGTTAGGTTTGCTAAGCACAGTTATATGTGCGAGAGTAGTTGAACTTCATTTGCCTCCTCTTGTTATGTAGCTTACACCCTGTAGATGTTCAACCTTGCTCATAATTAAATGGAAGTGAATTAAGAGATATATATCTGTATTACATGTCAGGTTAAATGTATGTCCAAGTATGAATGAATGTTGGTGGGAATTGGAAAAGTTCTTAGGAATGTTGATTTGTACAATGGTACAGTATTTAGGATAAAGGGGGATCCCCTGCAAAATAACAGATTTATCTTCTCAACAGTAGGACTCTTATAGTACAGGCTTTCTCCACTAGGTGAGTGTTCTAGGAACCCATCTGTATCAGTATACCAGCTGGCGTCATTGTGAGAGGCTGCATTCAGCTTCAGTGAATTTTTTTAAAAGACTATTTCAACACTTCTACCAGTTTCATAATGGGCGATTTACAAGCATGCCTGCCCACACTGTGCTGAGTGTTCAGCAGTTTGTAACCAAAAATGACATGACCCCCATACCCCACCCTCCCTAGTCACCCAAGCTTGCCCCAAGCAACTTTTTTTTGTTTCCCCCAGATGAAAACAAGTCCTCAAAAGGAAACATTTTGCCAATGTGGAAGAGATAAAACAAAAAATGGCAGAAACACTAAAAGGCCTCAAAATCAATGAGTTCAAAAGCTGGTTTGAGCAGTGGAAAAATCATTTCAACAGGTGTATTGCATCAAATGGAGAGTATTTTGAAGGTGACTGAAGTTTAAGCATGTGAGAAGAACTACACAATTTTTTGTAAATAAATTATGTTTTCTGGGGGTCACCCCTCCTAAATGTAACTAAGGGGTGTGTGTATGTGTTTATATATAAAATTAAGATTATATATAATTATTATATAGTTAAGATATGTACACATACATCTACATGTATAGTATATGTGAAATGCATACACTATTTGATCCAGAAATTTTAATTAATGAATTCAATAGATGTACCATACACCTTATTGCCATATTGCTTATGATGGCAAAATATAAGCGTGCTCTCTGTCTCTGTCTCTGTCTCACATTGTCTCTCTCTCTCCCTCTATTCCTCACTTTTTCTCTCTCTCTCTCTCACACACACACACACACACACACACACACACACACACACACACACTGCAACCTAGTATCCATTAAGAGGATCAATAGAGGCAATGAGAGGCAGCAGGGAGGAGCCCAGCTCCTGGGCTTTGAATGTTAGCTAGCTATAGGGTGCAATCTTGAACACATTACTCAACCTCTCTTTGCCACTATCATTTTTCAATTGGAATAATAATAGTACCTACCTCATATGGCTGTTTTCAGAATTAAGTTAATATATGTATTTTTAAGGGCCTAGAAGAAATGATTCCCAAAAGTTGCAGTTATTTTATGTGTCCATTAAAATAATGAACTAAACCTGCTTGTGCTGGTTTGTAAAGATTCCTAAAGTTATAAAGCAAAATAAAAAGCAAATTAATAATAATAGCATGTATTTTTATTTAATTTAATTAAAAAATATAAAATTTTGGTAAATGCTAAAGAAGTTGAAAAGATATAGCAAAGACAACCAAACAGTAGTTAGCAGCAGCTGTCTCTGAGAAATGGCAGTGGAGGTCTAAGAAGGGAGATTTTAACTTTTCATTTTAGTCCTTTCTCTATTATGTGAAATTTTAACTAAATATACCTGTGCTTTTATAAATTAAGCGAAAGTGTACAGCATATCTGGTTGTGTTATCATAATGTTTAGGGGCTCCTCACTTTCTCGCCTCACTGTGTCTGATGTGACTGGGTATTCTAGCAGGCCACCCACAGCAGGGCTGCTCCTGGAAGACCTGTTCTTACCACCGATGTGAGCTGACGTGACTTAACACAGCTTCAGGTGAGCCCTGTGTGTGATCACATGGTGTGTCCTGCCAAGAGTTGCATTAAAGAGCTTTAATAATCCCCTTTGCCCTAGCCCATGACTGGCTCTTGCATTAGAATATAAAGTCCTTGTTAGGGAAGGAAGGAACCCCCCTCCACACACACAGAAACATAAACGTTCATTACTTTTGTCTTCAAGTGACACATAGTTATCGTGTAGACCTCAGGCTTATTTTGGAAAAAAACTGAGAAAATGAAAGCCTTTGACCCTTGTATTGTTAAGATGACTTGTACACTGTTTTAGCTTTGATGTTATTTCACCCTACTTCAGAAGAGTTTATTGATTTAAAAGGACCATTCCCCAGGAGTTCCCAAGCCTCACTTAACATCATGTTTTCCTTGAGTTAGTGAAAAATGCTAAGTGAATTAAGTCTAAACAGAAATGGTACTATTACCCACAGTGTTGAGAAATCCCTTCAAATTAGTGGTAGGGTCTTCAGTAAGTGGTGAGATATGTTTTTGTAGAGGGTTTTTTTAAACATTATTTTAAAAATTAAAGATCTATTAGGCCAGAAAAGAAAAAAATTGGCAAATAATGTAATATTTGTGGAAACTATGCAACCAGGGATTATATGTGCTGCCAAAGGGCATTCAAACAAAATTAAACAGTATAGACACCCAGGGGAATGCTGAAGGAAAATAGACTGTAGCCAAGTTTGACCTCGAGGTCCTCTAGTCACCTATTCCTGTATAGCTTTGTCTTTCCAATCATAGTTCAAAGCCATTTACATGTTTCAGCCACATGTAATTTAAAATAAATACAATAATTTGAGGATAAATAACATAGTACTCTTAAATCTATATTTTACTTGACCTAGTAGATCCTTCTATTATTCTACACATTAAAACAGGACCACACTGTCAAACACTGTCCTAGCCCCCAACCTGTCTGTCACATAGTAGATAATCAATCAAAAACGAATACCTGAACAAATGATATTCAAATTATTGTCTTGCCAGTGGGTCCAAGTGTCAGATGCAGTACTTCCTGTTGTGTCAGATTTTTTGACAGAGTCCACGAAGGAAGAAAACAAATGTGAAATATGTCAGACACCCTGTATCCTAAAAAGAAATCCTAGACCCTGTAGGCAAGCATTCGCCTGTTAACTATATCACATCTGTATAAAAGGTGAACAGTTAGGAAAAAGGCTGTAGAGAGTCGTTGGTGTGAGTGACATTTCTTTCCTTCTTCCTGTAACTCCCCTTAATCAGTAAAGCACATCAAAAGATTCCAGGGGTGCTATTGGAAAGCTAGCTCTTTGACGTTTAGGGAGCAGTAATGCTGATATCTAAAATTGCTTGAAGATACCTAAAAGTAAGGTGTGGCTAGAGTGGTCCCTGTTGGCAAGTATAGCAGAGAGGTATCTGTACTGCCACCAAAGGCTGTGCTGTGCGTGTGTGTGTGTGAGTGTTTGCAGAGGGGTACAAATGAGGAGTATGAGGTGTCTGTGGAAGGAATTGCCACTTTTGTCTTAGAGTGAACCTCTCCCAAGACAATGTTTTGGAGAAGCAAAGGGACCTCAACAAGAAGATGCACTTAACAGAAGCTGATGAGAAAGGCAGCCTGAGGAGGCACAACCTCTAAGGAGGCAAATGTAAGATCTACCTAAATTCTAAGAATATTTCTGGAAAACCTATATAAGTAACTCAAACAATAACAAAAAATCTCGACTGGGTTGCTTTCACCTTTAGACAATACCAGTATCAGACATCAAAAGCACGGCTGCAACATTTTCCTTTAATTACATCCCTCCCCAGCTGATCACTGAAAGTATCAGAAATATCTGTTAGAAAGGTGGGCAGTAAGAAATAAGGCATGGAAAAATATTAAAACAGGTTACTCCCCATTTGGCCATTGCAAGCTCCCAAACCTGAACCAGGCTAGAACATGGAGCAGCTTTAAATTTGGATGAAGTAAGATTAGACTGGACACTTCATTATCCAACAGCCACTGCCCAGGTTTTTCTCTGGACTAAGAGAAAAGTAAGTTTATAGAGTAAGTTTAATGGTGAGAGAAAAGAAAAGAAAATAACTTTAATCCATCCTGTCAGATGTAGCCCATTCAATAACCCTGTTACACACAGAATAACAGCTCTTGATTTTAACAAGAAATACATGAATGGATACCTTAAGATGTAAGAGTTAGTTTCTTGAAAATGAGGTTTGGCTAGTGTAATCATAGAAAGAAGCAATGCAGCTTATGAGGTTGCTGGGATTAGAATTGGATTCACCATGCCTATTTCTCCTCCTCTGGTCTCCCTTTCTCACTGGGTTGTGGTTTTATTCAATCAGAGCTTATAATTCCATCTCCAGAGAAGAAAAGAAACTTAGAAAAAAAAATCCCAAAGCGGGGCTGCAATAGCTTGTTTTTGTTCATGTGCCCACCGCTGAACAAATCCCTGTGCCGAGGGGGAATGATATACGGTGATTGCTGAACCCACCAGGAAACACTTGGGTGTGGGAGGAAGAAGTTGCTCCCTAAAGAAAATGGGGAATGGGAACTGAATCTGGAAAGACAAAAATGTATTTTTGTCCTTCAAATGTACTCCTAAAAATGAATGGCTGAAGTGCTCCATTCCCTGGTGAGAGGGTTAACAAATAGGTTTATGAGCATGGAGAGCTGACAGTTTTGTCAGTGATGGTGAAGACTGACTGACAGGCACAGTTGAAAGGTCACAGGAAAATAGAGTAATGAATGCTTCGAAACAGGCAGGCAAATAACATTTCATAACAGTATTTTGGGTGAGGAAATGCTGCTCATTTGTCAGAAACTCTCCTTACTGATATCAGTGGCAAGTTCATCAGCCAGTTCTGAGGAGACGCTTTGTTTATAAGGTGACATCTATTAATTTCAGTTTTCCCAGCTGCATGCATTCTGTAGAGATCAAGACACATATATTAAGTGCATTTGAGAACACAGAAGTTCTCAAGTACTTTATGAACCATTTCTTTTCAGTTGATTTCTTTGTGTTTGCAAGGCTGGATTTTTAAAGCCAGTGTCCACAAGAATGTAGTTTTCCAACAATTTAAGTAAATTATCACAACATAAGGAGTGGTAACCTGGGTATGTCCTCATGATCCGAAAACTCATCTTCCCATAAATTTGCAAATAGTATTATCAAAATTACTTTCTTTTTTAATTGTTGCAAAATGAGTTCATTTTTGTAATAGAGTTGAAAAAATTCATTTAAAAACATTTAAAAATCCAAAAATTACAGAGGGAAATTACTCATAATTTTTTCTGTTAAAATTTTTTCTTAAATATTATTTTCTATGTATTGATTTTATAACCAATCATCTTACAGTTCACTACTTTTTTCAAAACATTTTTAGTTAATACTATTGGCTTTCTCCACTATATATTTTTCCTTAATTTTTAATAAAATATTGTATGTATTAAGTTTTGTTATTGTTAATTATGTGTTAAAGTGGCATGTTTTTATCTGATTATTTATATATTATTCTGTAGTAAGTGATTCTATTCTCTGGATACTTACAGAATTCTTTTTATTTTGAAGTTTCTTTTTATTTGAATTTCAAGAACTTCAGGATATATTTTACCCATTTCTACAGTTGTTTGATTCTTTTCTGAAAATCAATGAGTCTTTTTATTTTCTAGGTTTTTGTCTTTTTCATTTGGAAAAACTTTGTTCAAATTTGAACATTTTCTGTATTTCATTTGTTCAGTTCTCATTAGTTATATTTTAGATCTCTACTGTATGTCCAGTTTTTGCTTTACTGTTAAATTATTTTCATCTAGCATGCTTAAAGTCAAATTCCATTTTATGTACTACTGCTTTTATATGTTGATGTTTTTAATTTAACTTGAAATTCTATAGCATCATTAATTTCCTCGTAAATTTCTTACCTTAGCTGGAATAACCCTCTATTAATTTTGTTCAACTTTATCCTTATCTTCTGACTCTTATGCATGCTTTATACCTGTTCTTTATTCTTAAGGTTTAATTCAGCCCTTTTGCTTGACAGATGAACAACTTAGGGCTATGGAGGTTGAAACTTTTTAAGACTTTCTTTGAGACAGATTACCCATCTCTCTATGCTGCTTCTCCCTCTCCAAAACTGCCATTCCAATGACAACATCTTGGACAGAGCAGGGGGACTATAATTTTTGCAAATTCAAAAAAAACACCACATTTAAAAAAGGGATTATTAACTGGTTCTACAAATAAATGTGTTCATCTTAAGAGTTAATATACCACAGGGTTGGGGGTGGGTGGGTAAAAAAGGTGAAGTGATTAAGAAGTACAAATTGCCAGTTATCAAAATAGTCATAGGGAAGTAAAGCATAGGCAATATGGTCAATAACATTGTCATAACTATGTATGATGTCAGATGGCTACTGGCCTTATCTAGGCAATCACTTGGTAAGGTATTTAAATATCCAAACATCATGCTATATACCTGAAACTAATACAATGTTGCATGTCAACTGTAACTGAGGAATGAATTTTTAAAAAGTAGTTAGTACAGCATATGTGAGTAACCCAGACACAGAAAGACAAATTCTGTATGCTTTCATTTATATGTGGAATCTAAAAAAGTCAAACCCATAGAACCAGAAAGCAAATCGGTGGTAGCCCGGTGCTGGGGGGTAGGGGGTGGGGAACTGGGGGATGCTGGTCCGAGGGCACAAACTTTCAGTTAAAAGATGAATTAGCTCTGAAGATCCATTGTATAGCATGTTGACTACAGTTAATAGTACTGTATCATAAGAATTTAAATGTTCTCACCACACATAAAAGAGAAACACTGTAAGAAGATGGATGTATTAATTAACTTGACTGTGGTAATTATTTCACAATGTCTGTGTTCATTAAACCATCATGTTGTACTCCTTAACAAAAAAAAGAGTGAGTAGAGCATAGTAGTAAAGAACAGAGTTGCTGGATCCATTGTCCCTGGCCTGGGACCCCAGCTCATCCACTTCTGGTTGTGTGACTCGTAAAGCCCACTTACCTGCCCTGGGCACCAGTGTACTCATCTGTAAAAATGAGTAACAATACCAGAGTTTACCTCAAAGGGCTGTTGAAAGGATTAATTGAGTTAATACCTGCAAAACCCTTAGAAGTGTCTTCAATAGGTGTTATTTCAGCATTGCTCTTGTTATAATATTGGAGCATGGGTTTGGGGTCATGAGGTGCCATGAATGAAGAGGATGGTGACTGGCACCCAGAGAACTGCATGATGACATTGGAAGAAAAAAATATGCTGCCTCACTCAGGTCCCTTGACTGTCCCCAGCTTGTTACAAAAATGAGGTTACACTCTGTTTCTCTCAGTTACATCTTATGTTATGTAAGCATTTAATTAAAAAGCATATAATGCTATGGGAAAAAATGAGGCACATTATAAAGATCAGAGCATGGACAGGAATGAGATGGCTCACTCAGAACAGATGACTGTAAAGAAAGGATTATTTATAATAATCCTTTATAAATAAAGGATTATTTATTTATAAAGGTGCGGGAAGGGTAAAGGAAGTTAAATTATGGGTAATAGGTGGTGACAGGTTAACAGTACCTAAAGCACTACTACCTCTAGATGCAAGAAGAGGAGGGGTACCAGAATGAGGTGGGACCTGCTGCTTTAAGAAAGAGTAGTTCTGCTGAAGCTATGTCCCTCCCAAAGGAAGACAACCTGTCTCAATCTGTACCTGGGCAGGAAAGAAGCCAAGAGAATAAATACCCCGATTTTTCTATTTTCCCATCTTCCTATTTCCTGCTTGTACCTCATTGGCTAAATTCAACAATAAACCAAAGCTCATCCTCTAAGCTCTGTCCTTGTGGGGTTGTCAGCTGTCCAGCTGTACATTAATGACTATACTACTTACCATCTTTTGTTTGCCGTTCAAGCTCTAAATCACATAATAACTTTAAATTACCTTAGAGCTCTGGGGTAGATGCTATAGATTGGCTCATTCAGCTTCTCTTCCATCTGCCTTTCAGGATGCGTCACTTTAATGCAGAGGCTGAAAGGCTATAAAGCAAATTTCCTAGACTCATTGTAACTACCCTTCTGGATGCAAAACCGTTTCTCCTGATGAGATGCACATGTGTGAAATTTGGAAAGCAGATTAACACAAAGGTCATCATCCTTCTGCTGCTGGTTGTGCAGGCAATCAAGGCGGTGGGAAGTGAGTGCTCAAAGGTAATTACAGAGCGCGGACTACACCATATGAAGTCCATTCACAATGTCTGGACAGGCTAAAAGGCAGCTGTGTGGTGGTACCAGCAGTGGTGGCAGCACTTTTCAATCACAGGTTTCCTAAGGTGGTGGGTTCTTGAACTTTATTTTTTCAATAAGTTTTTTTAATTGTTGTTCTATTACAGTTGTCCCAATTTTCTCCCGTTGCTCTTCCTTGTCCCACCCCCTCCCTTCCACAGTCAATCCCCACCCTGCTGTACACGTCCATGGGTCATCCATATCTGCTCCTTGATTTGACCCTTTCCCTGTCTCTCCCCTCAAGCTCCACCCTCCCACCCCTCCCCCTCCCCTCTGGTCACTGTCAGTCTGTTCCTTGTTTCCATGCTTCTGGTTCTTTTTTTGCTTTCATGTTTGTTTTGTTGATTAGGTTACACTTATAGGTGAGATTATATGGTATTTGTCTTTCACCGCCTGGCTTATTCCACTTAGCATAATGCTCTCCAGTTTCATTCATGCTGTCCTGAAGGGTAGGAGCTCCTCCTTTCTTTCTGCTGTGTAGTATTCCATTGTGTAAATGTACTACAGTTTTTTGATCCACTCACGTATTGAACTTATATTTATACTACTCAAAATCCCTGTACTTCCACCTTTTCAATAATTTTGTAAGCATATATTTATCCACATTATATTTTTTGCAGCCTAAAAGAGGTGGTGTACGCTTTGTTTCCTGCACTGATAAGTGCCAAACAAGCCCCAGTGCTCTTACTCTTTAGCACACACCCAGCACTTTAGTGTTATGGGTCCCTGTTGGGTATCAAATAAACCTTGAGGCTCCCTGATTTTAAGGTCTTTGCTTGAACCGACCTTCCTTTCTGAAAATCTCACCTTTAGGTAATGCACTCTTACTAATTATTCTGTTCTAGGTTGACTTCCAACCAATACTCTTTCACAGGACCTTTTTTCTTTTCCTCCCCTCTGCTGCCTTCCTTCTCTTCCTCCTTCTCATTCTTCTTTCTCTCTCTCTCTCTCTCTCTCAAATGGCCTGACTCACTTACACATCAGGGCCTATACCAATGTCTTGAGTATTGCTATAGATTAATACATATTTTCAGGTTAACTACTGACGAATGTAGTTTTGCTTTCCATGTACAGTCTTCATAGACTATAGCAAACAGAACCCTATAACTTGCAAAACTAACACCCTCAAACTGTCATATGATATTTAACATGCATTATGCTTTTAAGCCAAAATACAATGTTCAGAAATTATCAGTGACTTCTAGTTAAAAATGAATATATGGTTTTTAGTCATTAGAAAACTTTAGAATTCTGACTCAAAAACTAGAAATTCACATTTGTCATTACTAAATTTCCAGAGAAGCATTTGTTGACTCTTACAAATTAATAAGGTTTTTTATGTTTTATGTAATCTAAATATACACACAAACATATATTTTCATCTCTGTTCAAATGCATATATGCAAACCTAAAAAGTTTTGGTCTTTTCAAAGGCACATTATAGAATTGAATACCTATCAACATGGCTGGTTATAGAGAGAGTGAGTTATGCCAAGAAATAAAAATGAACAATAAAATACATTGCAAATTAAAAATCACCATGTGAATACAAAATAGTGATACTCAGTTTTAAATGAAGATGCCCTTCTTAGCAAGGAAATTAATGATTTGAGACCAAGCCTTGGTGCTATCCTTCACTATGTGAACTTGGGCAGATTACTTACTGTCACTTGACCTTCATCTTAGTTATATGTCAAATGGGAAAAATGGGATTTGTTCCCTTCACTCTTGAATTAAGGCACACAGACAATCCCCACAGATCGCCCTGCAGGTGTAGGCTAGATGTGCAGCAGATGTTCATCGCATCCTGAAAACACTCATACCGCAGCTGCGGGACAGGGCATGACAGCCAAAGAGAACACTTTTGGCTTACAGCAATCATCTTTCAGCTCGTGGTAAAGTGGTTTCAGGGCAGTCCCCATTTGGTAACACAATGCAGAATCTCTCCTAGTGAGTGTGTCTCCTAAAAATGCTACTTTGCTACCGTTCAACATCTCATTCCGGTGATTTTTATCTGGTACTGAGCACACTGCAATTATTTGCTCATCAAACTGTTAGCTACTGACATGTCTCAGGACACGTGCATAGACAGCATAGAAATGATCGCCTCTCTGTCCACATGTTACATGACCTTAACATGGACTCTCCCCTCCTCCCTCTCCTGTCTTTGTTTGTGAAATTTCAAATTGATCAGACAATAGTTTGTTGTTAAATTAATGTCTGCAGCTTGTTTTATAGCCCAAATTTTCCAATGGAGCAAATGGAATAGAAAAAATCTGTGATAATGTAATTAGAGCTGCCAGTGTAGTACAGTGAAAATATTATTAAATTGGGTATTAGGAAACTGAGAGTACAGTTCTGTTTTATTAGTAGTAATATTAGTAATGAGATGTTTAGTTTATCCTGCTGAGTTTTAATTTTCTTGTTTATCGAATGGGGGCTGAAAGAGCCGGTCTCTAAAGTGCCTTCTGTGGATTAGCTTCCGGTTACATGTGATGTGTCCGTGTTGGTGTAAACACAAAGTGCCTATATTTGGTTTTTTAATTAGTATTTCAAATATTCCACTTCCTTTAACACTTACCATTTATTTTTTCTCTATTATATAAGGAACTACTGTATAAGCTGTTCAAAAATTTTATAGAGCAAGTGCCTTACAGCAAAAACCCCAAGAACAAGGACTGTGAAGATTAAGACTATAGTAGGAGCACGGAGACTAACGCATTAAAACAGCGCAAATATAGAAAATCTGAATCAGCTGATTGTGAATTTAACATGCTGGTTATGCTTTGGAAAAGGGTGATAAATATCACTCTGTATAGGACTACTCATACGTAAATAACTTTTTAAAAATTACACAATTTAATTTCTTATAAATTGTAAGGTACTTGAAGTTATAAAATATCTATTTTTTACATTTAGAAATGAGTCTATTAAACAAATCCCATAGAGCACTGGTTTTTAAATACCTTTTCATTTCTCATTTGTTAAAGAAAAGGGAAAAGGCTTTAAGAGGTAAAGTGATTAGGAAAAAGGCAAATGAGGAAAACCAGTAAGTTCTGAAGTGCTTTAGCATAAGAGAAATTGATATTTTCACACGTGCCCATAATAATTCACTGAGAGAGTGAGTTTTAGGGCATCACTGAATGTCATCACCCTTTGACATGTCAATTTACCAATTCACAGTTCATTAGCTAAATTAATACTTGGCCTTTGGAGGCCATCTCCTTAGAAGGCACTAGTCAACAAAGTAAAACTGTCTTCTGGAGAGAAACTTCAACTACTGTGGACAAAAGTACACATGAAAACATGAGATTCCACACACACATCTCATCCACACATAGCAGAATATCTGGAAAGATAAAATATTTACAGAAATTATCCTTGGATAGATTATGAGTAATTTTATAAGATGTTTACCTTTGCTTTTTAACTTTCTAAAAAGAATGTGAATAAATTTTGAAAAAAATTATTAACCAATTAACTAATTAATATGTAATATATATGAGTCATTTGAGTATTTTAGTTGCTTCTTCAGCAAGCAGACTCTACAGACAAGAACAGTAAATATAAATTTTGCTGCAAATTTGAATCTCATTACCCTTCTGGCACTCCATACCAACTGAAGAAGAAGCTCTGAGAATGAGACCTAGATATTAGTATTTTTACCACCTCCCACCAGGTGATGCCCATGTTCAGCCAAATCTGAGAACCAGTGATATGGAACACAGTATGTTATATATAAATATGACTTTGGATTATGGAAAAAATGACATAAAGATACAATTGCACAGTAATAAGTGTCCAGTGGTGGCATTCTTAACCAAATTCTTATAACCTTATCTCCTAGGGCAAGGGAAATAAAGGCAAAAAATGAATGTCTCAACCAACTTCTCAATAGCCAGTTTTTTCTTGATTCATGCTGATTTCCCTACTTGCTTCACCAACATTTCTATCAGTTCTGTGAAATAACTGATATTCTTCCTATAGATTCCTCTTTGATATAAGTTACTCAGTGTTTGACTCCTATAACCCTAACTGGTATATTCTTAATGTATCATTAATGTATAAATAATATGAATTAGGTAAAAAAGAAATAAACTTCTATGTAAGTCAAATTAATTAATATATTTTTAAATAAAAGAATTGGACCAACATGATTCATAATAATTAGTTAAGATACAATGGTTATCATGTATATAAGGAGGTTTTACAAGTATTTTCTCATTTATGTTTAAATTATCATAATTAAGCAATTACTATAAGTATACTCATGTCAAAAAAGAACAAAGTAATATTTAATCAAGCTAAGACTTTGTTTTCAAAGTCTATTCTCTTAACCACAATGCTGTAACACTTATTAATGGACAAATATGGTTATGATGATGAAAAGAATATAGAGGTAAGATGGAGGTAACTTGAAAGTGATTACAAAGCTGAGAGGGTCTTGGGATACATAAGCTCTTGTAAACCCATATTTTTTCCCATTGTTCTTTTTTTTACTTTTTTAAAAAGACTTTATTTATTTATTTTTAGAGAGAGGGGAAGGGAAGGAGAAAGAGAGGGAGAGAAACATCAGTGTGTGGTTGCCTCTAGTGCTTCCCCCACTGGGGACCTGACCCGCAAACCAGGCATGTACCCTGACTGGGAATAGAATTGGTGACCCTTCAGTTTGCAGGCCGGCACTCAGTCCACTGAGCCCCACTAGCCAGGCCTAAACCTATATTCTTTTGATATGATTGGGTATATTCTTCCCTTGTTTCAATCATGTTATATTTAACGGTTAATAAAACACTGTAAAATTCATGAAGTTGAGTCTATCATCCATGACTAGAAGAGTAAACAAAAAACCAAAACACTTGTATATATGGTGTAGTAATATTATGGTGTAGTAATAAAATATCTGTTTTTGACTACTTAATAAATTAATCACTTCATCATGCAACCATGGAATGAAATTCATTCCATATGAATGGTGAAATGACATTAACACTTTAAAATTAATAAATACTTTTGCATCTCTCATGACACCTGAATATCAGATGGTTTTTTTTAGTTTAAAATACTGAATTTGTAGACTCAAAATTCTTCTATGCATTTATTATTTCTAGATATACTTAATAGAAGTTGACAATATTTAGAAGGGGGAAACACAAAATCAAATGGAATGAGTTTTCCCTTAAAGAGTATTCTCCAAAAGGAATTTTGTGTTCCAATATTGAAGAAGTAGAAATAGTGCCTTCTATTTCGAGAATTACTGATAATAAATAACACTCATACCTCCATTATCTAACCAGAACACTATTATAGTTTTATATCTATTTCTGACCTTCCCTCTGAACCTCAGAATCTTATATTCAACTGCCTAACTGCATATCCATGTGAGTGTTTAGACCTAACAACAGCAAAACCAAACTACTAGTTCTGAATGAAAATCTGCTCTTTTCCAAGCTCCCCTAGATCAGTAAATGGCAACTCCATGCTTCTACTGCACAACCAAAGTAACTTGTAGTTATCCAAAAAAATCTTTCTTGCACACCTCAGACCAAAGCCTATTAGCAAATTCTGTCAGATTTATCTTCCGCATTTATGTAAAATCTGAGCTGTTTTGTTACCACCCCCATTGTTACTAACTTAGCAACATGTGGCAAGTCTGCAGCTAACATTATAATCAACAATAAAAGGTTGAAAGCTTTTCCTCTAAGATCAGGAAAAAAACAAGGGTGCCCTCTCTCACCACTCCTATTCAACACAGTACTGGCAGTCTTAGCCAGAGCAATCAGGTAAATTAAAGAAATAAACAGTATCCAAATCAGAAAGGAAGAAGTAAAATTATTTATATTTGAAGACGATAGTGATCTTATATAGAGAAAATCCTAAAGACTCAACCAAAAAACTGTTAGACCTTACAACAAATTTAGTAAGGTTGCAGGATAGGTAATTAACATACAGAAATCTGTTGCATTTTCACACACTAACAATAAAATATCTGTAAAAGAAATAAAGAAAAGTCTATTCCACACTAGTATCAAAACAATAAAATAGGAATAAATTTAACCAAGGAGGTGAAAAATCTCTACACCAAAAACTTCAAGACTCTGATAAGAGAAACTGAAGTAGGTACAAACAAATGTAAAGATATCCTGTGTTCATGGATCAGAGGAATGAATATTGTCCAATTTCTATGCTACCCAAAGCTGTCTACAGATTCAATGCATTCCCATTAAAAGTCCAACGGATTTCATACTACACTGCAAAACTACAGTAATGAAAGCAGTATGGTACTGACATAAAAACAGACACATGCACCAATGAAACAGAATCAAGAGTTCGGAAATAAACCCATGCATGTGCAGTCACCCAGTATTTGGAAAGGGAGCCAAGAATACTCAGTGGGGAAAGAATAGCCTTTTCAATAAATGTTGTTGGGAAAACTGGATATCCAAATACAGAAAAATGAAACTGGATACTTTTATGCTACACAAGTCACAAAAACTAATGAGGTAAATTAAAGATGTAAATATAATGATACCCTAAAACTCACAGTAGAAAACATCATAGATCATAACAATTTTTTTGGATACAACACCAAAAGCACAAGCAACAAAGCAAAAATTTAAAAATGTGATTTATCAAACCAAAGAGCTTCTGCTCAGCCAGGAAAGCATCAACAAAATTAAAATACAACCTTCAGAATGAGAGAAAGCATTTGCAAACCATGTATTTCATAAAGAGCTAATATCCAAAATATATAAAGAACTCATACAAATCAACAACAAAAAAAGCAATCTGATTGAAAATGGGCAAAGGAAATGAATAGACATTTTTCCAAAGAGAAAATATAAATGGCCAACTGGTACATGAAAATATGCTCAGCATCATTAATCATCAGGGAAATGCAACTGAAAACCATGGTAAGACATCACCTCACATATTTTAGAATAGCAATCATCAAAAAGACAAAAGATAAAAATTTTTGGCAAGAAAGTGATAAAAGTAATTCTTGTGCACTGTTCCTGGGACTATAAGTTGGTACAGCCACTGTGAAAACCAGTATGAAAAATTGAAACTGTAACTACTCAATGACCCAGCAATCCCACTTGTGGACATATCTCCCTAAGAAATGAAAACAGATACCAAAGAGATGATACCTGCATTTTTGTGTTCATTGCAGTATTGTTCACAATAGGAAACATATATAAACAACCTAAGTGTCTGACCATGGATGACTGGATAAAGAAGATGCCAGATACACACATAAACACTGAAATATTATTCATCCATGAAAAAGAGTAAAATCCATCGACTTGTGACAACATAGTTGGTCCTTCAGGACCTTATGCTAAGGAAAGTAAGTCAGGCAAAGAAATACAAATACTGTGTGATATCACTTACATGTGGAATCTAAAAAGGTGAACTGGTAAACCAGAGAGCTGAATAGTGGTTATGAATGGCTGGGGGTGTAGGAAATGGAATGATGTTGATCAAAGTATAAATTACAGAACATAAAAGGAAAAATAGAAACACTACTTTAAGGAGATTTTAACATACTTTTATTAGTCCAAGTCAATCAGAAGAGAAAAAAAATAGAATACCAAATAACATAAGCAATAAGTAGAACCAAACGTAGATATTTGTCAAAATGTCCACCTTCAATAAATACAAAACACATCTGCTTACAAAGCACAATGATAATATCTACAAAAATTTACCATAAAATAAAACAAAACCCTGTAATTTTTATAAAGAAAAAATGATACCAAAAATTGTCTAATCCCAATGCAATAAAACTAGAAAATAATAGCAAAATTAAACAGAAATTTCTATCATTAAAAATTAAAATGAATGAAAATTTCAGGAATATTTAAGATAATGTTAATGTCAATAATATAAAGCAAAAGAGTAGTCAGATGAAACTGCATTGCCTGAATTATAGCTTAAGAATTAAAAAAGAAAATAAATATCATAAAAACCAAAATAAACCTAAAACAAGCATTATAAAGGCACACTAATAACAAAATAGAAATTAACAGATTAGGTAGCAGAATAATGAGGCAAATTAATAGAGAAAAGAAAACAGGTTCCATCCAAGATGGAGGTGTAGATAGAAACCCTTCACTTCCTCACACAACCAAAGGAAGATGACAATCAAGCTAAAATCAATAAATGAGAAGCACCGGATAATCAAACTGCATGGAACTCCGACAACCAAGGAATTAAATAAAAATCAGTCAGAACAACCAGACGGGTAAGAACCCTCGGTGAGGTGGAGGACCATGCAGGCGGGGCTGGCTGAAGGAGAAACTGAGACTCAGAGCAGACTGTGGACTACAGTGGTTGCCGAGGGTGGGAGAAACTCCCAGTCTCACACGAGAGCTCACTGGAAAGCATGCTAGAGAGGAGCAGGCGAGCAGCACTGGCCCCTCCCCCACAGGCAGTGCTGCAGGCAGCGAGGAGGGTTGCCCTGCCCAGGGGAATACCTAAGGCCCCACCCCCTTACAACTTGACAGGTGAACCGAGACAAAGAAATATGGTCCAAATGAAAGAACAGAGTAGAGCCTCAGAAAGAGAACTAAGCAACAAGGAGAGTGTCAACCTATCTGATGGAGAATTTAAAGGCCTAGTAATCAAAATGCTCACAGAACTGATTAAGCTTGGTCAAAAAATAAAAAAACAAATGAAAGATACCCAAAATGAAATGAAGCAAAATATTCAGGAAACCAACAGTGACAGGAAGGAAACCAGGACTCAAAGCAACAATTTGGAACAAAAGGGAAAAATAAACATCCAACCAGAACAGAATGAAGAAATAAGAATTCAAAACAGTTAAGAGAGACTTAGGAATCTCTGGGGCAACCTGAAACATTCCAATATCCAAATCATAGGGGTACCAGAAAAAGAACAACAGTGAGATTCCAAAAACTTATTTGAAAAAATAATGAAGGAAAACTTCCCCAATCTGGAGAAGGAAATATACTTCCAGGAAGTCCAGGAGGCCCAGAGAGTCCCAAAGAAGTTGGATCCAAAGAGGAACACACCAAGGCACATCATCATTAAGTTACCCAAGATTAAAGACAAAGAGAGAATCTTAAAAGCAGCAAGAGGAAAGGAAAAAGTTACCAATAAAGGAGTTCCCACTAGACTATCAGCTGATTTCTCAAAAGAAACCTTGCAGGCAAGAAGGGGCTGGAAAGAAGTATTTGAAGTCATGAAAGGCAAGGACCTACATCCAAGATTACTCTATCCAGCAAAGCTATCATTTAGAATGGGAGGGCAGATAAAGTGCTTCCCAGATAAGGTCAAGTTAAAGGAGTTCATCATCACCAAGCCATTATTACATGAAATGTTAAGGGACTTATCTAAGAAAAAGAAGATAAAAAATATGAACAATAAAATGACAACAAACACACAGCTACCAACAAATGAACCTAAAAGAAAAGAAAAACAATGAAAATAAAAACTAAGCAAACAACTAGATCAGGAACAGAACCAGAGAAATGGACATCACATGGAGGGATTTGAGTGGTGAGGAGGAAGGGAGGAATAGGGGAAAAAATGTACAGGGAAGAAGAAGCCTAATTAGTAGGCATAAAATAGAGGGAGAGAGATAAAAATAGTATAGGAAACAGAGAACTCAAAAAACTTATATGTACAACCCATGGACATGAACTAAGGGCACGGGAGGGGGATGCTGTAGGGTTGAGGGGGCAGGATGGAGGGGGGATAAAGCGGGGAAAACTTGGAAAACTGTAATAGTCCAGTCAATAAAAACTACTTTTAAAAAAGAAAGAAAAGTCTCAAAGAAAACCCCCACCCAAACCTACTTTTCTTAATTACACTGTATTTTATAAGATTACGCCTAAAATTAGCTCTCTGATGGCAAAATAGTTGGATGAAAAGTGAAAAAGTCAAGAACTCATCTTGGTGTTTCAGAAGATATTTTTTAAAATAAATAAAACACAAAATGGAAAACATTTGTTGTAAACAAAAAACAATAGACAGTAATCAAGTAGATTAAAAATATTAGAACTTCTAGAAATGAAGAACACAGTAACTGAAATCAATAACAGAATGACCAAAAAATTATTTGATTTTTAGTTCCCATATGTTTTACAGTTGTATTAAGATACACAAAACTACAGTACATTAAAGTACCTTTAACTCTGAAAAAAAGAAAAAAAATATTTTCCACCATTAAAAGTGACTGTTAGACTAATTTTTCTCCAAAAAAATAAACAAATAATTATCAGCACTGCCTTTTTATGAGGATATATATTTAATTAACACTTGAAGTATTAAAAAAGAACTATGACAGCTAATAAATTATGATACTTTTCTAAAGTACCATTTTGGACATGAAATAAAATAATCACCAGGCAAAGATCATCAGTGAATGCTAAAAGAAGGCAAAAATTGATGTGACAGTATATTTGCATACTGCCAAAATATCACCACACAGATTACTTGATAATTACAATAGGAAAAAAAATTACTTTTATAATGAAGGAATTTGGTTGTCACCCCCTTAACAAGTGACCAAATTTAGCATCATTAATTATGAAAATGCTTGACAATATGTTCAACCTGATATGATGTAATATGAAGTAAACAACTCACGAAATTATTCTGACAAAAGGAATATTTAACCTGAATTTAATCAAGCTTGTATATCTAACTTCCATTTTAAACAAAATTCAACAATATATGCAGGGATATACATAAAATAACCCCATAAAGAAACTAGTTAAATATCTAAAAGAAAAAGGCCAGGTCTCTTGAAAAGCTATTGTTATTAAAATCAGGGGAGAGGTGTGGAAAATTGTTTTGGGTTAAAAGAGATGTGGTTGATATTTCAATCAAATGCAAAGCAAAAACTTGATTAGATGTCATCTTGAAAAGGACTTGATAATAAGAATTAGAAAACTAGTTTTAATTTCTATAGCTGTAACAATATTTTGTTAATTGAGAAATATGTCTTATTCATGCAACATTTGGGGGGCTAATTATCATAATGTCTACAAATTTTTTGGATGTGGTCAACAAAAAGATTGAGAGAGAGCTGGAAAGGTAGAGAGAAGGAGAGGAAGAGAGAGCACAAAGCATTATGGATTTTGAACAGATCTGTAATATTGGGCATATGTTGTTTATCGCCATATTGTTTCATATGGAAAGTTCCATAACTATCAGTTGACAAAGAGCCTGCTAATTTTTAAAACTGAAGTCCAAAAAATAACATTTTACCTATTTTCTTCTGTTCAATCTCAAAGCTCTTTATGCCCGAGTAGACTTAATTTCTTCAGATGCTGCAATCTGAGGTGAGCACTTCTAGAAAGTTCATGGTTATTTTAGCCACTCCAAACTAAATTAGTACAACTAAAAACCTTTTACATGCCTCATTTGTTAAGGACTCTGGAGAGTTCACTGAAAAAACATACCACTAACCCCATAACAATAAAAATTTTAAAAGCAACCAATCCCCAGTCCCAGGCAAAATTATGTTTCTGGAGTCCTACACATGATGTTCTAAAGGCCAGAGGAGCAATTCATTACCAAGTGGTGAGGGGAAAGGAGAGAATATTCTTGATTTTCACCTCCCCGTGATGTCTCTCATTTAGTCCATTATCTGTGAATTCAAGTTAAATTGGTCAAGAATTAATTTTGGCAGAATGTGTTTACTGTATGGCTGTTGGGAGTGGAGGAGACCGTTGTCCTTTCTCCAAAAGTGGCTTCTGATTATTTGTAGTGATGGTAGCCTTCATCACCAAGATCATTTATTAATGTGTTATTTCTTTCCCATCCATGACATCCAAAGCTTCTTAATTTTCTTTTCCCTTTGAGTTCTGCGATTCTGGCTCACCAGTGCTGCATTGGTTACGGGGTGATCCTAGCAATACCATATGCCAAATGTTACTAGTGTTCACCAAAACTTCCTTCTCTTTCCTGAACATGTGGCCACTAACACTTCCAAGTTACTCTGTAGTTAAGGGGAACCATGTGACTAGATCTGGCCAGTGAAATGAGGGCAATGAAAAGTGATGTGGGTCCTTCCCAGGCTGAAGGAGGGAAAAATCACTGAGATAAACCTCTAGCAAGAGCCAGGCTCCTTGAATATCTGTATGAAAAACAAGGCCCCTTCCATTGTATATTAATTCAATTAAGCCTTTTATTTTTAGGAACTGAAATGCAAGAGTTAATTCATTGACACAGCGTAAAATAGCCCATCCTGACTAATACAGATGGCTTCTTCCTTCCCTAGTGAGCAAGGATTTTTGCTTGGTTGCTACAGTACCTACTGGCACTGTCATTTACTTTGCAATTGTTAGGCCTGTAAAACTAGCTCTTTGGGGAACTTACCATTGCTCTTCATTTGTTTCAACCAGAGAATCACCCTTCACAGATTCTTGAATCAAAGCTGCAGTGGCTACTGAAATCTGCATTTTAGGGACCTCCTGAAGAGTAATACATCTGGCATGTACTCCCAAAGACACTTGCTTCAGTTGCTGGCCTCAGACATGGATGTCATGTGCCTGCAGTAGCATCTGTTCTATATACTTCTGGCAAGATAAGAGTCTATTCTGTTTCTTTCAGAGAGGTCCTCGTTAAATTTTAGCAGCTTAATATGCGTCTTCCTTTGGTTCCATTCCTTCTCAAACATACCTAGAACTCAAAATGTTTGCTGAAACTTGGGGCCCCTTTGTTTCTTTTTTCTCCCTTTTTTTGAATCAAATGTTTGTATTTCAAAAACTCATTTCAATTTTGAAATCTATAGTTTCCCACAGTAAGATATACGAAATCAATGAATTCTATTCAAACAGATTATGTCATTCTTCACCCCCTGATTTGGACAACTTTTTCCCAGAAGGTTCCAACACCAGAACTAGACTGCTGAACTCTCCTTTGATATATATCTGATTTGTTGTGACTTCTTTTAGTGTCCTAATTCTGTTACTTTCTTGACTCTGTCCCCTTAGGGAGAGACAATTGTTAAATCTCCGCTTATAGTAACCCTGTTATAGAATCCCATCTAATAGTGCTTTGAAAGTTCATGCTAATCTTTCGGTCTTTCCTTTTCAAGTCTGAACTAATTTTTCTTCCTCCTTCCCTCTCAATGTCTATCTGTTCTGGACTATAAAAGTCATTGATTTGGCTTATAAGATTTCAATTTTTAAGGAATTATCTTCCTTCAACTTAATCAGTTGGTTTTTATATATTTTACTTTCTATCACTCACTGCTTCTACTTTGAAATAACATTAAAGTATGTTTTTAAAACCCTCTAGATCCTCCGTTACATCTTGAGAAGATATGATTCCTAAAGTGGATTGTGCGCAGCGCTGTAGGTACAGGCCTTTTTTGACTCCCTGCTCTGAGTACTTGATGATTTCATTGAGTTGTTTCTCACTCTTGGCTCTATGTGTCAAATTTATAATAGGGGGCTTCTATTCCTTCTTTTCAATGAATTCAATGAAGTCATTGTTTCAGGCAGCGCTGCATGTGCTTGCTAAGTGTGAGTCTTATAGGCACAGTTGCTAAAGGCACACACACATACCACCCAAATTCATCAAGTATAAGGCCCACACAGTTTCTCCATCAATCCCTGAAGACTTTTCAAAATATCAAATAGGAAGTACAGAATTTGAATAAACTAATCTAGAAAGACCTCTTTATGTCTGGCCTTAAATAGTTTGAGCTAGAAGCTCATATAAATTCTGTTATAATATGTGAATGTAGTCTCTTCAGCATAAAACTCCAGTCTGCAGTCCTGTCTGACAAACATTATAAACACAGAAAAAAATATTCAGTCCAGTCCTGGCTGGTGTAGCTCAGTGGATTGTGCACAAGCCTGGGAACCAAAGGGTTGCCAGTTCAAATTCGCAGTCAGGGCACATGCCTGGGTTGTGGGCCAGGCCTCAGGTAGGGGGTGCATGAGAGGCAACCATATATTGATGTTTCTCTCCCTCTCTTTCTCCTTCTCCTCTTCTCTCTTTAAAAATAAATAAAAATCTAAAAAATATGTTTAAAAAATATTCAGTCCATTAGTACAATAATATCTCTTAGATCCATCTAATGAAAGCGTTTGGGTTGACTGATGCTCAGTGAATTAAAGTGATCCCTGACTTCATCTTCAAGTCTCTCCAACAGGGTCAGATTCTGCAAATACAGCATGTGACTGACTGAAAGAAGATGAAGGGGCTCCCCAAGGGAGACACAGAAAAAGTGGAGCCACTGACTTTTTCCCATCTCATTAATTTCAGATTTTGTTTCTAACAATTAATTCTTCTTACTTAACTACAGTTTATCACCATTTGTCATATCGTAATCATGTGTCATTTTCTAATGTCTTCAGAGAGCATTAAAGTTATTTATTTTTAATCTTTCATATTTAATAATGCAGGCATTTATAGCCATAATTTTCATACAATAACAAATTTTATCACTTCATAGAATTTTTTATGAAGCATTCATTTTTCATTACTTTTAAAAGAAAAGTTGTAATAAGTTCAGCAATTTTTCTAAAGCTGTACAGATAATAAACAGGCCTTAAAGCTTCAGTTTCCTCATTCTGTCTCTACTGAATGTCATGAGTTCGTGTTGTCTGGTTGTTAAAATCTGACATAGACACCGTCTTAAGCTGGAACTAGAGCTGAGGGAGGCTTTTAGTACTGACATTCATCTTGTAACATGTTCTCTTCTCAGCAACCAGCTGATTGAGGGATTAGAGCCTAAGCTTCAGCTTTAATGGTAAGAAGAAAGATACTCTCTTCTTCTTGCTACCTATAAGGTCTGCTTATCACAGGTCCTGCTGAGATTCTGATTGTAAATAGCCAACAAATCTTTCCCAAGAAACTGATAGAATCTGAACTCTCAGAGCTTAGATATTTGTAGAAAACCTGGAAATAGATACTTAAACAGTGGAAAAGTTTTTACTGGGAAGAACCCAAAAGAATCACAAAATATTTACTTCCCTATTTTCTGCTGTGAAGCACGTTTAGTTCGCTTTAGTTTCAATCTTAGAAACACAATGCCACATGCAGCAGTCTTCGATGTTTTGTTAAAGAAGCAAATGCACTGAAGATCTGCTCATGGGCCCAAAGGTAGAACCTCTGTCAGCCAACTTCCCCACACCCCTTGCCCATCATCCCCACCAAAAGCTGAAACTCTGGTGAAGATTTGGCCTGGCCTTGCTTCTTTCCATCAGCTCATTTTTTATACTCAACTTTGAAAAATAGTCCATGATGAAAAGTGTAGCAATGTTTTATTAGATAGTAACTAAGAAAAGTTTAGGCATTACCTTGGAAAGTGTTTTGATGGGTGTTTATGAGTCTGTGTAAAAACAAAATATTTTCCTAAAATCTTTACCAACGCTTTACTCTGGGAATAAGTACTATTATGCTATATATTTTCCATTTGCTCCCTGGATCCATCTCCACCCTTCTTCACCCTGTTCCATCCCCCAGAACACTGTCTTCTGTTGACTATTTAGAAGGATTTCTTAGCTCATTGGGTTCCGGTTGGATTGAGTGAGCAGAGGTCACTGAATGGAGAGCACAGTAAATAGCAGGCTGTAAGAAAACGAGGTAGGGGATTTATTCTCTCTGTTCCCTTCTTACTTAGTGACACAGGTTAGCTGTTCCCTTTCACCAAAGGCACTAGCTCCTCTTTGGGGGGGCCCTTTCCATACTGCTACCCTTTTTAGGTAGCAGTAATTGCTTCCTGTCCTTCCATCTTCAGATTTAGGAACTGCAATGATTTCCTGCTATTGCTAGTGCCGGGGAATTTACTCTCCATCACTGACTTCCCTAATCCCTGCTGACAAATCTTTCTAAATAGTTCCTTTAGTGAACTCCCTTTTTAACAACCCAAGATGAGTGTGCCATGTGCTTCCTACTGAAACCCTGACTGATATGTAGTGTAAAAAGTATTCAATTGTGGATAGTATAAATAAAGGAAAATATCAGGAATAATCATTACCTGCAATCAAAATACTTGGTCTTAATTTGAATCTGATATCTGCCAGCTTCTAGAAGTTTTCCTTTAGAAGTTCATTGACCTTTCTAAACTTCAGTTTTCTCAAGGGTGAAATACTTTCTCAGAGGACTATTTTAATATGAGATAGATAGGGTAGAAATTGGCACAATATCTAGAACACATATATTGAGTAAGTAAGGATTGCGGTGGTTTTTGAATGGTGTCTACATAGCTAAGCTAGACTTATGTGTCCTAGAATCTCCTTGACCATGTGGTTCATAGTATGGTTGGCTCCAGGAGAAATCTGCATGATATTTATAAGGCAGAAGTGAAGCAGCAACCATTTGGCTCTGAAAAGAAATGTAGGGCCACGAGGTCCTGCAGATGACACATATCCTTATAATCTGGTGGCTCACCATGTTGGTGTGGGGCAGCTCGTGAATTCACAGTGTCTCAGCTTCCACTAGGTCTCTCTTTTAGTTTTTCTGAGCCCTGGGTGATGTGAAAGGGACCCCGTGTCTTTTACAAGTTTCCCTTGTCATCAAGGTTGAAAGTGTTGAGAGGCAGATCCATTTCCAATGTGTCCTCATAGATTCCAATTTGCCCTCACTCTTCTGGAGTTTATGTCCAGGTTTGCTTCCTAACAACTGGTTCTGTGGACTTCTATCTTTAGGCTCCCACCAAACACAGAGGCCATTTCCATCGACTATTTCACAAACTCCCACAATTGTGAATGGTCTAATCCGTATTATATTATATTCCTTTATCCTCTACCACTCCAGTAATTCAACTGGATTCAATTCAGTTCAGATAGAATTTAACTCATACATTGGTCCTCTTCTCCTCTTTTCCTATTACAGATATGATCACAAATATGACTGAGCAGAGAACACAGAATATTAGAATATGTTCTCCAATACAAATGAGAAGACCAGAATAATGTAATAAGTATTTTTATCTTGTTGGATAATGAAGTAAGGAAAAACAAAGAAAAATAATATTTAATTTCAGAAGCCTTGATTTCAAGAATTAAACTTCTACCTTAGTCCCAGATTTCAAGAGGAGCTAAAGGTTTAAATCTTTATAGCTTTGTTCTTCGCCATTCTACAGGCACAATAAAAAAAAAAAACTTTTTTCAATGTTTGAGAAAGGAGATTGGGAGATTATTACTGATTATTAATTTTTACTGGGGTTATTGAACACACCCTATGCTTCTTTCTTCCCTCTCAGATTTCTGTCATTGTCTAGCAAGTTTAACTTCCAATGCTTTGCACCCAGGTAGAATTTCGTGCTCATTTAGCACATGATGCCTTTAGAGCTGACAGAAGTGATCCACCTGGAACAGCCCGGCAACCCTGTGCCTGGGCCCAGAACGCTACAGAAATAGGCTTCTTTGTCTCTTTGATTCTCAATGGGTCATTTCATAGAAGCAGCTCCTCTGTTCTTTTTCTTTTTGAATGTTGCTTTTGTGAGTTGGAGTCTTGATGCAGCTGTTAGAAACCTTCCACTTCAGAGGTTAAACTACAGATCTAATGAGGGAAAATTATTTTTAGCTTAGCCTCTGGTACTATAAATTCCAGAAAATTTTGAATTAAGCTTTATGACTTTATAGGGAAAAAATAGCAGGCTGCCAAGCTGTCTTTCACTGCCTCTTTCTCTCTCCCTCCTTTTAAGTAACATTTAACAAGGTGACTTTTAAAATATTATTTTAAATTTCTTTTGGTAGCAACTACTGTGGTAGTTTAACTCAACAAAAAATTCTCAGACCCTTCCTGTTTGTGTGTTCGTTTTCTGATTGGACCTTCGTCTGTGACTAGTGTTGCTAGACTAGCAAAAACATTGACATGATCGATGATGTGTGAGCAGAGATTCTTTTGTCTTCTCTTCGCAGTGGAAGATAAAATTTACCCCTTAGGACTAATATTGAGGCTGATGGAAAAACAAAATATACTACCACTTTATCCTTAAAAGCTGAGGTACTTCTCCTGAGGTAGAATTTCATCCTAACTCGGGCAATAAATAAAATAGAAGCTGAGTCATATTAGAAACAAGCCCAGCTGTGAATCACTCAGGGATTTCCCCTCTTCGATGGCCTACCCGAGCCCTAGGCTTTTCTCCTCTGAATCCTGGCTTTGGACTTGCACTGCTAATTGACAATCACCCAACAGGAGGGACTGGGAGAGATAGAGAGCAAAAGTGAAGAAAGGCCTTGTTTGTAGGCTGATGATCATGACAATATTGAATAAAATATTTATTGTATAATTAGTATGTGCACAGCAATGGGGGATGGTGGGGATATCATATGCGGGCATACAGGTTGGCTGGAAAGAAAACAACACATCACTATATATTAACTATAAAGTTAATCATCACTCCTTACTAATAATGTTACAAAGTAAGCTCAAGAAATTTTGTATCACTGCTGGGAAATGGTGGACCTCATGACTGACTGAGGGCAACTATAGCTCCTTTCTAGGACCAGGGGAGGGCGCGGTTCTCCCCTGGATCTCCCCTTGGTTGTCCCCTTGGTTCCAGGACCAAGATCCAAGCAGATCTTGCAGTGAGCTTAGAAAGTCTCCAGGGTGAGAGTTGCTGTGTGTGTTGCAAAATTTAGACAGGGGAGCGTGGAGGGTGCTAAGAAGCAAAGACAATCTCATGTGAACAGGAGAGAGACCTTGGAGTCTTAGTTTGAACATTAAAAAGATGTGCCCATATTTTTTTCGAAATATGGTAAAAGCAGACCATCAGTCATGATGATAAGGCCAACATTAATTATTTTCTATGGCCTCAGTATTGTGCTAGATCCTTTACATACATCATCACCTTTATCGTCAAATAGGTATTATTGTCACCAAGTGGAAAGAGATGTTCAGAAGATAAAGAAGCCTAGGTTTACATAGCACTGAGTAAAGGGACTTAGATTCAAATTACAGATCAGTCTTATCCCAGAGCTTATGATTTTAATAGTAAAGATAAAGAGAATGGCTCAGACAATAAAAACCATTGTGAGTTTAGGTAGTAAGATAAAATATTATGGAATCTGAAAGGATGGAATTTGAATGGAATCTTGAAGGATGGGAGAATAATAGGGATTCGAGGCATTCTAGGAAAACAAAAATGAATAAAGTTATACAGGCAAATAATGAAGTGTTTGGAATCAGTGAGTCACTGGCCTGGATTTTCTCAAAATGTTTGTGGACTAATAACATATTATTCATGGATACCATTTAGCCATAAAAATTTGCTATTGCAACATTTAATTATCTTCTTGAATTATTAAGTTAAAAGTACTTAAAAGATAGGAAAACACTTGACAATTCATTGAAAATTTCTAATTGGGAAGCCTAGTTATGTCAATGAACTAATATAAATTTCAGGTGCATCTAATTGTATGTATTATGCATGTATGAATGTATATATACTATCAGAATTATTTTTAAGTAAATGAGTAAAATCCCCACATCTTACCCCAAATAAGACCAAGTGTTCATTTGCAAATATCTACTAAGCCATTTTGGAATGATGGAATTTGGAGTGGACCTAGAACCATATTATGCTTTACTTTTTGGTAATTTTTTGAAAACACTTTTGCTTCCAGCAGAAACTCCTCACCTATGTCAGGGAGGCATGTAAACACAAAACTTTGAGAAAAAGATGTTCTTTAGACATTTTGACAGTCCCATTGTGGGAAGAGCTCACACTAGAAAAAGAAGCAAAAAGTAATAACTTTATTCGTTATACTTAGGAATGTGTTTGGAGCAGCTGTGGGCAAAATTTGGAGTAGACGGAAAGTCTGGAGGTCCCAGCTACAGAGCTCAGTGAGTGAGTGTGTCACTCCTCAATGCTCATGATTCAGAACGGCTGCCAGTGTCACCTGTGAATGTCCAAAGGACCCAGGAGTGAGAGTGGTGCCATAGCCACATTCCTAGTGGATCTTGGCATTAAACTTACATTCTACAAGCCACATTTCAGAAAACCTCTTGTGTCTTTACATTAACCAGTCTTTGTATTCTATTAACAAAACTTAGAGTGCTGATTTGACTCAGATAAAGAATAGAAGGGTCTCATTTTCCAATGCTTTAGAAATTGTTAATTATTAAATTTTCTAACAAACATTCCTGTGATTATAGATGAAGCTGAATTTTCTTTGGGAAGGTTAATTTTCTGCTAAATGATTTATGGGTGAAGGCAATTTCATAGCATGAAAGACAAAGCGTGACGTGCTCGATTGACTTTCTGATGCAATGTGTTACCACATTTTTTCCTTAGAAGACTGTCAAATAAACGTATTCATATATCTGTTAAGTGGGCTCTAGGGCAAGCCCTGAAGTCCTCAATTTTTAAAAAGGATTTTGGCTTACACTGGATTTAACTTGTAATAGGAGAGTACAGTGAATCAATCCATGAATTTAAAAGAAATTCCATGCTTATAATCATAATCAATAGAGTTATTTTAATCGATCTGGGACACTGACTACGGTTTTCATTAAGATACAGCTAAAGTAACTAGCAACATTTTTTTGGTTTCTAAAAGAGGAAATCCATAGGATTCTTTATTTAACATCAACAAAGATATGCAGAGAAATTTAGGGAAAATTGTTTTTTTTTCTTTCAGGTTAGAGCATACTTACTCAGAAAGACAAATAATGAACTATACTGTAGCCTAGTTGATGTCAAGTCATTTTCTTTCCAATTTTCAAAAACCAGATTTCCGTGCCAGTTCAAAAGTCCAGGCATAGAAGGGGCAGGCGTCTAGCCTTGGGGTTGGTGGGGGTCAGACGCCACGTGCGAGCTGGGCAGAAACAACAGACTGTGCAAGGCGGGTGGCACTGGGTCAGAGAAATCTCACATCAGAGGGAGTTTTATTATTAAAGCCTTAGTACACTCTTTGTTTCCAAGCATCTTGACTCTTAAAGAAGCTTCACCTTATTTATTCTAGATACAGTTCCTTAGGCACTCAGCTACCACTTGCGTTTTATCTTATTTTATGACTTGACTGGAGGTCCCACAAGGGAATCATGCTCTAAGAACACACAGCTATATTCTCCTTGATGTTAATGGAGTGTCTTTAGAACAATAAACCTAAACCTTTCTCCCCATCCTGTCCTTCAGCACCACCCACCTGAGGAATCCCCTGTGAACACATTGGTAAGGATGCTTCAGTAGTCCCATCTTCTTAGCAGAGAATGGGGGCAGGGTGGAGTTAGTCATCCTGGCTGTGTGGTGTGTGCGTCAGGGTCTCAGCAAGGCACGAATGGGTTGAAACAGCACTTCAGATGCTTCCGATACATCTTAGAGAAAGGAGCATCACTCTTTCTTTCGCCAAGCTCCATGTTGAGGATGTTTTGTCTGGGGCTGTATGCTCCCAGGCAGCATGGTGCTTGTCTTATGAACAGACAGACTAACCCAAAATTTAGGCCAGTAATGAGCATGGGTAAACATATAAAGAAAAGACATCAACTAGTCAATGATTGATAACTAAAATAAAAAACGTTAATATGATAACCATTAAAAATTAGGACTCTGTTTGATGTCCTAATTTGTCTTTAGTTTGAAATACATTGCAGGTGGTCAGGGCAGCAGGGACACTTTTATAGCTTTAATGTTTGAAGTGGTAAAGCTTATAATCTTTTTAAAGTTCAAGGTCAGAGACTCATCCTGGGGGCACGATAGATTCGCTTGAGATGGTCTCTGTGTGTTAGAAATGTGATAATTCCAGAGCTCCCTCAAAAGCACATAGGGCCCCAGACACATAGCTCTCAACATGTTGGCCGACTGGGATTTTGCATAAAAAACCATGACTCAACCTTTCCCAGTTTGCACTGTATAGTTATAAAAGGGTGGCTCGTGAGGAAGCATACAAATGAAGTGTCTGGTAAAGTACTATTTGAGGTGACTGGACAACGATCGTATCCTCCTTCAATGACACAACTTCCAGCTCTGTCACGACCATGTGCCACCGTGAAGTGGGGGGCTGACGAGCAATCGGTTCTCAGATCCAGCCTGCCATTAATAGACCTTTCTCTGATAGTAGGTTCTCTCTCCTGCTGTCCTATATAAATAGCGTCTGCAGAAAGGCAGTTATTAAGGAGGCAGGGCAGTGATCTCACCCTTCCCATCACACCAGGCATTGGTGTGTTTTTTTCTTTCACTTCTGGGTACCACATTTCAGTATTTGCAGATGCTCAGTGAGACACAGCGCATGTTGTAGGAACCTGAAGTAAAGGAGAGGGTTATTTCCTGGAAGACTTCAATATCATCTTAATCTGTTCTTTTGGGTGTGTTATTGTAACTTTTTTGCTTTCAAATAATTTTGTCTTACAGAAAAGCTGTAAGAATAGTGCAAGAAACTATATAGTACTCTCATACAAAGTTCACAGTTCATATTTTTAATACTAATTCATCATTGTGTATATTTGTGGGTAACATTGTTTTGTATAATTTGGAAAAATGTTGCAGTCATAATGCTTCTTTACTGCTAAATATGTAGTGTGCATTTTCTAAGAACAAGAATATTCTCTTATATAACCATAGTACAATGATTTAAATAATGTAGATGATAGTAACACAATCTTTTAACCTAATCAAGAGAATTTATTCAAATTCTCCCATCTCTAGAATTAATGTCCTTTATTACTATTCCAGGGTCCAATCCAAGATTAGGTATTGCTTGTCAGACTTCCTTTGCCTTCCATTATATTAACATTTTTGAAAAGTACAGGACAGTTATTTTTTAGAATGTCTCTCAATTTGGGCTTGGATGATGTTTTCTTATGATAAGATTTAGATGACTCATTTTTGGTAGGAATATTACAAAAGTGGTAAAGTAACCCTTTTAATGCATCACATGTAAAGTCAAATGATTTGGTTTGTCCCATTAATGTGGATAAATTTTATGGCTTGGTTAAGGGGTTGTCTTCCAGAATTCCATGGCAAATTTACTGAATTTTCTCCTTGTACTTAATAAATAACTTTTGAGACGATACTTTGAGGCTATGTAAATCCTGTTTATCAGCAAATTTGACCTAGTAGTTTGATGATTTTTGCCTAACTCAATTCTTATTGTGATCATTGACAAATTGTAACTTTCTTTTTATTATTATAGTAAAATACGTATAACTTAATATTTTTCATCTTAACCATTTTAAGTCTATAATTTAGTAGTAGTAAGTTCATACTCAAGTAAGTTTTAACCTGTGGCACTTGAGTTTACAAAACTAAAATAGCAACATATACATAAAAGTGGTAGAAGAATTAAATAAATATATATCGAACCCTTAGCATTCTATTTTTTATGTATCTAAGTTCATTATCATTTTTAAAATTATATTTTTCAATTACAGTTGGCCTTAATATTATTTTGCATTAGTTTCAGGTATACAGCAGAGTGGTTGGATAATCACATACTTTGCAAAGTGATCCCTCTGGAATTTCAAGTGCTTACCTGGCAGCACACATCGTTATGCCACATCACTGACTGTGTTCCCTGTGCCGCCCTTGACACCCCGTGACTGCTGTGTGACTGCCAGTTCGCCCTGCTCAACCCTTTCACCTCTGCCACCCATCCCCCACACTCCCCCCCACTGCCAAACTGTAATTTTCTAACTCATGTATTTCTTTTATATTTTCTAGCTGGCATTTTACTACAGTGAAAAGCTCCCCCTTCTATATGCTCATTATTAAGAAATCTAGACCTACTGAGACCTCATGTTTCTAGGACTTCTTGAGGGATGTAGCTAGAAAATAAATGTAATGTGTACACACACATACACACAAGTACACACATATCATAGCTGTATCTATATCTGTCCTGTATATCTTAAAAGTCATGCATTTATACTAACACCTTTAACTTAAATCCAACACCATATGCTTAATTTTTATCTTCTTTCATTCCATATGCTTAACTTCTTTATTTATTTGCTCATTCCTAGAGTATAGAAAGAGTAGTTCAGAAATATTAACCCCCACTGTTTCTACGAACAAATATGGCAACTAAACTCAATATTTGTTTAGAGTTCCTTAAATCTTTAGTCTGAGAGTATAAAATGAAAAAAAAAACCAATCTTCTAAAGTTGCCTTTTGAATTAGTTATCACATCCTCATTAACTGTAGTTATATTATACATTTGCAACATGATTAAGTTAGTGAGTTTCTGTTTCTATTCAATTTAAGTTTTTCCCCCACATTTTTGTTGATGTATATATTTTTGAGAGTATACAATAATAACAGAGTACTGAAGTTAGAATTATACAAAAAGATAGAAGAATATCAGGCTTCTTCCCTAAACGCTTCTACTCTTGCCTTTCAAACATGTCGTCAAAATAATCACAAACTAATTTCTGGTTTAGCTTCCACATATGTGCCTGTGGTGTTATTTTTGCTTTTGAAAAAACAAGAAAAAAATGTAATTTATTATTTCTTTTTTTCTGTAACGTTGTATGTTACATTTTGCTTTTCACATTGCTTTTGCATTTAATAGTAAATATTAAAAAATCACATCATTTCATGTCTCATTATGTGCTGTAGCTTTATGTTAATCCATTGTGTGGGTGGATCATAATTTATTCAACCAAACTCTTATATATGAGCATTTAGGTTATTTCTGATATTATGTAATTTCACACAAAAATGTAATTAATTATCTTGTATATATCTATTTACACATTGTCGGCAGTGCGTCTACAGGGTAAATTATTAGAAGCTGAATTGCTGGGTCAAACACATACATAGTTCCGCAGATTTATCAGATTTCCCTCAGTAAAGGTTGCACCGGCTCGCGTTCCTCCAGCCGCGTACGGGGGTGCCTACTTCCCCGTAATCTCGCCAGCGGAAGGTGTCTGGCTTTCATTTCTGCAGTCTGAGGAGTGGGGAATTATATCTCAATGTCGCTTACACTTGCACTTCTCTTACTTTGAGTGAAACTGAGCATCTTTCATACATGAAGGAGCCATTTTGAAATATTTGTTCATTTCTTTGGCCAATTATAATAACAGGCTTGAATCTTTTCCCTCTGAATTGTAAAGGAATCATATCTCATATATAATAATTCAGAATAAATTAATATATGAAATATTAACTCTTCATCTGTGATAAGTATTACAAATGTTTTCTCCTTATTTTTTTACTTATCTTTTGACTTCACTTAAGTAGTTTTTGCCAGGCAAAGCTTTTTGCTGTAATTATTTTTTCAAATTTTATGAAGTCACATTTATTTGTGGGGAAGAAGGTGTTTCCTATTCTTTTACAAAGCTGTTGCATCTAATTGACTTATGTAATTGCACTAACAGCTCTAGTCCAATGCCAAACAGTAGTGGCTACACTGATGCATCCTTGTCTTGTCTTGGTCCTAGGGACATGTTCCATTTCCTGGCATCTTAAGATGCTGGTAAGTGTATCTTACCATGCTAAATAAATATTCATCAAACCCCATGATTTACTGTGTTTCTGAATTTACAATCAGTAGTGAGTGTAGAATGTCAAAGTTTTTTTTGTTTGTTTTGGTTTTTTGTTTGTTTTTAAGCATCTCATAATATGTAATTTTCTTTCTGAACTACCTTTATGAGATCATTAAAGATTTAGTAGAATTTCCTTGTGTATTCATTTAGGTTTAGTTAACTTTCTTTCTGTTTTTCTTAATCCTCATATATTTACTGACTTCAGAGAGAGAAAAAAAGAGAGAGAAACATCAATGTGAGAGGGAAACATCCTTCTATTACTTCCTATACACGTCCCTACTGGGGATTGAACCTGCAACCTAGGTATGTGTCCTGACCCGGAATCAAACCTGCAAACTTTAGGTACATAGGATGATGTTCTAACCAACTGAGCCACATCAGCCAGGGCAAACTTTCTTTATTTTTGAGAAATGAGTAAGTTGGGGACAATAGACATTCTGGATATATTATCCATTTAATCTGTAAAATTAAAAAGACATTTCTGTAGGGCATGTCTACTATCTGTGGGGCCCAGAGCAAGATCACAAATGGAGATTCATGTAATATACCCACTTCAAACCTTTAAACCAAGTAAACAAACTATAAAAAGAAATGTATTTTATCCTTCTGCCTTGATAAAAATATCTCCACAAGGACCTGTAAGGCCAGATTTGAGTTTAGAATTTCATACTCGTCAGTTTTGTTCTGGGCCACAATGGCACAGAGACAGATGAGGGCAGACCCCCAATGTTATCCTCCTTTCTTCCTAAATGCACACAGTGGACGTATGTGTACCCCTGAGACCATGTGACCAGGCTCTGTCTACAGTCTCCTATACCGCACCGGCCCCGCAAAGAGCTGTCTCCTGCCTCCTGCTCCTTGGGCATTAGCCCTTAGGAATATTGGCTTTGGAATGAGGCCCCAAAGGCTTCTGGAAATGAGTTTAGGTTCATTTGAACATGAAATTTCAGATGAAATATAGACAGAGCATGGACAAAAATAAAAGAAAGGCATGGGTTTGGTGTTCAAAGGCTCTTGGCCCTACGAAATCCCTGTCCCTTGGAGACAGGCAAAGCTACAGGACAGTCAGAGTCGTCCAAAGAGGGGCTGTCCTTTCTGAGTCCACAGGCAACAGTGCAGTAACATTAGAGAGGATAACGGTAAAATCCTGAAATTTGCTTTATTTAAAGTAAAAGTGGTTTAGCCTGTCAAATTTGTTTTCTGTGTATAAAGTTAACCTAGCAATTAATTACATATTTGGAGCTCTACATTTAGAAAATAATGTTAAGAATCTAAAAGCTTTCATTTTAAATTTGATCACTGTAGAATAATATATGATAGCCCAAAATAGAAAGCAGTAGAAATGTTCAACAGTAACAGATAAGTAAACTATGATGCTTTTACCAATTAAAATAGTATTTAGGCATAAAAATTATTATTGAAAAAACTGTATATTCCCATGAATAATGTTTATGCATAATATTAAGCAAAATATAATACATAAATTACATATAATTATACATACAAATTGATTTAAACTGGGTTAAAACAATCTTTTCATAGAAATAAAAGAGGAGAAGAATTCTGCATTGAGTATCTGTAATTCTAGGCATAAAATTGTTTCCAACTTCTTGGAGAAAAAAAACCCTGCAGCATATCAGTGTCCATGTGTAAGCTTTAAGACTAAGGGTCTACATTTTTTCCTGATCTACTTTTCCGAGGTTTCAGATTTTTTTTCCTGAGCATTTATTACTATTACACTGAATAGAAATATTATAAGAAGATCAGACCCACTTATCTCTAAGATCCTTTCCAACGCTAGCATGGAAATATTTTCATCTCTGAAGAATCAAAAGCTCTTGTTCCCATGTCTCTGTCCCATGGGTATTAAGCCAGAATTAATAGTTGATGTCTCTCTTAAAAAACATGAACATTAGCTAAGCTCTCAAATAAATCCTGAAATTTTGAGGCCGATCCCTGTGTCGGACAGCCAATTTTCTCATAGTAAGCATTCATGAAATATGTCTGTGATAAATTTGTAGTATACATAAACTGAACTGAGGCCCTGATCATTGATACACACTTGCATTCCCTGCATTGCCAGAGACTTTGTTCCAGTGCAAAAGCACATTGGATGCAGTGGGGTCATCTGAAAGAGTTACAAACTGTCAGCGGGCAATTTTTTGTTGTACCAGTTCTTCCTACTACTACTTCTTGCTCCTGATGAAAAATGAATCAATCTACTAAAAATATTTTAATTACATTAGAAAGTTTCATTGCATGATACATTTTCTGGAATTTTAAAACCTCCTCTAATATTCTGTCCATAGCTTAGGTCTAGGTCAGAACTTGGCATTTTTAAACAAGGACAGTGGTGGCACAACCCTGTGTGAAACATTGCTTGGTTCTGAAAACTGGACCCAGCACAGACTTCCAAGTCGGTCAGAACTGTATTCAAATGCAAGCTTTATCATCTAATGTCTGCACACCTCTGTACCAGTTATTTACCTCTTCTGAATTTCAGATTAGGCTCTGCAAAGTCTTCCTTAATGTGTAGGTCTGCTGTAAACATTAAATGATGCAATTTTAGAATATATATAATAGGAATTCAATAAATTAAAAATGTAGTAGTCACCATAATTGCCTAGTGATGTGAATTCATATATTGTAACATAAAAAGTCAAAATTGAAATGTTAATTTTTTGCAGAATGCCATGTGTAAGTATCTTACTAATAAAGTCAACTAATAGAAAAAAAAAACACACTTGTCCAAATATGTATTCTTGCATTGACTTATGGGATAAAAGCTCTAAAACTAAGAAATGCTAAACAAGAGAAAAGATAGTGATAAGATTGACAGCAATAAATTTTGGAGCCTCCAAATTATAAAACTAGCTATGAAGGTGAAATAAGTAGGGAAATATGTTTTGTGGGAAAAATGACAGGAAATTAGATATATAGAAAAATGGTTAGATATAAGTATCATTTGAATAATAAACCATTATTGGTTCGTATGGGATATTTTTATTTTACATTATATATTTTTATATTTTTAATATTTTATATTATTATTTTGTCCTCACTAATCCTAAACTTGATTGACTTGTACAAAAGAGTCATATCCTTGGTTTAATTTTCATGTTCTAAACTGTTGGTAAAAACAACTACCTTATAATTGTTCTATGAACACTAAATAAGATAATGCTTTTACAGTACCAAGCCAAATGTTTGACACTAGTGGGTGCTCAATTATCATAGCTCCATTTATAACCACACAACTCTAGAACAAAATCCCATCCCTAAAAAGGGACACTGAATTATAGCACTAATGCCTCAGGATGCTAGTTAATGAGAAAAACCTGAAACAAGAAAGGCAATTTCTGACTCCAGTCTTCTTGGCTCTGCTTGCTCCAACACCTCTTCCTAGAGTTCTGATCTACATCAGGCAGGACTGACAATGAATTATCCCTCAGGCTGCAGTTTCATCCTGGGGACGCTTTCAGATGCAGATATTACCTGGGTGTTGCAAGGTTATAAAAATGATCAATGCTACCACGTTTTAGATGAAGTAGCAGACTCTCCCGGACTCTCAGATACAGAAACCCCGACCAGTCTAGGAGACCATGGCTCCCTCGATGCTTAGCTGGACATTAATGTCACTTTAAGAGCTTCATGGGAATCCCCTGGAGTGCCCTTAGAACATATGGTGTGTGAGCTGAACAAAGAGCAGCTGTGGCCCTTATTAGCTCGGTAGCCTTACGTAAGTCACTCAGCTTCTCCAAGTCTCATTTAGAAAACTGGAACAAAATTTCCTGTCCTGCTACTGTAAAGGGTCATATGAAGGTCAAATAGGATAATGGATCTAAATATGCTGGGGGGAAACAAATGCAATGCTCTTTATAACATAAACTAGGATCATTATCTTCAGAGGAAAGAGATTACACTTTTAAAGCCTTTTAAACGATGTTAAGAAATACAGCCTTGCAAACACAGCCAAAAGCAAACTCACAGGGGCAGTGAAAGAAGCTAAGACTTCTAGAACCTAACTGAAAACCGTGGGAAATCACAAACTGTTTTGGGTCTTCCACTGCTGGCTTTTTCACTTGTTTTTTGTGTCATTTAAATTCACCTACTAAACACCTGAGTTTATTTTTCTAATGTTTATCCTGTGAATGCCTCCAACTGCAGCCAGAAGAAAAGCTGTAGATAGTGAAGATGAAAAAGAGGGCAGAAGAAGAAAGAAAAAGAGGAGACAGAGAAAGTTCTGTGGAGTGCTCCAAGGCCCCAGCTTAGAAGGTCTGCCCCCACCCGACCCATTCCTGTGTTTTAGATCTTAGCCACCAGTGATCACTTCAACATCACAGTGAGTGAACTGATTACTTTCTCTTTGCCTGGTGGGGTATTTGCATGTTTCCTGGTTATTCCAGGATGATATTTATCATTCACTGAAAGTTTCAAGGACAAAACAAATATGCTAGAGAGAAATTTGGGAAAGACTTAGAAGCTATAAAATATTACTTCTTGACAGCAAGATATTTCATTGTGTCTGGTGGGCAGGGCTTGTCAGTGGACCATGAAGATTAAATCCTCAACCGGCAGGGAATTTTTATATGTTGCTAAGGACAGAAGGATAAAAGGTCAGTTTAAGGAAAGTGGCACCTGCAGAAAGTGGCGTAGCAAAATGCTTGTGGGTGGCCCGCTGAAATGGGAATGAGAGCAGCCTAGTCCCAGGGGACTTCTGCAAAGTAGGAGGTCACAGTTGCTGTAACAGGAATAAGCCACAGAAGATGGCAGGCTACAGTCACAAGAAGCTATCCATACGCAAAGAAAGTGCATTCTTAGAAATTGCAAGGAGAGTCCTTGCCCTTGATTGTCACAAAGTTCCAACAATCCTCTGATCACTACTGACTTACCCAGTGCTGGGAATCAGAATGACTCCATAGGAATTTAACCTTCTCTTATAAATGCATGATGCCATTATGCTAAGACCTACAACACAGGCCTTGATTAAGATACTGGTTCCCCAACGTACAGGTGGAGAAATTAAAGTTCGAAGAAGTCTTACAGCAAGCACACATTGATTCCAGCTGGAGTGCAATGCGAGCCATTTGAGCTCCGAAGTCAATTGTCTTTATCAGCTTATTGTATGTGTATGGCTTCCTATAAAAACAAGTGAGCCAGCAAGTGGGAACACAGCATTGTGCATCATTGGAAAAGTTACCCAACTTTTCTTGATTTTAGATTTTTAAATATCTTTTCAAAAGAACCAATGATAACATCTTATGCATAATACCATTTAATAATAAAAGCAAAAGGAAATTTTCCACATTTTTGAGCATTATATGAATATTAGTGGATAATAATTTATTTCCAGTGCCTGGAACATTGTAGAAATTCAACAAATTTTACTAACTTAATTAAATCAAGTATCTCTCTAAGTACTTAAGTACCTTTCAGGCAAAATTGGATTGATCTCAAATAGGACAGGTAACATTCTAAAAATGGGAAAAAAGCAGCACATGGTATATTGGAAGATAAAACAGGGTGGGTGTTAGAGGAGACAGGGGACATATATCCCCAGGTTGCATCCTATTCTCAGTACTGAATTCTTATATATAAAAAGGAAGAAATTAAAACTCCCACAAGTGCCCTGGCCGGTGTGGCTCAGTGGATTGAGTTCCGGTCTGCAAACCGAGGGCCCTGGTTCTATTTCCAGTCTAGGTCACATGCCTGGGTTGTGGGCCAGGTCCCCAGTAGGGGGCACACCAGAGGCAACCACACATTGCTGCTTCTCTCCCTCTCATTCTTCCTCCCTTCCCCTCTCTAAAAATAAACTCTTTTTTTATAAAAACTCTCAGAAGTGTTTTAGTGCTGTAAGACTGTCATAGGTAAATGAAGCATCTGTGTAAAATGTAACTAAAATAAGTGTTCTATTGTCCAACATAAGTAAAAAAATCAAACTGTTTCATATTTATATTTCTTCAGCTAATTTATTTGTTTATTTGTTAGACATTATGCTTGGACATAAGGTGAACAAGACAAATATGACTTCTATACTAATTGAGATTATATTCTAGTAGAAAATATAGACAAAAAACTGAATTTTTGCACTTTTTGATCTTGTAAAGTGCCATGAAGTAAAGAAAGAAGGAATTTGGGGCAGCTCTGGTATTTCAGATAGGATGTTTACAGCTGAATTTTTCTGACATGAGACTAGAGGATTATTGATTATTTGCTACATTTAGACTCCTGCTAGAAAGGGGCAACTAAACATCTTTAACTTCTTTTGAGTAAGTTCAACTTTTGTTCTTCAGATAAAGATAGGATTTATTTTCCCGAGTCAGTTATTTTTAGTGCTAAAGAGTTCAAATGCAGTTCAGAATGCCAACCTGACACATTTTGACTGGGAAGATACGGCAAAGCATAATTTCCCAAAATTAATTGTATCATCTGAGCTACATGACAGTAGGTTTTGCTGGTATAAGTATTGCATTAGGACATATCTCAAGGGAAAAATAAAGAGACCAGATTAATTTGATAAATATAATTATCCCACAAAGGAGACACTGAGGTGCAGTGGAAAGAGGTATAGATTTTGGAAAAAACAAAAAAAACTAAAGTACATCATATTATCTCATTGAGCCTCATTTTTCTTATCTGAAAAAAACTCGTGGGTAATAAATGTTAGAAACAAATGTTTCTTTACTGCTTCTGATATTTCCTCCCAGGTGAAGGGACAGAGGGTAACAATTCTGACTTCTTACCCCATTTGCTTCACTCCAGAAAAAAATGGAATGACTTCATGGAATGGCAAACTTACGGAGAATAACCTAAACCTGTTCAGCTCCTCCTTTCTCTTTGGGAAGAATTTGCAAAAGGGGCAGGCCCACACCTGGGGAGTACCTACTGAAAAGCTGATTGACAGGTGGGTAAGACAGTGTTAAGAAACTTGACAATATTCTCCAAAGTCAATAATCAAGATGATAAGGCAATGTGTACAGACCTGCTAAGAATTTTCACTTTTAAATATTTCATATTCTGGTATGGAAGAAAGGTTCTATTTTAAATCTTAATAATAACTGGTTATTTACAGTTCTTTGTGAGAATCAAATGTAATAATGAATATAAAGCTGTTGCACACATTTAAATCTGCATATAGACTTATACATTTTTATTATACCAATATATTTTATTATTAAACATCAATCTTCAAAAGTAGAAATAACAATGAAAGCATAGGATTGAGGCTCTGGAATTTTTAAGCAATGCTGAGTACTTCCAGGATGCCTCAGCTTTAGGCAAAGCATGCTGTGCTTCTATTTATCTGTGAAGGGCTCATTCCCATCTCTCAGGTAATGATCTCTGTTATGAGTTGGATTGTGTCTCCCAGAAAAGCTTTGTTGAAATTCTTACCCCTTTCCCTGTGAACATGATCCTTTTTTGTTGTTGTTGTTTTTGTTTTTTTAATATGAACCTAATTTTATGTTAATATTATGCAGATGTGTTAATACATATATGTTAATATATGCATTTTTTAAATCAGGGAAAATAGACACCACATTTTTAACAATAGTTATCTCTGAGGGTAAAATTTCAGGAGACTATTTTTCTTTATATATTTTGGTATTTGATTTTTTACAGGATGCGTATAATACTTTTCTTTTTTTAACTTCTTTTATTGTTGTTCATATACAGTTGTCTCCATTTTCCCCCCAACCCAGCCATCCCCACTTTCTACCCTTTGGTTTTATCCATGTGTACTTTAGAGATGTTCCTGAAAACCCTTCCCCCTTTTTCCCCCATTATCTTCTCCCACCTCCCCTCTGGTTACTGTCAGTTTGTTCTTAATTTCAATGTCTCTGGTTACATTTTGATTGTTTGTTTGTTTTGTTGATTAGGGTTCACTTATAGGTGAGATCATATGGTATTTGTCTTTCACCTCCTGGCTTATTTCACTTAGCATCAGGTTCTCCAGTTCCATCCATGCTGTAGCAAAGGGTAGGAGCTCCTTCTTTCTGCTACGTAGTATTCCATTGTGTAAATGTACCCTAGTTTTGGGGGGTTTTGTTGTTGTTTTTTAAAGATTTTATTTATTTATTTTTATTTTTAGACAGAGGGGAAGGGAGGGAGAAAGAGAGGGAGAGAAACATCTATGTGTGGTTGCCTCTTGAACACGCCCTACTGGGGACCTGGCTTGTAATCCAGACAATTGCCTGATTGGGAATTGAACTGGCCACCCTTTTGTTCGCAGGCCCATACTCAATCCACTGAGCCACACCAGCCAGGGCACACCATGGTTTTTTGATCCATTCATTTACTGGTGGGCATGTAGGTTGCTTCCAGCTCTTGGCTATTGTAAACTGTGCTGCTATGAACATTAGGTTACATAGGTTCTTTTGGATTGGTGTTTCAGGGTTCTTAGGTTATAATCCCAGCAGTGCAATTGCTGGGTCAAAAGGCGGTTCTATTTTTAGTTTTCTGAGGAAATGCTGTACTGTTTTCCAGAATGGTTGCACTAGTAGTCTGCATTCCCACCAACAGTGCACTAGGGTTCCCTTTTCTCCACATCTTCTCTAACACTTGTTGTTTGTTGACTGATTTATGATGTCCATTCTCACTGGTGTCAAGTGGATCTCATTGTGGTTTTAATTTGCATCTCTTCGATGGCTAATGATTCTGAGCATTCTTTCATATGCCTCCTCTTTCATATGTGCCCTCTGTATGTCCTCCTTGGGGAAGTCTCTGTTAAGGTCCTTTGCCCATTTTTAATTGGATTATTTGTCTTCCTGGTGTTGAGTTATATGAGATCTTTATATATTTTGGAGGTCAAACCCTTGTCTGAGGTTTCATTGGCAAATATGTTTTCCCATACAGTTGGTTCCCCTTTCATTTTGTTGATATTTTCTTTAGCCATGCAGAAGCCACAGTGACCAGACAAGAAAAATAAAAGGCATCCAAATTGTAAAGGAAGAAGTAAAACTGTCATTGTTTGCAGATGATATGATAATGTTCATAGAAAACCCCATAGGCTCCAAAAAAAACTGCTAGACCTAATAAGTGAATTTGGCAAAACAGAGGGATACAAAGTCAATATTCAGAAGTTGAAGGCATTTTTGTATACCAACAATGAAATATCAGAAACAGAAACTAGGGGGGGGAATCCAATTTACTATAGCAATGAGAAAAATAAAGTACCTAAGAATAAACTTAACCAAGAAGGTAAAAGACCTGTACTCAGAAAACTATAGAACACTGAAGAAAGAAATTAAAGAAGACACAAATAAATGGAAGTATATACTGTGTTCATGGATTGGAAGAATTTAATATCATTAAAAATGTGCATACTATCCAAAGCAATCTATAGTTTCAATGCAATCCTAATCAAAATACCAATGACATATTTTGCAGTAACAGAAAAAATATTTCAAAAATTTATATGGAACCATAAAGGACCCCAAACAGCCTCAGCAATTTTGAGAAAGAAGAATGAAACAGGAGGGCCAGAATACCTGATATCAAATTATATTACAAGGCCACTGTAATCAAAACAGTCTGGTACTGGCATAAGAACAGACATATGGATCAATGAAACAGAATATATATAGAGAATCCAGAAATAAACCCAAGTCTCTATGGTCAATTAATATTCAACAAAGGGGGAAGGAACATAAAATGGAGTAAAAATATCCTCTTTAGTAAATGGTGCTGGGAGAGCTAGACAGCTTCATGCAAAAAAATGATACTAGACCACTAACTCACACCATACACCAAAATAAACTCAAGATGGATGAAAGACTTAAATATAAGTTGTGACACCATGAAAGTCCTAGAGGAAAACATAGGCAGTAGTAAAATGTCATATAGCCCCCACAGCAATATTTTCAGATATATCTCCTAGGGTAAGGGATACAAAGGAAAGAAGAAACAAATGGGACCTTATCAAACTCAAAAGTTTCTGCATAGCTAAAAAAAACCATAGTCATGTTTTAAAACATTTTGAGGAGCAAAGCAAGAGAACACCTTCGGATGCTGTATAGGAATTCAAAAATCACATTCAAATTATTGACTGATAGCCACTACATGTCTATGACAGAACAGTTTCGGTTTTTGGTGACATATCTCTGTCCTCCCAAGAGATAAAAGCCAAGCAGCGGGTCTGTTTCATGGAGAACATTAGAAAAGAGTTTCTTTGAAGAAGAAACATCTGCTATTAAAGTTCATTTCAGAGACACTTTAAAAATGTGCTTTGTTCTCTAAGACTGTGGTGAAAAAAGCATTGAACTCTCAGCCTGCAAACTGACCTGTGCCTTCTTTGAAAGGACAAACTAAATATTTTTTATATGTTACACTTCCTTCCACTTTTCAGCAAGGAAGAAGGAGGCTCAGAGACATGGAATGACTAGGACTGCAAAAGATCACGAATGTTCCTGGTCACAGTTGATCACCCAGGGTCAGCCACAGCTCCAAGCACGGGTAGTGTAGGGAGGTGACAGCAGTGATTCAAAATATGTCCCTTCCCACTGTAGTGTAGCCAAGTGATTAGGATGCACACCTAAAAATATGAACAGAGATATATAAATAACTTATTTTTAAATAGCTTCTTTTTAAGTGCAGCTATATATAGTGGTTAAGAACAAAAATGCTGGATCCAATCTGGTGTTTTCATGTCTCTATTCCACCTCTTAAAATCTGTGTGGCTTAGGTCAAGTTACGCTTCTTCGGGCCTCAGTTTCTTCGTCCACCCTAAGATAGCACCTGCTTTATAGAGCGCTTACCAGGGTTAATTAAGTTCACAATTATAAAGTGTTTAGAACAGTGACATGTGGGATAGTTCTGTTTATACATAAAATTAATCCTTGAGAACATAATTTATGAAATAATAAAAACATAAATTGTTTTCTTAGGAACCCTTGAATCCAAATGTACTTTTTTTGTAGTTGTTATTGTTGTTCTCTTAGAAGAAAATGGTCTTGCTCAGATCACATAGTGAAATGTGGGCAGAATGAGGGCTAGAACTTTCAGCCTTTAATGGCTATTCTAAGTCTTTTCCCATCTTGCACTCTCAATACTTGTCAGCCATAAAACATGCCTTTAGCTGTTCCTGTTCTTTCCTCTCAACACTGGAGTTTCAAAGTCTTGTAAATCTGGCAACCTACAAGCATGGTCTTGGGCGTCAAAGCCTTCCTAGCCACTGAAGGCAAGAGCAAGGAGGACAGTACTCTTCAGAGCTTTTGGGTTAAGGAATTATTTCCTAAAGGCCATGGTCAGAATGTAAACTCTTTATTGTACTGGAGCACTGAATAATTTATCTGGAAAAACATTCAGTCAGGAATGAGACCAGATCAAGTGTATTTACTTGAGATGATCAGTTTTTGGAAAATGCCATTGGTAGCAAATGACATAGTTAGAGGAGAGGAATGTCAGCAGAGTTTACTGAGAAACAAAAAGCTAAACCAGCCCATGGAGCAAAAGAAAGAATAACCATGCACACGGTACCTTCATAGCATGTGAATGCAGTTTTTCTTTTTTTTTTTTAGATTTTATTTATTTATTTTTAGAGAGGGGAAGAGGGGGAGAAGGAGAGAGGGAGAAACATCAATGTGTGGTTGCCTCTCATGTGGTCCCCACTGGGGACCTGGCCTGCAACCCAAGCATGTGCCCTGACTGGAAATCGAACCTGCAATGATTTTGTTCGCAGCCCGCGCTCAATCCACTGAGCTACACCAGCCAGGGCTGAATGCAGTTTTTCTTGTTTCAAGAACACAATCAGTTGGTGAGAAAAGGATAATGGTAGGGCAGCAAGAAGAATGAGGAGAAGGGGAAGCCAGTGCTATTGGACTACATGCAGGCCCTGTGTTGGCCTGTTCTTCACATTTACCCTGTGTTTTTAACCCCACTTTCTGATGGGAAAACTGGGTCTAAAATAAGCTTAAACACTTTTCCCTTAGCTAAGAAGAGGCAGAGCTGGAATTGCAATATAGAGCCATACTATGGAGGCCAGAGTCATTCTGCCATCATGCCTGGGGCCTCTCTATTGTAATAACCCCTTTTCTTTTCCCCCACTTGCTGAACCCAATGGAAAACAGAAGGATTCTCACTGTGGAGTGCTTTACTCTTACCACTCTCAGGCCAAAAACCCATCACTGTGTACGAGAATGTTCTTGACTGCCTATCAAAGAGAGAAGAGAAATTGCTCTCTTTTAAACTATTTTTAGCAACAATTAACTGTCTAGCAGGTTTACCTTAAATGATCCTGGCACTGTTCATGGGGCCTAGACTACTAGTGAGATACACATGCTAACTGTGCTGACAGCACTCTGGTAGCTTTGACTTCCGGCTCGTTCTAATTGAAACGCAGACTACAGGGCCTTGTTTCACGTAAGTTTGTGTGAACTGGATGACAGTCTTAAATTCTCAGCCTTATCATCGTATTCTGCTATATTCAACATGTTCACTTCCCTGAATTACTCAGTTGCCTGAAAATTAATATTTAATAAATATTATTAAATATTAAATATTAAACAATTAATAAAATTATAAATATTAAATAATTAATAAAATTAATATTAATATTAATATAAAATTAATATATAAAATTAATAATATAAGGTTCACTGATACTGAAGAACTTCCCATTGAACACGGTTCAGAATGACACAAAACGTCATGCGTAAAACAAACTGTGATTTCTTCGACTTCACACTCTCCACCTGACCCGAATAACCCCAAACAAAAGAAAAATGATAATGGTGGGTTTGTGTCTGAAGGTGAGATGTTCATATTCATAATTAAAATTTTTATGAACAAAGTGAAGATATCTTTACTGATGGTGATAGATAAAACATGAATATCACTGTGGATTCAAAGTTTTAATATATGAATATAATCATGAAATTTTCCTTGAACCTTCATTGTCTACCAGATGCTTTTATTAATGATGGCAGTTATTGAGTTCATCAAGGTGCATGGCCTTGGAAATAAGGTTGTGTTTTACTTTTGTATGCTTTTAAATAATACTGTATTTTCTTCTGTGTATTTTAAAAAATGTTTTTTTATCCTTCTGTAATCACTGTCCCTTCTCTGAGACACCAAAAGGTGACATTTATTAACTGACAGTAATTGGTACTGAATAGGTACACAGCACCGTGAAGAAGTACAAGAAAAAAGAACACAAGAAAGTTGTTCAGAGTTAGCTTTGCACATTAATTCTAGTTCTGTCACTTGTTAGTGAATAAATGACTTTCGGCAAGTAAGTTATATCTGTAAGCAGTATCTTTCTCAACTTGTAAGAAAAAAATTTTAAAAAGGCGATTAATAGCAGTCCTACTTAAAAGGAGGTCTGTGAGGGGTAAATGAAATGAAGTTGGTAGTTGTTCAACACAGAGCCAGCCACATAACAAATGCTCAGGAAGTAATATTTTTAAAATATTTATTATGGGCAGTAGTAAAAAGGGCAAGTTCTAATGTCATATTTTATTACTTTCTGTAAAACAATTGACTAGATAGATAATGAAACATTTTTCTTTTATTTATGGCAGACTTTGGTATATTTCCTTCATTTTTTTCTATGTATCATTTTGGGTACACACTGCACTGATTTTGTTTATGATAGCCAGCTCCCTGCCTTTTGAATGTAGCATTCTGTCATAAAAACATTGACAGATTATTCTGTGCTCTGCGGCTATAGTATATTTCAAGCAGTACAGATATTGTATTACATTTTGATCACAGGATGTGGTAAGGAAATCATGAAATTTTTTAAAAGAATTTAAAGAATTGAAATAAAATGATTCAAAGTTAAAATGGAGAGGTAAACATCTTCACATATCCAAGAACATTGAATAAGATAAAAAATGCTAAGAACGGATGTGCTTTTTGATACCACATGTACTAGATGAACATCTTAAGTTCAAAATCATGTGATATTGGCTCAGAAATAGATTAACTGATTGTTGTAACAGAATCAGAATCAACAAATTGCATAAAGTAGATATGTCAGTTTAATATATGACAAAGATGTCAGTTTAAATCACAGGAAGAAGGAAGATTTATAAATTTTGCTAGAGTAACTTCTCATTGGAAAGAAAATAAACCTTGATTTTCTTCCTCACATCATATTCAAAATGGAAAAACCACATACATTGAATAGTAAATATGAAAGTGAATAAAGTAACTTAAGCCAACATAGAACTGAGTATTCTATAAAAGGTAGACTTCATACATAACTTACGGTGGGAGCTGTTTTTGACTGTGACAGCACATCCAGAAACAATACGTATGCAGATGTTTATAAATGTACCTTTACTTTGTGAAAGAAACAGTTGTAAGAAAATAATGACACTGAACAATGTTTACAATAAAAATATATGACAAAAAGTTACTATTTGTAAAACTTCTTCCAATGATTCAAAAAAGACACCTTATAGTAAAGTTGTCATTGTATACAAATGGGCAACTTACAGAAGAGGAAATAAAAATGTGCAGAAAATATGAGCAAGAGTGCTCAATATCAATTGTGGTAAAAATATTGAAAATAAACCAATAATCAAATATATTTTATCAGGTTGGCAACAATTATAAAGAGTAGGACTGCCCACTGCTTGCAGTGATGTGGATATATGTGTCCCCAGTACATTGATGCTAGAAATGTGAATGATACAACCTTTTGTCAAAGTAGTCTGTTTATGACTGGTGAAATTAATATTGTGGATTATAACAAGTAACAAAGCAATCTTATTTATGGGATGCTCTCCTATAGGACAGACAGAAGATATACACACACATATATGTACACATACACACATGTATGCATATATACATGTACATGTATATGTGTACATGTGTATGTATGCATGTATATATGAATATATGTGTGTATGTGTACATAAATATACACATATCTATTTATATACAGTGAGATACAAAACAGACAATAGTCTTGTCCAAAGAATTGGGAGAAAAAATATTTTTTTATAAAGCAACAGAACAAATCACTGTATATTATACTTACTGTCAATATACTATGAATTAGTTCATCCATGCTTTATGTATTTACTTGTGTTTTTACTCTTTGTTCAAGTCATGTTTTAATATTACACTGTTTCCGATCTGAAAGTCTGAATCATGGGCTGATGAATACAGGTTTCACTGTAGATGCTTGAGCCTAGTATTCATTCATTCATTGATTCATTCATTCATCAAAAAGTTATTGAGCATCCACTCTCCTCAACTATGAAGAACTTTATACAAATAACACTAAAAACTTAGGTGATAGATAAATTGATAGAAGAACCTGATTGCCAAAACTGAATCAAGAAAAAAATGGAAAACCTGAAACATTAAAGAATTATACCAATAGTAAAAAATCTCACACACACAAAAAGTTGATTTACAAGTGAGTTCCCCAAATATTTAAATAGTAAACACTCTTAATAAATACTTCTAAAAATTCTTCATAAAAAAGAAACATTTACCAACTCATTTTATGAGTATTAACATAACAGACACTGACTTTATAAAGCAAAGAGACCTCATTTTAGGGATGAGAAATCTGAAACCCAAGAGAGAAGTCATACTATTCGCCAAAATTATTTATAAATTTTTAATGCAACAAACCACTGTGTCATATACTTTTTCCCCAAAAAAGATAAAACTTGTTATAAATAACAGGAATTTAATTGAAAGATATTTGAAAATCTGTCCTCAGTCACAAACAATGCTATTCCTGCTCTCTAGCTGGGGGTCATCCAAGTCCATGGATTTGGAAGTCAACCAATTGAATAGAAATTGTTCATATCATCAATCAACCAACAAAACACCACAACTGCACACGCAAGGTCTTACAAGGGAGACAGAAAAAAAGCAAGATTCTTGGTACTCTATCCCTCAAGAATTTTTAAAACATTGTCGACAAATGAGCTACTGAAAACATAGTAAGCAATACCACACAATGAATGAGACAGAAAATGAGGGCCAGGGAAATCCCAGGGTGAGGAAAAACGCCTGTGGGCTGGCTGGGACGATACAGGCTTCGCAGAAGAGGGGAGGCATTGGTAGGTAAGTAAAGCCCACATAGATAATGTGGAAACTGAATAAAAGACCAACCTAGCCACTGAAGGTTACTTGCTCTTCATGGTATCTATCTATTTCTATTATTTTAGATAGTGGTTAGAACATTAAGTTCATTCTCTTAACAAATTTTAAGTGCATAGTACAGTGTTATTTATTGGCACAATGTTATACAGAAGATCTCCAGAAGATACTTGTCTTGCAAAATGAAACTTTATACCTGTTTAATAGCAACTCCCCATTTACTCGGACCCGCAGATTTTAGCATCCTCCCTTCTACTTTCTGCTTCTATAAGCTTGACTATTTTAGACACCTCACAGGAGTGGAATCGTGCAGTATTTGTGCTTCTGTAACTGACTTATTCCATTTAGCATAATGCCCTCAAGGTTTATACACGACAAATACAACAGGATGTCCTTCTTTTTAAAGACTGAACCATATCTTCTTGTTTGTATATACCTCATTTCTTTTATTTATTCCTTGTTGATGGCTATTTGACTCTACCTCTTATCTATTGTGAATAATGCTTCAACGAGCATTAGAGTATAAATATCTCTTTGAGATCCGACTTTCCATTCTTTGGGGAAAGTACCCAGAAGTGAGATTGCTGGATCATATGATAATTCCATTTTTAATTATTTTTAGAAACCTCCACACCGAATTCCATAGCAGCTCTATCATTTCACATTCCTACCAACAGTATACAAGGGTTCTAATTTTTCCACATTCTTGCCAACACTTATTTTTTTTTACACAAAACAATTCTAATGGATGTGGGGTGACATCTCACTACGGTTTTGATTTGCATTTCCTTGATGACTAGTGTTGTTAGGCAATTTTCATTTACCAGTTAGCTGCTTATACGTGTTCTTTAGAGGAATGTCTATCCTAGCCTTTTGCCCATTTTTGAATTGGGTTATTTGTCTTTTGATCATTAAATGATAGGAATTCCTTATAAATTTTAGATATGAACTACTTATCAGATATAGGGTTTATAATCGCTTTCTCCCAGTTTCATAAATTGCCTTTTCGTTTTGTTGGTTGTTTTTTTTTTTTTTTTTTTTTGTCGTGCAGAAGCTCTCTTGTCTGATGTAGTCACACGCGCCTGTTTCTGTTTTTGGTGTCACAGCCAAGAAATCATCACTAAGATCAATGTCAGGAAGATTTTTTTTCTTGTTTTCTTTTAGGAGTTTTACAGTTTTGGGTCATAGTATCTAGTTAAAGATTTTAGCATAGAACACACTATGACCATACAGTTACCCTTGGCAGATTGTTAATCAACTTTAAGACCTCAAAAATTTTTAAGAAATATAAAGATTTCAAAGTACATACAGAAAACAGTATTAGAGAAATAAAAGTAAGTGTGACCAAAGGAGGTTAACTCAGAGACTAAATGTTAAGTTCTACAAAGCTCCAATTTTCCCAAGAAACTGAAAGTTGAGAAATCAACATTTCATAGAAATAAAAGTTATTACTATAAAATCTGTTGTTTAGAAAAAAATATAATTTGTTAGTAGACATTCAAAACTGTTTACATCTTTTTTTTCCTGTTCTTCTTAGGAATAAATGAACACAGATTTTTATGTTGCCTTATTTTTCTAAATCTAAATTGGTTTTCCCAAATCTAGCTCTGTGTTCCTGCTTCTCAAAGCTGCCAAGTCAGTCTTACCAAGCATTCCTAGTGAACACCTCTACATTCTCAGGACTGTGTCCAAGCACCTGAGGGTTCACGTTGTCTGAACACTTGGAGCTGGACTCCCAGCCTGCAGTTCCTCATGCTCACCGCTGGCATGCCCATTCAAATACCTGACACCCAGCTCCCTACCTAACAGTCTTGGGAAGCAAAAACTTCCAGTCTGAGAACAGCCTTCATCCCCTACCTTTCTGATCAACTGAACTTTTAAATTCATTCTCTGAGCCTGAAACACAAAATGCTTTTCTTCCCTCCCCCATATACACACCCCTGCTCAAGATTTGCAGATACATTACTATTTTTTTTCTTTTTAAGAATATTGGAGTAAAAAAAAAGTTGATTTTTCCCTGGTGACTTAACAGCACAAGGAGAAGAGTAAAAGGTAATTATTTTTCTTGAAAGTTAACCTTCTGACATATGTTAAAAATCTGTTTCCAACTAATTATTTGAGCATCATGTTATGAAAATGGAAAAATAATTTGACTCACGATTTTAAAAATCTTACTGAGCTCCGTTGATCCTCATCTTGCTTGCTGGTTTGTGAGATTACAATTGTCGAAGACTCCTCAGGAGGACAACCTTGCCTCCCTTCCAGGCAAACTTGCACATGGGCTGGAGGGATCCTGGATTTAGGGCGAAAGGTGGAGTAGAAAACTGTGTCAAGTCTAGTGGCCGTATAATCAATGTGTCTTTTACTGTTGTTAAAATTTCCTGAGAAAGGCACCCCAGAAAATCATTGTCCCTCTGAGAGTTTCAGACTGAGCACCTGTTGTTTAGGGTGACGATTAGATTTAGAAGAGAGAGATCTCAGTTAGATCCAATTTGCAGCTTTCAGGGATAAGGTGCTGCTTATGCGCTGAGGAAAATTTCTGCCATAACACAGATTTGTGTAAAATTGATTATTCTCCTTATACCACCTCAAGAAAGATGATGAGAGAAGGGCTAACCTGAAGGAAATCTCTGCCTTCTTGGGAAATGTAATGCAATAATAATAATAATAATAAATAAAAATTTTAAATGTTCCTTAAAAGAACCAAAAGGGATCCCACAAGCAGGGCAGAATCAGAATTGCCGCCACTCTGGAAGTCTCAGCCAGCCCGAGGACCAGATATAGTTACTCTCTTCAAAGTTTAAACCAGAGCAACAATCACCAATAAATTGTTAAATTGTCCTGTAGCCAGGACAGAAAAACATTTGAATGGCATAGCTGGACCTCTGCTGCTCCTGTCTGGTTAGCTCATCTGGATTCTCTGTTCATTTCATTGACCTCATAGTAATGCAGCGCCCTATTTTACTTGGCTGAATTGTTTAGATTGGCATATGGTATAACTCTTAGTAAGCTAGAGAGACAACATTTTTCTGCAATCCAACATAATTTCTATTTTAAATTCTCAATTTCTCAGAGCAGCAGAATATAATGTCAATCAAATTTGAGCCTTCCTTTTGAATGAGATTGTGTCTAAGAGGCTTACCTCGTCCCAGGGCAAGGTGCATAGGGGAATGGGGAGAAAACGGTTCATCAGTATCCATGGAGATGTTCATCATCCTGAATGATTGTCTATCACTGGTTATAGGGTCACTTTTGTCTTTCTGGCTTCTGAGGGTCTGGAAGATCTTCTCTGCTGTGTCTATAACACAGATGGAGACTTAGAAGTATCTACAGCCTATCCAACAACTCATTTGTATGTGGGCATATCACCTCACTGGGGCTCTGCCTTAGGAAAAGGCACAGAGCCCCATTCTCTTGACTAAGCTTCTCTCCATCCCTCTTACCCCAGCCTGAGAGAATGTTTTCTGGTTGCCACAGAGATCCCACCTTCTTTCAGAGATGTAACTTGGATGCTAAGAGAATTCCATCTCAGGATCCATCTTTATAATGAGTCAAGTTCCAGTTTTCTCATAACCATGGACTTTTCTCAAAAGCAGTCACTAAATGTAGAGCAGTTTAATTATAGGTCCTGTTGATAAGACTTTGCATCCTTTGGCATTTCAGGTACACACGTTTATATAAGCTGCAGTCCCAGGCAGCATTCATAACATTCTTTTGACCGTATTTCATAGGCGTGTAAGCCCTGCACCTGCCCCAGGTTTCACACAATATACATGGAGCTTTGGTGCCCATGGCTCTGCAGGAGGCCAATCCTAGCTGCATCCTGACCCAGCGCCCAGCAGGCCCTGGCTCCAGCCCCGATTACTAAATTACTACTGTGAGTTTCTATTGCCTTTCTGTTCCGTGGATGTAATTTTCTTGTTTTGAGTTTTCTATACTGTAATCATTTTTCCTGTTCTTTAAAAACTTTACTTTCCTGCCACATTTAGAATTGATAGTGAAGTCCAAGCCTAAACTCATCCTTATGTCATCCTGACCTTTATTCCCAACCTGTAAGATTCTGATTGTCCAGTTCTCAGAGCGAATTTGAAACTGTGCAAATAAAGCCCCAAGCAGTTAGGCAAGTCAGTGCCCCATCCCAACCACAGCCTGCCCAATCCACGGAAGATTACATGTAACTGTGTTCTACAACATACTTTGCTCAAGATGCAAAGTCACAATTAAATGCTAAAAAGTATTTTTATAATGAAGCCCTTGCTCATAAAAAAAACAAACAAACAAAACCCCCAAAATTCCAAGAAAGGCTGTGATTAAATTATCTTAAGAATATTTCCAGGCATGAACTTGCCTGGTAGAATTTGCTGTGGCATCTAATTATATTCACAGTGCACACTAAAACACAGAGCACTGGGTAGACAGTCAGTGAGCCAGTGCTTTAGAACCCCATTTCCTACTCGAACATTCGCAAAGGTGAGCGGTGGCAAGGAAACCACTGAACCCCTCACAGCATGTCTCTCCCATGTAAAGTGGGGACATTAATACTTACCTATATCATGGTATGACTGTGAAGAACAAATGAGACATAGCCAAATGATGCTGTATTTAAGTCTTTGTTTTGAGACCAATCTTTGCACACTGACCACAAAAATTGTAGCCTTAATTGCATTCATTACATCATTTTTTCCTATATTTTAGTCAATGACATTTGGAACATTAAAAAAACTTTTGCCAGCCCTGGATGGTGTAGCTTAGTGGATTGAGTGTGGACCCATGAATCAAAGGGTCACAGGTTCAATTCCCAGTCAGGGCACATGCTTGGGTTGCAGGCCAGGTTCCCAGTAAGGGGCGTGCGAGAGGCCACCACACAGTGATGTTTCTCTCCCTCTCTTTCTCCCTCCCTTACCCTCTCTCTAAAGATAAATACACAAATCTTAAAAAAAAAGTTTGCCAAACTGTCCAGTTCACTGGCTATGGACAATATTGTACTATATAATATACTATTTTCCCATTATAAACCTTTGAAACTAAAGAGTCAAACTCACAAAAACAGATTCGAGTAATGATTGCCAGGATCTGGGAGACAAGAGACATGCAGAGATGTGGGTCAAAGGGTACAAATATTTAGTCATAAGATAATAAATTCTGAGTATCTAATGTACAGTGTTGTGACTAAACTTAGTAATACTGTATTATATACTTAAAATTTTATAAAATTAAAATTTGCAAAAGCAGTAGTATGTGAAGTAATACATGTGTTAAACTGTGCTAATCATTTTACAAGATCTATGTTCATCAAATCCTCATGTTGTACACTTAAATATGTATAATTCTATTTGCTAATTAAACCCTCCCTACACTGTAGAATATCTGAGTATTTAAAAAAGGAAATTGTCTGTTTGAAGAAACTGTCTTAATGTTACAGTTAAAGAGCCAGCACTTAAACCCAAAACACTCGAGTCCAGACCAAACCCTTTTTTTGCTGTGCCCTGTTTCCATTTACTGCAGAAGTTCCTCTGCCACAGAAGCAGGTTCCTACCTGCCACTGAGCTGTGAATGAACTATTCATATGTTCACTCAAAAAATATCTATTGAGATCTTATTGTAGTTCACATGTGAAGTAAGACCTGGAATTGACTCTCATGGCAGGCAGGGAGGGACAAACTCCCAGAAATTAGAAGTAATGTAGAGAACTATTTAGTTATAAATTGAATACATTGCTTGAGACAGAAATATAGGATGCATGAGTATATGCAAAAATTAACTTTGTTTAGGATGGTAAGACTCCTCAAGGAACATTTGAAGTTAAGACCTTAATGACTAGTAGGTAATTTTAGGAAACTGGGATTACTACAAAGTGAATGTTTGGACCTACTATTTATATATATTAGAATTCTAACCCCCAGTATGATGCTATCAGGAGGCAGAGTCTCCAGAAGATGATTAGTGCCCTTATAAAAAAGATCCCAAAGAGCTCTCACGCCCCTTCTGCTGTGTGAGGACTCAGGGAGAAGACGGCCATCTGTGAACCAGGAAGCAGGCCCTAACCAGACACAGGATCTGCTGGCACCTTGATCTTGCACGTCAAAGCCAGTAGAACTGTGAGAAATAAATTTCTGTCATTTATAAGACACCTGATCTATGATATTCTGTTATAGCTGACCAAACTAAGACAGGGATGGACAGACTCTTTTCAGGAACAAAAACTAACTTTCATAGAAGAGCTTTACCTATTACAGGAGATCTTTGTACATTAAAAAAAAAAGTCAAATGTTGGCGGACTATGAGTGAGGGTCTAGCCAGAGGTGCCCAACCTTCTGGCGTCTCTGGGCCACACTGGAAGAAGAAGACACACTAAACATATTATGACATGTAATCACAAAAAAATCTCTTAATATTTTAATTAAGTTTACGAGTGCATGCTGGGCCACATTCATAGCCATCCTGGTCCTCCTATGGCCTGTAGGCTGTAGGTTGGACACCCCTGCAGATGATGTGTGTAGATGAAGAAAAGCTCAGCTACACATTTGACTTACAGGAAACCACTCTCCTATCTATCACTGCAGGATGCTCATCTGCTTCCCAGTACCCAGGAACAGTGATACCTGGAGTAGCTCTTTCCCCTCAATGCAGAGAGGCATCTCAAATTTCATACAGGATGCACATCTTGCCATTGCAGAGACTCCTCTATGGATGTCTATTGTGGTACCTAAAGATGCAAAAATGGGAACAGATAAATAACCTCTCTACAGAATTTTGCAACACTGTGCAAAAGCTTAATTTTCTATGCATTTCCATAGAGAGAAGATTCAAATAGGAACAAAAATGAAGCTACAGTCCAAAAGAGAAGGGGAAAGGAAGATACCTTGAATTAAAATGTTTTTAAATAATTCACTTTATAACTTGGCCAGGATTTGAAGTCCCAGCAATTCTGATGACCATGGACTAGCAAAAGTGCCTGCTGATGAGGGGGGAGGAATATTTTTCCCCATTTTCTTTTACAGTAAAACCAAGGGCCTGAGCTTTCATGCTTCCTCCTTCCTGTTCGTTTCCTCGGTATTTGGGGGTCAGAAAATTTTAGCTAAATTAAGTTGCTTTTTATTGACCCTACCTGTTCTCTGAAATCTAAAGTCTATGACTTTCTATGTATAGCATTCATTCTCTTCATTGTTAGGAAATCTAGAAAGATACAATTTTCTGCTGAATATCACATTTCTTATATAAGTATAACTAGTTATCTTTCTTTCTTTTTTATTTAGAATACCAGTGAAAGAATTATATGCATATATTCCTATACCTTTAAAGGTTACTTGTCCTAAATCCACAAAAGGACTATTTATAACCTAATTATGCAAAATCATTGGTGATGCAGTGTCAGCTCAGGAAAGGGTACTGTTTGGCACATGATTACACAGTCTCCCGTTAATTGGATGAGAAAGTGGCATATGCTGGCACCTATTAACAGCACCATCCTCATCCCTATCAATACCACATATATTAAGGACTTATCCTGAAATAGAAAAATACTCTGAAACAGTTTATAAGTGATTATTGCATATAATCATCCATCTGACACATTGGAAATTGACACAAAGCTAGAGAGAGCTTCAGCATCCACCATTCATCTTCTCTAAATTCTGTCAAAGGCCAAGCTGAGAGCTCAGATGAGCTGCCATTCTCAGCGCTAAATGCAGGGAACACAATCATCCCCAGAAAATGCACCTGCATAGACTGATCCCTCTGTTGTCATGCTAACTCCTAGCTGACTTACTATTTATGACATTAACTCCGAACTGGATTTTCCAATGTCCGATAGTTCTGAACAGATCTGTTGATAACCACTTTGTAGTCTCTGTCAAAAATAACCTAATACTGATTAAATCCTTGCCATAGCATGTACTAGACAAGTCTTTCCCAAAATGTGGTACTCTTACCTCACTTAGTAACTTTGGTTTTAGGTAGCACAATCTATACTTTAAAAACTATCTATGAGTTGCTTACCTTAATGTATATCAGAAAATATAGCTAGCTTCTTAAATTCAGGATTTAATGCTGTGATAAGTAGAAATTTCAGGAGATAAGTTAAATAGAAACACTAAATTAGCGATAAGTATTTGGTAACAGTTGTGGATGTATGTTTTTTTCATCAGGAGGAATACAAGAAATGTTTGTCTCAGCTTTAAATGGGTTAGAAGCTGTAAATCCTCAATACCCACATCCACTAATCCAAGAAAGTTTTCTGAATTCATAGCTTTTGGTATTTGTTGTGATCCCTTGCTTTTTTTTTTTTTCCGTAGAGTCCTGTCAGCCCTGTGTTGAATCCTTATTGCTTGTCTTCAATACATTTTCTCTTCCATCTTTCTTCATTTCTTTTTTATTTTAATTTTTTGCCTTCTAACTGTGGTAAGGCATTGTGATGGGCAGCCTCTACACGGACTGCCAGTGACCCCCACCTTTGAATATTCCCATGACTTCCCAGAGTGCGCCCTGGATCTGGGAACTCACTCCTAACAAGAACTACCCCAGCAATGGGCGTCCATCCTGGGAGTAAGTTACAAAAGACTGTGGCTTCCACCTTCCTTGTCTTCTCCCACTCTTTCATTTGTTCTCTGGGAGAGACCCCTGTAGCAAGGAATCCATGGCTATCCAACAGCCAGAGGGGACCTGAGGCATGCCATAGATAGGTGAGTAAGCTTAGAGGTTTGAAAGGCCCTATCCAGCCTGCAGATGATGGCATTCAAGCTTGTATCTTAATTTTAGCCTGCTGAGAGAGATCCTGATAGAGGCACCTAGCTGAATTGTGCACCAGTTCTGACTCACAGCCACTGTGAAATTAATGCTTTTGTTTGAAACTGCTACATTTTGAGGTGATTTACAATGCATCAATAAATAATAAGGCATTATTTTGGTCTCGATTCAGTCTTGTACTTTTTCCACATTAGTATTTATTTCTGACATTATGTTTTTCTTTTCTTTCTAGTTCTTTCTCCATGTTCACATATGTCATCTTGGACTTTTTGTAACTGATTTATATTGTTCTTTCATGTCTTTATTATTTCCTTAATGCCGTTTAGTAATTTTGGAGCCAGTTACAGTTTTAATCTATTTTGTTGTCATAGCTTTATTTTGTATTGTAAGTAAGGATATTTTGTTCTTAGTCTCTCTTTTTATAATAAACTTATAAACGATTTTGATACTCATTTTTATGTGAAATTTGTTTTTCCTGAACTTTTTGAAAGAATATTTGAAGTAGTTTTTCTAACTCCTTATAGCTCCATTTTCTTTTATTTTTCCATGCAGAGTTAGAAAAAAACTGGCAGCTTGCTTTCTAAGCTTTCCTCTCTGTTTTTCCCTACCTACAACTCCTCTTTTTTTCCAATTCTGTTATCCCCTGTTCCATTCAGTCGTTTCCCACTTCCAGTAGTTTCTTCTCGGTGTGGGGCCATGTCCTAGAAGGGAGCCCTGGCTGGTCAGTTTTGAGAGTCTGTGGGCCTCAGACGGGCCCAGCCCCTTCAGGCCCTTGCAGAGGCTCCTGTGTACTCACCCACCATCAAATCAAGCAAGCTCTCTTCAATTTCAACTGCCATTCTCAAATTAGCCCACCAACCTTCCCAGTTAACTCCTCTTGGCTACTTTGGGATTCACTTATTTTCAGATCTATGATACTCCCCACTACACTCCTCTGCTTTCTGATACCACATAAATTTTGGAAATATTGGTCGTTTTCTCTTACCTCGTATTTTGAGGCTTATGAGGATAATTTGTACCTAGACTGACTATGTTCAAGGCTATTTTATTTTTCTGTCTAGCTCCTTTAATGTTTTTATGTAAGATACCATGAAATTCAATGATTCTGCTCCACCACCGCTATCATCAGTCTGTGCACTGGGCATTCAAATCCCAGCTGCTACCTCTTTTCACGACCAAGGGCATAAATTGCAAAGGGCAGGGTGTTAAGGTAATAGGGTAACGTGGAAGGTAAGTTTGTTACAGTGAGGCAGTGAATCTAATTTTTCCCATTTATATCAAATATGGTATAGAGCAACTGCTAACATTTAGCTGTAAAAGGTTTTTCCTTTCATCCCATCTCCTTATGTCCCCATGGCCCTCTTACTGCTCAGTGCACATGCTCTGCCTTCCAAATGGCTCTGTTGAGAACAGAGCGTTAACTTGTTTAGGCACACGGATTCCAAGAGTGCCATGGAAAGGAAAAATGTATACCAGCCTTTTCTTTTTTTAATTGCAGAGAATGGACCACTTAAGTACCTGATAGAAACATCCAGGTTTCCACAAGTCATTTTTATTACAATAGTTGAGACAGAGGTAAAAAAGCAGAAATTACCATTTCAGAAATGAAAATATAATAAAAAGCAAAACTGGGATTTCCTTGGTTTTCTCTGTTCTCTTTATTCCTTGGTGTGAGATTATTTAAAAGAGTAGCAATGTTATCTAATACATATGTAGTTGTTATACTACATTTCCTTAAGTACTCTTTTTCTTTATGATAATGTGGCAGGGAAATGGATACAGTATTCAATTAACAAAATCAAAATGCATAAGATTGAGTGCGACTTCTAGGAAGCTGTCCATGACCTCTTAAGAAACTCCTGTCTACCAACTTCCTTTACTTCCTGCATTTATGAGCCACTGCTCAGAATATGAAACATACTTTGTTAATCCCATAAGAGCTGCAGGAATGAGAAAGGGAGAATTTGTTACAACAGAAATGGAATGTACTCGTTTAAGGCCACGACTGCCCTTTTGGCTGTATATAAAAAATAAGCTTATGAGCAACACAACACTGAGAGTACAAATATATTGATTGATAGCTTTTTCATCCAAAAGCCTCCTTGACAGTCACATCTGTGTGGTAAACAGCTTTCATTCCCTAAAACAATGACCTTAAAAGCAAATCAGAAATGTTAAAATACCTACATGTCGTATGTGTACTATATGGCTGTGCGTGTTCATGTGTTGTATGTTCACACAAGCATATATTATTGAAAATGGCCAAGGGGAACAAATAAAACAATGGACCCATTAGATGTATTTGATAGTCAGTGGCTGAGAAGTTTACTTTGATATCTTTAAGTAAAATGAAAGATATTAAACCTGCTTCTACTGAAGCAAGTATTATTCCACAAATCTTGAGGAAGAACTGATGCCATAAAGATATTAAAGAATTTTAATTTTTTTTACATTTTTTAACTGAACTCAGGCAGAGGACAGAGAATCATAATAGTATATAATTGAGCAACTTCTAATAACAACATGGATTGTTAAATCTCTTTATGTATTTTTATGAAATTAGGCCAAAAGAAAACCTAAGGCTAAGTAATGATCTTAACATTACAGACATAACAATAGCAACAGTTACAAAAATAGTGTTTGCTCAGTACTAAAGCGAAGAATAAGAAATACAGAGATAAAACGCACATAGATATTGCTATATATTGACAACAATTTTGAAAATTCGTGTTTGGTCTTCAGATATGCAATATTACCTGAGGTTTCTATGTTTAGTAGTCATTCTGGTTTATAAAGAACTTCATGTAAAACAATGCATACCCACACACACACACAAATGCTATGGTATAAATAGTAAGCACTCAATCAATATATGTAAAATTACCTAATGTATAGCACATACACTCTTAAAGGGATCCTTATTATCCAATAAAATATTTTCAAATCCTTGCAATGATAAAGTTGTGTGGGGAAACGAATGTTATACATGTTATTCATAATAGTCAAGACATGGAAACAACCTAAATGTCCAGGAGTGGATGAATGAATAGGCAAACATAGTATAGACACACAATAGAATAGTATTCAGCCTTAGAAAAGAAGGAAAGCCTGCCATTAGCAACAACATAGATGGATCTTGAGGACATTATGTGACATGAAATAAATTAGACTGAGAAAGACAAGACACTGTATGGTCTCACTTATATATGGAATTTTTAAAAACTCATTAAAAAACAGATTAGTGGTTAATAGAGTAGGGGGTGAGGGGAGGAGGAACTGAATGAAGGTGACCAAAAGGATATAAGAGAAATAAGTAGTAGGGATGGAAGGTACAATGTGATGACTTTGGTCAACAGTGCTGTAAGGTACATTTGAAAGTTAAGAGAGTGAACCCTAAGAGTTTCCATCAAAAAGAAAAAAAAAACATGTTTCCTCTCTCTTTTTTGTTGTATCTACATGATATGATGGATGTTAACTATACTTATTGTGGTGAGCATTTCATAATATATGTAAGTCAAATCATCATGTTGTCCACCTTAAACTTATACCGTGTTGTATATTAATTATCTCAAAAAAACAAGGGAAAAAATCAGAGATACTTATTTAGTAATATTTACTCTCATTTGTTAAAGGTAAAACCTTAATTGTTTTTTTAATTTACAAAAATATGCTGGCTTCTGTTTTCAGGGAATCATTGCAGGAAGTCTTTTCTTACCCCCATCCTCCGATATGTGCACAGCGCCCTTGGGGGAACCACTCTATCTAGGTTTCCATGTCACTGTTGTATAAAAGAAGGAGTTGGACCAAATACTGTGAAATTTCTCTTGTAAGTCTAGATTTTAAATTAAATAAACTTTTAAATTATTTCCTTATGATTCCCCTCACCTACGTTCTTCCTAAATACCCCACACAGTGGTCCCTTCAGATCATGCTTGATCTATTCTACTCCATACCTTATATTTAATAAGCATTATGAAAATATCTACTGGGCCAATTTAATGACTGTCAAGAAATAAGCATACATGAATAAATTTCAAGAAATCCTTCCTACTTGGATGCATGATCAAAAATGTTTTGATCCCTGTTGTACAAAGCCATAAGAATTGCTTCAGATTTAGTAAAGTTCAGGGAAACAGTAGATTGTAACAGTTGAAAGCACAGGCTTTGGAGCTGGGAGTTCTCAGCTCAAAGTCCAGTAAGATGCTCATTAAATGCACCTGAAAAACTGAAATACAAGAGTCTTTGATATATATGGAGTGAAGGATTAAATAAGATACTGCTTACGAAGTCTGAACAGTGACTGCCTAGAACATAGAAATCTCTCTGTAAATGATACCTATTGTGAGTTTCGTGATGAAGTTATGATTATGGCTCACTTTACCTTTTCAGGTCACATGTAGTGCATCTGTAAATGGGTTTTATCTCACAGAAGAGTGCTGAACCAAACTGGGTCTCTTTGATTTGAATATTGTAAAACTTCAAACTGACTTTGAAATATACTCTTAAAAAATTGGGACATGCCTAATTAAATGAAAACGACTGCGTTAAAATTTCAGTAATATAAATTAATCATGTATATTCTTCTTATGTCCAAACATATCTTAAAACATTTTATTTCAGTTTTAAGTTAACTAATTTTTAGTTTTGTAAAAATGTCTTAAAATTCTTCTACAGCTTTCTAGGCTTAAATAAAGCTTTTCTCTGCCAATTTCCAGGTGAAAAAAGTTAACCAAGTGCTCAATTCATTCACATAAGTAATATATATCAGTGTAACCAGGGTGGTGTTCAAAATACTTGTCAACACAGATTTGTGGTCTATCAGAATGGAGGCAAGTTATGAGCAACTGAATATATTATTGCTTTAATGCACATCAACTGAATATAATCTTTCAATGTTACAAATTCCATAGTCTCCCCCCTGCTTTTTGTGGTTTCAGTTCAATTACCTGTGGTCAACCATGGTCTGAAAATATTAAATGGAAAATTCCAGAAATAGACAATTCATAAGTTTTAAATTGTGTGCCATTCTGATAAGCATGATGAAATTTTGGTCTGATCTGCTCTGCCTGATTCAAATGTGAATTGTCACATTTTCTCCAGTATATCGACACTGTAAAGGCTACCTATCCTTTTTTAACTTTGCTGCCAGCTCGGCCATGAGGGAGAGAGAGAGATTATATTCACATAACTTTTACAACACTATATTGTTATAGTTGTTCCATTTTGTTAGTTGTTAATCTGTTCTTGTGCCTAATTTATAAATTAAAGTTTATCATAGGTATTTATGTATAGGAAAAGCATACTTTATATGGGGTTAGGTACTATCCATGGTTTAGGGCACTGGGGCTGTTGGAACATATACTCATGGATAAGGAGGGAGTCATTTATATACTTTCTCAGTTCTCATTAGCACTTACCACCCATATTACTCACCATTTGTATTACATGTCTAGTTTTCCTAAAGGCTGGAAATTGTTTGGCATTAATAGTCTCCCTTATCTCATACTTAGAGACAAGACAAATAGATAGTTTACCCACACAAACCTGTAGTATGTTAACACTGCAGGAAATAGCACACTTACAAGAAAACTACTAGAAATAGTGTTGAACCATGAAATAGGAATGGTGGAGCTGCTATCACTCATAGGCCTGAAGCAGTAGGGCATAGGAGGTCCCCAGGCCTGGGTGGAGAAAGTCAGTAGACAGGCCCGTCTGGAGAGGAGCAAGGAGCAACAAACATCCCAGGGAGGGAGCCAGGGAACAGAAAGCCCGCCCTTTCTCCACCCTTCTGGTCTCCTGCCATGACTTCCTATTGGCCAGACACTGTCAGAGGCCAGAAAGTAAGGGGCCTCCTCCACTGACTGCATACAATTTAGACCCTTAAAGTAAAGTATGAAATGAATGTAGCTGGAGAGTCGGTGAACCTGCAGAGACAGATACAACTGGCTTGTCTCTATCTCATTCTCAGAGTTAAACGAAACAAAGCTAAAGATGATTTTTACTTTGGTTATACCCTGATTCAAACACTAACAAAGGGTCAAATATTCTAAGAATGAAATAAATATGTGATACCATTTATCGTCAGACTCGATTATCTAAATTTTCTCTTACAAAAGTTAAATTTCTATTGCTCTTAATATTTAGAAATTCATATAATATGTCAATCCAGCCTTCAGAATGACACAGGGAGAGCTTAACCTTGGATTCTCCAACCTGCTACAAAGATGTACCTTCCTTAAATCCAAGAAAGAGAGGCACTGCACACTGTGAACTGTGAAAACACACTCAGTGCTCACCTGAGTAATTGGCTCTGACTCAACCAGCTGAGTACTTAAACAAATTTTAATAAAATATTAGTAATTTCAAATGGGACCCATCACTTTGTTAACATTTATTACTTAATGTCAGATGGTTACCCCATACTTTGTCCTGTAGGGAAACAGCTACAAATTACATAAACAGTCCCCAGAAAATAAAGTTCCAACATCCAAATAGGGGAGTTAATGGAGCAGGAGAAATTGCTAATATCTTATGAATAGAGTAGCCACCTCCCAAGAACAGTGGTAGACAAGGGTTTCCTGCGAGGCCAGGCACAGCTGGGTTCAGACAATGCTGTTTATCAGGGAGGAAGATGAAGGAAATACACCTGACATCTCTCAAACAAAAAGAATCTTCTCTCCGTGAGGTCCACTGAGTCCAGGAGTGAGGTCATTAAAGACTCCGTAAGAATGAATAGGAAAATCTAGACATTAACAGAGGCAATGGGGTGTGACAGGACCATTTTGCTGGTAGTGAATAAAAATGTATTTTATAATGAGAACCAGATAATTCTCCACGGGGTCCAAAAATCTCACAGTAGAATTGAATGAGAAAAGCATCTCTGGACCTCAGGAAAACCTTCAAACATATGGTGTAATAAAAGAGAGGAGATCAGGCTAAAAATCAAGGAACTAGTATTGATGGCCTGCTGTCAAAAAGATCATTCTGCACCTGCTACCCTAATAAGTCGATATCGTAGTCTTCTTTGAGCAGTCTCCATTTTATCCCCTTATTGAATAAACAGCCTAGTTATAGAAAATCCAAGTCAGAAAGTTTGGGAATCAAGACACGGATTGCATAATATCGTTCAAGGATATTACATATTTGAATTTCCTCTACCAAAATTAAATGGCCTGTATTATCCAACTCTGAACCCTTCTTAAAGAACCTTAGAGACTAATCATTGGCCCAATGACATCACGTAGAATAGAATGCTTCTAGAAGAGATAGGCTACAGGTGATCAAATATTCAAGGATTACCCCAGGAAGGCCATAATTCCCCATGGGTCCTTGTAAGGGTTCAAAGCCTTCATTTTTCTTCTATCTATTAAACTTTGAAAAATTATCAACAAAACAGAATTTAGTAAAGTAAGCTTTTGAGCAGTCATGTCTTTTTTGATCTTATAACAATTATAAAAAACAAGGGATTCTGTAAAATAAAACAGACTCAACTGCTTCCAACAGCCTGAACTTCCCCAAAATTTACATTATGGAACTTAATACTGAAATTTTAACTCTTAGTAGGGAATATTTCTAAACCATTTACATTATCAGTTCAGACAAAGAACTCTTCTGTAATCTAGTAACTGTTTAAGCATACTCTGGGTCCAAATCATCAGAGGTCACAGCAGCCACACGAGGAAACAGGAGTCATGCCAGAAGGCAGTCAGAAGGGTTTAGACATCCACTCCATGGAAATCCCAAATAGAAGCCTAAATATTCAGTGCCAGGTTCGAAGAACAAATAGGAAAGTCAGAAATGCTGATTTACGTAGAGTGTGGACACCGGAACAAACTAAAATCTTTACTTGTGTGAATGAAAGTGATCTTTTAAAGTATCAATTCAAATTTACCTAAATTTTCAAGGCCTGTACAACAACAACAAAAGTAAAAACCTTGCTAAATCATAATTTAATGTATTTAACAATGTCAGTGATGGACTTATGCATATTCATTTATTTAAATTCCATTACCATTGAGATTTTCCTGGAGAAGATAGAGACCAAACCTACCTTTGTAGCCGGGACAATTCCTACACTTAAAGGCGCTTCAGTGTATATCTATCATTGGTTCTCAGTCTTCACTGTGCATCAGGATCAGCCTAGATGAAAAGAAATGGTACCCTGGTTCCACTCCTGGAAGTACTGGTTCACCTGCCTGGAATGGAATGGGGCACTGCTGTTCTTGTATTTTCAAGGCAATTTGGTTACACAAGGAGGACTCATAATCACTGAGCTGGTTGAACTTGAATCACCCATTTCATAAGTGAGAGGACTAGGAGAGTTATGTGATCCACACAAAATCACTATTAGTAGAAAGAAAACTCAACTTATCATCACAATATATTGGTTTGAGTTGTGGCTTTCTTGCTGAGTAATAGTATAAAATTGGACAAATTACATCATCAGCTCAAGGAAAAATGAAAATCAAATGCCTGCTCGATTTCATAGGGTTGTTGAGAGGATCAGTATGAAACTATGTGACATAAACTAGGTGAAATTATTTTGTAAAATGCAAAGTACTACACACAAATTAGGAACTGTCATTTGTAGTAGAGGCAAGCCTGGAACACAAGTCTCTGCTATTTCCTAGCTCTTCAACTTTTTAAAGAATCCTCTCATTTATCAGTGACTATAGTATATTGCTAGTTATCTGACATTATATAAATCAGCACACAGTATCAACTAGCTAATCCCCGTACAGTGGTAATTAATTTTCATGGTCATGGCCCAGACGTTCTACAATTTTACCACTCAGAGAAGCATGGATGGTTCAAAACCAGCAGCTTTGGTATCACCAGGCAGCTTGTGAGGAATGCAAATCTCATGTCTTATCTCAGACCTACTGAATCGGGCCAAATCCTTAGTTTCACTAGATCCCCAGGTGAGTCAGTGAACACTCAAATTTGAAAAGTACCGTTCTACAAGATCTCAAAGTGTCTTTGGCATGATAAAACTAGGGTCAGTGCCATTTGAGCAATTCTTTTTCCATTTTAATTCTTCAAAAACTAAAAAGGCATATGCTACATATGTGTGCAATTGTATCTGAAACTATTGGATTAAGTAAACTTTTCCCTTTTCTACTTAAGCTAAATAACAGCATTCATTATATTAATTTAATCAAACTCTCTTTAGATTCCTCTTCATAATAATCAATTCTTAGTTGCAATTTTGATTCATTTGGATGAATCGCTGTAAGTTTCTGTGGAGACTAAACAATCTTATTTTAGATGAATTTTTTGAACAGAAGTGATTAGACTCTATACAATCAAAGTCCCCCATTGACCTTTACCTACCATCTCTCCTGTCCCCAAAGCCACAAGCTCATATCACCCAGCGCAGATTGAAACTAATTTATATTCACCCCTAAGAATCAGGGAGGAAGATGTTTATCAGGGAGGGGTGAACAAAGCATGCAGCCTATTATTTGAATCACATTTTCTTAGTAAGAAAGACATATCCTTACTGGTTTTAATTTAATCAGAATATTGCAACATGGGGAGCATGGTTAAAGGAGAATATGGTCTCATTATTCAGACATTTTAAAAAAGGAAAAAAAGAAGTAAATAGTTTTGCCCGTTTTTTCCCAAAGATGCTATGCTCCAATTAATTACCTGTCTTAAGTCATCCCCTGGGCTCTGCACAAATTAGGAGTGTCTGCATGGAAATTCAATACAGTGAAATCTTAACAAATGGCAGTTACCTGAGTTACTCAGCCATCACACAGACTCTGCATACTGAGTGAATGGAAATTTCCTTACAACCCCAGGTTTCCCTCCACATCTAATTGGGTATAAACTGCCGTCTATTTATAGTCGATCTATGAAGAGATGTCAGCCCAAAAGTGTCAGGGACTGGAGGTGTATTGCAAGATGCTTATGATGAATTTGTTTCCCAGGAGGTAACAATTTTTGAAGAGTGTAGCCACAGAGCGTGAGCAGGGCAACGAGATGTGGCTGAAAAGATGTTTCCTCGAACATCTTTTAAACATGTTGTGAATCGAGCCCCCTGTATGGAAATTCAAAGCGATCCACAGAGCTTTGGCAGAGGGAGGGGAATAGCGACTCCGTGGGGCAACTGTCAATTTCACTTTAGAAAGAAGAGGGACTGAGGGAGAATCGAAGGCTCAGACATCAGCTAATAGCTTGTTAAGGAAGATGAATTTGCTGGAAGAGATATCATTCTCTACCACCATCCCGAAGAAAAACACTGATTGTCAGCTATAAACATCATTTCTGGCATAGTTCTCTGGAATGTAGCTTGTAGTGATTGAATCGAACAGTGCTAAGTGTGCTAGGGGTAATATAATCAGCTATGAATAGCACCAGGCTTGTTTAACGTTCACTTATATGTCTATATTATATCATATGTCTTTTTTAATTTAATACTACATGGGACTGGGTCACTTTTTCACTTTCTGCAGGAATATTTTATGCTAAGGCAACAAGAAATGCTCATTAGAACATTCACCAATATTGATTGTCGCTTTGGTTATGTTCTCAATGTTTCTGTCACCACAAACATTTCTCCCTGTGCTTTCTCATTCCCATACTCGTCATAAGGACTCATCTCTGTCAGGGATTTATGGGCAGCCTGTACAAAAACATTCTTCATGACTATAAGTGTGTTCTTCCTCAATTTATAGACAAAGAGATAGATGATCTATTAAGTGTAATGCCTGGGGATGGTAGAATGGACATTTACAATCCCTGAGGATGGAGAAGTTTCTACAAGATCCCAGTTTTCAGTAAATATTCTATGTTATGGAGCATGTGAAGGGTTCTAGGTCCAGTTCACTCCAACTAATCAGGTTTCATGGGCCACGAAAACACTTAGATATTCTAACTTCTGGCAGAGTATAAGAAAAAAATCAGACAAGTTTCCAGTCCTGGTCCTGCCACTGAGTCACACAACACCACCAGACCCTTAGGCACACACCCCTGTGAGTACCCACCCCCCAGAGTGTTACTGCAGTGACACAACAGGGCAGGGTGACACATCTAAAATCATGCCCAGCACACAATGAAAAGGGTTTTGACAAGTGCCACATCCTTTGTTTTCTTGTTTTAAAAACAGATCACAGTATTTTCAAGAAGATCAAAAGAGAGAAATTGTGTGTAAATAAACAGCACAGCAGAAAGGTATGTTATGAAAATGCAGTTGAGGGGGCAATGTGAATGCCCATATGCCCTTTGGAATTGATAACTCTGAGTCCCCATGGAAGTTGGCCTAAGTTTCTCAGTTGATTTTGAGTATATTAAGAATCACTATAAAATCACGTGTTGCCCAAACTCAAGCTATATGTCTATATGTGTTCTAGAATTTCTTTTCAGTCAATTCGTATATCTAGCATCTTACTCATATTGGGACTGTATGAGCTGTTGTTCTCAGAGAATAAAATTAAATTTTGATCTGGAAATTTTTTGATCAAATAGCTTATTTATTCCATCTCTGGCCAACACCTTCTGACACATATGGGTATAACAATACATCAGCCCCTTTGCAGTATTGCAAACTCATAAACACAGCACGTGCCAGCACAACGTACCATGAATATCTTCTGATGCTGATATTCTACCTGTATGTAACACTAGAGCCATATCAGAGACCAAAATAAATACTGAAATACTGCTTTGCCACTGGTGAAGAGCTAGCTATTGCCCTGAGCCTTAAACGGTCCTCCTAACCCACAACCCTCCCTCTAAATCCCCTAAATAGCCCCACCACCCAGCAATCAAACACATTTGTGCTTCCAAGGCTCTGTCCTGGTTGTAGGGCCAGACGGCCCTCCCTGACCTGTGTCTGTGTTGTGTCTATTACTGAATCGTTGTGTCATTTACTCATCTGTATCTAGGTCCCTGTCCTGATTCCTCCCAGGGTAGCAGAGAATATCACTACCAGCTTATTTCCACAGCTGCTTTATTTCCCCTGGCCCCACTCCCTCTGCCATTCCACTGACCCTTGACAATAAGAGTACTAATAGAGCCTAAGGATAAATCTCCTCTTTCCAGTCCTCAGTTTTACATCTTCTGAGTCACATTGGGTTGTCCTCTCCCCACACAAAAGTTTTGGACCTTTATCCCACTCTAGTGTCATGACCTTGACCCCTCTTTCTAAGTCATCTAGTACTTCTTTGGGTCTGACCGCTCTGAGAGCAGCCTACTACAAGCATCACCATGTTCATTTCTACAAAGAAGACTGAGGGGATTTGAGAGGTTATTCTTAATTCTGTGGCAGGAGTCCCGTTTGGCATTATACTCTCCAGGAAATGTTAGATGCTTCTTAAAGTGCAAACAGAGATACAAAAGAGGAATAATTGATCTTGGTCGGCTCTGCCACAATGCCTTCCAGAATGAGGTGAAGCAATGAAAAGTCAGGATGGGTCATGGTCAGTGGTATAAATGAGTTATAGAGTGTGGCTGTTCAGAGTTGATCAGGGCTTTGTTACTTCATTCTTTGAGCTCTTAGTGATGAAGTTCTAAACAATGGTAAGAATATTTGAGGACAGTGAAAGCCTCAAGGCCAACGGTCTTTGCTCCAATTCTACACCTTCCCCTCTATTATTAGTCCCACCCTTGAAAAGAGCTCCAGTTGGTCAAGTTCTGCCCCAGTTCTCTCTGCCTCTGTCTTGGTCCCTGTTAACCTCTGATGTTTCCATTCACTGGGCTTCTGACATTTATCTTTATTTTACCAACCCTTTAAATTTGATAATTGCTGTAGTTTCCCCAGCATAAATCATTGCTCCCAGCTTTTACGGACAGAGATTTGAATGTGCCCTATGATGCTCTCCAATTTCTGTGACTCTTGAAAACTACCCTGTCCTCTTCTGCTTTCCATCTATTCCACTGGTTTCTATATAACTGAAACTCAATAAAATGTAACCACTGTAAATTGCTTATAATCACTATAGAATTATTCAATTTTTTAAAAATTGACTTAAAATTAGTCATGCTATATAAATTAACTTTTCTTATTAATATATAAACCATTTACACATATTCTTCCAGTGTATGGGGAAAAGCCATGGAACCTTGCATTCCAGTTATGTCTCTGAATTGTCCAGGAAGGATGATTTCTCTCCTTCCCCAATGGGAAGAGGAAAGCCACTGACGATCAGTTCTAGAACTGGGCCTCCTGCTAGAACAATGCCCAGAGCCTTCAGCCAAAGACTTCAAGCTTTAGAAAAGCAAAGTGGCCATATGCACCTGCAGCAGGAGTAAGTGGCATTGAACTATGGAAGCACAAGGCTCTTAAATCCTTCTGCGAGGAGTTGCCTTCCTATGATTGGTTTTGTTTTCACCTTGTTACAATTTTATATGCAAAGTAACAAATCTTAATTTGTTGGTTCTAAATACAGTTAGTGAACATGTTAATGCAATGACCCCTATCCATCTGGCATTGGTTTTCTGGATACACAAATTAGGCACTCTCCATATGTTGATGCTAATGAAATGCTGTGGCCAGAATGAGACAGAAAAAATCATTTAATCAATTAATCCTCCTGGTTCTCCCTATGTAGCTAATTCTCTGGCCTGCCTGCCTTAGACTCTCCTATTAGTATGTCTTTAAACAATGCCAAAGGGAGTCACACCTATTGATTTGGGTGATAGTCAAAGAGTACTGTTGCATTTTGAGCAATAATAGTTCCTTTCTGGTTCTGCAGTTCATGTAGCAAAAGAAAATATCTTTCTGTGCAATTAGGCAGAAAAAAGATAAAATAGGCACCCATTAGAAAACAGGCTGTATGGTTTTCCTTTCTTTCCATCTCCAAACTTTGCCTGGGACTTGGCTGGTAAACTTATTTTTAAATGTGGTTCCCCGGGCCCTGCCCCAAAGATTCTCATGCAGACATTCTTAGGAATCAGAGCCCAGGAATCCAAAGTTTCAACTCATATTTAGAATAATGTGCAAACTGCATTGAGGTACATGCCTCATGGGACTCCAGACCAATTCAGAACAGATGCTGTTCACTTCACTGTTCAGCAGATTCAGTCAAATACCTTAACTATGCAACAGGGTGTTCCATTACATCTAAAATTAAGTTTTCTAGCCAATTTCTAGATAAAGTTTGGAGATGTAAGTTTCTAAGAGAGGACATTTTAACTATGATTTGATATAGTAGTAATTGTACGTCAAAGTAATATATTCAACTATGTATTTTTAAATTTCCTTGTAGAAATCAATGTCAAAGAACAAAATGGCTAATGTCCCTATATATAAAGAGCTCCTAAGATGAAAAAAAGAAAAAGACTTTAATAAATAAAATATACAGAAACACAAATAGCTTTTAGACATATGGAATGCATAGAAAACAAGTCATATTGCCAGCTTGGGAAGTGTTTCGGGCAGAGGGAACTTCAAGTGCAAAGGTCCTGAGCAGGAGCGTGTTTGATGCCAACATGGAAATGGTGTGTGGGTTGCACAGACTAAAGTGTAGTGAGCAAGGGAATAAGTAGTTAGAGACAAGGGAATGGATTGTTTAGCCTATGGAGGGTGTCCAACCCGCTGTCCCTGGGCCACATGTGGCCCAGGATGGCTATGAGTGTGGCCCAACACAAAATCATAAATTTACTTAAAACAGTATCAGATATTTTTGTGATTACATGTCACAATGTCATGTAATCACAAAATCACAATGGCCCAAGACAACTCTTCTTTTTCCAGTGTGGCCCAGAGATGCCAAAATGTTGGATCTGCCTGGGCCTTGTAGGCTCAGGTTGGGACTTGAATTTCATTCTGAACAAGAAGGAAAGTCATTGGTTTGAAGTAGAGGAGAAATCTACTATGACTTGGATAATCAAAGAATCATTTTTCTGTAAAGTGGGGAATAGACTGATGATGAAGTAGCCCACACTTCCTTTCTTATACTCTGACATCTATTCTTAAAGGGGGGGACAGGGCTGTTACCTGCCTTACCCCAAATTTTCCAAGACACACACATGCACACAAAACAAAACAGAACAGAGGTTTCTTAAGTGCCAAAAAAACTGGATTGAAATCTGGCTCTGTTGTGCATTAGCAAAACACTTAGCCCCCTGAACTTCGACACCCTCACCTGTGGAATGGATTAGTAGTGCATACTTCTGAAGACTGTTGACAGAATGAAATGTGGTCCTGTGCCTAGCCACATAACTTAAGATGCCCACCAGTTGCTTCCTTTCTTTCCTTCCTTTCCTTCTCTTTTATTTCAGGCTGGTCTCTCAGGCTTACCTATCCACAAATGAAGTTGTTTTAGGTAACGTGACAGAGACAGGGTAGGGGAACCAGGCAGCAAACTGCCAAGAGGTGGGAGGCCTCAATCTTGGCACCCTCACTATTCTTGACAGTGTTCAGAGTCCAGCTCAAAGCTAAAAAGGTCTTCCATCTTTGGTAGGAAAATTCAGTTTTTAAAAATTCCTCAATATCATTTATATTTTCCTCACTAGTCTCATCATAGAATTTGAAGTTGGAGTTCTCATGCTGTGTAGTGACCAAAGTGTGCTTAAGTTTTCCCCTCAGCTTGACTAAACTTTAGGGAGGTTTCTTGCTGACATAGGCCAGATTTACAACCCAGAAATATCTTTCTCAAAGACCTGGGAGACACCCCTTCGAAATATAATCATCAAGAGAGGTAGGAACTTTAATGAGCACCACTTTGAAACACAGATGGCCTAATCACATTGACCAACCTCCCTACTAAACCTTTTCTTTACTTTCCACTAGCTTAGCAATTTTCACCAGTGTGCCTCAACAATTTCTAAAACATGCACTACCTAGCTGGTCATGGGGACTGACCTCTTTTCCTTTAGATTGTCAAATAAAAAATGACAACAGCCAACACAACAATAGCCACCAGGCATAAATGAATCAAAATTATACCTGATTTTTGTCAGATCAGTAAAAATATATTTTTGGTGTGCCGCAGAATTTTGGTAGTTAGTTTTTGTGTGCGAGTTGAAAAAGGTTGAAAATCCCTTTGCTAGATAGTCCTAAAACCTCTCCTGCCTTTTGTTTCAGTGGAGCTTAATTCAATCTTTCCCCCACATTGCAATAATCTTGAATAAAGTCTTCCTTGCTTGTTTAACTCTGTCCTGTGCAATTTTTCTTTGACAACAGATACCACATAGCCAGGCCCAGAGCACTCACTGAGGCCCATGATTCAGGCTTAAATCCAAGATTCCAAGGACAAATGCTGCCTGTGGCATTCCTATACCCAGACCGGGCAGTTATTCATACAAAGGGGACTTAAACAATTGTCTCGGAATAGAAGTGTGTTCAGAAAGACATCACAACTTGCTAGTAAATCTTTCTTATCTATGACATCATTGGTTAGCATTTTTAGTTACTCAGTTGTCATGTGGAGAAAATAAATTGCCAACCTTCTGCTCCCCCCATCTCCATAGATGTCCAGTAAAATCAATTTCTTACATTTTCCCATCTTTCCCTGAAGTATGTGTCTGGTCATTTCAATACGTAACCAGGTGCACCTGAGGGACCACTGGTTGTGGGGCTCTTGTTCAATGTATCTCTTTGACACTAAAGCTGAGGATAAAGATCCCAGATGCCAGAAACATTTATAGACATAAGGTTGTCCCTAATTTTCATTTGCAACTCTTTGTTCTCATCATCAAAGACACTTGTATAATGGTAGCCTTAAAGGAGATCCTTCTCCTTGTTCATAATGTGCTTCCCCCTGGGATAGCATTATTGTTGATATCCCTGTTGCTAAGCTAAGTCACAAAAGCTCTGATTAGGGCACTACCCTGGGCAAGTCACTTATCCTGCCTCCAGTGAAACATGAGCCTCCTGCTTCTTAGAGCATTTTCTGTGTGCTATGCATGAAGGAGCCTTGAACCAGAAGTAAGCTCTGCTCAAACTCTAGCAACAAAGGGCCCATGGAATAGAGACCTCTGCTAAACAAGACCGATGGGAGCCTTGATTACATCCACGATCCCTATAGAAAAAGTCACTTTAGATATGTTTGGAGTGAAGGCTGAAAAAAAAAAAAGGGCTGTTTATTAAACAGGCAAGTGCTGACCTTAAATCTAGCATTATAGCATTTGGAATTGGTAGAATTAGAAATCTGTAATACCTTCAGAGGGCAGAATGAAGGCCAGATAATTTGGGGTCAACTTAAGGAAGAGAACTTCAGCAGTTAAAATGCACAGAACAAGCTGCTTTAAGTAGCGTTGGAGTTGTTACAAAGGAATTCATCCATAAAAGGATCACTACCATTTCTGAAATTATAATTTTTCACTTTAAATTTCCAACAAAAATAAACTGAAAGCATAAATGAACTGGAACAGGAATCTGCAGAGAGTCTATTAGACTTTTGCAAGGCTTTCTTTTTAGTAAATTTGGAAGTATATATTAGGGAATGGAATTTGATAGGTTGCCATTTTTTTCTCTGTACAGGTTATAGTGGTTACACTTCTGCCAGTGAATTATGAGAAGGCTTGTCAAACTTTTGACGTTTGCTAATCTGAGAGGTGAATGAAGACATGTGTAGTTTTGGTTTACATTGATTTTATGATGTGTGAAATCAAACAGGTTTTTATATGTTTAAGAGCCGGTTGTATTCCCTTTTCTGAGAACTATTTGTTCATTTCCTTTGCTTATTTATTTATTTATTGAATGGTTGGCCTCTTTCTTATACATTTATAGAACTCACAGCCATTTTTTCTGCAGTGTGATTAGCAAATGCTTCCCAGAGTTTTATGTTTGTGTTATGACTTTACTTATTGTGTTATTCTAAAATAAATTTCAACCAGCTTTCTAGTGGAATTTTTCCCTTAACTTCTGGACTTTGTGTCATACTGAAAAAAGGATTTTTTAAAACTATTCTCCATTTATTTGACCAATATTTTTAGCAGATCATATTTCATGTTTAAATCTATAGTCCATTTAGGTGTGAACTATGAATCCAATTTCAGTATTTTACAGGTGACTGCCCATATAGTCCAACATTTATTGAAAAATCAATCTATGAATTCCTCACCAATGTCACATTTACCACATACTTAAAATCTCATACATACTTGGTATTATTTCTGGAATTTCTATGGTATCCCATTGATTGGTCTAGTGTAAAGCTGTACTAGCCTATTTTAATTATTCTAGGTTTATAATATGCATTATAATGTAGTAGGACTATCCCCTCCCCCAATTAAGCCAATGATGTCCTGGACATTTTTGTTGATTTTTTTCATATTAAATTTTTATAAAAGAAAGCAATGTATGAAATTGGTATTGATATCATATTCAATTTATAGAATAAACAACAATATGAATTATTAACATTATTTTGTAAGTTCTTCCAAGAATATGGTATTGAATTTCACTTGTTTGTATTTGTGGTCCCCAGTAGTATTTTAGCTTTCTTCATGTAGATGTTACATATTATTTGTCAAGTTTATTCTTTCATGTTTTTTCCTTGTTTAATTCCTGTTTGTTCTTTCTCAAAAATTAGATATTTATATATGGAACAGGGATTTTTATTTTTAAAGGATAAGAGAGTTGGTATATCTGGTGCATGATACTGGGTGGCTGGATTCACTCCTTATGCCTAGGGTCAAGTTTTAAAAAGCTTTGAATGCTATGAATTCTGAATCTTAATTATTTTGCATTTTTAAAACTACATTAAATTTAATTTTTAATTAAATTATAATATTGTATAAATTTAAGGTATATAGCATTCTTTTGCCTCATTTACATATTGTAATATGATTGCCATTGTAGTGATATTAATCACATTACATAACTGTAGTACAATATTATATACTATGCATTAGATCTCTATGGCTTATTTACTACTTATTACAAGTCTGTACCATTAAGAATCACTACCAATCTTTCCCTCCCACCCCCTATTCTCTGATGACCATCACTTTACTTTCTTTTTTTTATAGGTTTGATTTTTTTGGTGGGTCCTATTCTTAACACCAATTCATACTTAGTGATTTTTTAAAAGGTGATATATTATTTTTGGAAGATGACAGTTTGGAAATCAGCATGAAGAATGAACTAGAATCAGATCAGCTAGTTGCAAGGCACCTATTTAATTCAGAGAAAAAAGTTGTGCTCACTCTCATATTCAGGAAAAATAAAGACAGAAAGTTGTTACCATGGACCTATTACATGCTTAATATTGCAGTAGCACTTACAGAATTTTCCCCCAAAGTGGACTCAGATTGCACCCTTTCCTCCAGCTCTTTAAATCAAGGTAGCCTATTAATTTACCAAATACTGCTGGCCTATTAAAAGAGACTTAAATAAAAACTGATCTATTGTAATTTATCAACACTCTTCCCACAATAAACCCTTCCTTCGATGACAGTTGGTTTTTAACTGTTTGCTCTTTATCTTGTTTTCTGGGTCAAGATCATATCTCTGTGACCCTAATTTTGAACTCATGGGTCTGACAGCTTCAGATTCGATCTCATCCTCACCTCTATAACCCCTAGGCTTTTATTCTTCCTTGTCAATTCTGACTCAGCCTGGTTTCTCAACCAGTATTTTTCACGGTCAGGTAACAATGCTATTCATCATCTCTGATCCCACAAAACTATACCCTTAATCTAGTGACTGGATCAACTTTAAGATATAAGAAGAGAATTAAAGGTAGATTGTATCTGGAAACTCAATAATCCTAGGTTTCACACTATAAAAATGAGGTCACACTTCATGTATATCTGGTTTTCCCTGGTTTGATATCTCCTACGTGCAGAATGGCTGCCTTTCAGCCATATCCCTGTCCCTCAGTTATTTGAGGTCGTCTGCCTCCTATGAAATCTTAGAAGGTTTCCATTGGCATCACACTATATTTATAGATTCCTCTGGTTAGGGCAACCAGCTTGCAGGAGTCTCCCAGTTGAGCACAGAAGTCCCCCATTCTGAAAAATTTCTCAGTCCTAGGCAAATTGTTATTTTAGTCATCCTACTTCCATTGCTCAGCCCAGGTTCCTTCTTGCAGTGTGTGTGAGTGTGTGTGTGTGTGTGTGTGTGTGTGTGTGTGTGTAGCATTGCTGTGTGCCTTTCTCTGGAATAAAATTCCCTGTCATCATGGCACCAACTCACACAGTTTACCCATTTTTCAGGGCACTAACATTCCCTTTGGCTGTTGCTGGCTCCAATGTCACCTCTAATAATGACACCTCCGGTGCTCACCTCTCTCCAGTCTACTTGAGCACATCCCTCTCCCTTTTCCCCTGGATCTCACTGTTCTGCTTATTTTTCTGCAGCCAGCTGGCTTAAGCATCTAGGTGTTATAAATATTTTAATATTTATAGAATCAAAGCTTCCCTTTTCTAGAAAGCACACACACTACTCAGATGGTTGGTTCTGACTTGTATCAGGTACAAAAACAATGCACTTGTTTTCAAGGCCACTTTTCCCACAGAATCCTCTGTTGTGGACTCCGGATCTCTGAGCTAAATCTTTCCTTTGCTTAGGTTGGATGCATTCACTCTTGAGCCTTCTGTACTTGTGTCCTCATTTCTCCACCCCCACAGGTCTCCATACACGTTCATGTATCTCGGACCCCCACATATGAATGGGCTGAAGCTCATAAGTTCTTTACCTAGAGCCTCCAGACCCCATGTAAATCAGTAGGTGCAGTTAGGAGATAGACTAGGTAGGAGAGGATAATACATCTTCAGTACTGCTCTGGTCTATAACAAGTTGATGGACCCACCCCAGAGTTACCACATATCTACTCAACTCTCAAAAGTCAAATGTGGTTCCTTTTCTTCTGAATTTTCTCAAGTGGAATAAACGGTTTTCCACTGGTCACATTACTTCATGCAGACCCTTTCACTACCATAGCTCATACTACTTTGAGACCATGAAGTCATAGGACAGCATCCTTTTGTAAGTTGCTGTCCATGGAGCACACAAGAAAGACAAAAGAGAGAACAGTTGGAAACTGAAAGACTAGAACTAACTTTTTTCTTGTCTATACATTCAAGATAAATTATTTTCCATGCTAAAAAGTACCTGAAGAATGCATGCAGACTACATGGATTCTAATCTATATCTATACTTTTAAATTGCCACCAAAAAATGATGATTTTCTCTTCAGCTAAAATTTCTAACACACAGTCTTCACATCTGATCTAACAAATGTTTTATTTATTTATTTATTTATTTTTAACAAATGTTTTAGTTAGAACTTCATTTTTGTCCATATGCTCTAACAGGTATTTGTAATTAGATTTAATCATTTAGTACTCATAATAATTCTTTGAAAAACAACTATTATTAGCATTTAAAATTGAGCACATTAACACTCAGAGACACTAAAATAATCATCCCTCCTAAGACACATATCTACTACATTTTGGAATCTGATTGAAACCTAGGAATGATCCTATTTCCCCAAAATAGAAACATGTTTCTTCATTATTTTCTATCAAATGAAAAGATAAACTGTTTCTGACAAGTATTAGGATTTACTGTACTATGGTAAGCAGATTCTAAACTAGTCCTCCGCAATCCCCATCTCCTGGTGTTCAGATCTTTGCATAATCCCTCTTCTTGGGAGAGGACTGGATTTTGTGACTTGCTTCTCACAAAGAGAATAAGTAAATGTAACAGGATGTTAATTCTATTAGATTCCAAATAATTGTGACTTCTGTATTGTTCTTTTACAAGTACCCTCTTTTTCTTCCCTGATTGCTTGCTTTGACTTGAGAGGCTATGTGGAGAGGCCTATATGGTAAGGGGCCAAGGGAGTCCTCCAATCAATAGCTTGTGAGCCACTGACGCCCCAACCCATACTCTGCGAAGAAGCAAATTCTGCCAACAATCACATGAGCGCTCTAGGAAGCAGAGTCTTCCCAGTTGATCCCTGAGAGGATTATGGTCCCAGCCCAGTGAAGGATCTTGAAGTAGAGGATCCAGATAATCCATGACTAGATTCCTGACACAGATATTGAGATAATGAAAGTATGTGTGTTTAAACTGCTAACATTTAAAGTAATTGATTACACAGCAATTGATAACTAATACACATGTACTCTCTGTCATTATTTGTTACTTCTGTGTAGCAAATAACACCAAAAACCTAGTGGCTTAATAAATAACAATCATTTATTTTTCTCCTGAATTTTCAAAGTTGTAGGAATTATTAGGTTGGGCTTGATAATATTCTGCTCTATAATATCTGGTGCTTCACTAGGATGACTAGAATATCTATTATATAATAATAGCAATATTGGTAATAACAACAGTAGCGAATATGCCCTGAGCTCCTCATGAGACCTTCTGTATGTTTTACATGTATAAGCTCATGTAATACTCAGAACAACCCAATGAACTAAGTATTGAGGCACAAGCAACTTAAGCACCTTACCAGCTGACATGCAGACCTGAGATGCAAAAAGCTGGCATGCAAAGCCATACATTTTGCATTAGCAATTGACAGCTCTTATCCTTTCTAATATGCTGTCTCTCACTAGGCACCCGTAAGTAGGAGGTAAATGCAGAAATTGACTTGTTCCAATCTATCTCACTATTGTGCCTGAATTAGAAAGTTAAGACAAGCCCCTTACTAGTTAGATTTCAATTAAATAAAAATAAATCAAGTATAAATCTATTTACAGGATGACAGAGGGAAATATCTTTGAGGATATAACAGATTATTAGGACAAAATCTGACATCAATAGTAGAGAAGCAAATATTATCAAAGCCTAGGTGTGATTGGCAGTACTAGCTTATTTTCTCAATTGGTTTTGAAGATTTTAAATTTTATATTGAGGAGTAAGGAATCAGATTCCAATCACATTTCCACATGCCAAGTCTTCATGTGTACCGAGGCTCACCATCCCCTGACGAGGAGTTCAGTTTGTCCACACCTCGGATCTACCACTCCTGTGCCCCTTTGTTTCCCTTAGCAGTGGAGGGGTCTACAGCCAATATGCCTTCATATGGACACTGAGTGGTATGAGGTTAGCAGTCTTATTCAACAAAGATTAACTTCGGTAATTCACCTGCAAAGTCGTAAAGCCAGAAAAACCAGATTCCATTACCATTTCAGATTTGCAACCAGTTTTGCGATCTTGGAATATGGACTAATCTATGATAGTTACACTGATTGATTAACTGCTGGGACTACAATGATCCTGACCACTGATCAATATGTTCAGCCACTTAATAGCTATATATATGAAGAAGTGCACCAGCAAATCAACACATATTAATCAAGGACAAATCGGAGCCAAGATCTGCCCAGCAGCACAATAACAAAGTTATTGAGGACCCTGCCCTCAAGGAGCCTAGGGTCTGCTTAGGGAACTGAGACTTAAATACGTAAGACAGGAGTCAACACAAGAGAGAAACAAGGGGTGTTAAAGTCTGTGAGGAGCTAGTGTGATAAAATTAACAAATATTGATATTCCAGCTGACAGTGAAAAGCACATAATTATATGTCAGTTCTGAACAATAGCATTGTGTTATACACATTATTATTCACTTGGAAATACAACTTTTAAAGCTTGAAAATCCATTTTTCACATATTTTACATGTACCAGGAATAACAGTGTAGCTCAAACAACAGCATCCTGAGCTTTTTGTACACTGGAGATAGGGAAATGTTAATAATAGAAGTATGTAATGGCTAAAAGCTGCTAAATGAAAGAAGGGATTGTTTTGTTCCTTTGTAGCACATACAGCCATTGTACTTAGTAAATAATTCATCTGATGATTTCCTTGGTCTCAGTCTAGCTCTTCTTGAGAAAGAATCCTCCTTTATTTTTATTTTCTTTTATTTTTGCTGTATCCCCTGAGTCTATTACAGCAACTGAGGCATAGTAGGTGCTCAATACATAATTGTTGGATAAATGAATAGCAAACAAAAGAGTAGTTAAGCAGTTAATCACATGAACTAATCTCATTCAAGTTACATGAAATTAGGAACTACAGACTGACAGCGATCACGTTTCGTGCAGACAGGGCTCTTTTGTTCTTTATGAGGACATTTTGTGTGCACACTGCATACACAAGTTCTGAATGAACATGCAGACACAGACTAACATGCTTCATTTCTCCATTTTTGACTCAGCTGTGATTTGCTTAACAGGTGAGAGAGTGACATTTTTCTGGACTCAAGAGATACACTGAGGAAACTTGTTAAATAATGTGTTGTACAAACACCAAACACGCCAAATACTCAGCATTCCCCAGCTATTTCATAAACAAACTTCAGAAGGTGATTGGTTTAATTGAGCTGTCAAAGTAGGTCAGGCTAGAAGGGCAGAGAGTATATATAAATAGTCCAATATCTGCCAGTCTCAGGGAGCTAGTGATTAGATTTCAATCTGATCATAATTAATATGTTATTAAAATCCTCACCAAATAAATTGGCTTCATTTAACTGAGAGAGTTGAAGTCACGCAAAAAAAGGGAGGAGGGAGAATATTCAGGCTGAAGGTCTGCACTGTCCAGGAATTCCAAACGTAGGCAAACCTACATGGGCTGTTTCATTTTTCTGCTTGGAGAAAATGAGAGGTACTTTTATTTGGTAGTAGTCTACTCATATTTTAATGCCTCGGAAACTGAGAACACACATCCCCAAATTTGTCTGTGTTAGGTCACAGTCATGAGTTTCTCAACCCATTCCTTTTCCTCCAGTGAAAGAAACCAGTAAAGTGCATTCAGCCTACAGGTGTAGAACTATCCACAAAACGTGTGTGTGTTTGCACAGCACCTACGGTAGAGCAGAAGAGTAGACACGTAACAAATATTTGTTGGAATGACTGAAATTCTAATATCCAAGAATAACTCAGTCATGTATTTTCCAAACTTTTTTCTAACTTTTTATCTGTATTTTCTTGCTGGGTCTACTATAGAATCAGCCTGCATCATGCAGGAAGTACAATGTTTTTCAGAAGTCATAAGAAAAACTGTATTGAATGTTGCTCTGTGCCAGGCACCAACTCTCATTTTAGCCTCATAACAACCTTATAAAGCCGGTGCCATTGGTATTCCTATCTTATAGATGAGGAAATTGACACTTTGAGAAGTCACACAAGTGGCCCAAGTTTATGCAGCTTAATATGAGAGGGCCAGGATTTAAACAAAATCATTATGTCTTTAAAACATTGACTTCTCCTAATTCCAGCTTTCACATTAAATGCAGTGAGAAAAACATCAGAACCCTCTCCCCTAAGCATAGTGATTCTCTCTGTGTGTCCTGGGATCTCCCACGTCAAAATATTTGGAGCAGGTCAGGGGGAGAGGTGAGGTCTTGGTGAAAACGCGAATTTATCAGCTTCACGCAGAGTTTACAGAAGGAACATATTCAGACCTACTGAAGAAAGATGGAGCCCTGAAAAAACAAAAATGAAAAGCACCTGCCACATTGGAAGGAAGCTGGAAGAAGCAAAATAAACTTTTGATTAAATATTATTAATATTTTTCCATACTGGCTAATGTGAAAGGCAAATATATTGTGTACCTACAGCAGCTAAGACTGAGGTCAAAGCAGAGTCTCGATCATTTCAAATACCACTATTAACTCATCGAGACCAAGGGTAGCAGGTTAAGAGAGTAACCTCAGTATTGCTGACAGGAAGAGAAAAATTCCTAAGGTAGAAATAGGTGACCATTTTGCATGTTTCACTGGGTAGCCCTGAACACATTATTTAAATCTCTCTAAGCCTCAGTTTACTCATGTATAAAATGGAGAAAATAACATCTGAAGAGGAACAACAATACTATAAGTAAACATGTATAACTTAGTGTCTGCTGTGTAATAGATATTGAACCAGAAATATCTTTTTTCTTAAAATGGCAAGCTTCTATGTGCATAGTCCATAACCCTCTTTTTAATTTTGGCTATATACTAAGTTAGAAGGCTACTTCTATAGTCCAATACCTATATTACAAAGCCACTCTGCATGATAAAAATAAAAAAAAAAAAACCATAACATTGACTTGTGGATTCCCCAGAATAGCAATATGTTCATTTTCTCAGAAACCAAGTGCCCCTTACAGATACTGACCAATGCCAAGGTCATTCTGCACCAGGTATTCTAAAAATGACATAAAGACTTTTTCAAGTTAATTGTCTTCATTACGTCATCAGACACGTGACCTTGGAGCAAAAACAGAAGGATTTATCTGAGAGAAATTCAGCAACCATTTTGGAGTCAGTTCCGCTGGGCAGAGCTGGTAAGCTACTCTGGGTCAGTGTCTACTCTAGGACTGGGTCAGTCCCTGTGTGGGTCTTTTACATTCGCCTCGTATAGGACCTTCTTGGCAGCATGGCTTGGGCCAGTCTTCCCACCGGCACAGCAAAGGACACAGAAAAAAATGGAGCCGAGGGCAAGGCTTTGGCAGAATCCATCTCTATTCATTAAAATCCTCCATGCACTACCTAGATGTGGGACATTTCTGTCGCAATCTCTTAGGAAAGGCAGGAAGCCTTGCTTTGATTCTCAAAGCATATCCTGCATCTGTTTTCATTGCAAGTTGCAGTGAAAGTGCTCTGTCAAGTCAATGATTGGGGAGGTGGGCAGAGGAGAAAGACATGCGCACAAATTTGAAGCCCAAGGACACAAAGGTATCATGGTGTTTGTATTGTCAAAGGGATGTGCTTCTGGTGTTAGAAAAAAAGGAAAGGGGGTGGTAGCAAAAGGAGGGAAGAAAGGCATTCACATTTATTAAGCACTATGAGAACTACTCCACACCAGCCCTTTCTTTAGACCCCCGTTAACTATTTCCACTGTGCTAATAAGCACTGGGGAGCAGAGGAACAAGGCAGCCAGTGCTCCTTGTTTTCATAGAATTTACTGTCTGGTGAGGGAAACAAACCCCGAACAATTCATTACAAGTGTGGCATGTGTTATAAAGACAAGAGCAAAGGGTACCAGAGGCATATGGCAAGGAAGCGTTCCAGTTACGATTTCTGAGTATAAAAAACGCAGAAGCCATTTCTAAATTTAAACTGAAACGAGTTTATGAAATGAATACTGATAGTTCACAAAAACCAACAAAGAATATTTTATCCAGGAGTCTTAAACCACAGACTTTCAAGGTCAGTTACAAGATGCTTGAATCCCTTCTTGGAAACTCAGTAATGATTACAGTCCAGTTGCATTCCCTCCAGTTCCCTTTTCTTTTTTTTTTTTCTTTTCAAAGTTTTTATTTTTTAGGGGCTGACACAGCTACTTTTTCACTAGTTCACATTGTTGGAGACCCTGAGGATAGTACCCAATGAAACCTCTCCCGACTACCAGAGCTGAGAGTAAAGGATATACGATACTATGTACATATAATGTTTTGAGTTCAGTTAAGCCATCAAGCTCACACATACAATAGCTTAAATAAGGGTGTTTTCTAGATATGAATATGGGAAGGGTATAAAGTATCCACGAGATGACTCAACAACCAGAAGAGTTTTTGCAGGACCTTCATTCCCTCTCCCAAGGGGCAGCTGTGGAGTTCAAGTTTTAAGATATTTCACATTTGGAAACATATGTGAGAAACAACCTGGGATCTCTAACTGAAGATGACAGAGAGGAGTGGCTACTTGGCATTAGCAGTAACAAGAACTAACTGAACTTGCATGATTTGTGTTAATACAGTTCAATGTTTTACGCTGGATTCAGGGTTGAGTAGTCTGAGAAAACTCAGGATATACAACGTGGTCTCCAGAAAAAGTCCAGCCATTGTTAATATAATGAGAACGGCTGATGTGACATCGATGTAACCTGGCAGCCAAGGAGAGCGGACTGTAATACACATGTATGAACAATGATGACTTCACTGTACTAGTCAGTAGAGGCAGTAGACACCATTGAGTGAGTACATGTACTGTGTGGCTGTTGCATTCAAAGTGACTGAGCCAGTAGATCAATGAATCTACATCAGATTTTGTGTTAAGCTTGAACAGTCTTCCATGGAAATTATTCAGATGATTCAAAAGGCCACAGCTATGGGCAACTAGTGATTGGCAGCTTCGTCATGACAACAGCCTGTTCATACATCATATTTAGCACAGAGTTTTTGGTGAAACATCAAATCACCCAGGTGACTCAGCCCCCTGACAGTCCAGGTTTGGCACCCTGCAACATCTGGTTTTTCCTAAAAATAACATAACTTTTGAAAGGGAAGAGATTTTAGACCATCAGTAAGATTCAGGAAAACACAACAGGCAGCTGATGGCAACGGGGAGAACTGTGTGAGGTCCCCAGGTGCCCACTTTGAAGGGGACTGAGGCATCATTGTCCGATGTATGATGTTTCTCGTATTTTGTATCTTCTTCAGTAAGTGTCTCTATATTTCATATTACATGTTTGGATAGCTTCTGGGCAGATGCTATATATGGTTCTGTTACCCCTAACATTTTGGCAAGAAGAGATGGTATATAAAAAAAAATGAATCCTAGGTAAAATTTAAATAAATTTCCTTTGTTAACACTCCCTTAATCCAGATGGCCTCATTTGAAAATTATTTAAATGTTATGTGTATCCAGGAAGTATGGACAACGAAAACTATATTTTGGTGAGAATGCAGATTGGTACAGCCACTGTGGAAAACAGCATGGAGTATCCTCAACAAATTAAAAATGGAACTCCCTTTTGACCAAGCAATTCCACTTCTGGAAATATAGCCTAAGAATCTCGAAACACCAATATAAAAATGCATGCACCACTATGTTTATAGCAGCATTATTTACATTAGTCAAGATGTGAAAAGAGCCCAAGTGCCCAACAGTAGCTGAGTGGCTAAAAAAAGCTGTGGTACATTTACACAATGGAATACTATGCACCAGTAAAAAAGAAAGAATTCTTGCCTTTTTGCGACAACGTGAGTGGACCTAGAGAATATTATGCTATGTGAAATAATCCAGTCAGTGAAAGGCAAGTAAAATATTATCTCACTTATACGTGGACTCTAATGAACAAAATAAACTAACACACAAAAGAGAAACAGAAGCACAGATATGTGGAGGGGTGGGGTGGGACTAGATGAAAGAAAGTGAAGGGATTCGTCAAAGAGCTTTTGTGCACCACCCATGGACACCAACAACGATAATGGGATGGCCTGAGGGAGGGGTGCGGGGCGGAGGTGTGCGAAGTGAGAAAAAGAGGGGACAACTATAATAGCATAAACAGTAAAATACAATTTAAAAAGTTGAAAACATACTTTTACTGCTTCCACAGAGGATTTCCAAACTTAGTTTTTATCCTCTTTATAAAAATTTAAAGTGAAATTCTCTTGAAAAATGGCAGAAAGAATTTCTTTTCTATTAGATTATTTCTCCATTATTCATGTAAATGGGAATATCTGAGGTTTAAAAAAATGAGAGCTCAAAAACCAGCAAAAGTAATTCACAGAACAACTGTGCCTTCTGCTTGGAGACGGATCATAAATCACATCAGGGCCTCCTTCCTCCTGATTTGCACACAATATTAAATAATGGAAAATAATTGGAATTCTCACTGTCAAAGAAGCTATCAGGGTCACCTACATCTTTCTGGCCATTCATCACCTTCTAAAAATATTCCTTAAGAAGAGGGAGGGGCGAGGTAGAAGAGGGTAAAGAGAGGATAAATGGTGATGGTGGGACCTGACTTCGCATGGTGAACATGCAATACAATATACAGATGATGTATTATAGAACTGTATGCCAGAAACCTATATAATTTTATTAACTGATGTCACTTCAATAAATTTAATAAAAAATAAAATAAAATAGAGAATAAAAATAAAATAAATGAAAACATTACTGAACATTGAGAGCTAGAATTTAAAATTTTAATCGTGGTATAAATATTTGAATAAACTATAACAAAATCATATTTTATTGAAATAGTCACTATTTATGACTAATTTAAAGAAAATGTGGGCTTGGTAGTAAAGGCAGGAAAAATAAATATTATCCCAGCCATGACCTTAAGGACCGCTGTATCTTCCCATATTTTCTCTCTTACTGTTTATTTACCTTAAATAAATTTCTTTTGCTTCCCTCTTACTTTGCCCTACCATTTTATGTTAAATGCAATATTGGTGGTTAGCATTGCAATTTACTCCATAACGCAGAGAATATCAAGAGGCTCATCATGGAACCAGAGGCAGAATTCACGGGGTAACATACCCGCAAATACTTATGTGTTAGAGTTTATTTTATATCAGCACTTTTCCAAGCATTTTACCTGTATCAATTCATTTAGTCTTTCTAAGATAAAAGGGGATAGGTACTTAACAAAAGGAAAAACTGAGAAGGCAAGGAGGTTACTTGGTGGTCCAGGGAGAGAAAGCAAGAATATCACAGAGTTGGAGCTTTTCCTAGGCATCTCTGGCTCCGAAGTCCTGCTGTTAATCACAGTGTTAAATGGGCCCTGATCAAATGTTAGGTTCAACTTCATATGGAAACCATTTTCCAAAGACATCGCAAATACCATCGGATTGATTGAGTGCTGAAATCACGGGAGGGGTGTTTGCACAACAGGCTGGAGCAGCTACAACATGGAACTGAACTACCTCCTAATGAAACACCTTCTATAAATATTGCACTTATTACTTTGTAAAGAAGAAGCAACGAGTGTAGTATTTTGTTTACAGACAATTACATTATGTCAGGAAAAAAGCATTTGTCACTGTTGTTGTCATTTGAAATTTAAACATGACCGAGGTGTGTAATTTGATATTGGGCCAAAAAAGGGGTGAATTGTAGTGGGCATCAGTCATTATTTTGGATGCACCAAGTCTCTGAACACTCGTTTCACATTTATGGAATTCGGTACCTACAGGACCACAGGTCCTTTTACAGAAATCAGATACAGAGGCCTCCACCAAAAACTTATTTCTATCAAATTCTGTTGAATCAATGCCTAGTGATCCACAGCAATGTGAATGTACCTAAAGCCAAAAAACTGTACACTTACAAATTTTAACTTTTCTGTTATGTGTATTTTATAACAATAAAGAAATAATCTGTTAAGGCTAGTAATGTGAAAAAGCAGGCCCTAGGCAGACACAGCTTTGTGGAGGGTGGCCCGTGTATATACGTAACCTGCAAGAAACAGTATAGAGGTCCCAGAAGTGGCCTCCAGAGTTCAGTATCCACGGAGTTAGCCCTGCAAATTCTAGGGTCATTTGCCAGTGTCACCACTGCATCAATTCTGGAACATGATTTTGTATATTACTCCTACTGCATAGCCTCAAAATCCTCCAAATCCAGTCCTCCCGTCCTTCTAGGAACCCAGTAAGCTACATAGTATCTCTTAATATTTATTTTCTGCTCAAAAAAGTTTAGATAGTTTCCTGGTATCTGTAACAATGATTACTGATTGAAACAATAAGATTAAGTACCTTATTAGTTAATATTTAGTTTGTGCTAAGCACTGCATTAAATGATTAATCTTCATTATGCCATTTCATAAAAAGAGATGTAAACTATGATTAACCTCTGTACAGTGGAGGGAAATGAAGTTGAGAGGGATTAAGTAACTTGCCCAAGGCCCATGTGTCTAGAAATTGGCAGAACTAAGACTGGAACCCAGGTTTGTGTGATGAGAATGTGCATGCTCTTAACCACTGTTCTACAACAGTTACTGGTAGATGATCTCACATTAGTATAGTCCAGAGGTACTGCACCTTAGAGATCTGAGAGAACTAACAACAGATTTTAAATTAATCACCACCAAACATTAAGCCTGAAGAGTTGATTTGCAGATTTGATTAAGCTCTATCAGTGATCCATCCTTTGGGGCCCAAGATTACCCCTCTGTAAAATTAGGGTTTGAACTAGGTTTCTCTACTGCTGTGTTATTCCAGTTCCAGCTCTCTAATTAGAAGTCTCTCTTCTTAGCTGTCTTGTTAAGGAAATGTGTAAAAAAGCTATTAACTAACCACAAATCTTTGAAGCTGTCTGCACGTCCTCTGCATCCTTCTCCTCTCTGTGCCTCAATAGAGTCCTGTTCTGATTAAAAGTCCAAGGAAGTTTTTCCTGTGTGACCCAGATAATCCAAGGTCAGGCTTCAGAAGCTGTTGTGTAACTGCTGGTTGAAAATCAATCGTACATGTCCTGAATTCAAGGACGTACACACACAAATAAGCACAAATCACTTCAGACGACATCTGGTCTTTTGATTTCATAAGAAAAATGTCAAAGGGTTATATTTTTCTCAGTGTCATCCCAGAAAGGCACGCAATTCCATGGAGTGGGCTTTGGGCCCAAGTATGAGAAAGGTCATTCTCGCTGAATTCCAGGATTCTCCAAGTGGCTCTAGATGTCATTATAGCAGCTGTGTTTTCTTTGCCCTTGAGCAACCAATCAATGCCCAAACGCCAGTTCTTTTTTTTTCCACTACAACTGCTGTATTAGGTCTAATATTACTGATACTTTCATCACCCAAATTAATTTTCAAGATCTACTGCGCGACTGGGAACTCCAAATAAGAGACTGTGTCATCCCATTGTAGTATTTGAAGATGGTTGAATATAAATAATAATTAAAATGGTAATACCTGTGCTATTTATCTAATCTGTGCCAAGTATTGGGATAAGAGCTCTATGGACATTATTACTGCTATAAGTGTGGCACCTGATATGATAGGTTTTATTATTAACATCTTTATTTTATATACAGAAAAACTGAGTGAGGCTGGAGAGGAAGAGAGATTTCCCCAAAGTCACACAGATGATATTGCAGGCCAGCCTGACTTCAAGGCCTGTGCTCTTAATGCCTCATTGTTGAGATATTAATTCCCACTGAGGATCAGTCTGCCTGAAAGATACACTAAACACAATCTTTCTTAGAAATTTCAATGGAATTGCTGAGCTCACCTTTGATCACTACTGAAGAGAGTTTCTCTTTAGACTGAGTTTCAGTAGTGGGAGACACATGTGGATGTACTCAAACTGACTTGACAGTGGCAATGAAGCAAGACCAAAGAGCACATGAGGACAGAAGCAGTGATATAATTTTAAGTGCAGACCCAGTGGCAAAAGTTGGGCTAAGGACAAAAGGCAAGGTCACTTACCAGGTAGCCAAATGAAACAAGCCAAGTGAAGAAAGAACTCATTAAATCATCAATTTGCAGCAAAAACAAAGTAGCTAAAAATTGGTCCTTATAAAAGAATTATAGAGTGGTTCAAATGAAAGATAGCCTTGTGGATTCCAGGACTATTGTTCAGGAGCTTGAAGCATGCCTACTCACTGAGGTTTGACTCTGTATCTGAAAAGATAAACCCAACAAAGCTGGTGTAGAAGGAATAGAGAGACTTCACAGTCAGGTGAGAAAACAAGTGCAAAGACTATTGCAATGTATAATAAGAAAAAAACTATGATTCTAACTTGGATGAGCCCAGATTTTGAAAAATACCTCGAGTAGAGAAGGGCAAGTAATCAGGCATATAAAACCACATCAAATTAAAAAGTTTCTGCACAGCTAAAGAAAACATCAGCAAAATGAAGAGGGAACCAACTACGGAAAAATATATTTGCCAATGATATCTTGGACAAGTGTTTGATCTCCAAAATATATAAAGAACTCATACAACTCCACACCAGGAACACAAACAATCCAATTAAAAAATGTGCAAAGGACCTGAACAGACACTTCTCCGAGGAGGACATACAGAGGCCAGGCACATAAATATATGAAAGGATGCTCAGCATCACTAGCCATCAGAGAGATGTAAATTAAAACCGCAATGAGATACAAATTCACATCGATCAGAATGGCCATCATAAACAAAGCAACAAACAAGTGCTGGCTGAGGCTGTGAAGAACAGGGAACCCTAGTTCAGTGTTGGTGGGAATGCAGACTGGTGCAGCCACTGTGGAAAACAGTATGGAATTTTCTCAAAAAACTAAAAATTGAACTGCCTTTCAATCCAGTGATCCCATTGCTGGGATTATACCCTAATACTGAAACATCAATTCAAAAGAACCTATGCACCCCAGTGTTCACAGCAACATTATTTACAACAGCCAAATGCTGGAAATAGCCTAAGTGCTCATCAGTAAATAAATGAGTGGATCAAAAAACTGTGGTACATCTACACAATGGAATACTATACAGCAGAAAGAAAGAAAGATCTCCTACCCTTCATGACAGCATGGATGGAACTAGAGAGATTATGCTAAGTGAAATGAGCCAGGCAGTGAAAGACAAATACCATAGGATCTTACCTATAAGTGGAACCTAATCAACAAAACAAACAAACAAGAAAAATAGAATCAGAGATGTAAAAATAAAGAGCAAACTGACAGTGACCAGATGGGAGGGAAGAGGGAGATAATGGGGGAAAGAAGGGGAAGGGTCAAGTCAAGGAACATGTGTAAAGGGCCTGTGGACAAAGATAACGAAGGGGAGGATTGAATGTGGAAGGTGGGGGTGGGTAGGGCGGGGGAGAGTAATGGGCGGGGGGATTGGGACAACTGTAATTAAACAACAATAAAAAAATTTATAAAACTTAATAGACATTTCAATAAACCTCATTTAACAAGCAAGTAACTGTCTGTTAAAAAATTAGGCCTTGCTGAAGAAGCCCACCTTGATGAAGGCAGCAAGGTTCATGGAAGGACGCACAGGAGGGCCTTGTAAGCTTACATTAAAAAGTTTGTACCTTTTCCCAAGACCAGCTGGGAGCCATGGGTAGGGTGCCAAGGAAGGAAATGGCATGATCATATCTGCAGTTTAGAAAGAGAGTTCCATTTCCCCTCTGCTCTGTTAGGTTGAGTGGCGTGTGCTATTTCCCTAGGTAAACCGATGAATGCCTGTGGTCACCCAGAGTCATGGACTTTGTGAACCTATGAAGTGGAGGCAACTCCCTCAAGGTGCTCTCACCCTTTTATTACCCAAATATAATGAACAATGACAGTGACTTGGAGGTCCTGAGTGCTTGATTTAAAAAGTCAGACCCTCTCCATCTAGTTAATTCTGATTCCAAACTGACTACTAGTTCACATAGCTGTTGTTTGTTCACAAAAACAGTGGTTCAAAATGGCAAAGGTAGAAAGATATTATATTAGCCTATTATTATTATTCTGGATCAAAAATTTTAATGACCTTGCCTTTTTTAAATGGAACCCCAAACATAATAGTTAGACATTTGCACAAATTATCTTCTCCATCCCTTTATATTCAGTCTGTGTGTATCTTTCATTCTGAGGTGGGTCTCTTGTAGACAACACATAAAGTACTGAATAGTTTAAAAAATAGAGCCCCGAATAATAATGCTTACTACTCATTTTAACAGGTTTCAGGCACTATTATAAACATTTTATGTGCACTATATCATTTAACTTTATAATTCTCTGAGGTTGGTATTAGTGTTATTCCTATTTTTTTAGCTAAGAAAACTTAGATTTAGTGAGGTGAAATCACTTGCCCATGGACACAGAGTTAGCAAGTGGCAAAGCTTGTCTTTAAGCCACATCTGCCCTACGGCAAAGCACATGCTTTATCACAATTCAATCTTCACTCCTTTTTCATAGAATGATGCAAGAAATGTCACAATGCTAACTGTCCAATCTGGGAATGGAGGAAACCATTTCAGAAGTCTGCCAATTATTATATCAATTATTACATTTGAGCTCAAATATGAATGTGTTCTAATAGCAGGGCAACCCCATTGAAAACAACAAATGCATGCAATTGCCAATGATGCCTGCACTCCCCGCCTGAACAGTCAAGGACTTGGGAACTCAGACGGAGACGGGGATGTTAGGAGTCAGATTGTATATATGCTGTTGGAGCTGGTGGATTATTTAGCCTGTACCTTCAGAACAGCAAGGTGTTAAAGAAAAAAGTCAAAATAGAGACAGTGTCTAATCAAAACAGAGACAAAATTTTTAATTAAATTAAAGGTGAAGCAATTGGTGTCAGTGGACTGAGAACATTCTTATGGCTGAGAGGACAGAGAGGCAGACGCAGAGGTGTGGCATGCAGTCCCCGACCCGTAGGCCCAGGCTCTCTTCACAGAAAACGAGTTGTTCAGACTCACCCTCCAGTCATGCTAGACAGATAGAAAGCTTTTTCATCCACCGTTACTTCAGGGAAGACCCTTCCTAGTGGGTTGGGGTTGTGGGTATGCCAGAATATTTTCTGGAGTCCGGAAAGTCCCATACCATGTAAAGGCAACAGCGGAGAATGATTGGAAACAAAGTCTCTAGAGACAGACTTACTAAATTCAGCACACAACTTCAGGACTAACTGCATGTCCTCCAGCACCTTGCTTATGTTCTTTATGCTTCAGTTTCTTTATCTATTAATAAGGCTATTAATATATACACCATTAATAGTGCTATAAGGAATAAATGCATATGCCACTGAAGAGTGTGTCAGTATGCATGTTGGTTGCTCCATCTTTCTCGCCAACACATCTCTTGCTGGGAAGTTGCTGCTCTTGAAAGTTTCAGAGCTTTATAGCCTCTCATATCACGGCAGGTTGGAAGAAAGCTCAAGTCCATTAGTGGCCAGCTGGGCAAATATTAGCAAGGCAAACAGATGTAGACTGCAACAACATCCTCGAAGAAGAAAATAGAGCTGGTGACTTGTTTCCATGAATGGTCACATAGAGGGAATTGTTTGTGACAGAGAATCTCTGAACTTTTGAGATGCTGAAGGACAGAAGGTGCCATCTTCTGAGTTCTTCTCCAGAGTCTGTCATACTGAAAGCATAGCTGGCCAAGTGTGTTGGCAGTACAGCAGCCCGCCTGGCTTATCTGCAGGGAGTACTTCCCTAGACCGTGAGTGGATGCCTGAATCCGCGGATAGAACGAAACCTGATGTATAGTGTTTTTTTTTTTCTAACACATACATGGTCACTTGAAGCACTTTGCTGCTTCTCTTTGGCATATCTGCACCATCAGCAACACTACTCTTGTGCTTTGGGGCCACTGTTAGGTAAAATAAGGGCTACTGGCACACAAGCACTGGGATACCACAGCAGTCAATCCGATAACCAAGTCTGCTACTAAGTGACGAACAGGTGGATAGTGTATACAGTGTGGATTCACTGGACAGGGGGATGATTCATGTCTCCCGCAGAAGGCAGCAGGAGGGGACAAGATTTCTTCACGCCATGCAGAATGGCATGCAACTTAAAACGTTTGAATTGTTTATCTCTGGAATTTTTCATTTAGTATTTTCGGACCACAGTTGATTGCAGTTGACCACAGGTAACTGAAACCACAGAAAGAGAACCCATGTATTAAAGAGAGACTACTGCATGGGCTGGAGATTGTATTCCAAGCTCAGACAGCAGCTCGTTGTAGTTCCAGGGCCCGGAGGATTGGCAGGGGCATCACATACTGAGAGACACCTGGCTCTTGCATTATTTGAGATTTGGCCTCTCAGTCAAAGTCATTTACCAAAGGTATTTAAAGGTTTAAATATGTCCTAATATCAGGAGGCAGATAGCAGAAACAAGATCCAAAATTAAGTAAAGATATATTACATAGCAATTAAGCAAACATTTCATTATTACCTCCCAACCACCACCAATAAGCCTTCCATTCTAGCCATGTTAGCCTGAGCTGACTTCCACATATGACATGGAAGGTGAGATATGGACAGTCTCACCTTCCAGCCTGACTCCTGTCACGAGCGTATGTTCATGGCATAGTCTTTCCTCTAAATCAGCTGGGGAACTGCTCAGCTAGCTGCCAGTTGAGCAGCCCGGCACCAAGGAATAGACAAGAGTCACACAGAGTAACTATGCCTTTCACTCAGCTTTTATTGAATGCAGGTTCACTCACAGTAGAACATCAACATACATTAATATCCTACTCACACTCTAACAATCTAAGTAGAACACACACATAGAGCAATCAATGGGGAATAATGAACCTGAGCCCCAGAGTCTCAATCAGCAGGTCCAGGAGACAGCACGGTGGGCAAGAGTTGTCAGCATCTTGCAAGGAAGGATGTCCGGAGCCAGGTGGGCAGTGGGGCAGACGAAGTCCTCAGTCCAGCAGGGCAGAGCCTCCGGCTGCCAATGCCCAGGGAGATCAGTGTGGCGTGGAGCAGCACTCTGGGGTGTGGAGCTCGGCTGTCTCGGCAGTGGTCTGGCCCTTCCTCAGTTATACCTTGAAAGTGGTGGACTCCCTTCTTCTGGGTCTCTTGATAAGTGTTTCAGGACCCCTGATGGCAAATGAGGTATTTTCCCAGAAGTCTATCTATGGGTGGTCCCGCTCTGCAGACGTGGCTATTCTGATCTCATGTGTAGATATCCTAGGTGTGTCTCCTCACCAAATGTCTCTGCTCTGACTTAGGAAGCTTCTCTCCTGAAGCAAAGTGTCATGGATGACTGGCAGCCATTTACATTGACATGAGTGACTCCACTTTGTTTTATATACTTTGTGCTATCTTGACCAGATCAATGACATTTTATTGGTCCTACTATCCACACTCCTACTGGTCACCATTCCTCTCCAGTTGTCAAAATCCTATTACCTTTCACATCTAACTCCAGAGACATCTCCTTGATAGACAAGGCCTGGATGACTCTATCCTGAAATGGGGTAATTGCCTCCTTCAGAACCCCTCCTAAACCCAGGTGATATAGGCTTAGAAGGAAGCCTTCTGAACCAAACTCCAGATGATACAGTTAATACCTATAAAAAGGTAACTATCATAAATATGTATTCACAAATAAGCTATCAAAAGAAATTAGGCATTCCTAGCTGTACCTATGAAACATGTACGTTTTTGTCACTTTTAATATTTTTCTGGAAATTAGACAAATATTAAGAGATTTTTTCAGGTGCAGGATATCTCAGTAGAGCCTATAGAGTACCAGTGTTTGTTTTAAACACGTGGGGACCCAGTGACCAGATTCTCTCACAGCCTGTGTCAGCTCTGCCAACCATATTTAGTAGGCTTCCTCCAGATGGGGACAGAGCCTTCTGCACCAGGCAGGGAACATGAACCAGGCATTTTTTACCTGACTGATCAGCTGGCAGGCAGTCCATTGGACTTAATGTTTGACAGACCAACTGACAGAGCCCACTGGAAATGTAGAAACTCAACAGAAAAATAAACCAATATGCCATATTTAATAAGTCCTGGAAAGAAGAGTCCTCTTTAAAAACTAAAGCAGAATCTTAATGGCTTTCTTAGAACCCACTATTGACATTCATTTGCTTCTGGGACATGTGGGAGATGGAGCATTGTTAACATAGCCCTCTTTGGTGATTCCAGGACTTACACTAACACACAAAAATGTCTTCTCCATTGACTGCTGGTGTGGACACGTGCAAAGGCTGGTTGTCCTGCTATTGAGTAGGGTAATGTCATCCCTGAAAATGAGAGCTAAAATCAGGTTCTCTCTTCACCCCACTCTGCCCAAAACCCAGGAAAGGAGGATCTGATAAGAGGATATCATCAAAGACAAGGGATTTAAATACACTCAGGCACATATGTACACACATATACATACATGCTCACCATATACACTGATTCCTATCTCAAGAGATAGTTTTTTTCCTCTAAAAAAGAGAAACCTCTGAAGACTGAGCACGACAAATAGAATTAGATATGTGTATCTTTGTTTTTAGACAAATTTTTCTAAAACATACATTTTCTGAATGTGGGAGAGGCAGCTAGGAGTATTTGTGCCCAGAACAAGAAACGGACAACAAGAATATTTTCCACAGATCAATGAGAAGAGTTTTTATTGCAACCCATAGTGCTTCCTGCCTTAGGGCTAGAGGAAGTTGCTAGGGTGTGTTTGAGGCTTGCTACCTGTTCATCTTTTCAGAGGACCAGTTAAACATGAACTGCAGAATCCCTGAGCTCTCCTGGCCAGACTCTTGGCATGAGAAGGAGTGAACTATAAAAAGCCAAGGGTTAGACAGAGATTAGGTGGCAACCTGGCCAAAACATTGCTTCTCACCAATCAAATCCCAGCAGCATAGAAAACACTTCATCTCTGTCTTTTAAATTTGGTTCTAATCAATTGACTTGTGATAATCTAGGACCATAAACAAAAATCTAACAATTTCCAACTCATATGGAAAATTTAATTATGTTCAGCCTTTTAACTTTCTCTCCTAAGCCTCACCTTCCTATCTCACACATATAACATACCCACATTTTTACCAGATTACTCTACTCAGATGATAAACCGTTAGGGTAAGTAGAGTGTAAGTATGAATATATATATTTATAGATATGATGATAATTTTTAGCAAACACCATTCTGAGTCTCATTCAAAATAGATGTTTTGATAAAGGATGATGGTATAGTTACATATAATGTCAGACCTAGGGGATGAAACTTGGCTGTGTTAAATTTTATCCTGTACAATCCTTAAAAAAATCATTTAATTTATATTAGCTTCAGTGTAACTACCTGTAATAAGGCAATACTTTCAGATCCACTGTTTTTATATGATTAGATGAAATAATAAAGATGAGAACTTTTCAAATGCCAAGCATCAATTTAGTCAGGCATTGTCAGGAAAACTGTAATGTGATGAAAGTTAATGAGGCGATGGTTAAAACCTTCACCTCTAGGGGCTCTGTAATCAATAGCCGTGAATACAAGTGTCAGGTTTGCTAGTGTTTAGCTGTGTAAACTTCGTAAAGCCTCCACACTTGAATATAAGCTACCTCATTTGTAAAAAGAGAATGATAATAATAATAACTATCTTGCAGAGTTATTTTTGTCAGGTTTAAATTACATAATGAGTATTAAGCTGTTAATACCATGTCTGGCAAGCAATAAGTACTTAATAAATAATCGGCCAGGGTCTCATTGGGAAATATGTAGCTTATGCAGGTTAGAGTAATTTGAGGTGCATTCAATAAAAGGACAATTTGCAAAGAGGTGCAGAGAGCAATGGAAAACCACAAGCGACAGTGCAGGGCTAACCATCACTGTGTGGAAAGGGATGAAGGCATGGGGTCACCTGATCCAGCAGCAGAGTGTAAGGAAGAGAAAGGTGCCTTAAGAAGTGCGAAGAGCTTTGATAGAGGGACTCCCTAGACCCAGGAGCTCTTGCATGGAACTCACTTTTTTTCCTCTCTTCTCTCTATCTCTTTGTTCCATTGACCAGCCCAAGTAAAATTTAGAAGACAAGGAAGCCATTGATGTAGTCCAGGATTCAGCTTTTTTTTTTCTTTATAGAGTCAGATAGTAAGTATTTAAGGCTCTCAAGTTATAGGGTGGGTCTCTTGAAAACAGCCATGAAAGCAATGAGAGTACCTAGGTTTCAATAAAACCTTATTTACATAATCAGGGTACAGTTTTCCAGATGCCTGATATCATCCATACAAATCAGATTCTTAGTGGAGAGAGGAGAAGACTGGAAAATGAATCAGGAGGGTCAGATAGAGGATATCCAGCTTGAAGCAATGTTAGCTGTTTTGGCTTTTGTTATGTTTGCTCTTTTTTTTTCTTTCTTTTTTTTTTTTTTTTTGCTGTTAATATGACTACCATTTTAACTATGTATGAATGGAACATATTGGTATATTTTCTTCCCTTTTTAAAAAATATAACTTGCCATTTTATTTTATTTTTATTGTTGTTCATGTACAGTTGTCTCCATTTCCCCCTACCACTCCCCGCTCCCCACCCTTGAACCTACCCCTTTTTGGCTTTTTCCATGTGTCCTTTATACATGTTCCTTGACGACCCTTCCACTATTTGTCCCCATTATCTCCCCCACCCCTCCCCTCTGGTTACTGTTAGTTTGTTCTTTATTTCAGTGTCTCTGGTTATATTTTGCCTGTTTATCTGTTTCATTAAGTAGGTTCCACTTATAGGTGAGATCATATGGTATTTGTCTTTTACCACTTGGCTTATTTCACTTAGCATAATAGTTTCCAGTTCCATCCATGCTGTTGTGAAGGGTTGGAGCTCCTTCTTTCTTTCTGTTGCATAGTGTTCCATCGTGTAAATGTACCACAGTTTTCTGATCAGTAATTTACTGATGGGTACTTAGTTTGCTTCCAGCACTTGGCTATTGTAAATTGTGGCTTATTTTCTTCTTCTGTATAGCGTGTTTGCTTAACCATGCCAATCTTACATGGGTATACTACAGAAAGCTTCAAATAATCCAAGCTGTATAAGTTCCAGGAAAGTAGAGACTGCATTTTCTTCCCAGCTGTAAACCCTGGGCCTAGCTCAGTGTTCTGGTGTAAGGCAGGTGCTCAATAAGTGCTGAATAAATAAATGAATCCCAAATGTATTGGATGTTCTAGAAAGGATGAGGTCATCAATGTACATAGAAGCATAACATACATACAGAGACTACAAATTTTAAATACACAGGCTCAATAAACTTTGACAAAGTAGATACATCACTTTCATCATCACTCAGATCAAAAAAAGGTCTGTTATATGTATTATAAGTATTTTTTCCTACCCTGGCTTTTCTTTTTACTTTCTGAATGAAGTTTTCTCAAGATCAAAAGTTTATTCCAATATTGTCTAATTTATCAATTTTTCCTTTATAGTTTTATTTTAAAGTCTTTTAAAGAAATATTTTCATACTTTAGTAACATTAGAATATTCTCCTATGGTAACTCCTAGAAACTTTATTTTTTCTATAGTCTAAAGAAACATATTTGAAAGAAATATGATTTTGTGTATGTTATGAAGTAAATGTCAAGATTCAGTCTTTACTTATGGATATCAAATTGACCCAGAACCATCTATTGAAAGATCATCTTTTACTCATTGCACAGAAGTATGCCATCTTTATAGTTCAAGTGGGCCTGTTCTAAACTTTCTATTCTAATCCATTGATCTACTTACCTAAGATACTTGTCTTAATTATTATTACATCCTTCTAAGAAGTATTGATATCTCAAACTTTCTTCCTCATGATTATTTTGGCAATGTTTGCCATGTTACATTTTCAAATATATTTTAGGATCAGCTTTTAAATCTCCACCAAATTATGGCAGATATTTTTATTACAAATACTTTGAGTCTATAGATAAATTTAGAGAGAATTTTTATTTCTATAGTATTGAGACTTCTGATAACTGAATATGGTACATTCCCCATGAATTCAATGATTCTTTAATATTTTATAGTTTATTTTCCTTACATATCTAACAAATCTTTTATTAGATGCATCCTTAGGTATTTTGTGTTTTAGGTGCTATTATAAATGGTATAAATTTTTTAAATGTCCACCAGTATCTGTTATTGGTATATTGAAATACACATGTTTTTTCTATGTTGACCTAATGTCATACAATTTTACTGAATTCAGTTACTACTTCTGCAGAGCCCATTAGATTTGCCGTGTTGAATTATTAGTCCTCCTGAGCTACCATAACAAAATACCACAGATTGGGTGGCTTAAACAACAGAAGTTTATTTTCTCCTGATTCTAAAGAATAGAAGTCTAAGATCAAGGTGCCAACAGGGTGGGTTTCTGATGAAGCCTTTTCTCCTGGCTTGCAGATAGCCAACTCTTCATGGTGTCCTCACATGGCCTTTTCTCTGTGCTCCTGGAGACAGAGGATGATCTCTGGCATCAAGACCTCTTCTTGTAAGGCCACCAGGACTATCAGATTAGGGTACCTCCCTTATGATTTCATTTAACCTTCATAGCTCTTTAAAGGCCTTATCTCCAAATGCAGTCACATTGGGAACTAAGATTCAACATACAAATTTTTAGGAGAAACAATTCAGTCCATAACACTTAGATAGATTTACAGTAATAGGTAAAGATATTGATTCATTCAAGTAAATCACTTGGGCAACCTGGAACTCCAATTTTTTTGTCTTCACTGGCCCATGAGACTGTCAAAAACCTCTTAGCAGCCAGCAGCTTACTACTCAGATCTCACCTTCTTGGTTCATGACTGCTAGAAATCAGTGAAAAATCTCAGGAAAAACCAGGATAGTATGTCAGTGTCACTCAACAGAGTGTTTCCATTCTCTGAAATTTTAACCTCTCTATCCAGATGCCTCAATGGCTCTCTGTTACCTTAGAATGGTTTAATTACTCCATCTATCTTTTTCCAGTTGTTCTTAATGGGTGAGTTGGTCTCCTGTAAAGTAACCTTTGGGAGAAACAGGAATTCATACAACTCTGACTGGGAAGTTCTTGAGAGGAATGAGATTGAGTCAGAGCTTAATAAGCATTATATAGCATAGAGGCAGTAATAAATGTTGCAGAGAGGTAGAATGATATCAGGGAAGTTTCAGAGGAAAATGAGGCTGTGGTGCTAGAGGATATGTGTTAGAAACAAGATTTGGAAGTTTGTTTTATTGAGCATGATGTAAAAGAAGTTACCAACAACTATAAAGCAAGGTTTAATATATATATATATATATATATATATATATATATATACATATATATGCCTTGTGACCAGTTTTATTTTTGTATTTTTAGTTATAACAAAATTAAGAAAAGGGAGAAACGAAAGAAGCCATTTTTAGATGAGACAAACAATATTTTCTTGTTTTGTTTTGTTTTTAATCAAAAAGAAAAAATATAGAGAGCATATAGTTAAAAACAAGGAAAAGCAACAAGTATGGTGTAGAATGATGGTTTCCAAACTTTGGCATGAATTAGTCACTCAGAGGGCTTAAAATACGGGTTTCTGGGCTCCACTACCCAGAGTGAGACCAGATAATTTGCTTTTCTGACAGGTTCCTCGGTTCACTGAGGTAGCTGATGCTGCTGGTCTGGGAACCACATTTTGAGAACCACTAGTAAAGAGCAACCACTAAAACAATAGCAAAAGAATGTGTAAATAACCGCTAATAGTGTGGTAAAGTTGAATAGTAATTTAAATGAGTATTGCTTCAAATACTTGCTTCAAAAAATTGTGATGTGTTTTATTGGCTGAAGCATGGGACCTGGGTGTAGAATTACAGCATGTAAGATCATAAGCAATTTGGGCCTAGGGTTATGCCCAAACATAAAACATTTTTAATTACCTAGAAATATGCTGGCTGTGCAGCTGAGAAAGAGTATAATTACTTTATCAATCACTTTTCCTGAGTGATTATCTCCATATCCTGTTATCTCCATAATTTTGTAAATAGTGCAGTTTCCCTTTCCAATATATCCACTAAAATCCAGCCTGATTGGTTTAAGAGCTGTTAGTGGCACTCCATGATAAGTTAACATATTAATAATTGTAAGGAACAAAATCACTATATAACATTTTCTTAAATTACATACCATGTGACGTTCAATGTTCGTCAGCTTACATTCCTAAGAGAGAGGTTAGTTGAACCATCATCACTTATGATCAAATGAATCTACGTGAAAAAAATTTCCTTAAATATCAGGGGAAATTATTTAATAAAAGTGTCAACTTAGAGTCAAGTTCATATTTACAGATAGTAAAACATTACATTTATATGTTTCTGGAATATTTAAAGAAAATATTGTTTTGTTGTAAAGTTAAAATTGAGATAAACTTACAAATAATCAGCAGAATGCTTCTGTAAACAAAAGCTTATGTTTATTTTTAGTATTAAATACAAATTTAATTGTGGGAAAAAATTTCAACTTCATATTCTTCAGTCATTTTTGGAAAAGCCTGCCGCTATCTAAGTGAAATGCATGCTTTGGGAAAGCTGGACAACTTTAACAAGGCGCAAATACCCTGCAAGTCTTCCTGACTATCCTTCTTTCCAGTTTTACAGCTGGTGATGGGTTAATCCACAGCATTTCTGAGAATTTTTATGTAGACAAAAATCACAGTGGAAATTGCCAGAACTCAGTACATTAGTGTATTAGCAATTTGAAAAGAGGTGCTGCATCTGGAGATACAATAGGTGAAAACCTGGGGAAATGTCGATTGTGATACCATTAATAATGAAATTCATTCTATTCAACTACAGATGAGACTTGGTGAGCCAAATCTCTCAGCTCTTCAGAATGAGTTGAAAATGTCCAATAGCTTTCATCACCCTCAACCTGGGCCTGATCTTCCAACAGTGAAATAGAGGCAAATTGGATTTCTAAGCGTTAAGCACTGGGTCAGCAAATCCCTTGTTGGTTCTTGGCTCTTTAAAATAATTGAATGTGTGATTTTATTAAGTGGACATTAAAGATAGAGGAACTAAAAGACTCCATGGGATGCTGTTTACAAAGAACCATTTGATTTAATCAAAATAGAATGCTCTGCTCTTTATACTAAAGCATCGAATTGTTTGTGGTTACCCAGAAAACAAGCAAACAAAAAATTTGAAGAGTCCTGGACATTATTACCTCCTTTAATGTTGAGTAAAGCACCCTGTGTCCTCTCAGAACATCCCGTCTGTGATGATCAAGCAGAGGCCGCATTGCAGGCCCCCTGGGGTGGATGGGGTACTATACTCCCTGGGCATCACAGTGGGGCTGCTGCGGCTCCCTGGACTGTAGAACGACACGCCCATTACCATTTTCCCACAAGGGAAGGCAAGCAGTCCGTATGACACGGTTCCGCTCCTCTAATGGACCCAGAAATTACAGAGTTGAACCACATGTTTATTAATTGCAACACATGTTGAATGGCTTTATGTATTTCCTTCTTCATATCAAAGGGAAATTACAAAATAATAAATTTTCTCTCTGCCACAAACTAAATTTATTTTACTGTGTGGAGACCTTGATGAAAGCTTTCTGTTTTTCAGAGTTCTTCAATAAGCACAGGTTCTATATTCCTGCTTTCAATTCAGGATATGGCAAACCATGAATTTCTTTAAAGGGCTGGGCAGTAAAGATTTTAGTTTTTCAGGCTATCTGGTCTGTGTCTTAAGTATTCACCTCTGCCATCACAGTGGCATTTAAATTGGACACAGACTGACCTGGATTGGACCTCTAGTTCTGCCTTTGTGAGACCCAGAGTAAGATATGTAATATCTCGAAGTCTTAGAATTATGACTAAGTCTCCAAGTCATGGTCCACCTCTAAAACACGTTCTTTCTCAAAGGCTGTTTGGAAAAGCTATTGAGTCCCTAGTACATTCTAGAGACAGTACTAGTACCACATAATTCCACCCAGGGCTCATTCTCCCACCAGTGGCTTGTGGAGTTGTTATTAGCCCCTAGGAGAGCTTTGGCAAAAAATTCAGAGAGATTAGTTCTGGGTCACAGTTAGCAATACAGAGCTGGAATTCTGAACCAAAGTTTCTGAGACTCCAAAGCCCTTTATCCCTTCTAACCTGTGATACCTGGCTCTTGCTCTACTTCCTGTTAAGAATGAGAGCATGCAAAAAAAGAAAAAATGACTAGCACATTTTGTGGCCTGTGGTAGGTACTAAACAAATGCTGTAGAAATCTTCCTGCTTTGACAGAGAAATTGTGGAAGACACCCAAGGTCCCTTCTAATATCTATCAAATTGTGAGAGCAGAGTCTGTTTTTTTTATGGGGTTTAGTTATGTCAGATCATGTCCATGCATTCTCTTATGACTCAGAGATCTGTAAATCTATGGTCACATTGAAAATCAGAGAGATAATGTAGAAAAGGATGAAGCAGGCGGAAAGGAGGCCGATGAGCACGTCTCCAACACGTTCAATTGCAGCTTCCTCCCTGTTTCTGTCCCTGCCACCAGGTGCAGCCATCCTGTCAAATTGCTCCCAATCCACAATGGCAGTGCTTCTTTTAGTGACAGTCTAAACCTAGGGATTAATTCTGAGCAAGGTTTGGGATTAGCTGTTGAGGCTGCATTTTGCATTTTTCTCTGTAAACTGGAAAGGGCAGAGGCAATGCTTGTGAAATCTCAGTGCCCTTCCCTCTGTGTTCTCTCTAGGCTCTTGCCCAATTCCTGCTCTGAAAGCACCATGATTCCAGTCCCCACCTCAGCCAGGTGGCCCACCTACCACCACCATAAGTTAAGGAGCTGGATGTTATGATTTCCCCCCGGGCAAGGCCCCACGGCACAGCCCTTCTCTCTTGGCTCACTTCCAAAGTTCGGGCCTGCTTCCGTTGGAACAGCCGGCATTTCCCTTCCAGGGCTGCCATGGTGGGGTCCAGGTTCATCTGGATGCGGAGCAGCCTGCCTCCTGCCAACATGAGTTTTCTTCCATCACTGATCAATAAGTCACAGGCTTATCTGGCCTCTCCCAGCTATCATAGAAGTGCGGCTCAAAAGTGAAAAAAAAAGGCCAAAATAGACTTTTGCCTTTGCCTAGCATTCCTCTTGCACATATTCCCAGCCTCATCACTGTGCCCAGGCTAGAATTTATGTCAAAGGGGCTAAAAAGGGAGGGAAGGGAAAATAAAAAAGATAAGAAGAAGGAATGAAAAGACAGAAGAGAGACAGGGGAGAGGAAAGGGGCAAAGAGGAAGTCATTCTGTGTTGGAAGATCTAGAAAATATATTTTTCTATTCTGGAAATGTGCTCACATATTCTTATTCTTCCCACTGGCTTGTACCGAAGCCACAGTCTAAGCCTCACGCTGATCTCCCCCACCAATCCTCCCACTGCCCTCTAATCAGACCCAGTTTCCCAAGCCATGATCCTGCTATATTTCCTCAGGCACACAGACTCTCAAACTTGGAGACAATATTTGACCAGCCGCTTGTACTTGACAAAACAATAGCTATTAGCTTATTGACTGCTCCCCATGATTCAGGCTCAATTCCAAGTGCTCTATAAGTATTCTTGCCTCTAGTTGTCACCACCTCCCTGTAAATTGTTGTCAACTCAGTTTTATGATGAAGAAACTGAGGTTATATCCCTTGGCATACAGCAGGTAAGAAGTCATAACTCGAGCCCTGGCCATCTGAAGCTGGAACTCCTGCTCCTAACCCCCTTCCCTCAACATTGCCTCCCATGAGGAAGAAGAGAGATGTGGCCAGTGCTTAGCTCAGACTGTGGAAGCACGGTCTTCTCAATGACAGATGTAGAACTTTTCCAGAATGCATGGGGACTGCAGAGATGCAGTCACCCTTTTCTTCCTCAAGGATGTGCTTCAGAGCAAAGTGGAGCCGAAGTCTGGTTAAATCACAGAACTTCAGAACTAAAAGAAAGTGCATCCAAACTCTATTTTACCTATGGACCCCAGTGTTCATAGCAGTGCTATTTGGAAGTAGCCTAAGTGCCCATCAGTAAATGAATGGATCAGAGAACTGTGGTACATTTACACAATGGAATACTACACAGCAGAAAGAAAGAACGCTTGCCCTTCAGGACAGCATGGAACTGGAGAGTATTATGCGAAGTGAAATAAGCCAGGTGGTGAAAGTCAAATACCATAGGATCTCACCTGTAAGTGGAATCTAATCAACAAAATAAACAAGTGAGCAAAATAGAACCAGGGACATGGAAATAAAGAACAAACTGACAGTAACCAGAGAGGAGGAGGGAGGGGGATAACGGGGAAAGAAGGGGAAGGGTCAAGTCAAGGAACATGTATAAAGGACTCATGGACAAAGACAATGAAGGGGAGGATTGAATGTGGGAAGTGGGGGGTGGGTAGGGCGGGGGACAGTAGTAGGGGAAAAATGGGGACAATTATAATTGAACAACAATTAAAAAACTATTTTACAAATGAAAACACTAAGACCCTCAAACCTGAATGAGCTCATAAGATTTCTTTGCGGAGTATAACTAGAACAAAGCTACTTCATCAAGGGATTTCAGAACTAGAAGCCATCTGATAATCCACCTAGTCTCAGCCACTCATTTCTACCTGCCTCTCTTTGTTACAGATATGGGAAATAAGAAACATAAGTAACTGGTCTATATCTGAACCGCAGTATCTATTGTTCTACAAAATGTGGAAATGTGGCCAATTTCAGAGAATTATTAAGGACTACTATAGAACAGACGATATCCAGGATGAGCAGACCAAATGAAGGGTACAGTGTATAGCATCTGGATGCAGAAGGAACTCAATAAAGAGATATGGATGAATGATTGATGTGTGATTAAAGGAATGGAATTTTAAAAGTAGAAGCAGAAATGGTTGATTCTTGTGGTTCCAAATATGCCATCTTAAACCTTCTATAAGAAAAATCCTAGCATCTTTCCTATTGAGAAACTCCTTTCACTGGGGTAAAGTGAGTGGGAGAGTTTGACACTGGGATAAACATAAGTGGGATCCAAACTTTCTGTTAGATCTACAGTTCATCTACCTGCATGGATGGGGCAAATTAAAACAGGAAACAGGCTTCAGTTACGTACGCTAGTGAACTTGAGACAAAGTTCCAGGGTCTGATGCCTTAGGCTGCCGTCATAAACAAAACCTCATCAGAGATGTCCTCAGTGTTTGTGGATTACTCTGCTTGCTTCACATTCATCCCCATACACCTGGTATTGTTAGCTATCATTTTAATGATGTCTCCAAAAATTTAAGGAATACCAGCTCACACTCTAATGTGGTGGTCAGGCCTTGGGCTCTAGCTTTGTCAAGGTCAGGCAATTCTTATTCTAATTGTGTCCCATCACTTAATTATAAGACCCTCAACATCTTACTGATCTCTCTGAACTCTGTTCAGAACTCGTCTGTAAAATGGATGGACTTAATAATAGTAACTAACTTTTAACAGATTCTTGGTGCAGAGAATTAAATACAATAGTATTTTTTGCAGATATTTCATTTTTACTTTCCAAGAAATTGTTCATAAACTCCTACTTGACCCAATCAACTCCTCTCCTGACCACTAGTGGACAATGACATAATAGCCTCATCTCCCTTCTTAGTTTTATTTTTATAAAACGAACTTCTTTTCTGGTTGGTCATTAAGATATTCAAACCCCAAGCATTAACTATTAAGTTGGAATCAGAATCCAGGCTGTTCCTCAGTATTAAAAGACAATTTCAGGCTAGAGTAAAGATAAACCACTTGAGAAAAGAGGTTTGATTCCATTTACGACTATACTCACTGTCCCCATGGTCACTGAACAGTGACTCATTCAAAATCTAATTTGGGGAATTATGGTGCTTCTAAATGAGAGAAAGAGAAGCATAAATGAAATCACTACAGAGTGGCCTTTGTCTATTCCTTACCAGTTGGATGAGTTACTGTAAATAGAAGGGTCCTGCTCAGAGGTCTCTTCTGGAGGGAATCCTAGAAGGAGAGCAACAAATGGGAAAAGAAGGTAGCACTCTTTCTCTAAAGATTCTGACTGGCAGCTTCCAGAAAAGGAGGGAAGGAAAGTACGGGTGGAAGGAGAATCCAGACAAGATCTTTGTTCCCTTTTTTAACTAATAAGATGGAAACCTAAATGAGTCCTTTATATATATTTCTTGACTTGACCCTTACCCTTGTTCCCCGTTATCCCCCTCCCTCCTCCTCTCTGGTTACTGTCAGTTTGTTCTTTATTTCCATGTCTCTGGCTCTCAGAGATGCTACAGTGGATGACTAATCAAAAGGTGTCCTGGGCCACAGAGAGTTCTCCTTTCTCTGTGTTTATAAGAATTTAATGTTTAACTTCAGGCCTTTGTATTTGAAGCTGCCCCTAAAACTCAGTTCTGTCATTTCATTCTTCTCAGCAAGGTCAATTAAGGAAAGATTACTAATGTGATTTTTCTTTTCCTATTTTTCAGAGTACAGAAAGGCAACCCACCTGCACTGTGGAACAATAATTGATGAGCCAACTCACTTCTGGCAGAAGCTAGGAAAGTGAAAACATGCTTAGGAAATAGAATTCAGAGAGGAGACAAGAAAAGGACATTTAAGCATCTACTCTGCAGCTGGCTTTCCACATCACCTCATTAAGAACTCACCACAGAGACTTCTGGTCAAGAAGGTGGTGTAGGCAGACACAGCCCACCTCTTCATACAATCACATCAAAATTACAACTAAAATATAGAACAACCATTGCTCAGAACCATCAGAAATCAAGTTGAATAGTTGTCACTACAGAATTAAAGAAACCACATCCATCTTCACTAGTAGGAGGGGCACAAAAATGCGTAATGGGCTGGTCCCACATCCATGTGTGGTAAATAAAAATTCTGGAGGGATATCTTGGGAGCAAGGAGTCCCAGCCCCACATCAGGTCACCCAGTCCAGGGTTCCAGTGCCAAGAAGATAAGTCCCCACAACTTCTGGCTGCAAAAACCAGCAGGGATTGAGCCAGTGGAAGCAATTTCTGGAGCCCCAAGCAGTTCCTCTTAAAGAACCCACATACAGACTCACCTACTCAGACTCACTCCCTCTGAGCTCCAGCACCAGGATAGCAGCTTGAAAGGCACCAGTGGCGTAAAAGGAGGAACTGAAGTGTCTGCAGCAAGGTGAAGAGAAGCCATTGTCCCTTTTCTAAAACCTCTCCCAACAGAGTCAGCGAGCTGGTGCCATATCTGAAACTCCATTGACCTGGCTAACACTGTTTGATCCACCTTGGAGATCCCCAGAGACTCTGCCTCACCCAACTGAAGGGCCCACCCAAGCTGCTTTTCCATATGAATGTCTGGTCTTGGCTCTTGCTTCACAACTTCCTAAATTCTCTCAAACAAGCAACAGCTGGCCTCAGGATTTAGGCAGTTTTAAGAACCAGAAGAGAAAACAACTCTTCCAAATCTTTGTCTTTCAAGAAGAAGCAGGCAGAGAAGACTTTTGAGGTCCCTGATAAATGTACATCATCTTCTTTGTTCTTTCCTTCTTCCCCTTCCTTCCTTTTTCTCCTTCCCTCCGTACTTCCTTCCTTCCTTCCACCAGAAAATATTTCCTGGTTGCCTACGATGTGGTAAACACTGGGCAAGACCCTGGGGATGAAACTCTCATTAAAGCAGGGTGTACCTGCCAAATAGAGCTTTGCAACTGGTGGGGGAAATAGGCATTAATCAAGTGATCCCACAAATTGTTGTGAGGTTACAACTATGGCAGGTTTACTGAAGAAGACGTGCACTCAGCTTTGAGAGAGGGTCCAATCAGGGAAGGCAAAGACAGCTGAAGAGACACAGGACTTGCAATCTAAAGGATGAATAGGAATCAACTTTTCAAAGTAGGTAAGGAATATATTCCAGGCATATAGGACAGTGTGTGGAATGGCCCTGTGGTGAGGGGTGTCACGGCAAGTTGGAGGAAATGCACAGATGGCAGTGTGGATAAAGAACAAGCACAGAGGGGAAACGTGTTGCCAGATGAGGCTGAACAGATCAGTAGGACTAAAAAGGAACATGCAACTTATGGTAAGAAGTTTTTCATGAAAGCCTCAGAAGAGTTCTGAGTAGGAGATGAGATGGTCAGCTTTGCTTTTTAAAACTTCATTTTTGCTTAGATGTGTGTGAAGTTGTGGGGGCGAGGTAAGGGCACAAACAAGCTCTCCTGCCCATTGTGTGCTCTGAATCTCTGCTCTCAGTGAATCACCACCACCCATTCATCAACATGCCTCCTGTGGTTATGATTCTCTGTTTCATCCCTTGATCCCCACTCTGACCATTTTCCTGTTTTCTTTAGTCCTCTAAACACTGCTAACACAGGCAGTATGTAGTGTATTTTCTACTACTGGTTACTAATTACAGGGGATTTAAGCAGAGTACAAATGAGGCAAAAACTGGATACTGAATAGCATTAGATTTTAGTCTCAAAGTTCCCTGGATAATTTCTACCAGGATTATCTCACTGGCTTCCTTCTCCCTTCAGTCCCACATCACTGTTATCTTGCCCCAGCACATCATTTTATCTGTCCAGATCTTTCTCCTCCACTGTCTCCAAGTCTCAAGACCCTCCTCTATACACCACCCCCAAGCTCCTGTCTACCCCTCATTGGCAATCAGAGGCAGCCTCAAACATCCTATTTCCCTTTATTTAAGTTTCTTATTAGGGTGGCAATGAGCAGGACAAGAGATGGAAGACTTTGCTTTTCATAAGCAAACAAGCCAGAGAGAGGTTTTATCCAAAGCAACAATGCAAATCTCTGGCCAAAAGGAATTCTTTTCTACCTATCCAAAGAATTTAAAGTACAGTAGTCTTTTACAGTTGTGATTATTTCTTTCTTTTACATGTACAAGAGTCATTTGCCAATAATTTACTCACCTGGCTGTATGTGGTTATGCCATATCAACACCAAAATTCAAGAAGTATGAGGGATGTTTAATAAAAAAAATGACTGTAGCAGATCAAAACCAGAAGAAATCAAATCATTATCACAAAATTTAGAAGAGATAGCAAATGTATCTTTAGCAGCAATAAAATAGGTCTGTGCAGGAAAACAGAGATGGAAAAAAACAAATAAGCATCAGCTCCCAAAAGACACTGAGAAGTGACAGCATAAGCAGCCATGGAGGTAGAGAGGAAGGCAGCAAAGAGAGGAGGAGCCGAGATGCAGACACAGTCTGCCGAAAGGCGTGCCATCCTTTCATAAACGAACCTCTTCCATGGGCCTAACTGTCTGAACAACTGGGTCGGGGCTATTTTCAGACCAATTATTTTTTTCTAATCACTGATTCCCTTACAGTGAAGGGAACAGCAGAGAAACCAGGCTTTGCCAGGCTTCATTATTTCAGTTTGCTATTTACACATTCAAACTGCCTTTTGGGTCTCTAAAAGAGAAGGGTTCCTGGCAATGGGAGTTTAGGTTGCTGCAGGGAGGTCTTTCAACGAAAGAGTCTATCTCTCTGCGCACTGCCTGCCATCAAAAAGCCGCTCCCTTTCATTCAGACTGTGTGTGAGAGAGCAATTTAATTTTTAGAGTTACAAAATAGGCTTTAGCATCAAAAAGCCTAGGTTCAACTACTGGTACCATCATAGCCAGGCAGAGTGACCTTGGCCAAGTGACTTATCCTCTCTAAAATCAGTTTGCTCTCCTGTGAAAGGGGACAATAATATTTTCTACCTCACCTAGCTGACTGTGTGATGATTAAATAAGAAGAAACATTAAAACACTCAGAGTCATCTCTGTCATATAATGTCTCAAAAGTTTCAATTATTGTGATGTCATTAATTCTTCTTGTTATAACAGATGAGGTGATTTAGTGAAATTGCAGTAAATCACACAGATATGCGTGTCTTCGTGTGAGTTCCCTCACAAGTAGACCAAGACAAGGCTCTCAGTGCAGGTAGTTTAAGTGGAAGGTGTAGAGATGACCTTCAGGGAAACAAGACAGTAACAGGAGGAGAGAAGGATGTCAGTTCAAGTTGAGTTAAGTCAGCCACCACAGTGGGTGACTGAAGCTAAATCCTGCAGGGAACCCCCTGAAAATGCTTGCACATCACTTGAAAGTTCACAGAACTGGAGAATGTACACATTCATTTGCTTCACTCACTAGTTGATTATGCTAAGTCCCCAGCATGTCTAGCCGACTGTCCACGGGCAGAGCGGCCTCGTGGAAAGAACCTTTAAGCAAAGAGATGCATATACTAGAAGCTGAATGGGGTGTCTGGAGCACTGCATGGACATCTGAAATTATTAATAACTCAGGTACTTGAAGGTAATAGCTTCGAGGGCATGGTGGTTTCCTTATAACCTTAAGATTTAAGTAGCCTGTGAAATGACCTCATCACATGTGTTCCCGCCAGCCTGTCACTTTGCAAATATGGTGATACAAAAGAGAATCATATCTTTTCTTTTTTCAAAAGCAATGTGGAACAAAGCATTGAATATAAGTGCCATTATAGTGTAGTGAAAAAGAAATAATTTGGAGGTGCAGAATAAGTGGATTTGGGCCTTGGTTATGTTTTTCACTAGTTGATGAGTTTTTAGCTTTGTTGTATTATCTCTCTGAGCCTCTCTTCTCATTCATTAAATTGGAAATAATAATAGTTTGTCAAAATGTTTTACAGCTGTGAGGTATTCTTACAAACGTCATGTCCCGATAACTAAAGTTGACCTCTTTAAATACAAACTTGACTTTTCATGGCCATCCTTGATGGAAATATTTGCAAAATACACATACCAATAAGATGTATTTTATAAAAATGATAATCTCAGACCTCTTACACTGCAACAACCATGATCTTGAGGCTAATATGATATGTGACACTATTTGTTTTCATTCTTCCTTCTCCCTCATGGTATGCTGTCTCTCCTTATTGCTAATAGTTTCTATGGCAACTAAGTAACTGAGCTCATTAAATCAGTAACCCAAGGTAACAACTAATACTAACCAAATAAGCTTCAGCTAGCTTGAGGGTATGCACCAATGTAAATAAACTTTGTGATAGCTACTTTCTATGATGCTCAGATACTTTTTACTTAATTTCAGATTCTTTGCTGTATTTGCATAGTTGAAGATTCCAATAATCTGACCAATTTATGAAAAGTAGTGGTATGGTGTACTACACATTGACTGTAGTATTGAAAGAAATGTTTTATAAATGCCTCATTCATTCACTCAATACCTCATTCATTCAGTTACTTATTTATTCAACAAGTATTGCCTTCCCTGAGAATATACTGAAAATACAATAAGGAATCAGAAATTTACCTCATCATAAAGAAAAATAAAGTTTAGAAATGCAAAGAATGTACAACTGATCAGAATTTTATTATATTCTATATTAATCATTGTGCTTTATTAAAATTTATGTCATAAGCTTTTGCAAATAAAGTGCTTTGGAATTTAGAGTTCAAGGAGAGCAAAAATACTTCTAGTTCGGGAGACCAAGAATGACTTTGGGCAGAGGACCTGAATGACAGACATTTCTCCAAAGAAGACATATAGATGGTCAACAGGCACATGGAAAGATATATTCAACCACTGAAAACCTATTTTTTTAAACTGATGTGTAATAGGATAGCCTTGCTCCACAAGGACACTTGAATTCTGATCATATTCAAGGATGGGGATTTGCAACTACGAGTTATATTCTGGTAACTGTTACGGAAAACATCTTATGGTTTACAGTTTATGTACAAAAGCTCATTACCAAAAATAAAATGCTTCTTAAATAAGATTGCTTATTAAGAGCAAATGAAGTTCACCTCTTACCACTGATAAAGGCTGACACACTTGCAAGGAGTGGGGGGAGGTGGATCAGGTCCGTCGAATTTTTTCAAGGGTGTTTCATTTTACGTTCAAGTCTCATACTCTAGATTCTTCACAAGATAAGCTAGTCAACTGGATTGCATATTGGATGGATTTATAATTCATGGCATTAAATTATGACAATGAAGTGAAAATTAAACAGAAAAAGCAACTTCTTGCTTTCTTATTGCCAATCAACATCCATCACAAACACATTAAATGTTGGATCGGTCCCTGGTTATCATCCTGAAACTGATGAATCCTTGAAATTTGGAACCAGAAAGAACCTTGGAAATTATCCTCTTCATTATCCACTCCCAACATCCTGTCACCTCCACTCCACAGATGAAGAAAACAACAAGAGAAGTAAAGTTACTGTCTCAAGGAATGGAGGAGAAGAAAACACATTTTGAGCTTCTACCGCTTGCAAGACACACTATCTATGTGTGCTGTGTGTCCCAAACTAGCTTTATCAGGTCAACTCCCCAAGCTCAGAACTGTTTCAATTCACGCTCCTTTTTATCCTGATTATATAGCGTAACACCTGACATTTAATAGTTGTTAAGTAAATATGTATGGCATAAATGAACAACTATCTCATTAAAGACAACACTGCAGAGTAAGGCAATGGTGGTATGTGGCTTAGAACCCTGTTTTCCTGACACACAGATTCATGTGCTTTTCATGTGCCATAAAGCTATCCCCAAATGTTGCTCTGCAAACTTGGGAGCTTCTCAGGTGAAACTGATCCCATACATAGAGGGCAAGGACAAACCAAAGAGAAAAGCAGCCTACTCCAGATTGGTAGGTGGCAGGTTTAATAAGCAAGGAAACTTACATTCGAGGCTTGTCTTGGGTGGCTGTAAGAGGAGTAGTTCTCTGCACCTACCCACAAGAACCTTAAAAGTTTGTACAGAGGCTTTAACGGGGTTTAGTACGTATACTGACCAGATGGTCATAACAGCACATGGCTCTCTCAAGGCAGGGTCCTTGAAAATTAGTGTTAGCGTGGAAACAGTGGGCACAATGTACATCCTGAAGACATGGGAGGGGTGAGGAGCTTCCAAGTGCTCGAGTCCAGCTTGAGGGTCAACAGGTGGTCACATACTCTTGATGACCTCCTGCAATACCAAAATTTATAATTGGGTGTTTGCTACAAAGGACGAGACTTCTGAGAATGGTGAGTCCTGTTAAACTTCAGAGCAAAAATGAACAAAAAAGATGACTGCTTTATCACAAGTTAAAACTTAGTTTCCAGATTTTTGGTGTATCTCTTAAAGCTATACTTCCCAAATAGTTTGACCAAAGTAAAGTACAGAATCACAAACAATCCAGTCCAAGCACCATGGGTCATGATGAAGATCTCATGTAGTGAACAGTAAATAACTCACCTACGTATCAAGGCATTCACCTGAACAAAGAGCACTTTAAATACTTTAGCTTACTGGCCTTAAGAGGCAACTGTTTGTAACTAACACTTCCCCCCTTCTATAGCAGTTTCAGTGGCTGAAGAACACTTCCAGTTCAACACCTTACTGAGAACCTACCATGTGCCAGGTGTATTACTTTGCACTGGTGATACTTCAGGAACAAAGCAAATTACCTACTCTGAGACTTAGTTTTGCTTTTTTTTGTTTCATGTGTACAGAAGTGGAAGTAGAAACATCTACCTTGAACTTTTATTGTAAGGGTTAAATGAGATATGTGGATAAAGCACACAATAAAGTGCCTGACACATGACTAATAAGAAAAATAATGTCACCACCAAAACTAACAATAACATTAATGGGACAGTTAGACTTGGAGGAAAGCAAAGGAGAAACATTCCTTACATTCTGCCAGTGCTGATGACAAGGTAGTGTGATTTAGAGACAGAGAGTAAACATACAACTCTAAAAATGTTATTATAGAATGTGTAAATACTAAGAAAACAAAGCATGGAGAAGTTGATAGCGGTGGGAGAGCTATTTAAGAACAAGTGCGTTGTGAGCGTATGTTAGCGATATAGCCTTTCCCGTAACTCAGCCTTCGGTCCCTGCCCAGATGTCTGATCTGGGCCCTAAGAACTGGAACCGCTGAGCCACCTGGACTACCTCCAGCCCTCCAGGTGACATTGGCACTGAGAAATAACAGGCAACCAACACAGGTGACTATGCCATTCACTTGGATTTTATTAATGCAGGTTCATTCAGCTTTTATTAATGCAGATTTAATGCAACTCTATACTAACCTAATAATAATACTAATCACTCAGAAGTAATGAATAATAACATCACATGAGAAAATTGGGGATAATCAACCCGAGTCCCAGAGTCTCAGTCTGCAGGTCTGGGAGACAGCACGATGTGCAAAGGAGTTGTCAGCATCTTGCAAGGAAGGACCTCTGGAGCCAGGTGGGCAGCAGGGCAGACAGAGTCCCCAGTCCAGCAGGGCAGAGCCTCCGGTGGCCAATGTTAGGAGAGATCAGCATGGCGTGGAGCAGCACTCTGGGGTGTGGAGCTCGGCTATCTTGGCAGTGGCCTGGAGCCTGCCTCAGTTATACCCTTGAGAGTGATGTACTCTACCCTTCTGGGTCTCTTGATAAGTGACTTGGCACCCCCAATGGTGAGTGACGACTTTCCCCAGGATCCTATCTATGTGTGGTCCTGCTCTGCAGACACAGCCATTCTGGTCATGTATGCAGATACCTTAGGTGTGTGTCCTTGCCAGGTATGTCTAGCATGACTTAGATAGTTTCCCTCTTGAACTGAAGTGTCGTGGATGACTGGAAACCATCTTGGCTGATGTGAGCGACTCCACTTAGTGTTATGTACCTTATGCTATCTTGACCAGACCAATGCCATTTTATTGGTCCTGCTCTCCACAAAGTGGTACATGAAATGATTAAGACAGAACTTCATAGTATGCATAACTATAAATATAAAATTCAATGGGAAAAAATGTCCATAAAGACAATCTTCCATGCCTGAGAATGATATCAAAGCGTAGTTATAGGAGAATTTATTTTTTTTCCTTTTCTTTTGAAATAATTTTATTTTTGCTTTCTATGGAGAAAATATCATTCACTATAAAAATGAGAGGTATAATTAGCATGATGAGTATACGCCGACAGGCTCCAAGACATGCACCACATATGAGGTGAGAAACCTGCCGTGGAGTCAGGTCCACTTTCTCGTCTCTTGCTTCTTGGCTGGCCTTGTGACTAGCTTTGACCAGAAGAAAGTGGAGGGAGCGATTCTTGGACAAGGCTTCATTTGGCATTGTAGGTTCTTTCTTTCCTAACCTGAAACCACCATACTTTGGAAACGAACAGCATGAAATACCCTGGGAGTAGAAAGATGTGGGTCACCTGGGCTATTCCTGCCTTCCCATCTGATCCAGGTGACAGTGGCTGCGTGAAATCTGCAGAACAGCCACCAGTCAACCCACTGAATCACGAGAAATAATACATTGGGTTTTTTTAAAGCCAAAATTGGAGGGCTTCGTTTGGTAGTTTGTTATACATCCATAAATCACTGAAACAATGCACTGCCTTGTGAAAGTACTCAACCTTCATCTATCTCTAACCCATCTGTGACAGGGAAAGGATAATGTCAATTTTATCCCCTTGCCAGGGATATTGAGATAATTAAAGGTGACTTTGAGTATATAAATACAGCTTAATGTCAATGCTTTAATTTATGCTACCTCATATCTTTCAAAATTAGTTTACATTCAAGTAATGTTATTCCAACATATCTTTAAATCTTGGCTACAAATTTCTCAGAAGAAACATCTGAATCCACAGTAGTAAGGCAGTGGTAACTAACTCAAGAGCAGGTGAAGGAAGGAAGAAGGGGAAAGAAGAAGGAAAGGGGGAAGGAGGATAATAAAAGGAAAACAAAAGAACAAAATTAACACAAAGTATCAACTAAAACAGAAGTATTCGCTGAAATGAATAAAAAAGAATTATTTCCTTTTGGGTTTTTTTTCAAAAAGATATTAAATTGTTTATTGAATACACATGATAATGGATAATTTACAAGCTTTATTCCCATCTATCATTTTATCTGGTACCATGATTCAATTTAGATATATTGCACAGAATGTGGCAAAGATCTTTAAAAACCAAATAAACTCCATGACTCTGCTGGGATGACCCTTTTAATGGTGAACTCCGGGTCACAACACAGTAACTTATTAATTCAACTACACCAAGGTCTCTGAAGACAATGGCTTGTGCGCCCAAGTAGTTTGTAAATAAATTTCACGTGGAACCTGGTATCACTCTGAAGGAATTCTAACATCACACTGTTGAGGTAATTTACCAAGATGGCTTCAGAATAGACTAACTGTACATAGCACATTGTTTAAAAAGGACACATTTATTCAGTGTCATGATCAGACTGTTACAGTTAGCAATCAACAACATGGGTGCAAAAAAAAAAAACTACTTGTTAAAACCCTTTGTTGGAATGCTGTACGTTTTCCACAGAACAGAAACAAAATAACTTGTTACACAATTAGTCACAAACCCAGTCCTCCAGTCTGTTGCCCATTCACAGGAGTACTGTCTAAAATAGTCCTTGCAGCAGCTGGGCCCTGCCGCCGCTGTGCTTGGCTGAGTTCACAAATCTGCTGTACCCTGTAGCTTCCCTGTCACTTCTGCGGCTCACCTCTCCTGCTAAGCTTTTTTTCCTGGCAGTAATTAAAACCGATCCCACTGCCATAGCTACTGCTGCTGCTGGAACCGCCACAGCCACCTGGGTTTTGTGGTTTGGCAAAGTATTGGCCTCCACCGCCAGAGGGGCCAGAGCTTCTGCCTCCAAAGTTTCCCCCCTTCATGAGTCCACAATTTCGAGATTGATTGTTGTAGTTGCCCAAATCATTGCACCTTCCACCACCACCAAAGTTGCTTCCATCATTACCACATCCATTATAGCCACGCCCCCTGCCACCATGTCCACCACCACCACGGCTACCACCAAAACCAACTCGACCACTGAAGTTTCCCCCACAACCAAAGTTGTCATTCCCACCAAAACCACCTCCACGACCACCTCCGAAGTTTCCAGAACCACTTCAACCTCTTTGGCTGGGTGAAGCCCTAGTCAGCTCTTGCTTAGACAGGGCTATCCTTATATCACAGATGTGGCCATAGTTTTATATAGTATATGTGGCCACAGTATTTCTGAATGACAATCTTGCCTACAGAGTCATGGCCATCAAAGGTTACCAAAGCAATGCCTCTCTTTTTGCCACTGCCTCGGTCAGTCATGATTTCGATCACTTCAGTTTTCCCATACTGTTCAAAATAATCTCTTAGGTGATGTTCTTCAGTGTCTTCCTTAGTATTTGTTGGTAGTATTATACCAACAAAATTCTTTTTCACAGTGAAGTGGGCATCAGGTCTTTGATAATCTTCTCTAGAGACAGCCCTCTTTGGTTCCACGACTTTTCCACCCACCTCGTGAGGCCCTGCATTCCTGGCGGCATCCACCTGCTCCACAGTGGCGTACGCAACAAACCCAATGCCTCTGGAGTGCTTGGTGTCTGGATCTCTCATCACCACACAGGCTGTGAGCATTCCCCATTGCTCAGAATGGCTCCTCGGACTCTCATCTGTTGTTTCAAAGCTTGAACCTCCAATAAATTGCTTCCGCAGCAGGTCAGGCTCCTCGGGAGACTCCGACCTACATGGGACGACTGCAGGAGAGGAGACTTCAACGCTGCTTACTCAGCAGCATCCACCAGCAGAAAGGCAAAATGATTACTTCTTTACTGAAGTATTAAGTTTGAGGTAAGTTAAACTTCGATGTCACAGAAGCACAGAGTTCGATGCTGGAAATGTTTTAAAAGATATGGAGTTCAACTTCCTATACAGAATTTAGGCAAGTGAATACCTATGGTTGTTTGAACACAGGAATGAATAGTTTGTTTTCTACCTAACCGAGATATATTATTTCAGTGCAGTTTGAAATACTAGATTTTCCCTCTTTTGCCCTGGAATATGACACTTCACACAGAAAAAGTTGCATCAAAGACTCATATTTATGTAAATCAGAATTCTCCAGACACTGGCTTCAGATTAAGTTGATCAGCATATCCGGTGGTGCTTGGTGAACATGCGCATCCCCAGTCTATTTACTCTGACCTGCCCAACCTGCATCTCAGAATGGGTGTGTACGTGTGGAGCTCGAACCTGTGCCGCAAGTCATCCTCATGTCTACCAGCATCGGCGAGCCTCTACCGTAGATTCTAGGCTCCTCTGGGAAAAGAAACAAAAATCTAATTTGATCTTGTATCCCCAGCTTTGATATAGTGTGTCATACATAAGGGGATCAATAGTTTCTCTGAAAGAAATGAGTGAATGGAAGAGTAAATTATGAATAAATGACATACACATAGTTCTAAGGTTTGCATCCTCCCAGGTCTTACCAGTCACAGCTGTAGTCTATATATCCAACATAAGTGCAGCCAAACCCATATACCATCTAAAATTACTGGGTACAAACATGTTATTCATTTTCCCTCCCTGTCGCTGAGCTCACTGATTTTTCTTCCCAGACTCTGCAACCAGCCCTGCGTAAGTGGAGTCAAGGACAATTTCAGAGACATGGCCTAGCAGCCTGGACCCAGTTCCTTGCACAAAGTAGGCAGCCAACACGAAGTTGTTGAAAGACCTTGCTTGGAACAGTTTGCTGGTCTATTTCTTATTTCTTGGTACAATCTGAGTAATTGGGCCTCTGTTTGGATAACTGAGGTTTTAGCTAATATTGTGTCCTGAAAAACTTCCATGACTCTAGTCCCCTTGTATAAGGACTTGCTGATCTTTCACCAAAATCCTCAGAGAGGACTCCTGGCCCAGACATACCCAGCCAGGTGTTACCTTTGCACCGCTGCCTGACCCCACTGTAGACACCTTCCCAGAACCCAAATAGTGCCTGCTTTTGGGCAACCCACCACAGTGACCTCCCCCCCCACACCTTGTTGAAGGCAACTGCTGGCTTGATCCTGTTGTCTGTTCCTATTTTCTTGGAAAACCATGTCCTAGCTCCTTCCACCATCCATAGGTCTAACTTCAGATTCTGGTCCCTCATTGGCTGGATTTTTCCCTGACATGGAACACTATTATCATATTCTAAATTGCTTCATACATTTCCAGTCCATGGAAGAAAGAGCAATATGCCTTGAAAATAAGGAAAGGCTAGGGAATCATTTCTCTAATTTGATTTGAGAGCTGAGAATTTAAACGAATTACATCTTATCTTCCTTTTCTAATTGAGCTTGGAATTTGGAGTCAACCACAAATGGATTTGAAAATGGCTCTACTTTTCACACCCAAAAACTTATTGAACTCCTGTAAGGAGCAGTTTCATCTGTAAAATGGAAACAACATTAGCACCTCCTAATTGGACTATTTTTGGATTCACTGGGATAATGCACTTTGCACAGTTCCAGGTACATAGTAAATGCTAGACAAATGGTAGTATTATTAGGACTCTCTGAGTGGCTCTTCTCCAGGAGACTGTCATGTTACCTATGGCAACAGGGTGTTAGGAAACTGTGGGCATTTTTCAGTATCCTCTCTGATAAGAATGTGTTTGGATTATCTCTAGCGCATAGTTTCTCTTGCCTAAAAATAGAACACCTTCTGCTTTATGTCAGGAACTATCATTATTCCATTAGCAGCTTCGCTGAAAGCCGCAGACAGCTCAGCAGAACCTCTGTATCTGCAGCTTGCTCTTTGACCCCCTAAAGGACCACAGGGGCTAAATTTCACTCTGCTTGCTGGTGCATCAGACCAAATATCCCTCAGAGCTCTCCTTGTGCCTTATATTTCCTACCCCATTAATAAACATATATGCACATATCACTCTTCTCTATAGAGGAGGAGATCACAGAAACCACCACACTTATGATTACTGATCAATCAATTTATTCATTTCAAGGAAGTAACTAATTATAAGAAGCTTACAAACTTACTGAAAACCAGTTTATGCTGGTTGGAAAATTTGTGTTTTTCTTCCTGTGAGTAGAGAGACAGGCAACAGCTCAGGCAGACATGAATTGGCACTTTACAGGCTGTTGAGTAAATAAATACTATTTGCCACTGATACAAAGTCTAATTCAAAAGAGAGCAGCTTCTATGTTTTGTTTTGTTTTTTCCCTTAACTCTAAGGATCATGGCTTTGGCTAAGCAAAGGAAGAACTTAAGGCTTAATAATGATTAAAAATAATGATGATAAAAATGATTATAGCTTACATTTACTCAGTATTTACTATGCATCCCCCATCATATTAACAGATTCACATGTACTAAAACACTTCATTTGGAGAAAACTTAAGGGGGTAAATATGATAAGCACACTTTATGAAATCGGGAAACCGCAATGCTGAAAGTGTGAGGACCGTGTCCGACATCCCATAGTGAGCGGGTGACAGAGCCAGCATCTCAACACTGACAGCCCAGCTCCAGAGCCATAGAATTAGCCTCTGCCATGCTCAATACCAGGGGTCAACAAACTCTTTTATATATGCTACACAGTAATCATTTTAGGTTTCACGAGCCATGATGTTGCTGTAGAAACCAGTCAGCTCCACTGGTATAAAACAAAAGCATCCATAGACAATAGATAAATGAAGGAGCTCGGCAGAGTTCCAATAAAACTTCATTTACAGAAGTGGGTGCACAGCCAGCCCCTGCTCACTGCAATGTGTGTACTGAGCTTCCTTCCTGCAAGTGACCAGCAGTGTCCTCTCATAAATTTGACACTACATGTGTTTCATTCACAAAAGTAAGCTCTGCCTCCTCCACCCTCTTGCCAGGCTTCTCCTTTGGCCCCAGGGAATGGTGGGAGCCTGAAGGAAGAAGTTGCAAATTTACTCTTATTCCCAATGAAGCCAGTAGAATATGACGGGAGACACCCCAAAATGGAATTTACTTGTAAAAAATTGGGTATTTATTCGTACATATTTAAATTTCAGTTGCCTTCAAAGTAATCTGCATTTGATGCACTACACCTTGGAGACATTTGTTCCACTGCTCAGGACACTTTTTGAACTCGTTGATTTTAATGCCATTTAGTGCTTCTGCTGTTTTTTGTTTCATCTCTTCCACATCGGCAAAACGTTTCTCTTTGAGGACTTTTTTGCATCCAGGGAAACAATAAAAACTCACTGGGGCAAGATCAGATGAATAGGGAGGGTGGGGTGTGGGGTCATGCCATTTTTGGTCACAAACTGCTAAACACTCAGAGCAGAGTGGGCCAGTGTGCTCGTAAATCAACCGCCAGGAAAATGGGCAAAAGTGTTAAAAGAGTCTTAAAAAAACTTAACTGAAGCCAAATTCAGCCTCTCACAACAAGGCCAGATGGTACACTGATACAGATGGGTTCCTAGAACACTAACCTAGTAGGGGAAGCCTGTACTACAAGGGGTCCGCCCTCCAGAAGATAATTCCATTCTTGGGGGTCCATCTTTATATTAGCTCATGACCATCAGCCTGGAAAAAGCTGGGTCAGAATGAACACGTTGTTCCATCCCCTTTCAGTTCACTCTTTTACATTCTCTGTGAATGAAGAAAGGAAAAATAAAGGTTTTATTCCAAACTGAAATCCCTATATGACCATCCCAATAGGAGAGTGAAAACAATTCCGACAAACTCACCTCGTTGTTACTTATTGCACAGAACTGCTGAATAATTCATTGATCACTATTTATAACACATAGTGTACCACTTCCTTACTAAGTAATTAGCCATTGCTAAGCAGAGAGGCTCTGTCATGCAGCAAATGAACTCCAGAGTCAGGTCACCTGGCTTCAAATGCTGGCTGACTTTGGGCAAATTAACTGTTTTTTCTGTATCTCAGCTTACACAACTATAAAATTAGAATAATCATTAAACTCATAGAATTTGGTAAGGATTAAATGAGCTAAAATAGGCATATTAAATGCTTAGAAAAGCACCTGGTATAGGAGGAATACTCAATAAATGTTATTTTTATTAAAGAATGTAGGAAAAATAATTCTTAATTTTGTCATTTTTTGGGGGGTCAGGAACATACTGATTGAGCACATACTTTAGACAAGGGTCTTTCTTGGGTGTTATTCTGAATAACACACAGTGTCAGTTCTCAAGAAATGTAAAATCTAGTAGTCATTAAAACTTCGAGCTACTTCAAAGAGGTTTTAGGAAATGACGCACAGGTAACATTAGAACGCTGTAAGCACAGGTGCCTTAATTCTGTTTGCCTTCCCCCTTATATACCATGGCATCTACCAAAAGCCTCACGTGTGTACTACCTAAATATAGTGAGGAAAACATCAGAAGGTGTAGCATAGGCGGACAAGTGACTAAAATATAATGATTCTGGAACAAAATATCTTTTTATAAAAGCTAGCAGGGAAAACACTGGAGAACGACAATATGAAATGATGATTTTCTTGGACTGCAGTGAAGGTCACAACATTGTGGAGGTCTCGCAACCCCCAATAGTCAAGTTCTGCTATATAAATTCTACATGAGATTCAAAATTCTGGTATTTATTGGTATGAAAAACCATTTGTTTGTGACAGTTGTCAAGAATTATGACATTTTTAACAGATGCAACCTTGAGTAAGAACCATAATCTCAATAAGTCTATTTCCACATCTATAAAATAGGTATTAAAATGCTAATGTCTATTTCATTGCTTTCTTATACAATGTAAATGAGATAGTGCACATAAACTTCCTAGCTTGGGGCTAATTCAAAACGTAGCATTTACCATTATCCCATCTTCCCCAAGAGTTTAGAAAAATCTGCTATCCAGAGGCTTTATCACAAAAGGGTATGTTCTCTATTATTCAACTCGATATGTCTCCAAGTAGGCATACTTGGGTCCATTGGGTTCTATGGCAGCCTTGAAAACATGCAGCTCAGATCTGTGGGGAGTATGACTGACTGACAGCCCTAGCAGCTGCCCTTCTGGATTGATGCCCGAGTTCGAGCTATGGCCCTGCTTCCTGTGGGCTGCTCCCAGTGAACGGCTGGGCGTAGCGGGAATAGTAATGCAGGCCCTCCTGTAAGACTCAGCATTATTTTAACAAGTGCCTTTAGCTCAAGGACTCCTGAGCTCAATCTGGCCAGAATTTTGTGAGAGCTGCCTCCAGCCTAGACTCTTCCTACCCTGTCCTTCCTCTCCCTCTTACTCTCATGTGTCACATGTGCATCATAGAGTGAAGGCTCCCCTTCGACCTCTGGCTTCCCCTCCCTTTTCATCCTTCACAGAGATCGCCCCCCAATAAATGCCCTGCAGGGTAATCCCTTGTTGGCATCTGCTTCTTGGAGGACTTGAACTGACCACACACACCCAGAATTTACTGATATAGATCCTGACCTATTAGAATTTACCTGCCTTATCCTCACACCTGGCTCTGGTTTTCAACTGTGTTCTATCGATTTCAATATAAACCAAATCAATTGGACACATGATATAGATTTTTCAAGTCACTAACATTTTTTTTCTTTCCTTTTATTTTGTTTTTACTGTTGACACTACTGCAGACATCACCATTCCCCCTCCGCTGCCCCCTTCCTCCCAGGCCCTGCTCCCTTCCCTCTGGCCATCACCACACCATTGTCTGTGTCTGCGGGTTACACATACATGTTCTTTGACTAATCCCTTCACTTTCATTCATCCAGCCCTGCCTCTTCCTCCCCCTCTGACAGCTGTCATACTATTCTATGTATCTAGGCCTTTTACTCTATTTTGTTTGCTTTTATTTTTTTTCATTAGATTCCACATATAAGTGAAATCATATGGTAATTTCTTTCTCTCATTGACTTATTTCACTTAGCATAATGCTCTCCAGGTCCATCCATGCTGTTGTAAAAGGTAAGATTTCCTCCTTTTTTACAGCTACATAGTATTTCATTATGTAAATGTGCCACAGTATTCTTTATCCATTCATCTACTGATGGGCACATGAGCTGCTTCCAGATCTGGGCTATTGTAATTAATGTTGTTATGAACATACAGGTGGCTGATACACATATGAAAAAGTGCCCAACATCACTAATCGTCAGAAAAATGCAAATTTAAACCAAGATGAGATACCACCTCACACCTGCCAGACTGGCTACCATCAGTAAATCAACAAACAACAAGTGCTGGTAAGGATGTGGAGAAAGGGGAAACCTAGTGCACTGTTGGTGGGAATGCAGACTGGTGCAGCCACTGTGGAAAACAGTATGAAAATTCCTCAAAAAATTAAAAATGGATCAGCCTGTAGACCCAGCAATCCTACTTCTGGAACTATATCCTAAGAATTATGAAATATCAGTTCAAAAGAATATATGCACCACTATGTTCAAGCTGCTGACTTCTGCTCTAGTTCCAAGCTATAAAATTATCTCCCACAAGTCAATGCACCCACTACTTTTATCAACAATACCATTGCCCTCACCCCCATTCAACAGAGGCCACTATGGTGGGCACTATGGGCACTGGTGCTTCCCCTTTTGTCGACTGCCCAGTGACTTCCAGTCTTCCCAGAAGTCCCTCTGCAAACTACCTGATCTCACGTTTCTCACTGACTCAAGTAATTTCATGTTTCTTTTTTAAATTATTTTATTGTTACTCAATTACAATTGTCTGCATTTACCCCCACCCCAGCCATCCTTACCTCCCTCCCTTGCTTTTACCCACCCTTGGTTTTGTCCATGTGTTCTTTATAGTTGTTCCTGAAAATACTTCCCCTTTTTCCCCCATTATCCTGTCCCACCTCCCCTTTGGTTACTGTCAGATTGTCCTTAATTTCAATGTCTCTGGTTATATTTTGCTTGCTTGTTTGTTTTGTTGATTAGGTTCCAGTTAAAGGTGAGATCATATGGTATTTGTCCCTCACCACCTGGCTTATTTCACTTAACATAATGCTTTCCAGTTCCATCCATGCTGTCTGTCGCAAAGGGTAGGAGCTCCTTCTTTCTTTCTGCTGCATAGAATTCCATTGTGCAAATGTACCACAGTTTTTTGATCCATTCATTTACTGATGGGCACTTAGGTTGCTTCCAGCACTTGGCTATTGTAAATTGTGCTACTATGAACATTGGGGTACATAGGTTCTTTTGGATTAGTGTTTCAGGGTTCTTAGGATATAATCCCAGCAGTGGAATTGGTGGATCAAACAGAAGTTACATTTTTATTTTTCTTAGGAAATTCCATACTGTTTTCCACAGTGGCTGCACCAGTCTGCATTCCCACCAACAGTGCACTAGGGTTCCCTTTCCTCCACATCCTCTCCAACGCCTGTTGTTTGTTGATTTGGTTATGATGGCCATTCTCACCAGTGTGAAGTGGTATCTCATTGTGGTTTTAATTTGCATCTTTCTGATGGCTAGTGATGCTGAGCATCTTTTCTTATGTCTCTGGGCCCTTTGTATGTCCTCCTTGGAGAAGTGTCTGTTCAAGTCCTTTGCCCATTTTTTTTAATTGGGTTGTTTGTCTTCCTGGAGTATAGTCATGGGAGTTCTATATATATTTTAGAGATCAAATCCTTGTCTGGGGTATCATTGGCAAATATGTTTTCCCATATAGTTGGTTCACTTTTCACCTTAATGCTGCTCTCTTAAGCCATGCAGAAACTTTTTAATTTGATGAGGTCCCATTTGTTTATCCTTTCCTTTATATCCCTTGCTCTAGGGGACATATCAGTGAAAATACTGCTGTGTGGAATGTCTGAGATTTTCCTGCCTATGTTTTTCTCTAGGACTTTTATGGTGTCATGACTTATATCTAACCCTACACCTACAAGAACTAGATGAACAACAACAAAGACAGCCCAGAGCAAGTAGAAGGAAGAAAATAACCAAGATGAGAGCAGAATTAAACAGCATAGAGACTAAAAGCACATTTCTAAGGATCAGTAAATCCAGGAGCTGGTTCTTTGAAAAGATATACAAAATCAACAAGCCTTTAAGCAGACTCATCAAGAAAAAAAGAGAGAGGTCCCAAATAAACACAATCAGAAATGAAAGGGGAGAGATTACAACTGATACCACAGAAATACAAAGAATTGTAAGAAATTACTGCAAAGAACTATATGCCAAGAAATTTGAAAACCTAGGTGAAATGGACAAATTTCTAGAAAAATATAATCTTCTAAAACTGAATGAAGAAGAAGCAGAAATCCTGAACAGACCAATAACAGCTGATTAAATTGAAGTAATAATAAAAAAAAAAACCCACACACAATAGCACAGGACTAAACTGTTTCACAGGAGAATTTTACAAAGCATTTAAGGATGAGCTAACACCTATTCTTCACAGACTATTCCAAAAAATCCAAGAAGATGGAAGACTCCCAAGCTCTTTTTATGAAGCCAGCATCATTTTAATCCCAAAACTAGATAAAAACATAACAAAGAAAGAAAGCTTCAGGTCAATATTGCTGATGAACACAGATGCTAAAATCCTCAACAAAATATTGGCAAACTGAGTCCAGCAATTTGTTAAAAAGATCATACACCATGATCAAGTGGTATTCATCCCAGGGATGCAAAGATGGTACAATACTCACAAATAAATAAACATAATGCACCACATAAACAAAACACAAAAATCACATGATCGTATCAATAGATGTGGAAAAAGCATTTGATAAGGTGCAGCACCCATTTATGATTAAAACATTCAGGAAAGTGAGGATAGAGGGAACATTCCTCAACATAATAAAGGCCATATATGAGCAACCTACAGCCAACATCATACTCAATGGGCAAAAACTTAGAGCTTTCCCACTAAAATCAGGAACAAGACAAGGATGTCCACTTTCACCACTCTTATTCAACATAGTATTGGAAGTTCTAACCACAGCAATCAGACAAGAAAAAGAAATAACAGGCATCCAAATTTGATGTGGACACCGGCCCGCAATGTCGGAGGCATATGGATGAGACATGAGATAAATTCACATGGACTACTAAGTCCTGTGGAGGAAAAGGGATGGCACGGCTACTCCCTCAAGGGTAGAGTGCCTCACAGCACCCTGGCCACTCTCTCAAGAGGAGAGCGCCCCGACCCTTGCCTTGACAGGTCTTTACTGGGTTTCAATTTGCACAGGAATACAGGTAAAGTTCATTAATCATTGGCAGGTAGTAAGGATCAAACAATAGATAGTATACAAAGAACTACATGGACTTATTCTGAGTCAGGGTCTGTTAGCTAAAGCGTTACAAAACTTTGGGAAACAGCTCATTTCCTGCTCAGAGCCTTATCATTTAATTAAGAGCATTCTTAGCAAAGCAGGTTTCACAGGATTTTACATATCCTTTCTCAGGCCTGATCACCTGGGGAGCCCGCCCTTTCCAGCACAGGGCTGCACTGCCCTCTGTCATTGTGTCAGGCAGAGGAGGCAAGATAGCCAAGAAATTAAGAGACTTCTTGCAGGCAGAATGAGGACTCAGGCTTTGTCAAAGCCAAGGGGCAAGGGTCCATCACCCTCTTTCCCCTTTTTTGAGATATAGATAAGAAAATCCTATAGACTTCACCAAAAAACTACTCTACCTAATAAGTGAATTGGCAAAACATCAGGATACAAAAAGTTATATTCACGAATATAAAGTTAATATTCACGTTTCAACTGACTCAAGGCTGTGGGCTACCACAGCTGTCACTGATACCATATGAAGCAGAGGAACAACCCTACTGAACCCAGTCTACATACAAAATTTTGAGTGATAACAAATGCTGGTTATCATTTGAAGCCACTAAGTTTTGGGGTTGTTTGTTAAACAGCAGTAAATAACCAAAACATACATTATCTTTAAATAGCATGTGAATTTGTGATACCTTCCCTATGCAAACTATTCGTGCCAGTCAGATTGGTCTAGTGACAGGTTTTTAATCTGACTTCATATGTGCATTTTCCATGCCTTTGTTTGTGACACAAGTTTTGTGCTTATGTACCTGTGCAAATTCTAATTATCTTTCAAGACAGAACTGGTTATATATTCTAGCTCTCCTGTCCTAATTAAGTAACCATGGATGAATTGTTTCATCTCCCTAACCCTCTCCTTATTTATATGCATTTATAAATAAGTATATTTATAGAATATATATAGTAATAGTAACTACCTCACAGGGCTGGTTAGGAAAGTTAGAAGACATATTGCATGTAAAGGGCTAACACAGTGTCTGGCCCACAATAAGTATTCAGTGAAGGCTATTATTGAAAGCCATTTCAAGTATTTAAATCGTCTGTTTTCTTCACCCATTCCATATTGTTTATCTGAGTGATTCCTCATTTCCAGAATTCTGTTCCCAAAGATGTAAATGAATTCCTTTCCATCTCTTCAAACTGTGGCTCCAAATTAATCACTGAAGACAGTATCTATCAAAGAGTTAAGATTCATTCTTCAAAATGAAAATATTTTGGTCAGGTTAAGCCCTATAAACAGTAGAAAGTCAATGGATATTTGTTGAGTTAATGAATAAACGAACAAACCAGAAGGCACACCTGATGTTCACCTAAAAATGGGAAAAGCAATAATTTCAGATGCTCAATGCTTTTATCATTTTTTGCCAACACTTTACACAGCATTCACAAGTTGGATTGATCATTAACCACACTCATTATGTTGAATGTGCCTTGTGTTATGCCATATTTAAATGTGTCAACCATAAATGTGTGTAAAGTAAAATAAAGGAGTTAAATTTCAAGTCCATTGTCTAAGAAATAGTTTTAGAACCCATGAGAGCCTCCGAGTTAGTTAATAATGTTGCTATAAAGCCTAAGAGCAGGCCTAATAGATGCTAGTATTTAATGCCATTTCTAATTTTTGGCCCTCACTTTTACATTGCACCTCTCATTCAATAAGAGTTCTAGTTATTCCATCATCCTAAAAAATTAAGAGCAGCAGGGGAGATGACTCTAGAGGGGAAAGACTAACACAGCGCCATGTAGAGGGCCAAGACAACTGCTTAGAAACAGAGATCTCCTATTTATGGATAGTAATTCACCTCTGAAACTCAGATTCACTATGGGGGGGAAACCCAAACAACACCTCATAAGTCCTCTCATTATTTTATAGGAAAAAATATGTTATGCCTCAACACAAAACTCTCAGCATACTTCTAAATATGACCAAAACACATACATACAAACACAAATGCCTCTAGGAAATTAACAAATTGTCTTGTTAGAATATAAAATACTCAGGCTGTAGGTTTGTGATTATCGAATAATAGAATAATTTTTCAAAATTACATTTTATGCCATAACATTTCAATTTCAATAGCAATCACTTTCTCATTTGCTTTGCTAGTTCTCCACAATTGTCATGAATACTTCTTGTGTTTGTGGAGCACATGACAATTACTTTTTGTCAAAAACTTGGCAACAGTATGAAAGGTCTTCAGGACCAGTGCCCAGTGGCAGAGAATGGCTCACCTTGAGTGTGACACTGTGATGCTTTTCTTAGCACCACACACATCCACCCCCATGTTCTCTTTGTTGACACTCACTATTCTTTATACTTTTCAAAACATTTATCATGACTTTGACATTCTTTTAATTGTTTTTGCTGTATAACTCAAGGCATTTCCTACATCATTTTGTTCAAAATGTTTTATTGAACTCTAGGGACAAAAATATAAATTTTCTGGTGCAAAGCTAGTCTGGAAAATGTTGCAAATGAGAGTGCTGTAAGCTCCATGAAGACTGAATATTAAACACAAAAAGACATCATTTCATCAGGAAATATTAACTAAAGAGACACTCCATTGGGTATAACTGTACAATGTTGCCTAGAGTTAGTTATTAAAAGATAATGTCTATACTGAAATATGTAAATTAATGTGGACTTTTTTTTTGCCTCCCAGTATCAATTCGCCCTTTTTTAGTAATAACAATTCTATTTGATTTTGTGGAACCACTTGTCACTCATTGTTAGTCTGTATGATTTGGGTGGAATTAATCATACCTCGGACCCTGGACAGGTCATCGCAACACATTCAATGTCTAGTCATGATTTATATTCATGGACAGAGACATAAATGCACAATCTAAACCAATGTGGTGGTATTCAATTCCAGGTATGTGTGTGTTTGTCTTTTCGGAGAGAGGAAAATATTGCAAATTAAAAAAGTCTTTTTTATTATTCTGCTAAACTGTAAGTATAAGGAGCAGAGATACTTTAGAGTAAGAGCTTGTCTAGGAATAAAGCCAACATAGAGAAACACAAAACAAAGACAAGGAGTCACCAAAGTCCTACTATTCATAAAGTCAGTTACCCTGAGAAATTTGGACTATGGTCTAAATTTGTGTTTTGTTATCTTAATTAATTAATTATTTTAGTGAAGGCCACATTGACTTAGAATATCAGGCAGAATATTAAAGCAAGACTGCAGAAACAAGTAAACACAGTGGCCTAACAGAACAAAGATTGAATTTTTACTCACACGAACTCGGATTTGGATCAGACAACTCTCTAGGAAAGCGCTCCATGGAATGAATGAGTCAAGGACCCAGGCTCATTCAACACGTAGCCTGCACAGTCACCACCAGAGGGGAAGAGACAGCTGGAGGTGGCACAGTCTTCTTAAATACTTTGGCCTAGATGTTACATGTATCACCCAAAAAGTGTTGGGGTATTTGTAGCCGAGTGTCCTGATTCATATGGAAATATATTTCAAGTATATTATAAACATCTCCTTTCCACAATTTCTTACTGCAAAGAGGATTGACAAAGAAAGGTATTAAGGAAAATGTGGTAAAGAAGGTAAAACTGTATTCATTGGAGAGAGTATGCTCTGTATAAAACACTGGATAAATGCCTAACACCACTCATTGGACAGACACACATTAGCACCATTCACCTCACTTTCCAGAGAGAATATTACTTGCCATTATGTAGCTTATCCAGACATCCAGTAGTTATCCCCTTCCGATTCTCCATCCTAGCACAATCACATTTTGTAGCTGAGTAATGACACTAGCAACTTGGGGTCCAGGTTGCTATGAGGTCCAGGCTTTGGAGTTTTCATTCATCTCTATCAGCTCTACTATCAACTCTGTTTCCATTCTCAGCAGTACCACCGTGACCCAGCCACCGAGCCATAGTATTGTGTAGTTTGGTCTTTGCAGCTCCACTTATCCAACACATGTTAGCAGTATTTCCTCTCCTTTCTGACAGACCATACTCAAATCCAGGCCTTATTATCATCTAGCTCCTGGTTTGGTTCAATATCCTTATTTTTGGTTGTGATTTCAGGTTCACTTCTCTCTGACCCATGTGGTACACCCTTGTCAGGGTAACTTTACACAAACATCCATAACATATTCATTCATATTATTTCACTGACTTCCCAATGTGTCCCTATATTTTTTTCCCAAACCCAATGTAATCTTGAGTTCCTCGTTTTATCAGTATGGCCCTATACTTTCCACCCAACCTAATGATGCATTATTTCAAACACTTACATGCTTTTCTAGGCAAGGCTGTCTCTAAACAATCTCGTGAAATATTCTCAGTGGAGTTGACTCTAAGACTTGCTGGTTCTTCAGGAGAAAGCTTGTTTGGAATAAAAAAATATACATGTTCATGAATCCAAGGACATATTCTTAACAGTAGACTTGGACTTCAAGGTGGGTCATCAGCAGTCTACATGTTTAGGGATACGGTAGACTCAGCTACTAAATGTAAAGGGGACTATACTATACATAAAAGTAGTGCAGAAGTCTCTAGGATAATGAATTATTTTAAAAAAACTCAACATTACATCTTGAATATAATTAGACCACTGAATTATGTTCTTTAAAAGGGTAAACTTTATGGTAAGTGAAGACTGTGTTTCAATAAAGCTCTTATTAAAATAATTACATCTCAATTAAGGTAAAACCCTCAGTGCCAGATATACAAGCAACAGTAATATTTTTCAAACTTCAGTCATGTCTCTAAAAGTTTTTTAAATAGTTTTTTTGAGATATAGATAAGTTTAGTAAAAATCCATCACCTCATATAGATACTAAAAAATGAAAAAATGTGTATTTTTTTTTGTTTAAGTTTTATAAATTGTGAAAATTTGTTTACATGCAAAGTCCAGGGTCCTACACATAGAAATTATGATTTAATAAGTCTAGAACAGGATACTGATATTTGTACTTTTATTAATCAGTCTAGGAGACCCTGTAGGTATCCCATGCCCATACGTTAAAATAACAACAACAATAACACTGGTGTACACAAGAACGAGTCCTGGGAAGAGAAGCTGACCATGGTTGGAGGCGTTGTCAAAGTACTAGTGAAGTGTATGGGTCAGAAAAAATTTTAAGATTTTATGAACAGGAGTATAATCAGAAATTTAAGAAAGACACACCCCAAATAAATAATAAATATTTCAGTCATTAACTGGACCATATCTCCCAGCTGTGTCCATCACAGCAAAGCTCAGTGTTGTCTTTGAACATATTTTAAACACTTTTATTAAACCCTGGCTTTCTTCTAAAAATATTCCAGGTGCTGTGATTTAGGTTATGCCTCAGGATGACCAGGGTTTATAATTTTTAACACAGGGCATGCTGATACCCACAACCAGTTTGAATCTTTTCACCGAAATCAATAGTTAATTCTATATTTTAGAAGTTACCTGATACTTGGGTTTTTCCTATCAAACAAACTGACCCGAGTGGTTCCCAGATAAAGGAAATTATATAGGTACCAATAGGCTTTTATAGATTCACTCTGAAAAAACACCTCAGTGTCAGCATATCCACAGGATATCTGAAGATGAGATTCAATTAAGTGGGGAAAGGTTAGAATGGGAGGAAACCTAGCAATGAATTAGTTGTTTGACATGAATAGTTTAAACAAGACAGCTGGAAGATGGAATTTTTAACTTTTCAATCAACATTCAGAAAAACAAGGTGCTAAATTGGCTGCTTCGCCTCATGACAAACACCAGCAGAAAGTTAGTCACATTTACATAAATGATTTATTCACCATCCTAGTATGTGTTACTATCAACTAATTTTAGCAGGTTTCGTGGCATCGATGTCAATTATGGAATACATAGTGGATTCTGGGATATGGCGAGGGTACTGTGTTTGACAAAATTCAGTGTTGATCTCTCTGGAACTTACATTTATCATTATATTTGAACCTGGGCTTTCCCAGCCAAGGAAAAGTAGACTTGACTTCCTATACTTCTGATGAGCACTGTGCTTACAGACTAAGACCCCTTTGAAATATCTTTGGTAGGACATCTGAAGGGAGCCGTGTTTATTTCTCAAGATCCTGATACCTATTGGAGTAGGAAGACTCAGAGTCTCAAATAATTGAATTATTTAGTTAAATATCTCCTGAACAATTATTAAGATACTGGGCTGTCACATCAAAATAATGCATGAAATGAGATAAGTTTACGAAAAAAATAAGGCTCTTCAGTTCCTTTAAAATCATTATCCAGAGTCGGTGGCCGTTCTTGGTCAATATGAGAGGAATATTTAAAACAATGTTACACAGCTGTGTTGTGTTTAGAAAAATGAGAATGTTTCTTTGCAGAGGTGATTCACAATTCATCCCAAAATTATAAGGGATTACAATACCAAATATTATATATTATCTATAATTGCAATAACGTTTTGGGTAAATGTCATGACTTGGCTAAATCCAGTCTAAATTCCTGCTGAAACGCTAGCTAAAAAGGACTGCTGTGGGCCAGGGCCAAAGAGTCTCTGGGTGGTTTCTGGTGAGCAGAATTTGCCTAGAAGAAAGAGAAGCATGATAGAACTTTGCAAGGGCCTCTGCATGGAATGGGTCAGCTGAAGGAAACCGGAAGAAAAAAAGCTAGAATATGAGACCTGTATATAATTCCATATGAAGGAATGACTGTCAGATTGAAAAGGGAGGATCAGCAGATAACCTAAACAGATTAAAATCTAGTCAATGTGTATGTTGTCGGGAGAGGAGGGAGAAGCAAATTCTGCCTGGACACCTACCCTGATTTTACTTTGCTAGGAACAAAAAAGCTACTCCTGAGCAGCTAGTGGAGCAAAACTGCCCAAGACATCGGACCTGTCCACAGCACTAGGTCATAGTTACCCTTCAGAGACACTGTCTTGTTCTTTGCTACTTCAGCAAACAGATACCATCTCATCAAGATAGTCTGTAAGAAGGGGAGGAATAAAAGTAGAGCCTTGTGTGTCTGTCCAGGAAGCAAATACTATGACAGAATTAGAAGTGCAAGCTAGTGGGACAAGGTCAGTGCAAAATTAAGGTGAGAGGGAACAGAGCAGGCAGGGACTACCTTTAGAGGGGTTCTGGTCTGTGAGTGCTGCAGGAAGCTCCTACCAGGTAGGGAGGAAGGAAGGGAGGGTAATGCCGTAGGAAGAGCCTGGTGCTGCACTGTAGTTCCGAGAAAGTCTCAGCCAGCTCAGAGGAGCCCAGAGAAGCAATTGCCCATTAGAGGAGCCCTGCACTGAGTATAAATGGCCAGAGTCTAGTACCCCTGCAGGGTTCAGTCACTGGATAGAGGGATCATGGACTTGGTGTGAACAGGGCACATATTTCAATAGCAATGTAGCTGGAAGCTATCAGCTCCTACACTCTTCATAGGAGCTTCTGTCTCAACATATTGAACAGCAGAACTCCATCGCTGCCACAGTCCTCCCCTCTCCCTGCACAGACCAACTCCACACATAAAAGGAAACTTAAAATAGAAAGGTTAATAGCATAAACTACATCCTCTGCTGTTGCTGTTGGTCTTGAACTTGCAACCGGAGATTATTTCACTCGTCTACTATACATTCTACATTCCCCCACCTTCAGTTATCACCTCTGCAGGTTTGGTAGCTCACCTGGTGTTACCTAAACCTTTATTCCTAAGGGGTCTGAGTCCCTCCCAATGATCCACATCAACAACAACACAAGACCCAACTCCAGAGACACGGTTGTAGACTCACAAAGGGGTAACTTCTCTGTGGGGGCAACAGTTTCCTCTGAGGCAGCAACTTCTAGAGATATCTTAAAGTTTGCCCCCACGCTGTCCACATTGGCTCGGACCCGACCTCTCGCACTGGTGCATCAGATAGACTGGTTAGCAGCTATTGCTCTGACCCTCCGACTTACCTTTCCCAGACCTCCACTTCCCTACCTCCCTCTCCATTTGTCTAAAATCTAATTTCTATAATAAACTCTCTGTTTCCATAAAACTTACCGTGGCTCTGTTTGCTGGCTGACAGATAGATGCCATGCTACAGAGCCCTGGGCAGATTTGATACCTAGATATATTAATAGCTAAATATGTAAAAAAGAATAAAAAACTTTTAGGAACTTATTTTTTTTCTTTTGATATATGGGTTTTACTATTGATAACACATTGTGGCCAAAGTAAATATTTAATGCCTTTGAGTGCTCTGAAACACTTAGAGATTCTTAAATAACAGAGGACCTCGAAAACTACTTCCTCCATGTCCCAATGAGGTAGATGAGAAAACTATTATCTGGGATGGCAAGTATTTGCCTATAGTCCCTCAGAGTCAGTGACTTCCATTCTGGTAAAAGCAGATTTCTTAGTCAGGTTCCCTAACTGACCATACAAAATGCAAACCATCATATTCAGTGGTTCCATCGAATTCAGAATGTCTGTGTCTACACTTTAACAGCTTCCTCTTCCTATCTGTGGTCCTCTTCCTCATTCTGCTTCACTTTCTTTTTGACCCCAAACCACTGGGGTCTTAACCATGCAACATGAATTGCATTGCCCTTGTTTTATCTACATATGTCCTAAGAAATGTCTCCCTTCCTCATTTTGGCCTTAAATAATAAAATACACAATCTCCCAGTCATATCAGGCATTCAGTGCATTTCTTATAACATGCGCTATTAGTAATACCCATTCTGTGTTATCTTTGTTTACAGGTTATTTCAATGATAATGAAATGGAGGAGAGTTGTTGAATATTGGATTTTTCCTGGAAAAAAAAAACCTATCAAATAAATGGAGCACTGAAATCTATTCAGGCAGAGGAAATACACTCCATTATAACAAGGTGACAGTGCACGTTGATGAGTACCCATCAGCATATAATTGTTAGAAATGAAAGTTTCAGAGGCCCAAAATACCTGCAGCTGCTTTTTCTTAGGTTAGCATTGGAAAGTTTAAGAAATGATGTATTGCTCCCTCTAAATGAATTGCTAATACAGTGGTCTTCTCCAAAATTAAACCTGGTCTAGCCTGAGAAAGAAGATTATGTTTCTTAAAACACTTTATCTGTCTTCCATTTTTTTCCTTTGCCCAGAATATTCTGAGGATAGTTTCTTTTCATTAAAACTAGAGATCGGTAAATTCTATCATTTATTTAACAGATATGTTGACTATAAATTTAGTTTTTAATTATTTATTTTGTTCACATGTTCTGACTGCCTCCTCTATGCCAGTCTTGGTGGAAAGTGTTGGGGGTATGGAATGAAAGATAGTTCATTAGATTCTAAATTTTGTGAGAACAGGACCTGTTATTCACCAATAACATACTCTTCTGCCTTTAATTTACCTGATATAAGCAAGTGCTCAATAAATAAATGACTTTTAAAAAATTGATTGATGGACTGAAAAGTCTCTGATTGTAAGGAGTTCAGAGTTTGGTGGAGATAATGATATTATCTGTAATCATCACTATTTGTGACAATAGTGATACTAAGGTAGAGCTGAGGAAGCTATCAGGAAGAAAAGCCTAATAATATTCTAATTTAGGAGTCCCAGTGTAACAGGGTACAGCCAAGAGGGAGGCCCCAAATAGGGATTTGGCATGGGATCCAGAACTCAAGGTGTCCAGGAAATATTAGGATGTCCTCACCCCTTCCCCCACAGGTGTGAGTTGGGGGAAGGGACACATGGAAGAGGGCCATTGGGAGCTGTTTTGTACAGCAACAGCTTTGCAGCTAACCTCTGGTGCGGTCATTTAACATGTCTATAACCTTTACCTGGTTTCATGGATATGTTAAATAGCTGCGGCCATGCTCTGAACCAGGGGGATGGAAGTAACTTCCCCGCAAGATGTAACTGGGAGGCAACTCTCCCTAGTTACAGCACCTGCATGAGAGCTTGGAGAGGACTGGCTCCACACCATGGGGCCACGCCTGCCCAGACCCACTATGGCAACCAGTAAAGCTGGAAGGATATGAGAATGCTGGCAAATGTAGCCAATTGTGGGAGGAGTAGGAAATGGGGCTGCAGAAGAGAGTTGGCATGGGGATTTAAACCCAGACTTGGCAGTCATTAAGGAGAGAGGACCGCAGCCAGTGCAGAGAGAGCCACGTGCCTGTGGCAGTGCAGGAGAGGACCACGTGGCTGTGGCCATGTAAGAGAGCCACACAGCTTTGCCAGAGTGGGGACCCCCGATGCTTTAGTAGTGGGAACCATCATGTGGATTTAGCAGAGAATCGCTACTCGGCTTTGGCAGAGTGGCGACCCCCGCCACCCACCCCCACAGCTTTGCAGAGAGATCCATGCGGTTTTGCCAGACTGCAGACCCCTGCAGCTTTGGTAGAAGAGGACCAGGCAGCTTTGGGGTGTTCCCTTTGGCCGAGTGGCCTCGGAAGCAGGAGAGACTTTGCCTAGAAGAAGGGTAAAAGAACTCTTGCCAGTAGGCCATGAGAAGGAGCCACATGACTTTGGATTAATTAGAGATCCTGCCTGGATGGCGACCCAGCTGATGGTGTCAGGAGCCTGGATCCCAGACATTTGCTTCTTTTCCTGAGTTACGGTACCCTGAATTAGGGCAGGGGAGAAGGAAGCACTGTGGGTGTCTATGGGTATCCTAAAGGACTTTGATATTTTGATGAAGACATTAGGTCACTACTTTAAGTCTCTAGCTTTAAATAAACATTTCCTCTCTTTTTCATAAATCTCTGGCATTGAGAGATGTCTTTCCTATAAGGCGGTGGACAATCGAGCCCAGTAGAGGGTCCTTTTGGTATAGTATATTGCCCTTGGCCCCCTCTGTTCTGTAATACCAGGGCAGAGAGTGAGCTGGCTGCTGTTTTAGACAGCTGAAGAAAGAAACCCCTCCTACATTGAAACAGTGAAGGAGAAGGTCACACCTGACCTCAGGCTAGAAGGGCAGTAGCAGGAACAAACATTCAAATGTAAAAGAACCCCAGATGCACTGTACAAAATGCTGCTTTCAGTATTTGCCATTATTCATCAAGACTTCAAAAAGCAGGAAAAATAAGCTGAAATCCCTGAGAAGTGAATGGCTTTGCTAAAAACTTGGAGGGAGTTTATAGACTAACAAGGAAGCCTTTCAGTCTGACCACCCAGCCTTGCTGCAATATATTTAAGCGTCTTACAAATAGATAGAATAAAAACAAAAACTGCCCCAAAGTCAGCTCATCAAACAAACAAAATAAACACAACTCCATTTCATTACCTATATCCCTCTTGGCTTTGTCAGTGAATCAGGGGTTGAATATAAAAGGAACTGGTAAAGCATCTAAAGATTTGTGTCCTGGCAAAAGAGACAGAGAGCAAATCAGTAAGTCCATACTAATGGGCTGCTGTAGCATTTTGCATATTTACAATAAGGTCTAAAACCACTGCTGGTAAATCATAAACATTTTAAATTCAGTTAGAAAAATCAAGACTATCTAGAGTAGTAGGAAAAATATGAAACTTAAATCTAAAATTAAACCCATGAGTATAAACAATTCAACCAAGAGCCAGGTGTTGGATGCAAAATCAACTAAATTTTAGCGACTTGAGTGTTATTTTAGCTAGCAGAAATCATTTCAGGAGTCTGGAAGGCACAGCTTGCCATACCCAAGAGATCGAGCTTACATCCCAAACTTAAAATAGAGCCTTTCCTGGTTATGCTGTTGGTATTTTAAGAAATATGACAGCCCCATCTGCCATCCATATGAGAAGTCACTCTTTCCACGATGTCACTGAATTTATCCCTGTAACTCTGAACTAACAGGAAAAGGAAATATCATTCTCCTCCATCTCCTTCCAAGAAAGGTTTAATGTGCAAGAGTCTAGCACTCTTTCCAAGAAGAAAACCAAAGACTTTTTTTCTGCAAATACATATAAAAACATGTCAATATCCAAGAATATAACAGGTAAAAAAGAGTAGCAACACCCACAATGATTATTTTTACCCTAAAATTTTCCTGCCAAACCTTCACAGACATTATCTCATTTAAATCTAACCCTTACACTGAATAGATTAGTTACAGCTATAATTATTTAGTAGATTAAAAAAAAATCCTTCAAGCAGTTAAGATACCAGTTCAATCAATCCACAAAGATAGCAAAGTTACAGAACTAGGATAAAAGCCTACACTTTTCTGATGCCAAATTTTGTGCTCTTAACCATTCTGATGTAGTCGCTCTAATGGCATTGCTCCCTTGATTATGGTCTTTTGACAGTAGCAGAGTTCCTCATTCTGCTGTAAGTTTGCTATGGATAGAATTCTGGGTGCCTTTAAACATGGATGAGAAAAAAAATTACATCTTTATTTTCACTAACCTCTATTGCACTTTAGCAGATCAGATCCTCCATTTATGAAGGTAGGCAAAACACGAGAGAAGTATTGGTAGCTTCTCTAACTTTGTCGCTAATAGAAAGCACAGATATTTTCACACCACTTTATAGTTATGAAATATCTCAAAATAGTATTTATTGTCATCACCATTTTGGTGATTGTGTCAGTTGTTAGGCCTACCACTAAATCTTGTCATTTAATGCATTAAGGGAGCAATACGTATTATGTGACAATTTAAAACATAATTTGGTTCAATCTAAATGCCTTCTCTGAAATTCTAACAGTCTTGTTTAATAGCACTTGAAAATATTATTCTGAGAAGAAGTCCGTAAGTGTCAATAGGCTGACAAAGAAGTACATGGCACACAAAAATTTGAGAAACCCTGCTGCATAAAGCATAATCTAAACTCTCCTGTATGGCATCCAGAACTTTTCAGAGTAGGTTGGACAAAGAGCCTTTCCTGGTCCGAGTTGAGCCCATAAGACTCTTTCTTAATAAATTTGGAACTGGAATTCAGGATTGAGTCAGCTTCTCTCTGGGAACATGATTTCTAAGTTGCTGAGCTGTGGACTCTTTGGTGGTTTGTGTTTCCCCTCTCGTGACCAAACTCGTCTCTATGCATTAGGGGAGAACAGAGCTAACTAAATATATCCAGAACTTAAAAAATCCATGGGATTTAGTCACCTCTATTGGACTTACTGTCTCTCTCCAGGCTCAATTTAAAATTCTTCTAATTGATTATCTTCCAGCTTTCTGTTCTCTTCCAAGTCCCTCCTATTTATCCTTAAGCACAGTAGGTTAATGTTCCTAAACAATGACTATATTCACATCACTCCTCAAAATACTGCCATGAGTCCCCATTGTCTACAAACCAAAGCTCAGACTCCTTCAATAAATTCACAGTCAAGAATTTCCATGCAATGGACCCACCTTGCCTTTCCAACTCAGTATCTCAACTTCTTTTTCTCTGTTACCCTGTATTATAGCCAAATTGGACCAATCATGGTTTTCTCTTAATGGCCCTATACTCTCCTTCTCTGTGTTTTTAATTACACTCTTCCCGGTACCTGGGATATCTCTTTAATTCTCACACATCTAAATCATATATACTTGGCAACAAGTAAATGCAACCACCCTCATCTCATCCAGTCTTAATTCCTGATTCTTCCTAGTAGCAATAAAATTTATTTTCTGAAGTTGATTTATAATCCACCTATACTTTCCACTGGCCACTTACCCTATTCTGTATAATTAATTACCCTATTCTAGAATTAAATACTTAATTATATAATTATTTAACATAAAATTTTTCTCCCATAATAGTCAAAGAGTAATAACAATTCAGCATTTATCCTGTGTCAAGCACTGCTAACCACTTTAATTGAATTGTCTTATTTAACTCTCAAAACAACACTGTGAATTAAAAACTATTATGTACCACTTTACAGATGAAGAAACTGAGGCACTAACAATTAGATATTTTCCAAAAGGATGGAAAGACTAGCCTTCAAACTAGGCAGTTTGACTTTAGAAACCCTCAGCCATGCTCCACTCTCCTGCCATTTCAAATCAACTGCCAGCTCGCTAAAAATAGTCCTGAGTCAGGTCCAACTTTATAGCCTGCAGAATGCCCACCAGTGCCCTGGGCATATGATCTCCACTCGATAAAGACTGGGTACATCATTTTTAGATATTTGTCTAGGGATCATAGTGTTTGAGACAAAATAAAACTTAGAAAAAATAATCTCTTCAAAAAAATGATTCCTTTTTAGTCGCATTATCTATCTTCTGTGATCTTCACTGTTTAAAATACATTTACTAAGCTAAGTAAAGTATGTAACATGGTAGCTGGGCCCATAACTGCTTAGTACATGTTAGTGGTATTTTTTCTTGCTGTCATTATTGCTCTTGTTACCGCAGTGACAGGGGAGAGATGTTTAGGACTCCCACTGCACATCAGAGAATACCGAGTCTTCAGCAGGTTGAACAAGATGGTGCAGATTATGGTCCAGCTGGTCTCAAAACCGGGACTGAAAGCAGCGGCTTTCCATTTTCAGTCTGAGGCCCAAACCCACAAAGCCCACAGCTATCACCTAATCTCAGGAATCACATCTGCTTCTTTAACAAAGAGTAGAAATGAAATCCATTCATTACTGGCCTGTGACAGTAGCATTCAGAAATTCAATTTCTATGATCATCTTTATTCATTTATTTAAAACAGAAGTTGTAATGGAAAAAAATTGAAGACGATTTCTGTGCTTAACTAGCACCAGAAAATTCAAGATGTTATGCAACTTCAATTTTTAAATAGCATTTTCTTCCACCTCAGAATCACAAGCTTAAGAAAAATAACTAGTTTTTGTTTTGAAGTCCTAGGCTTTTGTCATTTCATGGCAAATTTTAAAATGCTTAAAGATAATATCCTTGATTCATTCTGGCTGGAAAATGAAGCCAGTCTAATAACAAATGCTGATATTCCAACCTCAAAAGACATATACTGCTAAGACATTTCCTATTTATGGTCTACCATTTTTCCTGAGAAATAAAAAATATTCTACATAGACTAAGTGGACAGAAGGGGAAAAATTAAATTTAACAGCTTTCTGCTGTAGATATGCCTTTCTCTAGAGACAACTCCAATTATCTTGACCACAGTAAGAAGTTAATTGTTAGTAGCCTTCCCTCTGCCAGCTTTCTTCAAGTTCAGTCCCGAAACAAGCCAATTGCCTTCGGAGTAAATAGAGAGTCCGTGCAACGATGGGGAAATGGAATATGAAGCAACGACCCAAGTACTTCATGCCCCATTCTATCTCTGGCTTTCACTGTGACTCAGAACAGATGACAGACTACCCTTGACTTGAACTCAAGAGCTGTCTGCTCTCCCCACTTCATTCCCACTCCCTTGCCCCTCCCCTTCCCTAATCTGATCCTCTTCCATTATACCCTCTGTCTGTTAATAAGATCATGATCTACCTAATCACTGTGTCCCTTCATCATCCCTGCAAAGACCTCTATTCAACTGTGCTGGCCCCTCTCCTAACACCTGCCCAGAAGGTAAGGAATTCGGGCCCTTTTCACGCTACTTGTTCTGCTACTTCCCCACCAGATGCTGTGAGTTCACCTTACCACTTCAATGTTTTGTCAAAAGCAAAAATAATCCCCATCACTGTGCCATATAAACTAGAGGGGATCAATTCCTTTAAACTAGAAGGAAACACATTGCAACAAAGAATAACATATTCATCAGCAACAATATGGCTTCAGCTTGCGAAGGGCTTGGCCAACTGTCAGACCCCCACTGGCAACCCCTCTTCGGAGACTGCTAAACCTGCATCTCAGAACACTGCCTTTCTGGTCTCTCAGGCAGAGCCGAGAGAGGAAACTCAGAACTGGAGCTCTGATAGTACCATATCGTAGAGTCTTATTGTTCATATCAAAAACAACTGCCACCACATGTATTATTTTGGCCAGTGTTATAGTTTGTTACTTTACTGGAAGAATGTTGCTTCAAATGACCCCAGCCATTTTTTATTGTTATCTTGGATTGTACAATACAAGTACTCTTCTAATCAAGAGAAAGACAGAAAGAGAAGGTGATATAAACTTAGCTTTTGGCTTGACTTTGGGTCAAAAAGAAATTCTAGAATGAATGTGGATGATGTCACATCGACTGGAACAGGCTTTTTAGATTAAAATGTCTCTCTCCAAAGAAAAGACAAAATCATCCATTAAAGTATGAAAGAATTATTAGAACTTTTTTCCTACTTTTATCTCATTGTATCAAAATTTTACCTTATATGTTTTTATCTGCATATAGACTAATGATAAAGTGATAAATTTGCATAATTTGTTTTAAAAATCAATGTGCAAATATTGATGTAAACACAAAAATGTTTCAACTATATTGGTGTATCAAAAATAGTTAGACACTACTGGATTATTGCATTGTTCAAATAACAGAAAGGTTGCTAGAAGTAAAATAACATCCCAGTTACTCACCATTGCTGAGCCATTTACCCTGATCCCATAGACTCAAAGTCAAAGGCATTTTTCTGTTTTTATATGTGTTCCAGCTTAAAAGAGTAAAAGTAGGGTGATTGGAATTTCTGTCTATAACAATACTGTTGAAACATAATCTTCAGAGTTTTACATTCCTCTAAACCAGAAACCTCATAGTCTGCCCAGAATTGTCCTTCCTTACCCAAACACTAACTCCTCCCAAGGACTACTGAATTTTACCCCTGAACCCTGCCTCAGTCTGTCCCTCCCCTTCACTTGCCCTGCAGCGGTGCCACACTGCACATTGTAAATGGTGCATCTTCTGAGATTCACAGAACACAGTCTGTCTGGACTTGTATTCAGTGGCTGTGCCCATGTTTAGTTCCCTAATTTACCACTTACTACTTCTCATCTGTAACTGCCATAGCCCCTCCTTGTATTGCCCCCTTCCGATCTGTCTTTCTCAGGGCCATACATCTAAAAGGCATCTCTGATCATGACCCACACACATATTCCTGAGAGTCTTCTGTGGTTTACCATTGCTTTAAGATAAAGTTTGAGCTCTGTTGCATAGAATAGCATATGTATTTTATTATTTAAGTCCAGGTTCACCTCCCAGCATTCCCCTTAACCTTATACTCCTGAAATACCAAATTTGTTGCAGTGTTCCACACAAACCCAATGTTTCCTTGGATCTCCACGTTTTTGTGAATTGACTTCCAGTTGCTTAGAATGCCCTTTATTCCTCACTCTCAACCTTCATTTGCTTAGTTAACTACTTTTCTTTCTTCAAAACTCAGCTCTGTTCTATTCTCATAGAAGAAAACAAACCTTCACATTTGATTCAGTCCCCTTTTAGAACTTTATCATTTCATCTGATTTATTAAATTTATTTTCAGCATACTATATTCATAGGATCTGTTAATGTGTTAGCCTTTTCCCCTAGACTGGGAAATCTTTAAAGTCAAGGGCTTTCTCTTATTATTTTTGCATGCCCAGTACCTAATAAATAACATGGTCTTGAGAATATTTATTAAACTGAACCAAACTGAATGTGTACTTTTATTTTTCCAGAATGCCAAATGCAGTAGGTGATTCAGGTGTTTACCTAGAGCATCCCTAAACATAGCCTGAGATAGCACATCTCTTGGTACTGAGCTAGTACACAGCTTACACAGGTGGGTAAACCTACAAGGAAAAAAACCCCAGCTGTTTTATCATTCAAGTACTTTCTAAAGAACATGGATTCTGGTAACTTGAAGTTTCTTGTTCTGCCGCACTTTGATGGATTTGGGTTTGCAAGTTTTTCTCAGGAGCTAAAAAGAGAGAAATTAGAGCTGGGGGTGCTAATCGGGATGGAGGCAGGGAGGAGAAGAAGCGAGATATGTGAGCATGCTGGCAGGATGGTGGGTAATGGAGTGATGCACAGGGACCCTGCTCCTGCATCTTCAGTTCGTATCATTAATTCACAAGATCTATGGCATAAATAATATTTTTTATCAAAACTAAAGAAAACAATAAAGGATAAGCACATGTATTTGTCAAAGGGAGAAGAACATGAGAGCAAAACTCCATGGAAAGAAGGAGCAATCCTGAGATATCTGAGATTCTCAAGCATGGAATCAGCTGAGATTTAAACTGATCATATCTAGAAGCAAAAAATACTTGGTTAACATATGAAGGCATATAAAAAAGAAGGAGGAGGAGAAGGAGAAAAAGAGGAAGAAGGTATAATGCACCTAGCCGTCTAGGCATTTGAAGACATGCTAGGAGTCCATTGAAGGGGGTTGCTAGGTAAGCAATCCAATGCATGAAAACAGTGAAACTAATAGAGCATCATCTGATTCCGGAGAGGACAGAGAAAATCCTGAGCCAGGTTATTCAGGAAAAAGCAGGATTGAAACTGGGCTCTGAGTGATCTGGAGAAATGAGTTAATTGGGTATAATTTAGTAAGGGATTAATCCCAAGTATAAAAGCAGTCATTAAAAAAAAGGCAATCAATCTGCCTAGGGCAGAGGGTGCATTTGAGACAAATAATATATATTTTCAAACAGGAATGTAGTGTCTCACCTTTTTGAACTAATGTCAAATAGCTTAGCATTTTGACCAAATGTTTTTATTTAACTATCAATCATCTCATTACCAATTTTTATGCTCTAAAAACCAAGCCATCCTATTAAGAACTTTTGGCAATGAGAATACCATGAGCATCCAGGACTAAGAGTTTTGAATTTCTCCTATAACCCCTTGCTAGATACAGTATTTGAATCACTTTGATGACAACAATTCTTTCTTATATATTTTAAAGACTAACCCTAGCACTTTGCACAACATTGAAGTCTTTCTAAATCCTTGGTATCACTGAGGCTCAATTTCTCACATTGGTATCAAAGGTAACTAGGTGATATTTTGCAAAGGTCCACTAAAATTATGAGAAATTGTATCTGTCACTTTCTTAGTACCATAGAGGCTCACTGCTCTTGTCAGATATTCTGAGTTGGATTTTCTTATTTGTTTCTCATCTAGAGCAACGGTTAAGAGGCCCTAGAAAAAGAATGCCTGGGTTCAAATCCTTGTTCAACTCCATACTGAGTTATCTAAGCTTAGGCAAGGTTACTTCATTTGTCTCGGCAGCTCTTTCTCATCTGTAAGTTGTTGACACTAATATTGTAATAGTACCTACCTTGTTCGTATGGATTAAATAAACTAATGCTAATGTACTTGTATTATTTACAATTACGTTCAATTATGAGAGGAAAAGAGTCAGAGAAAGAAGCCCACAGAAGAGCGATCTGGTATTGTAGCTCCATTGCATCGGGGAGCCAGGCGCTCTCCTGTTACTTACTCCACGGCACCTTTTTTCCATTCTTGTGGTCATTTGTCATCTCATTCTCCTGGACAGAGGGTAAGCCTGGAGACATCGCATTTCAGGCAACAGGAAGAAGGGGCAAAGGAGAGAGTATTACTTGTCTATAAAAGACATTTCTTAGACAGCCTGTGCACAACAGCCTCACTATCGTTTCACCACACGAAACTTATCACATGATCTACACAGAAGAAGATTAAGGAAGGGGTAGAGGACAGTTATTGTAATCTTTTTAGTTTTTTGTTAGTGTGTTTTTTAAAATCCTAGAGTTATAACAGACTTTTCTTATCTACAATCTCATTGTCATCAAAGTTACTACAAACTCTATTTAGAATCCCAATTAGTTACATAATAATCAAATTAAAATTCCATATGCCACTGGAATCATTGAAATTATAAATCCATTTTCTGGGTCCTACAAATGCCTGTCTCATTTTCATTAAGTAGAATGTCAAAACAAGTTAATATAAGCCTAAAATATATTTTGCCTCAGAGTGTCCCTCTGCAAGCATCACTTGGAAAAAATATGAAGAACAGTTATTTGGAAAAAACAGATTTATTTGTTGTCCTAAACTAAGAACTTTCAGTTTGTCAAATTTCCATATATCATGTTTATTCATAAGTTTAAACTACAATGTCATAAATTCTTAGCATGTAAATAGCAAAGAGAGAGAGACAGAGAGAGAGAGAGAAAGCATGCTTCTAACTGATTAACTTGCAATATGTTGTCTGTTAACCTTCTGAACAAGCAGAAAACTTCATGCCTCCAATTTGTTTTTCTGCCTAATAAATTCATTACTTGGGATATAATTAATGTACTATTACTTCAATATCAATGACTCATATACTTAGTCACATAGCTCACATGGTTAGAATAAAAATTTTCCAGAAGTACCTGGCTGGTGTGGCTCAGTGGACTGAGCACTGGCCTGCAAACTGAAAGGTTACTGATTTGATTCCCAGTCAGGGCATGTGCCTGGGTTGCAGGCCTGGTCCCCAGTTGGGGGGATGCGAGAGGCAACCACACATTGATGTCTCTCTCCCTCCCTCCCACCCTTCCCTTCTCTCTAAAAATAAATAAATAAAATCTTTAAAGAAGAAAAAACTTTCCAGAAGTAAATTGTTGGAAAAGTTGAGGTCTTAAAGCAGCAAAATCACTTGTCATTCAATAAATAATGTCTTCAGAATTAAGGCACCTGTTTCAGTTGAGAATAGAACTGCTCTGAAAAATATCTGGTTAATTTGTTATTTCTTTTCCTAGGAATAAAATGATTCTGCAGTACTGTCTTTGACAAAAATCTGGGCTCATGTCCAAAATGGTTAGAAGTAACCAAAAATAAGCTTTTATATGCTCCAAAGAATAGTTATCAGAAAACTAACAACAATAAGGGTTGCTGATGGTTCAAGTATTTACTATAGATATATTAGTGTCTGATTGAAATAATTTTTAAAAGTTATGAGTAAGTAGCATATTCAGAACTATAAATAGAACTAAAATGGGTGATAGACTATGAATATTTTTGCAAGGTAACTTCAGGAAATCTAAAGGAAGGCAAAGCAAACTGTACGCAAGCCAGGACTTATAATCCTGAGTTGGTTACTGAGAGAAAAATGCTATGCATGTAAAAGGACAGCAAAGAGGATTGGTGGAACCAGCTTTTATGACATGTTCTGTTGTGCTTTTATGTACTGTCATGGAGTACCTAACCCTGCAAACTGGAAAATGACTTTTGAAAACAAAATAGACATATATGTATACTTTAGTGTACATGGTTATTTCTCCACAGCTATTGTGGCTGAAAAGATGAGAACAAACAAACAAAAAAAGAATTGCCTAATTTTTTTCCATTTAAAGAAAATTATCTAAAAGTATAGTAGAATTTAGGGAGCAGGAGTCAGTTTATTCCTCTATGTAAGAGTAAAAGTCATGGCACACAGGGTAAAATGTTTCTTCTAATGAGTGCAGGTTCTGTGTTTAAGATATCAATCAAAAGACGTGTGGGAAGGAGGAGTTCTCTTATTTGAGGTTATATCCGGTGGTTACTGGAGTTTCTAGTCCTGGACAGCAAGAGTGAAGTGTTAAATTGTCAGGAATTGTGCCAACTAGTTTTTGAACATAGCCATTATGAAAAAATTACATCATATAAGCTTGCAGTTGAAAAAAATACATTAAAAACAAAGGTAAGAACATACTTAAATCTTATCACCTCCAATTATTTTTTTACCATATTTTAGTATTAACTAAGCTCTTGAGTTATTTCATGTATTTTATGTGTATAACGGAAATGTCATATAATGATAGACTCTGTGCATCTTTTTTCATTTCCATGTTCAGTGACATCACATTGATAACTTGAAATTGGCCATGTTGTGAGTATTTATACCACAGAAACCATCAAATCAAGGGTTGACTTATTGTTTCATTGATTGTCTAGATTTAAAGTGATGAAAAATGTTAATAATTAAGATCACATTTAAAGTGGATCACATTATAACTGTTATATTATGAATTTACCTCCAAAATGAGAACATATTCTTCCAGTATTCATAAACTATTATTCAATTCAGCAAAAAAAAATCACTGGCATGATTGAAGAGTGAATAAAGTTGCAACCAAAGTCTTCATTGTTTCACTTTTATCTTACTCATTAATGTAAATGAAAATATCAATCAATATTTGTGTTGAGTCTACACTCATTTGTCCATGTCATGAGTGACTCCTTTGTCAAATCTGAGAGTAATCGAACATTTACTTGTAGTCTGATTTTTTCAGATGACTGTAGAATTGCAACCATAGGTAGACTGCAGATAGAAGAGTTTAACAAAATCAACCAAATGTTAGTTGAGAATTTTCCCCTATACAACCCTTCATATTAAAACATATACTTCAATTTACTTTTTTTTAGTTTGTGATTTATTGACTATCTCCCACTAGAAAGAAATTCCATAAAGGCAAGTAATTATGTGAATTTTGTTCACTGATCTGTCCCAGTGAATAAAACCAACCAAACAATGCCTGCTGCGGGTAGGTGCTGAATAAATGTTTGTTGAGTGTATTAATGGACTATATCCTCCAAATATAATGTACAAGGCAAAAATTATGATAATTACTTACACAATTTAAAACAAACCTTACCACAATTACCTGAATCTTTAATAATATTAATTTTAACAATTCTTATGATTTATAAAGAAATTACACTATAAAAATACACCATAATCTATCTCATTTTAAAATCACAAGAACCCTATGAAATAGGTGCTATGATTATTTTTTGTTTTCCAATCAAGATACTTATTTACAGGGATTAGATGACTTGCCCAAGTCACAAAATTCACAAGTGGCAGAATTTAGTAAGTGGACTACACCTCACGCAGCTCTTGCTATGGAAACTATGCTCTTAATTACTCCAATACTGGAAACAATTTGAGGTATTAAATCTTGACTTCAATTCTCCAACTTATTCCACGTGACTGGAAAGAGTAAAGACATGAAACTTGGCTAAGTTATTTTGTAAAGAGAGCAGCGCTTTGCCTTGACGACACCCATCTCAAATGTATACTCATCTAGTCATCTGTCTTGCTTTTATTCCAATCTAAAGAAAGACTAGGGTTTTATTGTAGCAAGACTTTTATCTTTCCGCTCATATTTTTCACTGTTATGAACAGTTCATCTGTAATTTAAAACTATGGGCTATAAATCTTCCTAATAGCCATGCGCATCTCCTCAGAAGACCCTTCATACTGCCTGAGTTTCATTATTACAGTTTGTCAGACTGGTTGGCAATTGAGAGACTGGCTCTTATCTATCAGCTCTGATAGGTAGTGAATAATAACCATTTAAGCACACACTCATTGATCATCTTTCCCCAGTTCTTTTCTGAGGTAAAACTCATGTGACTCTGAAATCATGTAGCTTTACATGCTTTCAGAAAATAACCAGAGAATGGGTGGGAAAAGAAGTGGCTTCTACAAAAGGTCTAAGTCCAGAACATGGCCATTATAAGGAGGCTCCAAGAAGTGTCTGTGTCTGATAAAGTGATCAACGTGTTTGGGAGAGTTCATGGTGGCTGCCGGCTGGTCTGCTCGAGCACATTTACAAGTTGTGAATGTCATTGAATTTTTTTCTCCAGGGTATGTGTAACTCAAAGCATATTCAAGTTACATCCCAGATAATGGCATTTTCTTCTGCTTTTATTATATTAAGATCAGACATGTTTCTAATGAGAGCATAATTTTTTATTCCCTCATATAGGGAAAGAATCTTAAGGAAGGGACAAGCTCTAAATCATAACCTACAGATACATGTCGGCTTTAAATTCCAGTAAACCACTGTATGCTTTTGCTTGCCGATGATAAAAGAGTAAAGTGATTTAGGCAACGAACAAAGCTGTTATCTCACATAACCAAACGTTAACCTCAGCAACATGTGGATCCAGGTGCTCTCCATTTCTCAACATGGCTTTCTTTCCTGTCGGCTTTATTCCCAGAAAATTCCCCACAGTGTAGTAGGAAGCTGGCCCCCACTAGCTCCAGGTTTGCCTCTTCACAGTTGAGCAATTCCACTTGGGGTGGGGGGGCCGGGGATGGGGAGACAAAAAATGTTTTCATGCTTTCTTCTGAAAAATTTTAGATGATAAATTTTGGACTTGAGTCCCATTGACCATGTTGGTTTTGCTTGCCCATACTTCAACCTAACAGTGAAACCAGGGAGCTAAAATATTCTTAGGGATCAAGCCTGTGTCACATGCCCACCTTCTAAACAGCAGTAGGGATAGACCAGCACCACCCAAAAATGGGCTGAGAGTTGAGGAAGGATATATGTTTCCTCACCAGTCACTAAAATAGCCCACTCTTCACTCCACCTTCTTAAAGATCGCAAAACATAGCAGAACACCACTATCTGTTACAATAGAAATGTCTGTAACTTTCGGGGGGGGGCAGGCAGTGTTTGTTTGCTTTGTTTTTTCTGAGAGGCAGCCTTATATGAAATAAAAGGCAGGGAATTATGGAAATTATGAAGCTCAAGTACTAGTTCTGGCTTAGCTACCACCTAAATAAGTGAATTTCTACAAGTCTTGCTGTTTAAGAATTCAAGTTCTAGAAACAGTATGCCTGAGATTGGATTCATAACACTTCTTAGATGGCCTTACATAATGCTACGAGTTGAACTGTGTTCCCAAAAAAGATATGTTGATGTCCTAACCCCTGGTACCTGTGAATGTGGCCCTATTTAGAAATAAAGTCTTTTCAGATGTAAACAACTCAGATGAGGTCATGAGAATGAATCTTAATCTAATATGCCTCGTGTCCTTATACGAAAAGAAAGCAGAGACACAGAAACACAGAGAGAGAATTCCATGTGACAATGCAGACAGAAATTAGAGGGACACATCTATAAGCCAAGTTATGTCAAAGATTGACTGCCACCCACAGAAATGAGGGAGAGGCCAGGAAGTTTCCACAGGGAGCGTGACCTCACCAATACCTTGATTTTGGACTTCTAGGTTCAGTAACTTCGAGAGAGCAATTTTCTGTTTCAAACCATCCTGTTAGTGGAACTTTGTTACAAAAGCCCTAGGACCCTAATACAGGGAAGATTCCTAAGTGATTTAAGCCCTGGTTTCCTTAAATGCAAAATGGAAGAATATGATTACTAGCCTGATTTGATTATGGGGACAGTGAATATTATAGGTTTAACATTGAGTTTAGAAGAAAACAGGTCCAAAATATAAGAAAGATGTTCTAACTCAATGCTGTTAACTTTAATAAGAACTCACCATTTAATACTCTTCTTATTTTAGGAGACCCTCAAAAACCCTGCTCACTAGTCAGAATGGGGATATTTATGTCTATTTTACATATGAGTTATCTGAGGCTTAAAGAAGATCAAACAACTTACCGAAGTTCAGACACTGACTTTGTGATAAAGACAGGGTTCAATCTTAAGCTTTCTGAATATATTAGTAAGAATTTCTTCACCTATAGAAAATATCTCTCACACTGACAGGGGTCTCTATCCTGCAGGCTCATGAGTATAATGTCACTTAATACCATCCATGTGTGTCACTTTTCTGGGTGAATTATAACTATTAATGCATGGGACATGATAGCACCCACCCAAGCAGTCATATGCCCATTTCCCAGGAGAGGAAACTGAGGCTCAGAGTAAAGAATTGCTTACTCAAAGTCATACAACTTGAAACAGGAAGCAAGAGGTAGAAGCAAGACTCAAAAACCGAGATTCCTTCTATGCTTTATTTCATTTCTTCCCAGCAGCCCTCAACATAAAAAGTGTCCACTAAGACTGCATGTATGCTTTTGGCTGTGCAGAAGTTAGCATCATTTATCACAAACAGTTTGAATAATACAATTTGGAACATTCTTCCAATACCAGTTTAGATGTGTCAAGGTAAACTTCAGTTCTGCTTAAAGTCCTGCTTCATACCTGCCCAGCACCATGAAGAGGCAGGAAACTTGTCGCGATGTTTAGCAGCACAAAATAACGTGAATGTAAATGGCGCTGCCTTCTTTAAGAGACAACTTCTAGATGCTTTCCTTTATTTAGCTCCAGTCTTCAAGGCTGGATCTGTGTGTGACCCCAGTTCCACCCAGCAGCTTTGATCAGGAAAATAAGTAAGTCATGATCATGGAGTCTTGTGAAACATCCAGAGAAAAACGTGGTTTAACATCAGGGGAAAGGTGAGACAAGACCGAGCAAAAATGTTCTGACTCTCAAACCAGACGTTCAAGTTGAGAAGTGGATATGATTTCCTTCCCGAAGGCGTTGAGAGACTTGCCACCACCCACTAATGTCCTGCTGATGGTTTCCTCGGTGGACAACTGAAAATCCAATGGTCCTGTGAAGACCAGATAGTGCAAGTAGCATATACTATTAAGTGCCATTTTTTAGAAGATATCTTATCAGAAACTGATGCCTCTTATCAAATTTAACCAGAAAAGGAGATTAGGATAGCAGAAATGAAGAATAGGAATTTACACCAGGAGCCCACATTCAGCAGCTATTAATTCAGCACCTACCTTTGCAAGTTACTATACTAGGCACTTCAGATGCGACACTTGATAAAGCAAAGTGTCTTCCCTCATGGAACTTTCATGCCAGGATCACATATTATGTGTCAAGGGCGTTCTGAGTGTTACATTGCTTAATCTGCCCCCGACTCCATGGTGGTAGATATAGCAGAGATGCTCCTTTTGTTCATTTTTTGAATGATGGGCACTTATTTCCCCTTCCTGCAGCAAACATCGTTTGGGGAAGTTACTTCGGTGTGTGTACTCTTTTTAAGCCTATAAATCAAAGTTTCAGGTTGGGCCAAATGGACTCTGTTTCCAGGAACCTGAAACCTGATGAGAGGAATTCAAAGGTGGAAGGAAACATAGTGAGCAGCATCCATAACAGGCACAGAGTCTGAAGAGATCATAAAGCATTCCTGTCTCTTGAACCACCTCCATCCCACTCCCAATGCAGTCATGCTTCTGGCCCATCAATACTCCTGGTTTTACTGCCTTTCCATATGAGTATCCTGTGAATTTCCTCAACATTCTCCTAATAAATTCCCTTTTTGATAAGTCTACTAATCACTGTCATTTGCTAGCAATTAATGTACCCTATCACAATAGGTATCATTAGCTTAATGTTGTAAATGAGGAAATTAAGGCTCAGAAAGGTGAAAAATTTGTTCAAGTTCACATAACTAGCATGCTATGGTGATAAGCATGTCTGATCCCAAGGTCAAGCTCTTCCACCATACCATGTTGTGTGTGTCTTGATGAGGGCAATTTAATGAACAGCATCCTTTCCATAGCTGGTAACCAAGAAAATTAATTAAATGATAGAAATGACATCAAAATCTACCAGAGAGACCTTATCTCCTCTTCACAGAAAAATACCAAGACCAGCAATTGCAAAGGCCAATTGTCTAGGGGCCCCAAGTTTAACCTGTTATCTGAAATAAACAACAGAAAGAAATATGGCAGAGGCTTTTTCAATGGATTTATTAACATGCTTTTCTCTAATCCTTTGTTTGCAATTCCTTTAATGCCCAACGTGACTACATTCCCTAAATCCTCTGGCAATTGAGAACAATCATGCCATGGTTCACAATGCCAAATAACTATATCCCATAGTAAAACACCTTAAGAGGAAAAAACCTGTCAATAATGAGCAATAATATGTGTATTTTGCGAGCCTTGCCTCCCTCATATTTCACCTATCCCCATGATGGTTCTTTTATTATTTTGCATTGGTCACAGTGCTTTTAGTCCATAGTGAAGGATGGTAGAAGAAATGCCCTTTGAAACTGCATTGTCTTATTATGTCAAATCTACTGCTCACTGGAATGTAAATTTCTACTAAGTGAAGACTCATTCAAGAAGTTGTGGAACCAAAGTTTTTTATTGCTATGCTTATTGCTATGTTTTTATTGCTATGATTCATGTAACTGATTACACTTCTGACTTGCCCTTGATTGTTAATAACTTGGAGGCAAGAGGGTGCAAGGAATTCACAGCTTTCTTCGAATTGTGTGGCCATCCTTTCACCACTTACCCCTCATTATTCTTTTCTACTATTGACCCAGATGCTCTCACTTTTCCTGTATGTGTCTGTGTACTGTATTTTTTACTTTCTTAAAATAAAAAATAATGTATAAATACATAATCAAATGCAGTGTTTATTATTTAGGTTGACTTAAGTCATCTACAGTTTGTTGAGTTTCTACTTCACCCTAGATCTTGCCATGTGCCAGTCTGTGTCATACTATATACAATGTCAGTGTTGAAAAAATTCCCCAATCAAAATATGAAATGCGTGTAATATTCTGATCCAATCCTTTGGAAAATCAGAGCAATTTGAGAATTTCACTGAAGCATAATATTTAGGTAAATGTGGAAGTTCCTAGTATCCTAATGCCAAAGAAATCAGTTTCATGGTTACAGGTGAAGTCTAAGTAAATAATAGAAACAATTTTCATTTTCTTCTCTTATTTTCTGACAGCATTACTGAAGTAGATCATAAAGACTGAGCTCATTTTTAACTATATATTTATGTTCAATTACCTTTTGAATTTCAAGAGCCCCGCAAAAGATTTTTCTCCATGAATTTACACACTTATACATATGGATATCATTACTTTTCTGCCAAATGGCAGTGTTGTATACAGCTAGTTCTACAACTCTCTGTGAGCTTTTTTGACTCTGCTCTAAGCTAATCACAGATGCCTTCCAACCCTGATAATATCCCTCTCTTTCTGATAATATTGCTGAACAACCCACATCATCACTCCTTTTATTTCTCCTTATTCCTCTCTGTGTCCCCATTCCTAATGCTGGCAAGTTCAATGTTGTTTTGTTCTGTTGCACTGAACACTCAAATTAATTAGAACATTCAATAAACCAGAACTCCTCTCCACTACCGCACCCTAACAATAACCTTATCATAATCCAGGTAACCAAATTTTACTGCTCTAGAAGGAAATGTTTTACAAATGGGATATGGAGTCCAAGGATTTTTGTCTGTTTTATTTTTGGAAAAGATTTGCCCTGAGGTTACCTGGTGCAGAGTGCTCTCAAAGGGAGCTCAGATCCTCTCATGGAAAATCCATTTGCATTTTTCCTTCCTAAAATAAGCTAATGCATGTTGGTTCCAATAAAGTAAAAGAGATTAACTTTGTTTAAAGATTCAGGAAAGCAAAGTAGTTATTCCATGACTCACGTTTGCATTTTCAAAATCACATAGAAAGTTGTTTGCTTACCTTTTTCAATACACTAGAGCCAAAGACTACTGGGAATATATACCTTAAGTTTAACCAATTGGATTTATTACAACTTGTTGTAGTGAGGGAAAACACACACCACGAAAAACTGTGAGGCCTCTCAAGGTTAGAAAGTTAGGAAACACAGATTTAAGCTTGTGTTAGTTGGTTCCAGGGAGAGTATAAGGTGGTGGGGGCTTGCTTTAAATTGTATGCACTGAGAAATAGGGGTAATTCTATGCTTGGGTGTCTTAATAAATCCTGTCTAGAAGGAGGGAGGACTAGACTGAGACTTACACTTTTTAAGTGAATAACAAAGCAGCAGTCATTTATATCAGCCAGGATGAGAAAATGTTTGGTCACTTTTGTGGTCTGGACACCGTTCGTGTTTTGTCTTGGTTCACACACAGCTACAGAGTGGTCTTATTTTTGTCTTGAATCACAAAGATCAGGGTGGGCTTGTCTGATGTTGATGTTCTGAGAAATTATTGAAGTTCAACAGAAGAATACAAAGCCTAACCAGCTGGGAGTGCTAGGCCAGCTTGTAGCAACAATAAATCCCAGCTGATAGCACCAGGCCAGGCTCTGGGTGGTGGGGGCTGCTTATCTCTGTCTCGTCCCTCCCCTTGTGACAAAGGGCAGATGAACTTGGACTGCAAGACAGTAATCCGTGCTACCCACATCTTCACCACAGTGGAAATTCTGCAGAGCAGGCAGTTGTTTAGAGAATACAGTCGGTTGTCGTGGGACTGGGGTTAGTCTCTCCTGCTCCTTTTGTTGCAGGATGAGCAGCCAGATCCTCTGATGTGTCAGTGGCTACACAGGGATACAGCAGCGTAACTGCAACACAAGTCCATTGTCAGAAACAAGCCTTGAAGCCAGGGAATGAATCCAGCTGGGTCTCTTTTAGAGCACCAAGTGGCTTTTTTTTTCTTGGTTCAGTCATAAGCTAACTTATTTGCCTAGCAAAAAGAGCTGGTTGTAGCATAAATATTCTCTTGGTTAGTTAAGAGGAAGTCAAGGAATATGTGATTGTTCATTAACAATTCTTAATAATGACTTCAGACTTGTGTGTTAGGCTTTCAGAGTAGCAGTTGTATGCAAGTAAAATTTGAGATGAAAGCAAAGTGTTAAAGGTCATATTAATAGTAACTTTATACCTATTTAATTTAATCCTCAAGAAAACTCTCTGAAGTATTATACATCTTCATTGGACCCCGGGTTCATCTGAACCTGTATCAGCTATTTTCTATTGTCCCCAGGCTTCTGGAATCAACTCCAGTAATCCTTTCCTTGAGTGACGTGCCTAGGAACCTGTCTTGTATTAACCAGTCTTCCACTGACACTCTCTGTCCCTGCTTGCTGAAGTGCCACCACTTGGAGGGTTCATGGGGAAAATGGATATCGGAAGCATCAAGGAACTGGGCAGTTTAGTGGAAGGGTGAGTGAGAGGCTGAGAGATCCCCTGTGATCACCCTCATTCCATAGCCATCATCTTGCCTCCTGTGAACTGATACAATAATACCCATTTAGAGTAGTTGCCTGTATTAAAAGTCAAGCCTTAAAACAACAATTCAGAAAGCAGTCATTCTTCTTCAATAAGTATGGCTATGGAGCTTTGGAACAGTTATGCATTTTGTCCACTTTTTAAAATGCTATTTTTAAAGCATTGTTTTGCCAAAATATCCCACTGAAATGTAATAAGCTGTCAAACTCCCAGCACTGCACCATATCATTTAACTTAGCGAAGTGTGCTCACGGATACCCCCAGCTAATTAGAAAGATGACTCGAAGACCATATCCCAATGACTCAGAAAATCCGCCTCAACTATTTTTTCTAAGTTAATTATTGGTTTGGGAATACACATCCTATTTTGAGGGCTAAATTTCCCTTTCCTGGAATAAAAACCACAGAAACCTATATTGGTGTTAGATTTTTGCATCCATGGTCCTGATTAAACTTTTCCATTTATGTGTATTGTTTCCTCACCCGTGTAAATCACATTTAAAACACTAAGTTCCATAAAGATTTTTGGGTTTTACCCTGATTATAGGTAAGATACTAAAAATGCATGTGTAAAAAAATATCTAGGAATTTGAATCATATTATGAATATTTCATTGCATACAAAATTGTTCCATTATAGAGTTTCCTAAAGCCAAGTGTTGTTATGAAACTTTTTAGTTTTTCTGCACCAAAAGTTCATTTGCTCCTATCTCAAATTTTCCCAAAGCAGACAGGCCTGAGCTGTTAAACACATTGCAGTTCTGGAGGGAGAAATTCGCATTCTCACAACACTGCTTACATAAATATCAAGTATGGCACCATGTCATCCAGAGAAAATCCTATGCAGTGTAGTCAGGCAAATGCATCAAAACTCAACACTTATTTTTCTTCTTTGGAACTTTTGAAGAAATGGATGACATTAAGTGTAATTAACAGAAACCAGTGGCCTATTTAGCTGAACATAATGTTCTTACCAAATCGAACATGAATTTAATCTTTGCTCAAAATACTGTAGGCTCTATGAAGTTATATGTTTATTCTGACTTTATTTTTTTTAAATAATGCTCATTTCTAGGAAAGTGAGATCCAGAAATCAGATCTGAACCATTCCAGATTAACTATGGCAAAGAGTGTGCTTTGTTTTATATGCAATTTTATGTTTGAGATGCATTTAGAAGAGGCAGGACAGAGAAGGAGGAGAAAGAAGAGAGAGAAGGATAAATATTTTAAAAGAGGAGAAGAAAGACAGGAGAAGACAAGGAAAGTTTACACTGATCTAATAGAAAATGGAATGAAAGACCAAAGAGGGGTGAAAATTTGTTCTGCATCCAGCAGTTCATGTGATTTCTAAATTTGGCAAACCTGAAATCATGTCTTTGCTCTACAGTGAAATCTCTTCACACTCTGAGGCTCCTAACAGAAAACCTTCTGGAAGGTAGGACTATTCATATTTCACTCTCAGATGTTCCCGAAAACATTCTGCAAATTTAATTAGACCTTCCTACTCATGAAAATAGGTACAAAGGACTTTTTAAATGCCATTTAAGAGAAAAACATGCCTAGGAGATCACCTTAGTAATTTGTCTGATGTCATAGTTTCGGGGCATTTTGTAAAGCCTGCTTCAGACCCCATTCTCACCGCTAAGCATCCCTGATAACCTTGGTCTGAAATAACCCATATTTCTCTGTTCCCATAAGCAACCTGCTCATGTGTATTTCAATAAAGTCCCTATCCATTTCTACAAAATGCAATTCTTATCTATTCCTGGGTTACTTAAGGATCCATGCCCTGCAGCCTTATTGCTGGAGAAAACCAGGCCTCACCTCCTACTAGCCATGTGGTCTCAAGCAAAGCACTTACCCAATCAATTATCTGAGATATCATCAGTTATGTCTATTATAAAATGGAAACACTAATATTTATCTTGCATTGGAATTGTAGTAGTAAAGTTGTTAAGACATGTAATGCCCTTAGAAGAGTGTCTAGCACATAATAAGAGTGAAATGAGTATTAGCTACTATCATTACCACTACCATCATCATTATAATAATAATTAATATCTCTGTAATGGAATGTATGTAATACTATCTTTAAAATATTTTGACTAATTTTAATCAGAACTATAGTCCCCAAAATGGCAAGTATAACACACTATCGCTGATATCCATCCCCTGTCACAGTTCCTTGAGATTTAGAAGTGCTTGCTAAAAATGTGTTAAACATTTGAAAGTGAACTTGTTTATTCCTGACAACACTAACTCTACAGAATGGGGCAAAAGTAGGCTTACAATTGTGAGTATGCAAAACAAGACTTTATTCTTGTATTATTGTCTATTAATTATTGTATTTTCCATACAAACAACTATAAGCCTACTTTTGCCCCACCCTGTATACATTAAATTTCTCTGGCATGAATTTTATATTGGCTCCTGAAGGACAGGAACTTCATTCATTTCTGCTCCCATACCACAGAGTCTAGCATACAGTAAACAATACAGAGTGTCGAGTTAAATAAACTAGTGAACACTAGAACATGCATATCATAAATGGAAGTACTCTGTTTTGTTTACCATTGTATCCTTATAACTTCACACAGATCTGGGACAGAGTAGGCACTCAGCACATCTAGGTGAAGAGTCTATTTACTAATACTCAATGACATTAAAGATTGCTTTGAGTAAGCTATGTGAACAGGCTAAATCCCTGAAACAGAAAATAGTGTTCAAAATGCGTATCACCCAAGATCAAGTGAGGCTGAAGACACACAGGGAGTATGAAATCATACATGGACTAAAGTGACTACCATGATCATGCAACAGAGTAAGGACTGGCCTCAAGTACCATTCTCTCCTACCTCTTCCAGGGTAACCTACTCCACTTGCAGGAAACAGCTAGGAAGTTGCCTAGAACAAGTCCACTAGCTTTCTGCTTTTGCAAAGGCCAAACACTAATCTATATGTCTAGAATGATGGTTCATGTAGCTAAGGTCTTGGAAGAGACACAGTAGTTAATAGAAGATTAATATCCTCACCCTGCTTTCTCTTCTCCAAAATGAGTATTGGGTTGAGCAGTAACAAATATCAACCTCTTACTTCCCTTCGGAGATTTCCAAATCCACAAGCTCATGATTCTCTCAAGCAGAAAATAACTTATTTTCTCTGTACTTATATCTTTCTCTTTCATTTTGGTTTGCAACTTCTTGAGTAACATGCTGTATAACTGACCACAAAAGAAAAGGAGGAAGGGAATGGTGTGCAGCCAGAAGCTTTGGTGCTACACTGGACTAGTGATTGCAAGGGAGCAGTTCTGGCCAACATAGTAAGTCCCATGGCTTTTGTAGAGGAATAAGTTACTTGCCAAGTGGTTTGCAGTTGTTGTGGAGGGAGAAAATAGACTTTGTAAACAAAATATTTTTAGAGGAATCATGAGGACAAAGATGTTTTGGCTTTACCTTACTTCTCCCTCTATTTATAATAGTGGTAAAGCAAGCAATCAGTCAACTTTCTGAGTAAGCCAAATATGCTGAGCATTGTACCAAGTACGTATCACTATCACAGTGAGAGAAGGAGTTTAACACATGAACATGACCATGGCCAGCACTACAATATACAATAGAAACACACACACACACAAAGTTCTTGTGGGTTAAAAAAACACAAACACAAATGAAAAATTAGAAGTTATACCCACATTTTCATAAATTGTATAATTGTTCCTAATTATTTATTCTCACTCTCCCCATGATAAGATGACATGTCCCTGTCCCATGGGCATCTGGCTTGACCATGTGACTTGCTATAACCAATAAATCTGGAACGGGAAGCAACAAATGTCACTATTGCATGTTCTACCTTTGCTCTTTTTCTAGGGCTGTGAGCTGAGATAGGGACTCCTCCTTTGGCCTGGATCCTAGTGTGAAGAGGCCCTGAGCAAAGTCACAGCTCACATGTAATCTTAATGAGAAATAAAATCTCTTTCTGGAAGGCACTGAGATTTGGGAGCATTTTGTTACTGCAACAAAACCTAATGTAAACTGATTATATACTTATCTTGATCGATTGAAATAGCTCCTACTCTGTCCACTTTGTTCCAGTTCCTTCCCCACTTCACCTATTTCTAAAGTTCTCCTCTGTTTATTATGTAAAGTCAACACTCAAGATCCCATAGGATGTGGACCCTGACTCTTCTTTAGCCTCACCTCCTGCCTTCCATTCTACCCATTACAGCCAAACAGATATAGCTACACTTCTTCCATATCCCCAAAATATTTAACCTCTGTATGGGCTCATAATGTTTCCTTTTCTTGGAATTATATCTATCCCCAGCCTCTACTTCCATAATATTTGCAATGTCATTTCCACTTATTTGCAAAACTGAACTCCTTTTATTCTTCTCCCCCAACCTTTCTCTAACCCACCCAAATAATCACTCTGTTCCAATGATTTGTCATCAATATAAGACATTAAACCTCATTACAATTGCTTTTTGACATATTTCACAGCAGGAGTTCCTTGAGAGCAAACTATGCTTTAGACATCTTTAGATCTCTAGCACCCAATCTTTCATAGAGTAGATGTCAGCTAGATATTGTAGAATTCATGAAACAATTAATGAATGAGTTAATGGTCTTTCTCTTGTTCCTCCTTTCATGCCAACATGTCATTTTTAAAAAATTCTTGCTAAATAACTAAGAGGAAGAGAACAAGGAATTGATTGGAATGTGTTGATTTTTCTCTGAAATAAAAATGCTGTTATCTCCTTACTAGTGTGTCCTCTCATAATAAAAGTAGTGTTTCTACCCATGGGAGGAAGTTGAGGTCTGCAGTAGATGGCATCTTCTCAGTGGGACACTATTCCTCTGGTCTCTAATTTGACTTTAGTATCTATATTGAATATCAGTGGGGTTTATTTGAGTACCTGGTGCACATGGTGTCAATCTTAAGAGGTTTCTGCCATATTTATTTTTGCAGAGTTTTCAGTGTGACATTTATCCTAACCCCATCAGTATGTTCTTCACTTCATCTAGAAGGTAACACTAAAGAGCCCCAGAATCATCTTAGAAGGTTCCACATGACACTTCTTTCCACCTTAATTCAGAAAATTAGTTTTCTCATACTTCTTCTCAACCAGATGAGGACAATTTTATTTCTGGCCAAATCATATTGCTTTTGTCCTTTTGTGTTAGAAACACTCAATGGAGCACAGAAGCAGAAAACCTGAAGTCAAGGTACAGCTCAATTATAAACTGGTGGTATGTCCAGGTGGTGTCACTTACCCTGTTTTAGTTTTAGTCTTCTCATGTCTGAAATGTGCATGGAAGAGCAGAGTAATGACATTTCTTTAACATCATAGGTGACAGAAACAAATTCAGGGTAAATTAATTTACTTATCAATTTAGAAACAAAAGAGAGGGTGGATATTTAGATCTGGAAAAAACTACAAAAACCACAGGGAAACTTTTGAATCTTCCTTTCTATCCAAAACTGAAATCTACAGAACAGGCTGTAAAAGCAGACCAACTTGGGCTGGAATTTTCATGACTGTAAGATCATGGACAAGTTGCCTCACCGATCTGAGCTTCAATTCTCTCATATACAGAAGAGGATAGATTGCTTTATCCTGTAGAATTTTTATTAAAAAAAAAAGTCTCCACATTTCATTTCTTCTGGTGACTCATCCAAAAATTTTGAAGTCACCTTTGATTTTCTTTATTTCTCTTTTATTCCACATATTATAGCTAGAAATTCATCACTTGTCTCAAATGCAACAATTTCTCACAACCTTCACTAGACCACTTAATTCTCACAACAACCTTATGAATGGATAGTGATGATGCTGATGATATTGATGAGAAAGTTAACTCTCAGTACTTATTATATGTCAGGAACTGTTCTAAGACGTTGAGCTATCTCGTTTATTCCTTATAACAACAGTATGGAATAGGTACTAAGATCTGGTATTTTAACCCAGAGAGTTTGGTTCTAGTAGTCTACCTGGATGCTGTACTACCTTCCAAAGAAAAACAAGTACTTGGAACTCTTAGAAGGGTACACTGAAATTCAAAACAAGGCTGCACTCTTTAAAAAGGTACAGCCTTTAAAATCTGAAAATACAGTCTTGAATTCCAGTTTTATTCTGTTTTATGTTACCTCCCACACCTTGTGAATCTCTCTGAGATTTAATTTCTTCATTCAGACTCAGATTCTTGATTTTTATCTCAGATACTTATAGGTTCCATGCCAGCATGCATTCCTCCTTATCCGTTCCTATCTGTACCTCCTATTTCTCAACTATGTGTATCGGAAAGACAGAAACTGAGCTCAGATCCAGGCATGGGTCTCTATAGGAGCACAACATCCACTAGGAGATGTGAACTTCAGTAGAGAATCACAGCAACAATTAACCTGAGTCTAGCGGGTAGCAAGCTGAGGGGAAAGTCGCTGACTTCACTTTTTTCTGCCTACCAGTTTCCTGCTAAACCCAAGTGAAAACCAACGGGCAAAAGAGACTGGCTGCAGTGTGCAAAGATCAATCAGTCTCTTGGCACAGGGCAGTATAGAACAAACTCATAGACACAAACAACAGAATGCTGGTTACCATAGAGAAGGGAAGGAGGGTGGGAGAGGACCAAGAGGGTAAAGGGGATAAAATATACAGTGATGGGAAAGCACATAACAGAGTATACAGATGTATTATAAAGCTGTACACCTAAAATTCATATAATGCTATTAACCAATGTTATCACAATAAATTTAATTTAAAAAAGAACAGAGAGTGGATCTGGCAGGACCTGTGAAAAAGATCTAGCACACTTCGTCATCGTAAGTCTGAATGCCTGGAATGCCAAACCTCCATCACAAAAAGGAAAGGACCAGGAGAACACTCAAGGGACCCCTCCGAAATGAAAGCGTGCACCTTAGGACATTATAAATAAATGCATTTTCTTTCAACTTAATAAAATGGGGGATAGGAAGTAGAAGTAAACACTGATTTGTGTTATAATGACAAAAAGTTCTTTGAGTGTTATTAAATTTTTACTTCTGAGCTTTGGCATTTTTATCTTCAACAGTCTTTCCGGCTCCTTATTTTGACAGCTCACCTCAGTCAGTCCTCATTCTTGTTTATTGAAAGGCTTTTCCGTCTTAACCGAATCACGTCTGGCCTGGCAGCTGTTGTTCACATAAAATTGGGGACCGTGCAAAGGCTGAACTGATAATAACTCCTCCTTGAAGAAGGTACCTGGAGTTTCCATAATAGGTTTTCTTGATAATAACAAGTCTCTTCAGTTTTTCCCCCCACTTTGACCATATACCACTGCCTGCATTTTCAGTCAAGCCACCATATAATACTTGCTTTCAAAACTCTCCTTTAAAGCAATTTCTGTCTCATACCATGATCATGCTTACCCTAGTTTATCTTATCAATAATTCAAGTGCTTTCAGCTTTTCATCCAGCCAGCCCTGTGTGTTACTTTTATTTGGAGAGGAAGGGGGAGTTTTACATTTGCCTTTGCTTGAGTTTCTTGAAACAGAAATGACATTTGTTTCTTTATATAAATCTCTGGCACTATACCAGAAACAAAAATGGCCTCAAATTTATTCTGGAAGACCTCTGTTCTGTCTATCCTGTATACCCCACAGATTCAAGACCTTCTGTGCTGGACGGAAAGGACTCTTGGGGAAAATGATTTCTTACACAGAACTGTCTTTAAATTTAGAAGCTGCAATGTGGAGATCTATCTGTGACTTCTCTAAGAAGTGTATAAAATTGCAGTCACCACATGGGGCAAGAACTTAGTGCTTCCTAAAGAAATGGAAAAGATGGAAATAAAGTTGCCATTTGAGAGTTAAACTATACACATAATCAGTGCAAAATGCATCAAAGCAAAAGTATGCAGTTATCTTAGAGAGGCAAAACTGGCTATCAAGAGTAAAAATACAATGTCAACAACAATAATATTAGCAACAAATTAGAAAATTTTGAAATCAACCACCCTATGTGTCAGACACTATGAAAGCATGAAAGCACTTGTCATGATTGTTTTGTTTAATTCTAACAAAACCTTCTAAGGAAAATGTTATCATGGCTCTCTTTCACTGATGAGAAAGCAGAGGCTTAGGGTCATTCAATGAGTTACTTGCCCAAGGTTCACACAGATAGTGAATGCGAGCTGGAACTTGATCCTTTAGAACCACAACAGGCCATGTATTCAATCCAGGAGGAAGCCCAGTTGATGGAAACTCAGGCAGGCATAGGCTGGTAGATTTGTGCAAGGTAGCGCAACCCTGAAAAATATTGCCATTGTCCCTGGAAGGCACCTTCCTATTGCGGGAAGAGACACAGCAGCCTGCACTGGGTTGGAGTCATTAAACTTTGTCAGCACAGAGCATACTGCCCCTTCTCCAATTCCAGGCTTACCAGCGAGCCTTAATAACTTGGTGTCTCCTGGAGCTTTCCTCCAGGGAAATGATTTATTGAATCTATTGGCATTTTAATTATTTGCTGCAGACTCTTATGCATTATTAGAGTGTTGGTTTATATACCTTCAGAAGTGGGATACTAACTAGCTTGAATTTAAGGGGCTGTGAAATAAGCATCCACTGTTTTTATTATTTTGGATCAGGAACCAACTTCTACCACCTCTTTACTGAGGAAATGTTTCTTTCCTCTTATTCTAAGCTTGTGTTTTGAACAGATTTTTCCAGATTTTTGCAGAACCTATCTCCCTAGCCATAGTCAGGCTCTGGCCCCAAATGGACCTATCATGGTACCCAATCCACCCAAACTGTGAGTCCAGAGATGTGCACCTACTGCAAATGGAGACAATCAGAACTTCTCCCAAGGACTGTGCACCTGGGGACGGAGGGGTAGAGGGCATGTCATGGTCTTTACTTAAATGGTGCTCTATAACATTAGAGCTGTAGGCAGTCACAGTCTCCATCCTGTGGGGAAGACCAGTCTAAAGTAATAAACAAAACTACACATGGGAAAAAGCAGAAATGAAAGAATGACATCAACTTACTATGGATGGCAATTGTTTCTTGCCCCAGCGGCACCATACTCTACCCTCAGTTAAGTATCTAATTATCCTCCTTTTAGGCCTAAGCTAGTTTACATTTAGTTTCAGCCAAGAGTACTGACTAATGTATCTATCAATCTAAAGATCAAATGCAGACCAGTATAGGCAGGTCCACCACAGTTGGGCACTGCACGAGGGTTCCAGCCCTGGTGAGGAGCAGAGGCATGAGGCAGCACCCACCTAGAAGTAGTAGCTTAAAAAATATTTCATTAGACACAGGGCTAATGTTGGCCGTAAGTGAAGTCATTAAAGTAGATGCCAACTTGTAAGTCCACTTGTGAGCCCAGCAAACTGAGAATAGCCAAATCTCACCGGATTTCTTCTAAATTAAAGGTCTATTCCCATGAACGTGCAACTGAGAGATGTCAACATTTGAGAATGATGTATCAGGAGCCCCCACATACACACTCAAACACACCAGCCTACTCCAATCTAAATAAATCCAAGACACTAGTTTTTGTTGATATGTGAGAAAAATGAGCCAGTTTTCTTAATCAACAATCACAGGAAGAAAGTAAGTATATTCTGACACAATGCAATGTCTTACTGATATAGAACATTTGACATATATTCCAGACTCTGCTGACAATTCCTGGGTTAGATATGAGCTTCTTATAAGTTTCAGGAGACAATGCATGCATGGCAAAACCTACGTCAAACTCCCAATGCAAGCCACATAATCCATGCAAATGCTCAGTCACTTGGATGTGATATCAAATGTTTCCAAGTCCACAAACTATACTTATCCTATTTCCTGGGAACCTTAAGGGTTCTGTTGTTATCATTGTGGTGAGTAAGCCACCCATGTCATAACAGCCTATAACCACCAGCCACCAGCCTTAAACCCATCACAACTATCTTTCATCTTCCTCTAGACTATCATTAGGAAGCATAAAAAGATAAACACTGGGCTGCTGAATTTTCCATTTACCCAGTGAGTCACTTTACCTCCGAGCCATATAGAGAATTGTAGAAAGAATGATGTTTTCAACATTGACTGCATTAACGAGTAACCAAATGGGGAAATGGGTCACAAGTCTTATTATGCAGGTTTCTGAATGCCAGTCAAATCTCTCACCAAACACAGTCACTGGAGCTTCTGAAAATATAGCTGATGATATCCATTTACATTTCCATCCACATGGATTATTCACTGATGATTTATTCTTTTATTTAAGACACAATGTGATCTAGAGAATATAATATATACTCTACTGGACACTTTGTATTCCCAAATACTACTGCAAGGTAGCACAATAACTGCAATTTATTGTGTAAACTGAGGCCCTGAAAGATCAAGTGAACTGCCCAACGGAAGACAACCAATGACTTGGGGAGCTGGTACCAGAATTTCAGTCTGTTTAACTCCATAACCTGTGTTCATGACACTAAACCACCCTAGCTCAGTAAGCGATAAAGACAGATTTCAAATTCGTATATCAAGAGGGAGTATATCTAGTGGTAGCTAAACACAGAGCTGCTGGAGCCAGATGGCTCAAATCCCACCCCGGCCAGTTAATGATCGTGGTACTTTAGTACTATTTTCCTGCTGCTGCTGTAACAAATGACCACCACAAATATAGCAACTTAAAACAACAGAATTTTTTTTCTTCTTTTACAGTTTTGGAGACCAGCAGTCGGAAATGAGTCCTACAAAGCTAAAACCAAAGTGATGGCTTGGCTGGTTCCTTCCAGAGGCTCCAGAGGCGGTTGTGTTCCTTGCCGCTTCCAGCTTACTGTGGCTACCCTTGGCATTCCTTGTCTTGTAGCTGCATCCCTCCAATTTCTGCCTCCATCATCACATGGCCTTCTTCCATCTGTGTGTGTCTGTGTCCAAGTGTCCAAATTCCCCTCTTATAAGAGCATTGGTTGCTGTGTTTAGGATGCTCCTTAATCCAGTATGGCCTGATTTTAATGAATCACATCTGTAATAATCTTATTTCCAAATAAGGTCATATTCTGAGGTTCTGGGTGGACATGAATTGTTGAAGGACACTCAACCAGTATGCTACTTAATGAATATTTAGTTGTCTGAATAAATGAATTAGTTCTGATCATACACTGACCAAGTGCATCTATTGCTGTAGGCAGTAAAGAAAAAAGCAAGGGAGGATACTGGAATGACTGAGATTTGAGTGTGTGATGCTTGATGGGAGAAATCTCTCTACATTTGACCTTGGTTTATGGCCATCAATAATGAACTCAAAATCTGCCTGGACTGAAGTGAAGGGTCATGTCTCCCTTGTCTTTCGACACATAACCACAAACAAAAGTTTGAGAGGTTTAGCTGTATTAAAAGGGAAATTGTCGGTTTGTATGTAGGCTCTAAACTAGACTTTCAGGTCATGAAAATAGCATTAACTGGGGACATATATTTTTAGTTAAGCAAAAAATATATGCCAACTCTAATAGCCCACAGAAATTAAATGAGAATACTGCAAAAGCTGCAAAACAACAACTTAGTTCCTTTGTTGGAAGTAACATTATTGATCTGAATCTTCTGTCTGCAATTACAAACACAGAGAACTCCTTTACAATATAGATTTCTGAATACAGGCTCTAAAAATACATACTACATGCATATGCCTATGGTGACCAGTAATTAGTCATCGCCTTATCCATCTCAAGAGGCAAAGTGGAATAGATACCATATATGAATACAACAACCACCAATGCAGATTGGCTAAAAATTGACTTAATCAAAGGTTGGGAGTAGAGTAGGCCCAACTGCCCCTACTAGCTAGCTACCCATTACTTCTCTCTCTGTATGTGCATCGCCTCTGTAGAAAATATAGTTAACATGGCATACCATAATAAAAATAATTATAATACAGATAATTTCCCACTCAGAAAATAACTTAATTTGCTTGTTCTATATTTAAAATTTCACCTCAAGAGGATTTTTAAAAATCTAGTCAAAAAACTATTAATGGGATTTAATATTCGCTTATTAACAGTATCCTGGTAGGAGGTTCCCTTCCTATTCCCTTTTTTTTTTTTTTTTTTTTTTTACAAAAGTGCATTCCTATATGCAAATCAGTAAGCAACATCACCCATCATCCTCTTTGCCATAGCATCTGGTGTATTCCAGTAGCCAAAAACATCTGCTACAAAGGAAGGAGTTAAATGTTCCTAATGCATGTAATTGCTCAATATAATCCTTAGTTATCAGAGGTAGAAAAGAATTGCTTCCTGACATGAATAAGTCATTACTTTAATCCAGACCTTAACTTCACAAATTAATATCATTCCATAGTTTAAGGCAGAGAAAGGGACTGGGTTTGACCTACAATATGATTCAGATGAAGGTTAAAGAAAAAGAAGAATTGTTTCCTCTTGTCTGTGTTACATCTGGTGCTGAGGTTCAGTTGCTGAAGGCAGCTAGATCTCTCAGAAACAGCAGGCAGATTGCTCTGAGGTTTGGGAACTACTTCCAAACACACACCCCTTGTCTGATTCAATATTACTACAGTAAGTCAGCATCCACTGAGGCTATGTCAACAGGCACTACATACCCGACCACATCAGCTTAGTGATCTCCCATCTATTGCCAAAGAAGTCAGGTCACTGTGGGAGGGAGGGATGGAAAGCTCCCAGATCCAAACTGGGAGAGAGAGAGAGATAAGGACTGGATCCTCTCAGAGGACTGATACGGACTTATAATGTAATATATCAGTGCAGCTCCTTGATGAAAGAATAATTGGATGGAAAGGCTTTTCTTGTCTTAAGAAGTAAACCACATTTATAATACAATTTTATAAAAAATAAAAATAGCATCTTATGTCTCCTTCAGTCTTGTATTCCTAACACTATGATACTCTTAGAGACAAACAAATTGCTAACATTAGGGCAAAACTGCCCATAAAATAGTTTCATAAGAAACTATTAGAAGAATCATGTCTGCACTAAACATGTAAAGAAATTTTTCTTTGTTCTTCCAGCATTGTTAAGGTTATTTGTTTTCAGATCAATTCCTTTTGAAAGATGTTTAGAAAATAAATTGTGCCAATCCTTATTAATCTCTCTGCAACTTCTATTTCTGCTAACATCTTAGGCTCTGACTCTTGCATCCTACTAAATATATGTGTCCAGTCTTCACATTTACTTTGCTATTATAAAAGATCTTCTAATATTCTGAAGACAAATTGCTCAAATAGCATCTGCCTTCACAATAGAGAGCCCTGCATGGACTGGGGACTTTTGTTTTATCTACTCCACTGAATTCTTTCTCATTATCCTCCTTCTTATGCCTTCAATTGTTTGTGCAAATATGGGCAACATTAGAAGAATCAATATTTCTGCACTGTTTGTCCAAAATCGTATGCCAATAAGATGCTTGCGCAACTAGACAATGAACAAAATAAAACCAGGAAAAACAGATTTATATAAAGCTTATCTTCAAACTATTCCCATACTTAAAATTCCTCAGACTCTGAAGCTGTGCAGGATTCTCCACCTTGAAGTCCTACTTTATAATGCGTTCTTTTGAACCTCACTAAAAGAGGGTCAACCAACTTCATGCATTCATTTGTTTTGTTGTTCGATGGGCTATGGTGAGATAATACTTTTTTAATTCCCCAAGCAATATCTTTGTCAGTTTCTGGTGCTCTAATTGAATGGAAATTCTAATGATGGAGACCCAAACAGATGGTTGAACATCTAGTTTTCCTCAACTCTATGTTTTTCAAGCCTTCTGCCCTAACCTCTGCTACTGGGATCCAAGAAAACTGGATTTACTTCATCTCTATGACTTGGGCAATGGTCACACCCATTCAGAAGAAAATAAAAAATAGAAATCAAGCTTTATAGAAAATGGCTACTCTTCCCATTTTATGGGCTATTGTGCCCTTTGGTTAATGTTATTTTCAGTTGTACATTTTAAAGAAAAAAGAAAAGACATTTCACCAATTGTCCGTACTGGGTTTGAATAGTTCCCTACCCCCAAATTTATGTTCACCACTCCCAAATTTATGTTCACCCAGAACCTCAGAATTTGATCTTATTTGGAAATAGGGTCTCTGCACATACAATTAAGTTACAATGGCATCATACGAGATGGCAGTGGGTCCTAATCTAATGACTGGTGTCCTTATAAGAACAGAAAATGGAGGCACAGTCGCACACAGAGGAGGCCACGGACAATGGAAGAAGAGATTGGCCTGATGCACCTAAAGCCAGGAAGCAGCAAGGATGGCCTCCAATCAGCAGAGACTAGAAAGAGGCAAAGAAGCATCTCCCCACCCCCAGAACCTTTAGAAGGAGCACAGCTCTGCCAAATCCTTGATTTTAGACTTCTAGCCTCCAGAACTGTGAGAGAACACACTTCTGATTTTTTAAACCACTTTGTAACAAAAGCCTTTAGAAACCATTAGAGCCTGGGATTGTATCTCTACTCAGTGTAATCCTCTCTATTCAAGCCATTCTAGGAATCTAAAGATGGAGCAGATTGCATGGTTATACCAATTTGGAAGAAGCTATCCTCCAAAATTCCAGAGCTTCCCACCTTGCCATATCTCTTTCCTCTTACTAAAGAATGCTTCAAAGATGTAATCTCTGGTCTCCTGAGAGATTAGGTCTGAAGAGAATTCTGAAATAGAATCATTTTACTAGTACTATTGTTTTATTATAAGATTATCCCACAAAATACTATTCTCTTAATTCACTGTAACCTAATAAAATAGAAATATCTGCTGAGCCCAGTCACAGTACCCCTCAGTGGAAAGTGCCAGGCTCTCCAACAGCTCAAAGCGATAAAGGTAGGCAGCTTTTTTCCTAACTGGCACTTCCTGTAGTGGTTGGGGTCCCCATCATCACAGTTCACAGCAGCCCCTCCTCAAGGTAGTAGTTCCAATGACCGGCAGCATCTTATAACAGCAGCTTCTGCTCTTAGCCATGATGGTAACTACCCGGCATAAAACAAGACCAGGTATTGTATAATTATTCATGACCATGGTACCAACTAAATGCTATCAGTAACCCTGGGTAATGCTATCATTCAAGTGTCCTGAAAGCAGACATTTATACAGAGGAAACTCTAAGCTTTTTGCACTTTCCTGGTCATACGGGTTGTAACTAGAGCCTGGAAGTGTTCATTTCCTAGAAAGTAATTAATAAAATAAATCAAACTATAGTCTGCCTAAGAAGTCAAAATCAGATTTCTTTAGCTCATACACATTTTAACTTAAATCCAGAATGTCCGTGGTGCTGTTAGTAAGGTGATTTCTTTTCCATCCACAGAAAAAACACTTTTGCTCTTGAGAAAACAATGTTGGTACCTCACTGTCAGTACAGTTCAGCTCCCCCAAACAGAGGTCAAGTGAGGCTCCACAAACATAAAAATCCTTGAAAAGTTCAAACTTTAGTTAAAAGTAAGCTAGAAGCAGTCTCCAAATAGCATACAAAGACAAATTCATCATGCTATTTAGTGCAACTTTTACTATAGAACTGCACACACTGAGCTCTTCTTAGATTCTTCTTCTCGCATGAAAATTGGCTCCCAAAAAAGATGAACTTTAAAGCAAGTAAAATTGAAGTCTACATTAGACAAGAGAAGAAAATCTACCCAGTGTTACTAGAAGGAAGAATTAATATTCATTGTGTCGCTACTACATATCAGGCTATGTTGTTTTGATTTAGTGCAAACCACACTTGCTGTAGATATTACTATTTTCAGATGGGTAAACTGAGTCTCAGAGATGTCAGCAAGACAGGATCTTGGAAATACCCATGGCTCCAATGTCCATGCTGTTTTATTTATCCAATGCTAATTCTCTCCGCGCAAATGCCAACCTGGATTGTTAGAACCTCAAACTTAAATCTATTTCACGGAATCAAGGAGGCTTATTTAATCAGCTCAGGATGCTCTATCACAATACCATAGACGAGGGTACTTAAACAATAGACATTTATTTCTACAGTTCTGGAGGCTGGGAAGTCCACGGTTAGGGTGCCAGCAGACTCTGTTCTCGGTGAGGCTGCTCCCTCTGGTCTGTAGAAAGCTGCCTTCTCCTATCCCATAGGAACACTGCAGCACTATTCAGCATGTTCTAAGATTGTTTCTTTTATTTAAAAAATATTTGATTTAAGTATAGTTGGTGTACAACAGTATATTAGTTACACTCATTTCAGGTGTACGATATAGTGGTTCAACATTTTTATACCTTACAACGTGATCACTAATTCAAGTCGTAATGTGTCCCCATGCCAATTTATCACAGAATTATCGACTATATTCCCCTTCACTGTTTCCCCCGTCTCCTCACCACCTCCCACCATTAAGACTGTTTCTTAACATAGAGAAAAATGTTACTTAAGTCAGAGCACCCTCTACCTATGTAATCATTCGGTATATTTAGATCATTCACAATATGCCATATTATCCTTTCAGTCTTGCTCAAATCTCTCTTAATACTTTTCAATGTTCTGGTCACTACTTATCTTTCTAAAATGCCTCAAAAACAATACATATCCCTCTCCCTTTTGTCTACCGCCTTGCTTTCTTCTTCCGTCCACTGAAGGTGCTTTGGTTTGCTGTTTTTTATTTGAAGACTATTTTTCTAAGTCCCTGTGCCAACACCATCCCTTTCCCCAAGGTAAGGTTTGTACTTTTTCTTTTCTTTCCCCCAAATATGACTTTTTTAGGGTCTTTGATTTGTTCCCTTTGCTTCTGCCCTGACTGAAGCAAGCTTCACTCTTTGGAAGAAGTGGTCTTTGATCTCGACTGGATAAGCTCTCTTAAACCACCTAATGAGATGTTGGGGTTTGGTTGGAAACAGAATAAAAAGCCAATGGCTTAAAGGAAAACTGAGAGAATCAGAAAAAGGTTACCTTGTCCCTAGAGAAGTCATCAATTAATATTTATTTAATAACTGCTGGATCATGAGATAAAACTAGATTATATAAAAAATTGGTGATCAGTTACCTGGATAATTAAAAATCTGTTAAATTATACCTTTAGAATCACAGACAGTTAGAAGTAGAGAAACTTTAGAGATCGTCTACTCCAACCCTGACATTTTTTAAGCCCCTAGAGAGGATAAACAATGGGCCGGAATGATGCAGCTGGTAAATGCCAGAACTGCAGGTGAGCTCAAAGGTCTTCCAGTAGCACTGCAGTCTGGGAGAATTTCAAGAGGTTGTTACAAAAAAAGCTAGTAGTCAGGACAAGTTTGTAGGTTACAAAGGTAAGCTCAATGATTTGTGAAATAATTAAATAGGCCAGGAAAAAAAATCATCATCCCCATTTTATTATATTTTACTGGTTAAAGCATGGGTTCAAATCCTCGCTTCACTTACTAGGTATACATATAATTTGTGACCTTGGACAGATTACTAAGCCTATGTCTCAATAACAAATAAATTTGATAACAATAGTGTCAAAATTTAAATCAGAGTAATAAATAATGTAATGTGCATGTATTTTTAGGGACTGCTTTTGGGTACATGAATATAAAATTCAACTACATAAGTTTAACCAAATAGAAGACATCATTCCCTAAATTCAAACTCTAGAGGTAGGCATTCCAGGGTTGGTACAGAGACTCCACAATGTCTCAGGATCCTTCTGTCTTCCCGCTTCATAATATTTTGCATGAGCTTTAGCGCTTGCCTCCTCCAGGCAGAAACCAGAAACAGGAGGTAATCCTGGAGAGGCAGAGCTTTCCCAGAAATCCATAGCAGACTTTGGAATCGAAATCTGTTGCTGGAACGTGGGTCACATGGCAATTCCTAGTTTCAAGAGAGGCCAAGAAATGCAGCTTTTAAGCCAGGCATGTAATTTAATATTTTGTTAACACGGAAGTATAGGTATAGAAATAACAATTGACCATGAGTGCTTCAACAATTAAAGTAGTTAGCACAATGCCTGGCAAATAGTAAATGCTTGAGAAATAGGACATATTATTGTTCTTATTATTAATAAAGAAACTGAGGTTCCAAGAAAAATAGGAGTGCTTACCATCCCAGCAAAGTTCCATATATGTTATTTTATTCAATAAGCACCACGAACCTATGAAATCAATTTTGTTTGGCATGCTAATAATATTTTGACATAAAGGCCACTAAAGCCCACAGTGAACAATCTTGTCCAAGGTCTGACAGTCAGGAAATGACTGAGCTGAGATTCAATGCAAGTCCTTCTGACTCTAGAGGCCCACTCTTCCGACGAATCTGCTCCTCTATGACAACATTTTTGGGAATGTGGGGACAAGAATGGTGACACCATGGACACTGTACTATTTCCTAATGTGATCTTTTTAGGACTTGACTCAACTGAATTGGTAATCTAGAGACCATTCTAAGCTGTAAAATGTGAGTAGAAGCTTTTGGAAATGTACTTAGGAGCAACGTGAGACAGAAAGCACAGGCAGTGGATCCAAGGAAACATTCCTAACAGACATCTGACTCATCTGGAGCCTGCTCCACAGCACATGCAGCCCCCGCACACTCAGTACCTTAGAAATGAACAATGCCCTCCTACACCTCATTCCTGAGAGGCTGTTCAGGGTTCTGGCTGCCAATAGGAGATCAATAGAACCAAAGGCACTGCACGAATGAATCACATAGTGGTCTTGTTGTTACATCTATCCCACAGAGCTCTGAATGATTCTGAGTTTCTGGAAGACCTTTACAAGGTAGGATTTCTCACTTCCTTCCCAGATGGAGAGCATACTTGGCTGTACATCTTTAACCTCCCTGAGACTCCCTCAGAAGGTTTGCAGCATGAAACAGGTGGGAACTGTGCTCTAACACTATGTGGTAATTTATTCCTGACTATTACATAAAAGAGGTGTTTTAGATAAAGATAAATCAGTAC